>CM042073.1:21125143-21822176 GCA_023512825.1 Liposcelis brunnea
ATACGATTATGCAAAATACTCCACATTCTTGGGCGAATCATACTTTGGTTTGCTTTCCCACTGTACTTCATGAGTTTTTTCAGCAGAATACAGTACCGAAGGAAAATAAACCTCAACTTAAGGTTAAATTTTTTGAATTTAATTTTAAAATCCGGTGAAAAATTTTTTTTTAAATTTTTTTGTATTTGTAGAAAGCAGTTGAAGAAGAATATAGGAATTGGGCGTCGATGAGTAATGAAAACGATATAATAGCACATTTTTCAGTCGATAAAACTCCTCCGCTGTTCATTTGTTTGTTATGGAAAATGATTTTAGAGACGGATCGTATTACTTCAATCGCATACAAGTAAGTAGAATGTTTCAGAAACTAAATATAGGCCTCCAAAAAATTAAAAAAGTTAGTTTGAACCTTAGCAAGTTTTGGAATTTAACTTGAGCCTTTAGGAAGCCTGTAAAGCGAGCTAGAAATCCTCACAAAATTTTTCAAATTAGTCAAGCCCCCAGAAAATTATTTAAACCTGCTAAAATTCCTCTGAATCTCTCAGGAGCTTCATGTAAGTCTGTTTATGTGGCCAGTGAGATGTTGAATCACAAATTTTTAATCAAACTTTCTTATTGTTTTAGGATTTTGGAGCGAATCGGCGCCAGAGCTCTATCAGCTCATCTCCGCAAATTTTGCGATTACCTAGTCTACGAATTTACAAATTCAAGAGGAGAGCAGCACGTTAATAAATGCGTTGACGCTTTAAACGATATGATTTGGAAATACAACATCGTCACTATCGACCGCTTAGTTTTATGCTTAGTAAGCTACCAACCTCCTAAAAAAACTTAATCAGTTTACGTTATTTAATTTTTATTATTTTTATTTTAGGCCTTAAGAACACAAGAAGGCAGCGAAGCTCAAGTTTGCTTCTTCATTATTCAATTGCTTTTATTAAAAACGGCTGAGCTAAGAAATCGCGTTCAAGATTTCGTTAAAGAGAATTCTCCAGAACATTGGAAACAATCAAACTGGCACGAGAAACATACAAACTTCCATAGGAAATTTCCTGAAAAATTTGCACCTGAAGGAATATTAGAACAAAATAGCGGTTCGCCTTCTTCATATCTTCACGTTTATTTCGGCAACGTCTGCTTAAGATTTTTACCTGTTTTCGATATAGTCATTCATAGGTATTTAGAACTTCCACCAGTCACTAAATCATTGGAAACATTGTTAGAGCATTTAGGGTGTCTTTACAAATTTCATGGTAATTTTTTTATTTTTTGGCAAGCCGAGGACTTTGTAAAAAATCTTTTACACATAATTTTAATGTTTTACTTCTAGATCGACCAATAACGTATCTCTATAATACTTTACATTACTTTGATAAAAATATGAGAGATCGGCCAGCGTTAAGAAGAAGACTTGTGGCCGCGATTCTTGGAGCTTTGAAAGATGTTCACCCACCTGGTTGGAGTCTATCCGAAGAATATATTAAATATATGGCTGGGAATACTGATGAAATATCGTGGGTTCCAGATCTCGATTATTATATTAAATTAATTCGTCGTATCGTTGAAAGTATCCTTTTAAAAATTATTTTCGATTTTCTACTCGAAAAACCTTTTTTAGCTGTAAGCAACAAAGCAAAAGATTTTGAATGTTTCCTTAATTAAATAATTTAGCAATGAACGGGAGTAAAACTCATTTCTTTACAACTGACTGGAGATTCAATGAATTTCCTAATGCAGCTGCTCACGCGCTATACGTTACCTGTGTAGAGTTAATGGCCACTCCAGTCTCTCCGGAAGAAGTGGCTAACAATTTATTAGATGTAGTTACAAAAGGGTTAGTGAAAAAAAATTGAAAGAAATTTTCACCGCTAAAAATTAATTATTTTAATCGTTTTCAGGTACAGTGTAATACCTTGGGAGCAAATTCATCTATGGATAAACTCAGTAGGTTTAGTTTTATCTGCGTTACCTGAATCGTACTGGTCAAAAGTTGATGATCGTTTAATAAAAGTGATGACGTGCAAGCAAATAGAGAAGTGGCCCTATCATAACTCAGCTTTTCAAATGTTTAATTTTTCTGTGACGCATGAATCTCTTCTTGAGAATAAATTTTCTTATATGATAGCTTTGGCTCATTCCATGTGGCATCATGCTGGTGCTGGGCAAATTGCAACATTACCAACGTAAGTAACAATAAAAAAAAAGTTTTAATTTCTTTTGTTTAAAAATTAATTCTGAATTTTTTTTAAAACAGGTTTGTGAAGGAGAAAGTGAAACCAATAATTAAAACAGAAGAACAGTTCCTATTTTTATGCCACTTAATCGGTCCGTTCCTTCAAAGACTAAATATGGAACGGCCAAGATGTGTTCTTAGCCTAACAATGGAACTGTATGAATCGTTAGAACAGGTCGATAAAGCAGTTCCTCATTTATCTTATATGGATCCTGTCTGTGATTTGCTGTATCCTTTTATTAAATTAACTTTTAAGCTGTTAATTTGCTGATAGTTTATAAGAAAAAAATATGGGCGCTTTTGATTAGGTCGGTTAACTAAAAAAAATATTTTGTTTTTTTCCTTAATGAGTTTTCTTCAGGTACCATATTAAATATATGTTCGTTGGGGATTTAATGAAGCCAGAAGTCGAAAGTATTATTCGAAAGCTGCGTCCTGCTCTTCAAATGCGGCTTCGATTCATAGCTCATCTCAACATTGAAGAAATCAATTCTTCATAAACTGACTTCCAATTTTTAGATTTTTTAACGCCAAAAAAAAAAGATTTTTATGATTTGTTGTTTACGTAATCATAGCTACGTATATAATTTTGTATCGTAAAATATTTTAAAATATATTATTTTTTATTTCACTTCGTTTTCTTATCACTTTACAACGTGTACAGTACACCTGTAACACCTTTTACATGAAAACTCGTAAAATGGCCGTCCATTTAACTTTGGAATTTTCTTTTTTTCCTGTATTGTTTCCTATTTTTATTTAATTTGTTAATGCATAAGGGACAAGAGTTTAAACTATTCTTTATGGTGATGCATGAAAATGATGAAAATATGAAAATCATCATTTCAGTTCCGATAAATTATCATGTTCCATTTCCGGTTTCGCTTGAAATCCTGCCACGTGTTTTTAAAAAAAAATTAAATGGCGGAAGGTTGTGTACAAATAGTTGCTATGGCGGATTCAAATAGCGACAGCGAAGAAAGATATGAAATTTATGAAGCGGGCGATGATATGTTTTGCGTTATTGGGGTCGATAAGAAGCAAAATATTGGAGCCCGATCGGCGGCTAACAAGGCTAGATACAAACAATCATACCGGGAAGCATGGGAGTCTATGAGAGATTTTAAAGGTACAGTTCTGTACATTAACATTCGATTATGGCTTCTTTAATTTTTATGTAATTTTTATAATTTCCCGCGTTATAATTACTTTTTAAAACAGGCTGGTTAACAAGCGTTCCTGGGAATACATCAAAAGCCTATTGCAAACTATGTCAGAAAGAGCTTCATTGTCATCGACTAAGCCTCTTAAAACATAAAGTAACTTTTAAACATCAAAAGAAGGAAGAGGAGCAAAAGCTATTAAAAATCAGAAGTAATATTTAATAATCAGAATAATGCTATTGGGGAAAAATTTTTTTTTACTATTGTGATTGTTATTACAGGTGATGGTAAAAAAACTGAGTTACCAGCAAAGAAACCAAAAGTAGATGCAGACGTTCCTGCTGATGGAAATGAAGAAGAAAGTGAAGAAGTTCAGATTGAATTAGTTCGAAATGAATATGATGAAAATGTAATTATCTCAAAACCAGAATCAGATACATGTGACGAAACTTCACAAGAAAACGAGGTTTGTTGAATTCAAGTACAATGACTTTTGATAACTAAAATAATGTAATGAGAAATGGTCCAACATCCACTTAAGATTAGTGACTAATAGGTCATTTATAGATACAATTTAAATGATTACATAATGGCTTATCAAGATAATGCAACATATGGAAATATTTATTTTTTGAAAAAATATTCATTTGTTTTTATTATTCATTTAATAATTTTTATTTCTAAATTGAGAGTAAGTTTCTAGTTATTATTTGCTTTGTTGACATTGTAAATTTTTTAAAAAAAATTTTAGGAAAGTATGGCTGCTGATAAAACTCCCTTGTCAACTCATGTTCTGGATTTGACCAAAGGGCTTCCTGGTCCTTCAGTTCAGGTTCTTTTATACAAGCTGAATGATGGAAGATGGACATTAATTCATGAAGGGTAAGCACAGTTTTTTTTGAAATTTTCTTAAACTCTTTTGGTAACTTATATAATTTTTTTTTCTTGCTAGATTAACTAATACTGATGGACGATATGATCAGTTCTTTTCTGGAGATGAGGAATTTTCAAGTGGTCGATACAAGCTTCATTTTGATGTTGATAAATATTTTGCTCTTCAAAACCAAAGTACAATATTCCCATTTGTAGAGGTATTGAAAGTTTTAATTTTAAAAATTTTGTTTTAATTATTAAGGTTAAAATCATGCATTTAATTCTGTGAAATTTTTCTCTTGCAGATTGTTTTTGATGTAAAAGATGAAACTTCACATTATCACATTCCTCTTCTACTTAGTCCATATGGCTACAGCACATATCGAGGAAGTTAAAGGAGTGTTCTTTTTTTAAATTAAAGTTTTAATTTGGGTTATTAATTTTTTTTATAATATCTGCTAGTTATTTTTTTGCATTTAATTAAGTGGATATTTTCAAAAAAATATAATTAGTTATTAATATTAATTCTTTTCTTTTTTGAATTTCTCGCATCTAAATAAACCATACCTAGTGTTGGAACATAATTTCTCTAATAATTTGGTTTTGAAAAATTCAAATTGTGATAAAAGTTCGCCATTACCAATTCTAATCCCACGAAAAAATTTCATAAGTTGGCAACAGGGCCAGCGGCCATATTTAAAATTTTTATTTTGCTTTTGCAAAATGGGTAACGTAAATATTTATATTTATCATCATTTCCTTTCTTAACGTTTATTTCACTACGATTTAACTCTCAATCATTTCATCCATTTATAATTAATCTACATGGATAATTTAAATAAATTTGTGAATTATCTTCAAGATATAGTTAAGCAGAACAGTAACGAAATGTCATTTCCACCATCAACTTCATCTGGCTGCATTTCTGGGGCTTCCGAAGAAGAAATTTCGGATCGCCTGGATAAAACCTCTGACAGCTATTGTAACGTATCCGCTGAGACTTATTTAAGCCTACCAGAGGTAACACTAATTAATTTTTTTGAAAATAATAATTGTATGTTTGTATTTTAATTAACAAAAGGATTTAATTATCACAGGAAGTTATGTCATTAACAACGATCAAAGATTTAGAAACTGCCATTATGCATTGTAAGACAATGATACTTGAAAGACCTGATGATTCGGAAGAAAAAAAATGGCTGGTTAGGAGACTGATAGAATTAAGGTTAAGGCTAGAAACAGTAAAAGAAATTAAAGAAAACACAACATTGGAAAACATAAATCAAAATTTTAAAGTTTTACTGGGTCATCATTTTACTCTTCAAAATTCACCCTTGTCAACATCTAAGTATTATTGTGATAGATGTAGTGGTGTTATTTGGAGTGTTATTCATACATGGTATTTATGCACAGGTATGACGTTTTTAAAAAATTATTCTGTTTAAAGTTTTTAATTAATTCTAGTAAAATTTTTTTCAGAGTGTGACTACAAATGTCATGTGAGATGCTTAAATAGAGTATGCAGAATATGTGCTCATGTCCTTGTCTCAGAAAATCCAAAATATTTAACCGATTTATGTCCTGAACCAGAAAATGGCTTGGCAGATCAGAACTATCGGTGCGCTGAATGTTTAACTCATACTTCCTTCAGTAAGTGTACTAGATTATTTGTAATAATAAGATGTAAATATGATAAATTTGCTTGGTTATCTTAACAAGCTAACAATAATAGGACCATTGGATTTAGAGCTGCTCGTACACTAGGGCAGCTCTCAGCTTCAGGTAATATAATATCAAATTTACCTTTAGGTTTTATTTCAGCTTTTTATGTGCCAGCATTTTTCTTAAAAATGTAGAATTTGAAATGTTAATAAAGATGTTTTATTACTTTTAGGAGATAGTGTATTGGAACCAAGGCTGTGCGATTATAATGGAAAATATTACTGTCCAACTTGCCATTGGAATTCAGCTTGTGTGATTCCAGCTAGAATTATTCACAATTGGGATTTCAAAGAAAGGAGAGTGTGTCGTTCTTCCAAGCAAATTTTAACACTCATGGCCAAATTGCCAATTTTGAAATTAGAAGATCTTAATCCAGTTTTATTTGCATCAATTGAAGAACTGAATGACGTTAAGGTTCTTCGGCAGCATTTACTTCAAATAAAAAAATATTTGACGTCCTGCAAGAATGCTTTGGAAAGTCGTTTATTGTGGCAGTTAGGAGATCGTTTTCATTTTATAGAAAATGAAAATACGTACAGTCTTCAAGATTTGATTGATTTACGTTCTGGAGAATTAATTCAGAATCTTAATAAATTACAAGATGCTTTTATTAAGCATATAAAAGTCGATTGTCAGGTTAGTTTAATGAAAAATATTTTTTTGAATTTAAAAAACACGTCAGCGCTGCGAAGCTAATAAAAATTTCAAAAGGACTGTAATGAAGTAAACAAACCTGTTTACTAATCATCCAAATTTATTTTTTAAAACCGGCAAGACTCATTTTTTTAATTTTTATTTTCAGGTATGCTACGGCCGTGGTTATTGTTGCGAACTATGTAGCGACGAAAAAGTGATATTCCCATTCGAAAAAAACGTTATTTCCTGCCCTAATTGCCAATCAGCATTTCACTTCTCATGTTGGGTAAAAATCAATCAACAATGTCGGAAATGCGATAGAATTCAGCAAAGATTAGTTCAAAGTACAACACCTGAAAGCTGACAAAAGTTTTTTAATTAATTGAACATAATCTTTCTTGCTGCTGTAGGCCTAAATATTTAATATTCAAGACTGCCTTGCAATTTTCAAAAGAAAAATTTATACTGTACGTTTCTTGCAAAGATTCTGCTCTTACGATGTACTATATCTGTGATCCGTTAATTCGTTTAAATGTTTGTAACAAAAATATTATTGAATTTTATTTGTAATTTGGGAAAAATTTAATGTAGGTATATTAATTACTAAGTTTATTTCCCCTTTATTTGTTTTTTATAATTTTGTCATAGTCGTAAGATTATTTTGTATTAGTTTTTAAGCCTCTTAAATTACTTAAAGCGCGGATTTTTACTTCTAATAAAATTTTTTTTTGCTATACTGCACCTCATCGTAAAATGAATAGTAAAGTGGTTATTAAACTCCTTTATCAACTCACGTTCTGGATTCCGCCTAGATTTTTCAAGCTTGAGCGTCAGCTATAATTTAACCCAAACTACAGCACTAGCGTTACTATTAAGCGTGAGCACCCAAAGCTCTAGAGCCTTCAAATTCCACAACTTTTCATCGTTATTAGTTTTAGTTTCCTCTTATTAAAATTACTTTCTCAGCTTCCTGGCTTCCTGGTCCTTCAGTTCAGGTTCTTTTGTACAAGCTAAATGATGGGAGATGGCGCTGACCCAAACAGGAAAAGGGTGGAAATCTGGGGTGAAATATCTGGGTATTCTCTGTGGATTTTAAGATATCCACCTAAAAAGTCTTAAAATCCACCGAGAATACCCGGATATTTCACCCCAGATTTCCACCCTTTTCCTGTTTGGGTGATTTGCGCTCCAAAATCCAAAAAAAAAAATCCTAAGAAAGTTTGATTAAAAGTTTATGATTTGATGGAGCACTTCGCTGGCTTCATAAATAGACATATTTAAGGCCTAAAAGAGGCTCCTGAAGAGTTTTAGCAGTTTTAAATAATTTTCTGGGGCTTTACTAATTATTCTGAGGGTCTCTACTGGTTTTAAAAATTTTGTGAGGACATCTTAACCAAATTTAACCTTTACCTTGGCAGACCAGAACTATCATGATACTTCCTTACACAATAAATTTGGTTTTACTCATCGCAGTTACACATCAGTTACACATCTTCCCCTTCCTGAACTCCCGGACCTTCCTCAGGGACTTGTTCATCAGAATCGACACTCGAACTTGATGGTGTTGGAGTTTTTTCACGATCTGGATCATCAAATTTATTGTTTACCTCCAAAAACAGATCATGAAGTTCTTGAGATAAAATGTGTAATTGCTTATAATGACTGAAAAAAAAAAAAATTAAAAGACACAAGAACTACAGTTATCCATTGTTATCCGCGGCGGAACGTATCCCCCTTGGATTAAAAGGGATGACTGTATAAAAAATAAAAAAATTAGGAAATACTTACAAATCTGGAGGACATTTTGAGGCGATTTGATTGACAATCTCTTCCGATAATACAAAAATGTTATGCCGTTTTGCTTGCAAAAATTGTGCACTAACATTCTCAAATACTGGTCCATTCTCCAACGACAAATAATTAAATTCTTCTTTGCTTCGTATTAGCGAAAGACATTCAACTGCTTCCCTGGAAAAAAAATTAATTCTGTTAATGCATCATATAAAATTGACCTAAGATAATCAGTCAGTAAAAAGTAAAATAAAAATTTTAAAAAAAATGTAAAAAAATAACAAATTACTTACTGACATAACAATCTTAACGAAGATATTTCATAAGCTATAGTTTCTACTGTTTTAAATATCCTTTGGGCAGCCATTGCTTTTTTCTTAAAAAGACTTCTTCTTAAACAAGTTCTATCTTGTCTTCTTTTTACCATTTTTAGTGACAGTGATAACCTCAAAAGTGTATTTAAATCACGGTCGATCCTTATATTATTTGTCTCGCACTCAAACTCAAACTTCCGGTTCCGGTGAGCCTTAACTCTGACATTTCTTCCGATAACGAATTAATGTCGTTCCTGACACGGTTTTAAACATTTTTTTGTGACAGACTGTACCGACTGTACTTGTTCTAAAGTCCTAGTAGATGCGCAGTGCGATTGCGTGGCAAATTACTACAATTATTTAATATAAAGTTTTAAAAATAACAATTTATAGTTCATTAAAATTATACCGACACATCGATTTTTTTATATAAAAATTTAGAAGGAATCGTTAAATAATAATTAAATCATGTGTCAAGTAAACGATATCGAAAAAATGAAGATGCTTAAAAAAAATTCCGTCGTTCACCATAGCAAGGGCAATGCACTGTGGGTAAAAATTTGCACTTGGCGCATGCGCATTTCATTTTACAGTTGGATCTCAGAAGAAAATGGCGTCAGCACAGTTTCTAGAGGAAGCGCTTAATACAGACGTCGATGAATCAGCCGTGAATGCTTTAGTTGGCTCGTTAGAGACGCAGTTAGTACCTCCGGCTTCAGTTCAGAGTAGTGCGGAAGGAAATGTAGTCGAAAATCACGTGAATAATAATATTTCTAACGGGGGCATTGTTGTACAAAAACACGGTGTATCAAGCGAAGAATCCGAAGGATCTGTTAATAATGCGGTTGGTGTTGTGTCAGATTCGAACTCAAATACAAAACAAACTCTCGTTCGGTCGACTAGTCTCGCGCATTCTGCTGTTGTCAACACTGTAGTGACCTCATTAAGTGGCTTGCCCATCACTCAAATAGGTCCCAATGTCATAACAAAGTCCAGCGAAGGTGTTAAAATAGTGACATATCCCGCCGGGAGTCAATTAGGGTCTCCACAAGTAGTGAATATCAATAACAGAGTATCATTTCCTCAAACAATTACACTACCAAATGGTAGTATACCTAGCAGTGTGATTAGTTCAGTGGCCTCCAATGTGCAAACAATAGTGACTAATTCAACCCTTGCTAAACCGTTACCAGGGACTATCGGTGTTATTAAAGTGGATCAGGGTCAACCACCTGGTGCAACTTTGGTGATAAAAGCATCTGGTTCTGGGCCCATGACCGCTGGCAGTATGACATTAACCCAGGGAACTGCTGGGACCACTGCGGCACCTGGTATCGTTACCCTGGCTAAACCTATTATGGCAGGACAACCGAATACGGTTCAAATTGTGAATGTTAATGCTGTACGTCCTGGGACTCCTATTCAAGGACAGAAAGGTCTCCCGCAACAGCGAATAGTTATTAATCCTCAACAAATGATTGCCCGTCCAGGTGCGCCTGGACAACAGGCACATATAACGTTATCTGCCTTAGGAGTACAGCAAAGTGGTGGTCATATATTAGTGAAAAGTGAAACTGGTCAGTTACAACTTATTAGAATTGGACCTTCGCCTACAGCGACTACAGGCACTCCTAGTGGTACGATTACTACTAATAATGCATCGCAATTTAGGATACAATCTTTGCCAGTCCAGCAAGGGGTGAGTATTTCATCAATTCTTGGTTAATTAAATTAATTTTTTTTTCCTATGCAGTGAATTTTTTTTCAGACTGGTTCAGCAGTTGTGGTTGCAGCAACTACATCTGCAGCAGGAAGTGTTCAATCGACACAACCACCTGGATTAACTGCCACAGCACCTGTAAGTGTTACAATTTTTCACAACCTGTTATTTATAATTGCTGATTTTGTTATTTATATTTGTAATAAGGTTTTTTTAGTGTTTTTGTTTATTTAGCATTTCAACAGGGATATTTTATGTCTAATTGAACAGAAATTTACTAAATTTATGCATTTGTTAATGGATTTTTATCATGAAAATTTAGTTGAGAGATATTTTCTCATGAGTATTGAAATGATTCTTGTAGAATTTTTTTCATTTGTTCAGGGTTTTATTTATTGTGATAAAATACTCCTCTTTGATTTAAGCTCCGATTTTATTGCAAACTTTCAATTTTTTGCAAGTTAAGAGACCACAGTCTCGTCTTTTTAATTTTTTAAAAATTTGAAAAGTCTTGTGCTTGAAAGTTGAAAATTTTGAGATCAAAATTAAACGAGAAATTTTTTTTTAGAATTTTGGCGGGATTTTTTCTTGACAGGATAAATATTGTGATTAGTCTATAATTTTTTCTCAACTATAAAGTTCCCAGATTTCTTTTTCAAAGAGAAGTTTTTTGATCAGTTGCAGAAAAATTTCCCCAAAATTTTTTCTTGACTTTAAACTGATTCGTCTTTTTATAAATTTGTCCTAGAATCGTTTTTTAATTGTTCAGCTTTTTTGTCCGTTTATGTGCGTCTTAGCTTACATGCTGGGAATTCAACGAAACTGGAAAACAAGTGAGGCATGCAGAGAAGAATTTTTAGACAGCCCCTTGGCTACTTCAGCTCTCATTCGGAAGTATCAAAATGCTAATTCGCGCTTATTTAACAAATTCATTGACAAAAATCATTTAGAATTTTTTCTAATTAATCCTTAAAAACTGACAGTCGCTCGATTCAAAAAATTTCTGTTAAGTTAGGCGATAACATTAAATTATTCTAGCTAAAATATCTGTCTAAAACAAATTTTCTAATTTTCTTTTTGTAGAGGCAGCAAGTAGATACAACCAAAGAAAAATGTAGAAAGTTCCTTGCTAATTTACTGGAGCTATCCAGTCGGGAGCCTAAAGCTGTTGAAAGAAATGTTCGTACCTTAATTCAGGAGTTAATTGATGCCAAAGTAGAACCTGAGGAATTTTGCGACAGACTTGAGAAATTGTTAAATGCTTCACCACAGCCTTGTTTAATAGGATTTTTGAAAGTAAGTAAGCTTTAGCATGTACCTCACCTTGTTTGTCTGTCCTAATCTGCACAGCAGGTAGCTTTTATTTGTAACCACGAGAATTTTTTTTTTGCGTTATTAATAATCTTATTTTTTCATTACAGAAAAGTCTCCCCTTATTGCGGCAATCTCTGTTTTCAAGAGAGATGACAATCGAAGGTATTCGACCTCCTCCTCAACACGTTGTAAATACACCATCTACTGTTGCCCAAGTGCCACAATTACAGGTGAGTTAATTGCAATAACCAAAAAGGCAATTACAAAAAACTAGCAAGCATCGTGCATGCTATTGCAATGTTTTTATCCGTCATTAATTAACTTAAAAAGCATCTTGATTAAAATCACCAAAAAGCAAAAAGAATTAGGAATTTCATTTTTATCTAAACCAGAATTTTAAAAACCTGAAATGAAATTCCTAAAAAAAACTCGAAATTCATTTTTTTTTAACCCAAAATTGTAGTAACAAAACCAAAAAAAGTTTGTTGAAAATGCTTGGGGATTATAGAAAAAAATATTTTTATGAAGAAAAGGGAAATTTTATCAAAGTGTAAATATGTAATATATTGGGAGATGGTTCATTTGGTTTTTTTAAAATTTTCATATTTTAAAAACGATGCGCACTGTTTAGCATTTTTTTTTACCCAAAAAAGGTTTTAACGAAAATTCATCAAGCATGTTTTTGAAGTTTTGATTAACGGTATTCTTTCAGACACAGTTAAGGCCTCAAATGATTACACAAACAGTTAGGGTAGTTGCACCAGTTAACGCTGCAGGTCAGAATATCAGTGTAACTACACCTAGAATGACAACGTTGCCAAATAGGTTTGTTACCGTAAGTATCAAAAATATCAAAAAAAATTTTATTGGCACTGAGCAAGATGAAGAATTGGGAGAAAAAATTCAAAGGTTGAGAACAAGAAAAATTATCAGTGACTATCACCATCATTATCATTTGCTAGAAAAAAATCTGAAAATATTTGCTCGACAAGAGAAAATTCTTGAAAAATTTGCTCGAAACCAAAAAATTTATTTAAATCAATTTTAAAGCTTAGAAAAAGCGCAATCAATTTTATCCATGAATAGTTTCTTTTTTTGAAAAATATCCTGCATATTAAATTGAAAAATTTTTTACTATTTTTCTCGCCAATATTTCAACTTGCTCAGTGCTTTAACCAAAAAACAAAAATCCACACTTCGCTTTTGAGTCTCATATTTCATGGGCACAAAAAATAACCCGCATGGACGAAAATATCAAATTTCATCAGCACATCGCATTTAATTAACTAATGCATGGCTGAACCAAAAAAAAAGTCATACAAATTTTACGAGAGCTTATCGTAGCTGCTACGGCTTGTTTTCTATATTCAAAATATCGACAAACATAATTTTTAATTGAAAAAATTTGTTTATTTCAGCCCATTAGAGGACAATTAGCAACCCAGAGTAAAATAATAACAACAGCTCTTCGGGGTCAAACACCTTTAGCCACATCAAGTCAACCCCCTCCACTTCATCATACGACACCGCTATCTCAAACTCCGTCATCTCCTCCTGTTCATACGATAAGAACTGCAACGCCGACTAGGACAGTTACACCAAAAAATCAAGCAAATAAAGCGCCTATTAAACAAATCCTTACGAAGAATGCCGTTCAGAATAAGGCGAACGCGTCGAATTTAAGGAATGTTAATATTATTTCTAAACCGTCAACGCCTGCCGTTGTTAATAAATCGATATCAAAAGTTGTTTCGAAAGTCGGTTATGATGAATCTAAGTTTGGAGCCGGAGGCTTTGGGTAAGAGTTTTATTCAATGTTTTTTTTTGTAAAAAAAAATCCAATAATTATTTGTCAGGTTAAAACGACGCTAGCGCTATCATCTGTCGATAGTTGAACTACAGTTAGAACATGCGTCGCTGCCACTATTATTTTTTTTTATTAAAAATCTTTTTTTGCTGGGCAAGAGTTGTAGGTGAACCAGATTTTAATTAATTATTTTTGATTTAGTGGGGATGATGATATCAACGATGTCGCCGCAATGGGTGGAGTCAACCTTGCAGAAGAAAGCCAAAGAATTTTGGGCTCGACTCAATTCGTTGGCACACAAATTCGGTCTATAAAAGATGAAATTTTTCTACATTCGATTCCCCTTCAAAATAAAATTAGGCAAATTGGTAAGTAAAACCAAAAAAAAAAACCATATTATTTGAATTGTTAACAAAAAATTTTTTTATTTTCAGTTTCGGAACACGGATTAGATGAACCTAGTTCTGAAATAGCATCTTATGTATCACATGCGTGCCAGGAATATTTAAAAACATTATTAGAAAAACTAGCGTGTATAACAGAACATAGGATAGATGTAATAAAGGTTGGTTATTAATATTATCTAGATCACGTCTTGTGTGTTTTTGTTTTTATTAAAAATATTAAATTTTTTTTTAGTTGGATTCGAGATATGAGGTAACGCAAGATGTTAGGGGTCAGCTTAAATTTTTAGAAGAATTGGATAGAGTGGAAAGAAAGAGGCACGAGGAACAAGAGAGAGAACTTCTATTAAGAGCTGCTAAAAGTAGATCTAAGTCTGAAGATCCTGAGCAAGTTAAACTAAAGGCTAAAGCCAAAGAAGTGAGCATCAATTTTTTTTCAGTGACTTTCAAAATAATCAAACTAATATATTAATTTTTTTTAAAGATGCAAAGAGCTGAAATGGAAGAATTACGCCAACGGGAAGCTAATCTTACAGCCCTTCAGGCTATCGGACCAAGAAAGAAACCAAGACTGGATGCACCGGGCGGTTCATCAGATGTAAGTTCTCAAAAAAAAGATATTTAAATAAAAAATTTCTGGTCATTAAAAAATTTTTAATTTTTTTTAGTCTGCTGCTACTGGAGCGGGATCATCAACGGTATTTGGCCGACCACAGTTGCCTCTGAGACCTCGATTAAAACGTGTAACTATTAAAGATTTATTGTTTTTACTGGAACAGGAAAAATACACATCAAAATCAAAAATATTATATAAAGCATATTTAAAGTGATAGCAAAAAATTGTTGTGCGAGTCTGATCATTGTGCATTTTAATCACTACTTTTTAAGTCTTGTTGTTTTTTTTCTGAAAGGGGTACCCCCAGTCGAACTGCAGGATACACATTAGTTTAAAATCTCATTTTTTTACACCGAGAAAATTGTTGAACAATTTTTTATTTTGAATATCATTTATTTTTGTTATAAGCGATTTTTTTATATCATTTATTTCTTTAGCGAGAGAAAAAAATGGTGGCGATGATTTGGTTTGCCATTTATCAATTTCTTTTTCCATCTTTTTTTTATTTAGCAATTTTTTTTCTTATTAATTAGACAATTTTTTTGTTGAATTTTGAAGGGGAAAAAAAGAGGTGAAGTTTTTCTTTTGTCTTTTTTCTTTTTTTTTTTTTTAGTTGAACACATTCCTCATGAGTTAGTTATTTAATTTTTTTCTTGAATAGTTACCGAAGTATAAAATACTTTCAAGATAACATTTCGCCTCTTTTTTTTTTTTTTTTAAATTAGTTTAATTGTAAAATTTATTTTTTAAAAAAAGTTAGCTTGAATTAATCTTAGGTAGGATTAGTTTTCGCTGATTTTTTTATATCATTTTAAAAATGATTAAACAATAATCGTTTGAAAAGCCTTCCGTCAGTACTTTTTTTGAAATTTTATAATTTCTGGATTGATTTTTTTTCCAAACTCTTGAATCACGATTTTTTACAAAACGAGCCTAGCGAAATAATTATAAATTTTAACATAATAACTTTTTTTTCTGATGAAGTAGAATAGGATTTATTTTAGTGAATTAAAGTGACTGAAAAACATTTCTGAAAAATTTTATTATGGCTATAAACAAATAAGACCACTTAATAATAGTATCTAGTCAATATGCAAACGATAGCTTAAACATTAAATAATAAAAAGAATATTTAAATCGAAATAAATTCGGTCACCACATCTATCCAATTGAAAAATGTAAATTATGTGGCTCTTAATATTTCTGGGAGGTAGATTACGTAGATAATAAGTTACATGTTTGAAAAATTTAAAAGCGGGCTAAGTTAGTAGTTCAAAAGTTAATGTGCTATTTTTTTTAAAATATTCCTGGTTTAGTTTCACCTTTTTTTCATCTTTTATTTTATTTATTTATTTATTTTATTTATTTTGATGATATGTGTGTGAGGAAATCTAATAATTATTATTAGATCGTTTTTAAAAATTGGCAAGTTAAAATTAGTCGAGTAGAAAATTGATTTAATTCACTTGCCGGTTTAATCATTTACCAGCTAAATTACGCGATGTCTGAATTTTGAATCCTAATTTAATCGCAGCTCTATTTACTTGGCCTAGCCTGGCACATTTTCCGAGACCAAGGTAATTTATATTTGGTCATCAATAACTCAGCAATTTTCCAATCCTGGGCCGATGTCTCTCTATTACATACTCGATCCGGCATCCTTTTCTACTTAGACTGCTTTTATGTTTTTTTTTTGCTGATTTTGAATCAAGGTTCAACTTGGTAAATCTCATGTAAGCGATCTCGATCTCTTAACTTACCCTTGTGATAGAAAAAACATAGAGCTTCATTATAATAAAAAAACTCAAACGCATTGTTTTTAAGAGCCACCATTTTTACATTCTGAAAATAATTAATGACGAAATTCCTTATTAAAATTTTGTAAATATTGTACATAAGATTGTATATTTATGTAAAAAAAAAGAAAAAAAACGATATAAGGGAAAAGAAAAGATAAAAAAAAGCAAAGGAAGGAATTATATTGTGTAATAGGAGAAAAAAAGTGATAGTTAACCAAATCAAAATAAACTGAAAAAAAAAGTTTTTAAATTTGTTCATTTTTTTTAAAAAAACGCCGTTTTTAGCGGTTTTGTTCACCTTTTTTCAAGGAGAAATTTCAACATTCTCCACGGTACAAAAACAAAAAACTGAGATGTAAAAAAATTCTTAAAAATAGCTTATAATTTAAATTTAATTCTTAAATCCGGATTGCTCTGATCAATTGCCAAGAAAATAACGGACTGTCAACCATTTTGTGAATTTCTGACCTACGACAATAAATTATTTGCAAATAATGCTGATAATCAAACACAAAATGGCTGATTATTCATTATTCCATTTGTAACGTCCATGCAATGTCGTCGCATTAGGTAACCACTAAAGGCGCTGCATTCTGTTCTTAAAAGGGCCCTGAAAATGACGAAAGGGCCTTATTACGTTCAGTTATTTTTGCTATCTTGGTCAAATTATTTCATATATTGCTTGTGGAATTTAAACCTTTGTTGAACAGATCAACATTATAGAATATTGAATGAAATTTAGGAATCACACAAAAGCTAAATCACCGATATTTTATTTTGATAGTCGACGAGTGAAGTTTTTCGTTTAGTTGTCCTGATAAGGTTAAGTTTTTTTACATCTCATAATTTCATTTTTGTTGTCATTATTACAACACAGTATGGGAAAACTAACCTTATTTCAATATCATTTCAGCAGAAACAGTTTAATCAAGTCTTAATTAAATAAAACAGTTTTCTAGCTTGTGAATAATTTATTGTAAGTTATTAAAAAATGTAAAAAATAAGTAAATCAGAAAGAGCGTTCCATTCTAAAAAAGGATATAAAATGTAGTGAAGTGGTAGATAAACAAGATTTTTTTCTTTAGGTAAGCAAGCCTTTGTACATATAGTTTCGTAGTGAATAAAAATTGTTAAGCATGGGTAATTTTAAAAAAGAAAAAAAATGGCAAACCTTTAAATTAAGAACTGTTAAATAATCTTTTTGTTTTCAAACTTCTGAATCCTGCAGTTTGACTGTAATCGAAAACCATTATGTACCTGAAAAAAATTGAAACAGAAAAAAATGGATAATAATGTAAAGAAAACCAACCTGGTTCTGTCAAGGACCATTTTGTGTGTTATTGTAAATTAATTATTTCCGGCGGCATTTAGTCAAATCATTTTATAATTTTACCAAAATTGTTAGATTATTAAAAAAAAAATTAGGGTATGTTTGAGAGTGATGCATACACACTCTGCTTATTATAATTAAACATACCTTTTGAGTCTATGAGACTCTTGTTCTAATTATTTCGTGCCGATTAGGACCGGATATGGTTTTTTGACTGGACCTTTTATCTTATTATGCACCATATGCAATCACTAGGAATTTAAAAACAAATTTTTTTTCAATATAAATTTTTATTATTTCCTTGAACTGCATTAAGCTGTGATTAGCTAGAGTCAGAAAGGATCATACAACTTTCGTGATCAGTCTCTTCAAAAATTGCCTTCTTTATTTTTTTCTATTATTTTAATTGCAATTTATATTAATTAATTTTACTTATATAATTGACCAATTTAACAGTTGTTAAATTCAGACAGTCATTGAAGAAACTGATCATTTACGAGAAAAAAAAAAGTAAGCAGAACTCAGTCAAAAATGATTTGTTAATTTATTTTTTCTAATAAAATTAAATAGAAACA
The DNA here is from genome assembly GCA_023512825.1 of Liposcelis brunnea. Taxonomy (NCBI): domain Eukaryota; kingdom Metazoa; phylum Arthropoda; class Insecta; order Psocodea; family Liposcelididae; genus Liposcelis; species Liposcelis brunnea. Next base: position 21,143,441 of record CM042073.1, read on the forward strand.
CTGAAAAATAATTTTAAAAAAAGTGAAAAAGAAAAAAATAGTTATAGATGGATTTGTTTTCAGTAAAGTTTTATACATATATTTGTTAAAAAAAATTGACCATTAAAAAAAGAATAAACTTAAAATGGGAGTCGTAATTACTGATCAAATGATCCTTGTCATGATGTCCAAAAAAATATATACTATGAACTAGATTCCTCATCACTATCACTCGTGTCTTTTTTCTTTTTTTTCTTGCTCTTGTGTTTGTGTTTATGCTTCTTCCTTTTTTTCTTCTTCGGTTTATCTGAATCACTTGAATCTGAATCTGATTCTGATTTCTTACGTTTCTTAGTCTTTTTTGTTTTTACCTTCTTTGACTTTTTCTTTTTTTTAGCTAGTTTTTCTTTCAGCTCTTGCAACTGAAGAGCTGTTAATGGAGTTAATGTATCATCTTCACTATCACTGCTTGTACTACTAACATCTAGCACTATATCCTTGTTCGGATCAACTTTAATAAAATTTCGACATTGATATGTTAAATGTCCGGCATAACCGCACTTTTTGCAAGCTGCCCTGGTTGTTTCCTTCGGAATTCCTCTAATAGGAAATTCCTGATACATTTTTGACTACGTCAATATCATAAGGTTATGGCAAATATATAAACATCACTCGTTTTCGTGGAAGAAAACGACGCCATGTTAAAAGTTTGCCGCAGACGTGTCATTAGAAAAAAAGTTCGGCAGTCGCTACGTCACCTTATTAAAATAATTTATTTTTTTTTAATGATGTTATGGATCATGAGGAAAATTACTTAGTTTAATATTAAAGCGTTATCGGGAATAATAGGTTAGTTAAGATCAATATTAAGAATATGTATAGCTTTTGAATAAATGATCGAATGTTATGTTTCATGCCCTGATTAATGTTTACAAGCCTATCCATGGAAGTGACGTTATCCTCATGAGATGTACAATCATTTTTTTTTAGATAAAGCAACAAAAGTTAATTAGGGTAGGAGGAATTATATTAAACAATGGCACAGTCAACTACCCTTCAAAAAGCAATAGATCTTGTAACGAAGGCTACGGAAGAGGATAAAAACAAACACTACGAAGAAGCGCTACGGCTTTATGAGCACGGTGTTGAATATTTTTTACATGCAATTAAATGTAAGTTGGAAAGTCCTTGATGATTAAATACTACTAAAAATGTTAGTATTAAAAGAATTTGTGTTTTAGATGAAGCTCAGGGTGACAAAGCTAAAGAGAGTATCCGGCAAAAGTGTCTACAATATTTAGAACGAGCTGAAAAGTTAAAGGAATATTTAAAAAAGCAGAAGAATGTTAAAAAACCAGTTAAAGATGGTGAAACTTCAAAGGATGATAAAAAAAGTGATAGTGATAGTGATGATGACGGAGATCCAGAAAAGAAGAAACTTCTAGCAAAATTGGAAGGTGCTATTATGATAGAAAAACCATCTGTTAAATGGTCTGACGTTGCAGGGTTAGAAGGAGCAAAGGAAGCTTTAAAAGAGGCAGTTATCCTTCCGATTAAATTTCCGCATTTGTTTACTGGCAAGAGGATACCCTGGAAAGGAATTTTATTATTTGGGGTAAGTTTTAAAAAGAGAAGTTGCAAAGAATAACATTGAAAATAAGTCAGCGCTCAAGATTATTTCATAGTGTGATGTTTAATTATATTTTGGAGTTTTAAATCTAGATAGTTGATTTCCTATGTTTTGTTGGAGTTGAATTTTAGATTTTATTGATTCATGAAATTGATATGAAGAGCTGAAATTTTTGTGTGGGCGCTGTTTGTGATTTGATGTATAAAATACTTATGTTTTAAGACATTGCAGTATTGAGTGCCCAAAAGTAAATTAAATGTGAACTTGAAATGAATTATTAATATGATTTGTTGTTTTATTTCAGCCTCCTGGAACAGGAAAGTCTTACTTAGCAAAAGCAGTTGCGACCGAAGCGAACAATTCTACATTTTTCTCAGTTTCATCATCAGATTTGGTATCTAAATGGTTAGGTGAATCTGAGAAACTTGTCAAAAATTTATTTGAATTAGCAAGACAACACAAACCTAGTATAATATTCATTGATGAAGTTGATTCTCTCTGTTCGTCTAGAAGTGATAACGAGAGCGAATCAGCTCGTAGGATTAAAACGGAATTTTTAGTTCAAATGCAAGGTAAATAATAAACCATTTTTATTTCAGTGCCCGCTTGCCTAACACATCATTTTTAAACTTCATGTATTTTTAGGCGTTGGAAACGACATGGATGGAATTTTAGTATTAGGAGCAACTAATATCCCATGGGTATTAGACGCTGCCATCCGGAGAAGATTTGAAAAAAGAATTTACATTCCCTTGCCTGAAGAACTTGCTAGATTGGCTATATTTAAAATACATTTGGGAACTACTCGACACACATTAACTGAGAATGATCTCCGAAAGTTAGCTGCTGAAACCGACGGCTACTCAGGAGCAGATATAAGTATTGTTGTTCGAGATGCCTTAATGCAGCCTGTACGGTTAGTTCAGACTGCGACGCATTTTAAAAAAGTACGTGGCCCATCACCTACTGATCCTTCAGTCATAGCTGACGATCTTCTTACGCCATGCTCTCCTGGAGAGCGAGGAGCCATCGAAATGAATTGGATGGACGTACCTGGGGATAAATTATTTGAACCCCCAGTTACAATGGTGAGTTTTTATTTAATTCACTTAAAATTTGCCCAAATGCAAAAAAATAATTGAATTTATCCTTTATTTCAGAGTGATATGTTAAAATCGATAGCAACCTCCAAACCAACAGTCAATGCTGATGATTTGAAAAAATTGGACAAGTTTACTCAAGATTTCGGTCAAGAAGGATAGAAAATTCCAACATCGGATTTGTTACCGATTCGAAATAATTGTGTACATTAATCTGTTTTACAGTAAGGCCTACTTTCACGATTTTTTTAATTATAATTATTAATCCTTTCTTCAAAATTATTATTTCGAGCCAGGGCGATATTTTTTTTCCAATAAATCGCCCAGAATTAATTTATTTTAAAAAAAAATTTCTTTATTCTCACTGATGTCTTTCAGTTAATTATCCTCCTACAGTCGAATTATTTCGGACTTATTGCGGAGGTGTAAAAATTGTAAAAGGAATAATAAAACTTATTTTAGTAATTATTCTTTTTCAAAAAAGAAATATTAATAATTGGGTCCTGAAAACCGCTCGCAAAATTTTTTAAGTGCCGGCGATTTAAAATTGCCTCAGAAAAAAATCCGGTAAATTAGCCTTAATTTGAGTTTGTACTTTATTTTTATAATTTTTTTGTGTTAAGATATTTGTTTTAGTAAATTTACAAATAAGGAATGCTTCATAAAAAGCTTTGTTATGTAATTTTAAAAAAGTTAATGAATGAAGCTTTCATTGAGGCTAAAATCTCGAAGTAATACTTGTACCAGCTGCATTACATTTTCGATCAATTGCTTTTAAATCATTTTCTGAATGGAATCAAAAAATAAAAATAAAAACGTTCTGAGTTAATTAGACTTGGTTTATTTAATAAGTTATTTATATTTACAATGCGTATATTCCGTCATATATTAAGTGAAGATCTTGTATAATAAATTATACACTTACTATTTTGAAATAAGTTTTTTTAAGCCTTCAAAAAAATTTTCCGAAAGATTTTTATAAAAGGATTGAGAACGGAGTCTATGAAAATGTTATTTCGTACCATCTTTCAAGATTTTAAGATTTGCGGTCGCCATGTTGGATTTCCATGAAAAATAATATAATTTGATGTCTTCGCATTCGTGACCTGAAAGCACGCCAATAATGTGTTATTCACCTGCAAAATTTTAATTAAATCTCTTATTTCATCGTTATGATATATACTTTGCGATCTATAAATTATTTCGAGGTCATAAATGACATTAAATAAGTCAATGATGCCCGCAATTTTATTTTTAGGGCCCTGAAAATAATATCAAACAAGGATCTCTTAACTCTATGGCGACTGACTTTATAGCTCGCATCGTTGCATCGTTGTGTGTAAAACGAGTTTGAGATTTTATTTTGTGAAAATGTTTGATATTCCGATAAATTATGGTGTTGTGTGGATTGTATGACATTTATTTCGATGCATGAAAATGCAGACACTAATTCTGATGGACCCAAATACGAAGAACCATCTTGGTGAGTAAAGCTAGAGCATTATTTTTCAACGATGTTTCTGTAAATTCGCATATTCGCATATTCTCTTTTGTCATTCATCCACTTCAAATAAATGACAATACTGACAATAATGTGGGATTTAACCAACTCTCTTGTTTCATTTGCATAATGTGCAGTAATGAATTTGGTATACTGATACAGGTAGAGAAAAACTCCTCATCAAGTGATACAAGGTAACAGTTGCCTAATAACAATCAAAGCTTGAACTTACCAATTAAGGGAAAGATTGGGATTGGGGACTGTACGAGTTGGTGAAAAAAAATAATTTGATTTGAAAGGTTATTTTACAAGTAACAATCTACATTTTCTTGTTAAATTTCTATATTATTATAGAGACCTGGCAAAAAATTTTGGGAGTTGTGAAATATTTGAAACCCACAAGTTTTGCCCAATCTTTAAAGCCTTTTTAAAATCTTAACTGTGGTACCTAAAGTGTTTCTCATAATTTCAACATTGTGTCAAAACGAAATCATAGATGCAGGCAGTGGAGTTTATGAATTTGGGAAAATAGCCAAAAATATTTTTTAAATTTCTTAATTCATTAAGTAACAAACATTGAATAATTACTAACATCCTTAAATATTAACGAGCAAATTTTAGTTTTATATTTTATTGTCATTGCACTTTGGTTTTTTATTTTTGCCACAAAATAGCGTCTCCAAGTGTCCAAATTCCACTTATATAAATGTTTTCACTTTTCATGAATGTTTTGATTACATTGATTGAAGAAAGGAGCTTCAAAAAATAAGAATTTTCATATTGATGTCAAGGCACTTAAATACTTGCCCATTCTTTATTTTTATTGCTCAAATAGCACATTCATTGACTGATTTTTATTATTTCATTCATAATCCTTGATTACATATTTTATGCATCGTCGTTTAATGAAAATCATGATATAACTAATTACTTTTCAAAAAAGGACTTTTTTAAAAAAAATAAAATCTTATAAAAACCCTGATATTTGTTTTATTAACTAAGCAGTCGACATAAAATCAAAAAAAATTAATTATAATGACCAGTTTGAATTTTTATAATAACCCTAGTTATCACAAATAAAATAAATAAATAATAAAAATAAATAAAATGGCTAGCGTTCGGTTCGGAGTTTTAAGTAAGTTTGTTTTGTTTTTCTCTACCATATCGCATTTTATTTTCAATAAAAAAGATTTCGAAAATTTTGATATAATTTTACGTAATTCAGCTTTAATCAACCACCACTAACTTCAGGTAAATAATGTCTTAGATATTCAGAATCAAAATAAACAACCGTGATGGAGATATCATCCCTAAAATTTCTCACAACGTCCTGAGGTAGCGATAGTAGTTGAGACAGCTTCCCCTGATCTAATCCGTATTCGGTTCCTCCTAATGCGTTTCTTAATAAATGAGTACACACATTTCGATCGATAGGCTTCATGCTTAGGCATTCTTTTCTAACTAACAAGGCTTCGTTAATCTCTTTTAAAGTCATATTATCCCTAGGAAGACGGAAGGGTGTTAGGACTGTTTTTCCTCTCATATGCTCTCCAACCATCCGCACAACCTAAAAATAGAATAAAAATATTGTAACTGAAACTGACAATCTACAATCCCATGCGCTCTCCTGGGCCCGGAGATTATTTCTGCCCCACAGGAGAAACTTCTCTCAAGCGGAAAATTGAAAACACATACCTGAAGTGGAGAAATAAAATCCCACAACCCATCAGTAGCAAGGACTAGAAATTTATCTTTTGGTGTTAAATGATGATAAGTGACATCTGGACGAGCAGTTAGATACGGCGGAGTGTGGTAATGAGGAGAAACCACATTCCCTCCAAAATACGGCCCAGCTAACCTCTCCAACACATCTTTTTGCCACTTGTACCTAAAATCTCCGAAAGCTCTTAACGGTGCAAGCTGCCCTAATAGTCGATCAAATTTAATAATATGATCTTGTTCGCTTGGAGGATGTTCCTTTAAAATTCTATGAACTTCGTTAAGATTATCAGAATTATGAGTAACGCTTAAAACTTTGGGTAACCACTGATTATTTTCACCTAAACTTCCTACCACAACTTGACAATCACCCACACTTGCAACGTATAGATGAGGTCCATTAACATAAGCTACACAACTCACAGCCCCAGACATGGCCACTGATAATGTTTTTTGATTAACGCGAATATTTTTTTCTGTTTCTAACGCTTCACGCGATAAGTCCTCGTCTAACCGTAAAAATGACTTGATAAAAATATTTTCAACATTTTCGCTATCTAATTCATTTGATTTAACTAATTCATTTACGTAAGTCCTAAAACTTTGTGAATATAAGTCTCGTAAAACGTCGACGAATTCAAATTTTTCGTTGTAAAAATCTAGGATTTTAATTGGCAACTCTTTAGGTTTGTTAAGAGATTCCGCCAAAGATTCAAGTTTGTTCCGTGGCAGAAGACTTGCTGATAAATAATGGTATAATCTCTTAGCAACTACTTGAGCACAAGCTCCTCCACCATGGCCATCAAATACACCAAATAAATACCCTGCAAATAATATTGAATCTCATCAAAACATTTTTCAAAAAAAAAAAAAAAACAAATGTGAAACTTTACCGTTATTGTGAATGCAAAACGCTTCATTTCTAGTATCTTCAATTGGATCATTCGATGATAATTGATTTGTATCATATGACTTGATTGACATTCCCGGATTAAACTCTTTGGTATATTCATTTGCTTGAAGCATATTATTCACCTGAGAAATTAATCAAGTTAGATGGATTTAATATCTTAAGTACATATAACTCCTAACCTCAACTTGTTAACCGTTAACAGAGAAATAAAATAACGTATTAAAAATGATTTGAGATGACCTCTTACCTCTAAAGGGGTTAGCCGGGAAGCAGCATAAAAACGCGTGGTATTGTGAAGATTTTTTTTAAATTGACACTGAAAAACAGATTTAAAATTAGATTGTACATTTTTCGGCCACTTGACGAACTTTTCATGATGAAAAGACCCAAAGCTGATTGAAAATATTCTTTGAAGTTTATTAATCATATCTGTCTCATTCTCCTGCGTATAATATTGACTTCAAGTAATGTGAAATGATAGAATAAAATGTATTGCAAGTATACTGCGTTTTGAAAAATATAGAAATTTTAAATATTAAGATTTCTTAGCCATAACAGAAAAGCAGACGATAGCGAAGTGACTGCCGACTTTGCCGTTTGCGCTTGCGCAAGGTCACGGCAAATGAAAATTACCGGCACGCCATCACGCTGAGGAAATCGTTGGTTTTTTTTAAAATGTGTTTTATATTACATTTCTTTCGCATTTCTTGAAGAAATTGTTAATAATTAACGATTATATTATTGCCTGTTATCGGGTTTGGTGAAAATCATGGAATGCGGATCACTGGATTCGCATTATTTTGTAAGTAATTTTTTTTCTTGAGATGTAAAAAATGGTGGATTTACCCAGGGACGCTCTTGAATTTGCACGTGTGTCTTAACAAAACGAAATCTAATTGACTGAATAAATTAAAGTGTGAATTGGATTCAGGTGACATTTTACTAATTTTAGGTTAATTGAAAAATTAGGAATGTGCTCGCTCCTTTAATGTTAAAATGCAGGATTTATATTGATTGTGCTATTCCTTGTTAATTGGTCATTTCAAGACTTAGTAAAAAAAAAGAAATGGCCTTGTTGTAGGCTGAAGCGTAGAGGTAATACGTTTAGTATTGTAACTGAATATCAACATTTGGCTGAATATGCTTGCAACTGGTGCATTCATAGAATCATATGATTCTATGTTGTAGAACTGCAAAGCATTCAGTCTGAGTTTTGGGATAATGATTAAATTATTTGGCTTATCACTAAGATAGTGAAGTTTACAGCTGTTTTATGTGATTGTTACTTACATTGATTTAACTTTTTTTAGGGTTACAGCCAATATTACCTACTATCACTGGTTTATGGATATCAGGAATAATGTTAATAAGTACGTGAACAACTTAGCATGGATAGCTGCAATTAAAGATGTTGAAATTTCTGGGGGACCTTAAAATACTATTCTGACAAGTTGCTGTGAAATCATATGGAGGCTTTTTTTCGGTAAGTTGAAGAAAGATAGTCATGCTATTAATTATTGACACATTTAAGTGCTGTGGAATTTCCTCATATGCTTTATTAGAAGTATTTAAGTGTTTTTGGCATTCAGATCTAATCAGTTGGACAGTTCTGAGTAAAAACAGTTTGGCAACTAGATTTGCCTGCAACTTCAGCTAAGTTTTAATATTTTTTTTGTGTACCAGTGCTTTTAATTGTAATAACAATGTGATTTGATCACCTAGCGCACCAACTGATGCATTTTGCTAGGTTATGTATTTTGTGTAAGTTATGCACGTAGATTTCCCACTTAACTGGCATGAAAAAAGGGGACTTTTACCCAAATTTTTCCCCATATTTAATCTAAAACTATTTATGACCAATGCATAAGTATTACTTTGTTTTGTAGCGTTTTGAATTAAAGGACTTCTAGAGGTCGTTGATTGGGGAAAAAGCTCAAAAGTTTTAGCACAGATTTTGCCAACAATAGGAAAATGTTTTTGTGATCATTGCACAAAAAGCAGTACATGTTATTGGAACTTCAGTTAAAGGAAAATATTTTTCTGTATCAGTTTGCAAGGTAAGTTGAAAAATTTTTTCAGAAACAAGAAACATTCCTGTTGAATTTTATAAAAAATTTTTTTCTTAGAATTAAAACTGTAGGTAACTATTTCAAAAAGTTACCACATTGGGGAAACAATTATTGTTAATAGCACTTTTACAATTTTTAATAAAATATTGTTTCTTAATAATAAAAAATATAATTAATGTAATCTTTTTTGTTTTCAGAAGAAATTATCTGTTTAATGAGTGACAAGGAATCACAAATCGAATGATGTGAAAATGTACGATGTGGAGTTAGTGCTAATTTCAACAGCAAAGGACATCGTAGTGGCGGAGGAAACTGAAAGAGAAAGGAATCTCTGCTAAAAGGTAAATTTCTGTTTCAAAGCATTATAGGTTGTAGGTTCAGCGGTATTTTTGTGGCCAGCCTCGCCTGAGTTTTTTCTAAATAGGGTACACTAACTTCATTTAATCATAAACTAAGGAAATCAGCTGCAGCTTTGATAGTTTCTTGATATAAAGTTTAAGTCATTTACAAGACTGGAGTCACTTCTTTTATTTACCACTTCATTAATATGAGTAGAAGCATAGGTAAAAAGTATCTAAGCTCGCTAACAATAAATCCAACCCTTTTGAGCGGGAAGAAAATATTAAAAAAGAGGAATACCGTCATGAAAACAAGAGTGAGGAGTCCGTTAATACATGAGCACGAGTCTGGTTTGTAAACCATGCCCCTACTCTACACTCAACACGACTCAAGTCTATTCAGTACGCTCGTGTCCTCTCTCTTGAACGTATCGTACGTCTAATTGCGTTGATTTTTCGTCTGTTTTCGATCTATTCTCACGTGATTTCCGTGAAGCTTTTTTTAGTTTCCGCCTTTTTTTTAAAAAAAGTGCTGTTGGTGTTTTTTTTAAATATTTTTTGTTCGCGTCGTTTGTTTTTGCGGGGTTTTTTTTTCGAAGAACATTCGAAAACACGTGAGCTGTTCGGATTGTCATTCTCGAGTGATAATTCTTTTGAAAAGTTTTTCGCCCGTTACGTTTAATAACGGTTTCAAAATTCCCCGTTTAGATCCCCTTGAGTTTTGCGACAAAAACATCAAAATTTTTCCTCACGACCTGCTGCGTATACCGTCCGTCGTGGAGCCGACACGCGGGCCCTTGGCCCTCGAGGCCACATCGCATAAAAGGTGAGTTTCTTATCTAAGTGCAATACCGTCGGTGATTCAGAAACAAAAGTCTGGAATGAATTCGGTCACAAGGAAAAGAAGAAAAATAATAATGAAGTGTGTGTGCTTGAGACTTAAAGCAAAGTAAATATCCGACGTTAGTGTTTTCCTTAAAAGATTCAGAAAGTTCTTTAGCAGTTTTAAGCAAAGTTTAGCTGTAGCTTGGGAATAAATGTTTTTTGGCAGCTTGTAGCCATTTTTAAGCATTACTTATTGTTTGAAAATTTTCGAGGACTCATTCATAGTCTCTGTACAGCTGTAAAATTTCTTTTCACTTGCTACAAGCTTAACAAATTTTCCTGTACGGACGTTTTAGTTGTCAGTTAGAAAATTTGTCTCTTAAGATCTGAAAGAAAGATCTTATCTGACTGGAAACATTATGTTTAGCACCTGCCATCTTTCAACTGTGCTCGTTTCTGTCTTGCGATTCATTTCTCCACCAAAAAAAAAAATTAAGCTGTTCTCAGTTTTGGCTAAAAATAAATTATTCAAAAATTAACCGGTAAAAGAATCTAAATCAACAATGGGTTTGTGTCCCAAATCAACATCGAACCTCCGGCGACATTCATAAAGAGCACAACAACAAAAAAATATTACCATCAAGTTTTGAAAAGTTGTCATAGCGCCTTCGAGGTGGTAGAACTTCTTCAGGTATACAATTGATGACCAACCCTTATTCTCACGGGTTTTGACATTCTTTTTTTTTTTTCTTCATTCACCCTAAATACCTCCCCAGAGGCGATTTTTTTCTTTCTTTATCTCCTCTTTCGCTCTCCCTCGTCTTAGAGAAAAAAAAATTTTAGCATAAAATTTCTAGGTTTCTCATTTTAATGTATGGTGTCACATTGATTTACGACGGTTGTTCAACTACATTATCATTTTCTATTCCTGGAATGGTAAACGATCGGAATGATAACCCCGGCTTACCTCCGAAACGTTAAATGATTGAAATTTCAATCTGTCTACATGATTATTAAGTTTTTTGTGTTTGGACTTAGTGGAGACTTTGTGCCTGAACCCCCCGACGGTATTACTCTTGTTAGCTTATCTCCCCTATAGCGGTGGTTCAAGACATTTGGGACCAATACACCTGGGCATCAACACCATTTCCTTTTATAAAATTCCACTGTAAAAATCTCTTTTGAAGATAAGACCCGATGATACGCGCGTTAAAACCTTAAATCTTGTTTTTATTTACTGGCATAATTGAGAAGTCCAATGTTATGAGAGCGGACTTCGCGGTAGCACAAAGAAACACGACGACGGTTTGTCATTGGAAAAATTGCTCGAGGATGGCCCTAGGTCGTTTACCTGAAACACGTCTATTTTCGTCGTGAAAGAAGACCCATCAGTTGTTTCTTTGAGGTTCGACAAGAAATTCTTGTTATATCTTCTTTGGCAAATCTTCTTCCATTTTTCATTTAATTGAGAAAAGATGAAAAATGACTTATCAATTTTTTTCATTTAGATTTTTTTGTATAGCTCGAGGGCTTATATGTGTGTTTTAAAAAGAACGAAACGAGACGCAAAAGGTTATTTTTTTTTTTTATTATTTCTCTTCTTTTAAAGTTGTCAGATATGTTTCAGGTATAGCTCTGAATCCTAAGGCATACAGGTGGGTCATCTTGTTTGTAATGGAACACGAATCACGATCTTCCTCGTGGGTGTGGGTAGGTGGCTTACAGATTAGTCACAAATTTTATGGACCATTCAATTTTCTTTTAAAAAGAATTGGCCAGGGGGGGATTAAAACTAGGTGTGAGCTAATGTGAAAGTCACAAGTTTTAATTTTTTTTTTTTTTGTTTTCCTCCTAAAGCGCAGATGTAATACACCAAATGCCCCCACGAGCTATTCAATTCGTGATTCCTCAATATGAGGGAGTTTCCACTTAAAAAAAAGCGTCTTTAATGATTATATTTTTACCTCCCCTCTTATACGTTAGCAAGGTATTTGCTTCGAGTTATTTTTCTTTGAGAAAAAATTGAAGTTAATACGACATTTGTGACAGAGAATTAATTTCCTGCATTGAGTTCACATGCAGAGATTGGCCACCATGATAGTTTTAAATGTCAGTTGAAGTTGAAACAATTTTGTTACAATTTCTTATAAAAAATTTTTTTAGTTTAAAAAAATGCAATTTTTGATTATTATAGAGATTTTGCTTGAGAGTCGTTGGACTTGGCTTGAGTTGGCAACGGTGAATATCTGAGGTTTGAAATCAAGCAGGAAGTTTCTCGTAAAACATTTACAAATCGTAAAATGACAAAATTTCAAAAATATTGCAATCATGAAACTAACGAGAAATGATTTATTTGCCAGAGGAAAGCAATGAACTGAGAATGTCGCTGTAGACCATTAAATATTTCTGAAAGAAGTGATTGACTTTGATGTTCTTTGGAAATTCCAACAAATTGCAAGAAAACGGTTTGACTATTGTTTAAGGAGTTAACGAATAAGCAAGAAAAACGTTGTTTATATGAACTTACTTTTTGGTTTTGTTGAATTTGGCTCTAGGATTGTCTCCTGTTGGGTAGTCTAGGCCATTTCATAAAGCGGAGGGGCTTTCAAAAGGAGTTGAGAAGAAACCGGAAATTTAAAGTCTTAAGGCCCCACTAAAGTCTTTTTTTCCTTTCAGATCATCATTTCCATTTCTTCGTCGCTTCATTGCAGATGAAGTTCTCTTCACTGCAGATCATTGCTTGATTTGTGTAAAAAAGGCACATACACATATCGTTTTCTATTCACATATACCCTTTTTAAAGAAATAACTATTTTTTTCGTCTTTGTTGTTATGGTAACTGTTGACGTCATCACTACTTTTATCGAAGCAACTAAAAGGTGCTCTAGGAAAATTAGCACTAACTAGACAACTTACACCGACTTCAGATTCTACTTTCGAGGGTTGAAAATTAAGGCTCTTAAAATTATTGAAGCCATACTAACTTAAAATCATCTCCTTGTATCTCATCGTAAAATATTCTTTGTCAAATCCGGAAAAGTCAGCACTAACGCACTTCTTGTTTTATCTAAGTAGAATTGCCGCAGCTGTTGATTTTATTATCATCCTAAATAACTTATTTTTGTTACTCTGCTTCAATTTAGGTTCCATTAACGCTGGTATCTTTTATTTCTTTAGTGTCCATTAACGCATAACCCGTTCATTATCTCTAAAAAAATTTGTTCGTTGTTAAAAAAAATATAAAACCACACACACGGCTACTGCCATCATCTTGCATAAATTCTTCCACCACCCTGTATAAATCGCCCATAAATATCAAACGCGAAAAAAAGTAGGCATCAAGTAGGTTGCTCATCGTTTATAAAAAAAGATTTGTTTCGTTAAACGGAAGTGGTTCCCTGTTAAATTACCTAACTAATGACAACGTTTTAATTTACACCGTTCTAGTAATATTACCAGAACTCATCATGTCTTGAAATCGTGCTACTGGCTCCGGTCGGGTTACACCCTGGCATCAAATCTTATAGAACTCTTTGCACTCCGTGAGCTTTGTTATCGTCAAGCCACTCCTCCTTTACCTTTTATTAAATCACTCATCTTTCGTTTCTTTTTTCCAAAAAATGTATATATGGGGATTTGCTAAAAATTGAAGAGCGATTCCAGATAATATTTCGAACCTGATTTGAATCCTATAATTTCAAGATTAAAATCGCACGGTGAAAATAAGATCGAACGCAATATGGCGGAATATTTAAAAAGTTTTCTAGTATGTATAAAAACAAAACTCGAAACAATTGCTTCAAGGGCTTTAAATCCGACACGCTGACATTTATCTCCTTATATTTCGGGGATATCCCAAAGCGATTGTGTTGAAACGAAAAAATATTTCAATCTATTTTCAAGCGAGGCCGCCATTTTGAAATCGTGTCGTAACTTCTCCCCCGCGATTTTGATTCTCTTTTTCCGCATAGATACATTTTTTGAATAATTTAAGATGAGGAAAAAGATTTCAAACTCGGAAAATAATTTCTTTTTGAGGATTGTTTTGTTTAGAGACAACAGGGCGGTCGTGGGAGGGAGTAGGCCGACCATTAGCAGGGCATAAGGTCACAAAATTTGGAGTAAGAGATAAGAGAACCGATGATGAAAGAGACTGCAAGAAAATCTTGCGTCTTGGCTTGTCTCGCAAATGCAAGACAAGGACTTAAGCAGTAAGAAGCAATACGAGAACAAGAAGTTGGTCGTAAAAATTACCGCGAGATCCGAACTTTTTCACAAGAATTGTAATGTGTCGTTGTAATGTAACGACTTCGATAAATTTTTCCTGCAAAAACAAGCAAATATTGTTAAAATTCCCCTTTGATTTTCATGTAATTATGTTGCAGTGCAGTATGCAGCATTTCTCACTTATGTCAAAAAATAAAATTTAAGTAGAACTGATCAAATCATTGTTTTTCAGCATTTATTACTGACTTTTCAATTAAATAACCGACCAAACCATTTTTTTTACTGATGGAGTAGATATTTTACTGACCAAGAGGCAACTGACCATTTTAATTATAAACTGACAAAGTATTATAAAAACTGATCATTCAGTTAAAAACTGACCTGATAAATACCCGCCAAAAAATACTAAAAGCTACATTTTCTGGGGAAAAAAATTACAAGAAACTTTTCTTGTGGGAATCTTTTCTCACATGGTCTTTTAATCCCGTTAATATTAATTAATCACCGAACGGATGTTCGATTCATCCGAATCGAGTACGAAATCATTTTTCTTTTCTATATCCGTAGACGACTCATTATTGAATTAAATCGGAACCCTGCACGTTTTTTAATTTTTGCTTTAAGACGAAACGTAATGAAGTCACGTATCCATCAGAGCCCAAGTATCATACATTCCAAGGTTTTTCTCGGTAAATCAAGGTGATTGACATCTCAGTACACCATTCGATTCTCTTCCCAATGTAAAATGTATCGTTTAACCATCAACGGTTACTTAATTATTGCATCGTAAAATTAATTTTTATTCCCTCGATGATGATATGCAATAGCAATTAATTTTATTAATAATGAATTGTGTATAATGCGTGTATATTTTTGATTCGATACACTTTGCCATCTACTATACGTTTATGGTAATTTTAAATTTTAAAAAAAAATATTCTTGATGAAAAATATAATGCATCATAGTTGTTAGATGCGATATAGGTGAATTTCCGTTTATGAACCGAAAACCGCAAACTCTAGCTTAAGGGGATATTGCCTTAGGTGGATTTCAGTGCAAACGGAAATAAAAATGCAGTTTAGAAATTATTTTTCATTCAACTCCATTAGCTTTTTCAATTTATTTTTATATTTACATTGTATTGAAAATGTAAATTATTATTATTATAGGAATCACATGTAGGAGAAAAAAAATCAGTATAATTAATAAGGTATTTAATGGAAATTTATGTACGTTTGCGTGATTAGGGATTTAATATTAATGGTGTATATGTCCGTTAAGGTTGAGCGATTCACGCTTGGGCTTTTTTATAAATATATATTTTTAAAATAGGATGTGCGATAAAAGGAATATGTGATTGGATTTTTTTAAAATCCATTTGGTGTGCTAAAATATTTTGATTATCAGTCGAACCAGGCCTAGAGGTTTCTCTTTTTTAATGTTTTGAGTTAAAAAAAGTGACTTGTACACTTAAGGGCGTCAAGAGTGATATCAAGTCTCGGAGATTACATAAAAATGACTTTTGCAAAGTCTTTGAAACTATGAAAGTATCAATTCCTGAGTAATTTATTCGCCCACATACAGTTTTATCAGGGCTGAGGCAACACTGTAAGCGAGGTAAGCTTCACAGGGGGCGCCAACAGCTACTTGAAGACCTTTTTTTCGAAGAGAAAAGGGCGCACAATTGCTCCTTGTGGAGGGGGCGCACCAAAGGCTTGCTCCGGGCCCTGCGGTTTTTGTAGCTTTATAGGTATAGAGACAACCAGCTGCTCATGGTGCCATATTTGACTCGAACTATTCTGCGAATTTGCTCTATTATCTTCGCTAAGATCAGACAATGACAACTTGAAAATTGTCTTTCGAGACAATGGAGTACAGAAGCCTCTGGAGCGGGGTTCGTTATTCCGTCGGTGTTAGTTCTGGCAGCTCTTTTGGTCGTAGCGTGGAGATTCAGACTACTCTTCGTCTTTTGGATCTCTCAGAATCCGTCTGCTGCCGGAAGGGCCAGATGATGTGGTTGGAATGCATTTACAAATAAAATTTTATGAACGCCTAGAATGTTTCCAATACTAAAACTTAAGAGATAGAATTTCGTAAAGTGGTGCACCAAGTGCAATATGCCCTTTATCCCAAACTGATCTGAAAGTGTGTTGATGATCACTAAGTCGAATTATTGAAGATGGTTTAGGGTAAGAAAAACGGTTACGTTGACTTTGTTGCGTCGAGCTGCCACATTTATCTCTTATTTCTTAGCTCTTCAGATTTCTTGGAGGTGGAGGGCTTCGGTATTATTTCTCCTAATTCTACTGAGCCCTCATGGTTTTGCTTTTAAAAATCAAAGCCTGTGAGGCTTTAAAATTTTATGTAATTTTATTTGCTCCGCCCTTTCTAAAGCTTTGGAAGCAAAAGTTTTGCATGAGCTCCAGGCTGCTGCTATCGCAAGCAAAGTTAGGGAATGTTAATCGCTAGAGTGATGATGGTAAACGCTAAAGCAAATAAGATGGACGCTCAAGCAAAGATGTTGGACGCGGATGGACGCTCAAGGAAAGACGATGGACGCTTAAGCAAAGACGATGGACGCTCAAACAAAAATGATGGACGCTCAAGCAAAGATAATGGACGCTTAAGCAAAGATAATGGATGATTGTACCTCTTATTGATGCCCTATCTTTGTTCATACTGTTCCATCCTGCTGCTGCCTAGGTCCCTTTAATTTTTTGAAAAATAAGGTTCATATCTTCCTAGAAAATAATAATGACAACCAGCTCTATGCACGATTCAACCTTGCGCCCATAAGTATACCACTTCTCTTCATCAAAATCAATGCTAGTATCTTTTTATCCCAAATCCAATATTAAAACGAATCTTCTTTGACCGTAAGGCAATAGAACCGCAAAGGAAAGAAAAAAAGCCAATTAACCACATGCTCAAAATTTGAAATACATTCGCAGTCGATCCTTGCATATAGCTATTTGACCCTATTAAAGCGAGTTCGTCACGGTGATTTTTACGTCCTCGCCGTACGTTTAGCTTTCATTTATTTTTTCCCCGCTTTCATTGTTCGCCTAGATATTTTTTTTCATAATCCCTTCTGAAGTTCCTGATACATTTATCTTAATTATTTGATAAATATTCAATTTATAAACATTCGTTCATTGTAAAAATGTTTTATTAGCGTACTTGACTTTTTTTTT
Organism: Liposcelis brunnea; assembly: GCA_023512825.1. Classification (NCBI taxonomy): domain Eukaryota; kingdom Metazoa; phylum Arthropoda; class Insecta; order Psocodea; family Liposcelididae; genus Liposcelis; species Liposcelis brunnea. Next base: position 21,160,937 of record CM042073.1, read on the forward strand.
TTCGTCTACCTCGAGTGTATATTGCCATTTTTTTATATGTTAACGGTCTAGTTTTAATAGTCAAGAAGTATAATTAAAAATTAATTACAAGTAATATGTGTATATTAAAGGTGAGGATTTATTTCCAACGGCTGCGATTAGTTGAGGCTTAGGTGTACTTGTGTGCGCGGGTTGCTCGGGGGCATCGAGGACCTTGGTTTGAATTTGTCGCAACTTGCACAGCCGACAGCTATAATGAAGAAAAAAAAAAGATTAAAAGAAAAAAAAATACGCAGTTGAATATGATTATTTTTTTTTCTCCCCTTACGGCTGCTTGAATTATGATGTTGATCGCTGACGGGGATTTATGTTGAAGAATATAAATCTAGAAAAAGCGAGGGAAACTTAACCTCCTTGAAATCGCATCACAAACGGGCGACTTGTCGAAGCGGTTATGCGCCAGAAGGGGATTTGAGTATCATTTTGCTGAAAGGGATTTATAGGATAAAAGTTTTTAAAAAATGGATAAATTTTTGTAATCATAAATTCTTAGCCTGAGTATTTAATACTCATTTTGTTTATTACAAAGAAAAAAGTTCCCAGAGTTTCTGATTTTTCTAATAGTTTTTCCCGGTACGCTTGTTGTTGATTTCGGATCTGGTCATTAAACTGACTGAGACCGTCTTTGATGTTTGAGTGGCAAACCCCTTGAGCTACCTTTGCGCATTAAAAATCCCCTTAAAATTGTTTTAATAAAATCTCATCTCTCAAAGCTGTTTTCTATTGTAAGATTAGCTCACGGTCTTCTTTTACTCCATTTGCCCTTGTAGCATACACTCCTTGCGGTTGTCGTTTGTATTTATTAGATTCTAATAGCCTCTAGTGGTTTTTTGCAACGGGGCATTACGCAAGCTATCAAAGATCACTCAGGGAAAAATTTTGTAAAACGCATGAGAGCATTGTCGTATAGCAAAAAACACGTTTCTCAAAAGCCAATTAAAATAGGTAAACCCGAAAGGAATTTTCATGTGTGTGTGTTGCATTTATGTTTCAAATAAAAACTTTATGTTTGTTGCCGGGATTTGCATTCTAGTGAAAACTGCAATAAACAAGGATCTTTACGATGTAATTTTCTTACCCGAAGTTTGTTTTAAAAATCTTTCAACAGCATTTTGCGAATTTATATAAATTGGATGATGATCGTTTAATATTTAATTAAATTACCATTCGGGTTCGGATTGGTATCGATTTATTTTTCTTTTCAAAAGCCAATCGCGCATTTACGGAACCGAACGCTAAAATGAAATCAAATAAATCACGGTAATCTTTTTTTTTTTTCCTCCCCGGTTTTTTTTTTCCTCTCATGTTTTCATACTTTCTAATACCCGGTGAGCAGTCTATCAAACAGGCTTATTTAGTCGATCACAAGCTTTCAAAAAATTCCGCTTTTAAATGATCGGTAACGTTCACATTTAACTTATGATTATGGGAAACATATTTACGTGGATAATTCCTCATCTAATTAAACACAGCCGGGGGCTATTTTGAATTTAGAACGCGTTTTCAATGACGGCTCTGATAAGACGATGCCTGAAGGAATGCCCTACCCTTAAAAAAAAAAAAGCTACAACCTGTCTAACTGATGTTGTAACATGAGGAATCGATTTATTTCGATCCCATTTTTATTTAAGTTTTTTTTTTTTTGATTTTCCCCCTGATCATTCAAGCACGCCAATGAAGAAGGAAATGATTTTTGATTTCTTTGAAATTTTCGGTTATTCAATTATTGTGAGTTGGTTTCCTGGAATTGATCTTGGAAATATTGGAATGTGAAGAAAGATATTTTAGTTTTAGGAAGAGATTTTCGTTTTTTCGAATGTATGGTCCAGACATTAAATGCGAATCATCCTTTTTGGTTGAGTATAAAAATTCGAATATTTTTTGTGACTTGCATGCTTGCTTGTAGAAACGGCAATAACCAAAATAGTTTAAGTTAAATTTTTTTGACGCTACTTTTCTACTTCTACCCACATTTTAGCCTTTGACAATTCCATCTGTTGATGCGATGGCTTGGCTAGATTAACAGTCGCTTCAAATAATATGGCTAGAACTGCAACGGTTGGATGAGTTGCTTAAAGCCTCTTAATAGCTTGCATTAACTTTAGTTGAGCCTCTTAGTGCTTCAGCTGGGGGCCCTAATTGCCTTTGTATTGGCTGCAACTGTTTTAGATTTTAACTTCTAATGGTTCTAACTAAGTTCATCTAATTACTTCACCCGCTTATCTTAGACGTCTAATTGCTGTGAAAGTTTATTATCAACTTTGTTCTTTAGTGTCTTCGCTACCTTAATGCTATTGTCTCTAATGACTAATTGGTCCGGTTCTGGTAATCTGGCATGGTAAATCCCCGACAATTTTTTGTCTCATCAGATCTAGCTTTTAAAATGACCCCAACCGTTTCTATTTAAACCTATAAAATCTTTAGAATGATCTCCTTAGCTTAGCTTGAGCTTCTATTGGCTCAAGCTGCTTAGCTAGATTCTCTACTAGTTCCCTCTTGTTTTGTCCTTATATCTTCGCATTTTTCTAAGTGGAAGCAGAACAAGCAGAAGACATTGCAGTACTTTGCCTCCGTAAATAAGGCAACTTTGTCACTTTTCTGAATCCGGATGGCGACGTATACTGTCATGGCTGCCAAATTTCCTCCTATGTTGTTCGCCATGTTGCTCAAAATGGCGTTCAAATTTTTTAATGGCCGACAGTTTGCCAGCCTCTTTTAATTTACGGCTTCTATTACGAGGAGGCGGCTGCAGCAGATTCTTATTTATACGACATTTCATTCTTGAAACGTCTTCAAGTTTCTCCTGACAAACACCCTTTAGATCTTTCACTGAAAAAATTCTGAGTCATTTCTCCCGCCTCAAGCCACAACCTATTTATTTATTTATTTATTTATTTTCAGTCGTAAAACCATATCAGATCATTGACCACGTTACAATACAATAGATATGAACTAAAAATAAGCTTACAAAGTGCATTAAAATTTAAAATTTAAAATTTAAAATTTAAAGATCTATTTTATAATTCTCCTTTTTTGTTTTCTTTTTTTTTAATCAATGGCAGTATCCTTCTAACCTCATCAAAGTTATAAGGGCTAGCTGAGAGCATCGAACCTTTTACCTCTCTCTTGAAACTTGTTAAACTTAGATTCCTTATTTCAATAGGAATCAGGTTTAAAAATTCGATGCCCCTGTTTAGCAAAATATCCTCATAGGAAACGGGTAATGTTAAAAAATTACCCTATAACGGGTAATGTTAAAAACACGACCCTGGCAAATTCAGTTGTACATTTCAATCCACCATAAATTTATCAATTAACTTCTACAATCAAATCACACATCTTGATATAATAACACGATAAGCAATCAGTGCTTCCTATGCATCTCCATATGTTAAGAACTTACCGTTTCAGTACGCTAATCTCATATTTCAGAAATAAAAACCTCCACAATATAAGATAACCTTTAACCTTAAAAAAATGGACAACAAGCCAAGCTTAATCGTGGTCAATCGTTGGCGAGGTAATAAAACACAAGAAGTCAAGAGTACCACATAACAACGATGTTACAGTCAAGTGGGACTTAAGAATGACTCCTTCCTTTTTCTTTTCCATTTTTTTTTTCTCTCTGATTTTCCGTCCTTTTAAAGAGAAATCTGACCCTTGTCCCACTCATGTGACATATGAATTTAAAGTATTCCACGAAAGCAAAGCCCATAAGCCGAATGATCATAGTCACCCTTAGGCAGGCATATTTCATGCTTGATTTCTTAAATTACCAAATGTAAATCCCGGGTCTTAAATTAAGGAGACGTGCGAGTTTGAGTATTAGTTTTGATTATTTGTGAAGTGGGACGACCATAAAGTTGCTTCAAAACCTGTATTGCCCAATTTCAAATTGTTTTTATCGGAATATTCCAGTTTGTAAGTACAATTTTATTAACAGCTGATTTTTTTCCCGGCTGTTGTCGGGTTGTGGAACCGATAGCAAAATCTACGCTCGCTCAAGCAAAATGTGTTGAATTTCCACGCGGTAAGAACGCCCTAACCGCCCAATTATTTAATCAATGAAATAAAGAAAAAAAACAATGGAATCGAAAGTAAAATAATAACGGCTATTAGACCGGAAACGAAGGTTTTAACACCTACAACTCGGTATGTCTCCTCTTCAAGGTTTTTCGATATTTTTCTTCATTTTACGATTGCGCTCCGTACTAAGAACATTTAAGGTCATCATGTTCACGCTAATTTATAACCTTACTTCTGCTTAAATTATAACATATGACAGAATGTTTTATTTGTTTGGGATCGAGACTGATGATGGTCGTTAAGGTTTTTCTTTTTAATGGTTCATACCCTAAATACATTTTGCCGGAAACCCGAGGGCGGAATCCCAATCGGGCGTGGTGACATCTTTTAGGTATAAAAGGTCGAGACCAAAATGCAATCTAAGCCCTTAATCGAAAAGACGATTTCTCCGATTCAAGAATAACTAATCGCGTAGGATGTCTCATTGTGTGATCGCGATCCTCCATCGAAAAGGTCAAACCGGTCATCATTTTGATCGCAACGCATCAAATTTTTAGAAGGAAAGAAGAAAAAACCTGTTGAATACTTTCACATTTTTTCTCGTTAAAATGTCATTTTCGCGGTTTGATGACATCCTTATGTAGTTGACCAAAAGCAAGTGCAATTGCTTTTTATCGGTTAAAGGCCGAGCTGATTTTCACTTAATTGAAACCCGGAATCGAGCTGCGAGGTCTTGGAGCCGGGTATATAGGCCTTTCGGTTCTTAAAATTTTCAAAGATTAATCTAAAACGTTTCTGTTAAATCAATAAACTTATAATCATTAGACACGGAATGGGCGATATTAATTACCACCGAGTAGTAGTAGCATCGTGCATTATGTATTCTTCATTTAACCAGTAAATTAATTTCCTTTCTCTATTTGCTAAAGTTCGTTTCCCCCCCAAACGACGAGCTCAACTCGCAAGGTGGACTTTCATTTTTTTTCCTCTTCTTGCTTTCAGATTGTTTTTTTTCTTGCTGGGGGTGAACTCGAAGGAACAGTTCATTTTGTGTTTTGAAAATATCGGTTTGATACCATGGGTCGTTGTCTTTGTTAAAATGATTTTGAGATTTGATTTTCAGCCAATGTGAATAAAGAGGAGGAGTATCCACCGACCAAATTAAAGGCTTCTTATACAACTGCATGTAATAAATATGGCATCCTATATTACACTTAAGGATCAAAGCCTTCGATCAGTAAAATCTGCTAGCTTAATTTATGAAACGCAAGCATGGACCTTCATGGTCCACCGGTATAGATGGTGCACGTCTCGTTGCGGCCAGCCAGTCACCAGCCAAAAGAGTCCCATCTACGTGCGATATTACTGAAGGGGCTCTAGAGCGGATCAATTTTATTGGTCGGCCGCTGATTCACTAGTGCAATCTACATGAACTAAAAGCTGATTCAGTTTCGGAGTCAGCGTTGCCATGGTAATCAACAAAAGTTTCAAGACCTGGAAGACCGTGAATGAGGCTAGGAAACCCATGATGCCCGCCTGGACACTGCGATCAACTTGTGGTCTATTATGCCATGCCCTTACTGATTAAAGCTACTTAAGTTGGAGTTCATTAAAGAACTCCAGGACTTTCGTTGGGGCTGAAGCCCTAATCACTTGAGGTGAGGGGAATGTTTTCCAAGGATTTTGAGGCAGCTTTGCAGAAACAGAGGGAGAGGATGAACTCCGCCGTTTCTTTAGCTCCTGTACTCAGCCTGCAAATTTCACTTTCGGCCTTTCTCATTTTGTAGAGGTGGGCTCGAAAGTCGCAATGACCTGTAAGAAGGCCGGCGAGCTCTTTCTTGAAGAGCGGCAGAAGTAGGCTCTGGTTCTAGAATACCCGCCTATGAACTGTTTGGAGTGTCTTAGACCGGGTTCTCTGTCCCACGCCAAAGCTTTCTGTCTGTCTTCCCAGTCTCTCAGAGCCATCCTGAGATAGCTCTCCGGGAGGCTGCAGAAGGGTTCCGGGCCGATAAGGGACTTCTCCTCACCTTTTCTTGCGAGTTCGTCCGCTTTCTCGTGGGAAACAACGTTAGAAGTCTCACTCAATGATCGCATAAGAAATGCAACGATTTGTTGGACGATGAAAGTGGCTTGCGCTGTAAATGGTGTTTCGTTGGAGGCCTAGCACGGGTAAAGGACGGCAGATGGAACTGAAAAAATCCTGCAATGGAGGCGAAACCGAGGTAGACTAATAAGCCGATGGTAAAAGAACATCTTTACAGCATTGATCGAGAGTAACTGAGGGCTGAAAACGATGGCGTGGGTAGAGGGAGGCTTATGTTCAGCAATGGACGCTATAGGGGCGGACAAAAGAATCCGACAGACCCTTAAAAAGAGGGAGAAGTGCTCTGTGCCCCTCGCATCACTCATCTCCTCCATCACGGACCTAGAGCCTCGCACGAGTACGAAATGATCAAAGCCTGGTCCCACATCAGCTACATCTCCAAACCCATCAGTAAGCAAGAGCTTGAGAAAACTGTACCTAATTTCTTCAGTTTTAGTTATTTTTTTGAGCCTTAAAAATTCTTAAAAACTATCTCTTTGAGGTCTACGCATTTGAATTTCAAAAACATACCATGGTCACCATTTTCAAATCAGACAAAATCACAGCATCATCGCACTACGGAGCACGACAACACCAGTGTCCACTTAGCTAATTTTTCCTCTAATTGCTTCAACAGTCGCTAATAGATTTAATTTAAAAATCAATGATCTCAATAATATGTTCACGTGCTCGTACGCTTTTATAATCAACCATCTATTAAAAGATCTTAAAAAGAAAAACCAACAAAAAAAAAATAATAAGTTAAATTTAGTCGTGAGCTATTTAATGACCCTTATCGTGTGAAATAGATCTTTACATCTGAAATTAAGTAGCCAACTTACCCACATTAATGAATCTTCTAAATATTGTGCAACCTCATCGAACATGTTTTAAAGCTCCAATAAGTGAGAACACATCGATACATTACCGCCCTATTACTCTTACATTAGCCATTCAGAACAAGATTAATGAAACACTATTACGGCAGTATATTTAAATTAAAAATTAATGACTAATTACAAGGAATGTTTTGTTGAGCGAGAAGGTATTCGTCCATTGTACATATGTCACGACCTCATTTGCTTTCCTTTAGTAATCAGACGTTCAGCGATCGGGTACGAGTGACCCTTTCGATGAAACCGTAACGAATTTTTTTTAACCAGCTCATTATCCCTTTTCGATGTCACAAACTTTAAAAAGATCATACATTAAGAGAAGCTACTTGGGATGCGTGGTAGGATGATATATGGCCTATGATATTCGTATCACATTTCCACCATTAATACCGATTGTGGTGTCACTTGGTAAAGGACTTTGTCTTTTGTTTAAGGTCAATGGTCATTGGGTGTCGCTGATCACGCCTATTTCCCATCGTGCATTGCTCATGCGTGGTCACCCACGGCTTAACTTTGACAGCATGTCGGCGGGTTCTGCCAACACGAACATCTTAATAATGTCTTTACTCGAGGGGCTGGATTAGGTTCAAGGGGGTATGATAAGAATCCCAAGGACCCGGATGTCCCCAAGAAACCTTATAGGAATTTGTTTTCGCCTGATTCCTTAGGCGAATAGCAATAAGGGCTGATGCGTATATTTTGGACTATTTCCGGTTTGTTATCTTTCGGGCATTATTTGTTTTCCACGTTTGAATTAGTTCTGTTCCAGAAGCTTTAATCTCTATCTTGAAAATACTTCGTGTGAAAATATTACTTATCCAATAGTCATTTGAAGAGCTCTGTGAATATGGTAATGATGAGAACTGCGGTTTGTTATTTTAATTCAAGCACGACTTACCCTATGGCGTTCATATCACCTCTAAAGGTCTTACTTCATCTTAATAACTACGATATTCCTGATCTTGTTTTTTTCTCTCTCTCTCTCTCTCTTTACGTGTATTAAGTTTCCTGCTGCAATAATTATTCATACGAAAGGAACATTACCCTGCAGGATTTTTCCGGGACACAAAAGGACGTTATAATTAACCTTTTTTTTTCCCTGGCGTCAATCGCCGCATATATACGACGAGTTCGAGAGGAAGTTTTGTTAGATGATCTCAAAGGAATATGCACTGGATTTTTTTTTCCCAATGATTACGAAGCCTGGAGGCGATCTCTGATGAATCTATCAATGACTCGATGCTTGGTTTTTTTTTTAGATTGCTGTTGTATTTTTTTTCGAGCCAATATAAGCGATCGGGTTTAGTAATTTTGTTTCCTTAGAAAATCTTTTTTTAAACGTTTAATTGTCGTCATTCGGAATGAGATTTTTTCTTTTTTAAAGACAAATTTTCGCTGTTGAAATACATGTTTTTAGCTGACGTTTGGAATGACTATAACTTATTTAAAATGTCCTCAAGGGGTGGCTTTGAAATGAACTGGTTGACGTAAAAAGCACTTGACAGCCATTAACTTGTTATATCATTTTTTTTATCGCCATGCTTTTCTTTTATGAGTATTTTTTTTTATTTTTTAACGATTCTTTAGGGGAGATCCTCGAAAGGATTGTTTTCCTTGTTTCTAATTCAATGCGTCTGTAATTGATTAAATCTGTAGCAGTTAAACACTTTCAGGAAGAGTTGGAGAGTGTTTTTTTAAAAAAAACTAATTATGGCAGTTTTAATTTTTTCAGACAGAAGTTGTTTAAATGAGTGCGCTTTGGACTATAAATCCGCCATTCGGTGTTGAAATTGAAAATCAAGAAATGCATGATTTAGTTGAAGTTTTTACTTGCCGGTTGATAAAAAGAGCCACGACTAATTTTTCTTCAATGTCGGTTTTCGGATCGTACTGCAGACCCGAACTAGCCCACTGGACAACAGGGCATTGTCTTGTGGACACTTCGATGAGTATCCTGCTACACTAGGAGGTGCCATATTCTCGAATTAGAGTCCTCCATGATCTCGAACTGGGGGCCGCCACTGCAAAACTCTATGGGAACACTGCTTTTAGGCCCGCGCCCGAACAGCCATTCACTGTTGCACTTATCTGCAATCCTGCGAAACTTAACGTGCTCAAATCTCTTTGGCCTCATATCTTGCTTATAACATGATTGCATGTTTATTTCTATTTCCATGAAAATTATTAACTAAGAGAGAGGAAGTAATCGTTAAACTTCTCGCTTTCTACGCCGATATTCTCTTAAAAAAGGAAAACACAAAAAATAAGTTCAAAGCTGGCGGGGGAAAAAGGGGGAGAGAAATGGAAAAAGAAATGATTTGAGTGTATAAAGGTAACATCTCTTGTCAGATTGACGTAACAAGTTGAGAGAGGCGTCGGTTAAATTAAAATTTGAAAAGTGAGTTTTACGTTTAAACACTTCAAATTGAATTATTATGTTATTTGTGATCTAGCTCGTTCTTTGAATGCAATTTAATTTTGCAAGATTTCTGGCTTTAATCTTCAAATATGTATAAGAATTATAATGTCAATCTCCTTTCAAAGAAGATGTTAATTTGCATTTTCTTAGGAATATTATTACACTTTGATAATACATCTTCGAAATTGAATTTTCCCGGCGTCTTAAAATTGTTTCGTACGCCTAGATTAAACTTTTTTTTTCTCCTCTTGTTTTTCCGAGCCCTCATCTTCGAAATAAATTTCCCCGTTTTTTAAAATCGAGAGCGTCGGATTAACAGGGAAAGCGGAAGTCACTAAAAAGGGTTAAAGGGCATTTTAAAACCGAATTGCATCCCCACGGAATCGCTGTGTCTATTCCCCGGGATTTTTTTTTCTGTTTGCAGATCTCCCCTCCATCTTTTTTTTTTTTTTTTGCATTCCTTTAAGTGAAATTCATTATCTGAAATAGAAAGGAAAGTAAATAGTTCAGCAAGAGTTATTAGAATTACGAGCTCTTTCGAGACGAGATGCTTGAATGAGCAAACAAACCCGAAATTGTTACAAAAAGAAAGAAAAAAAGGTCGGGTACTTAAAGAGTGGACAGATGGGCAGAAAAGCAGCAGGAGCAAAAAAAAAGAAGAAGAAAAAAAAAAGGGAATCGAGTAAATTGAAATTTCGTCAAGCGGAAATATCTTTGAAATAAAAAAACAAAAAAAAGTGAGAACTCTTTTCGTTTTCTCTTATTTGTTTTAGGAGGTTTTAATTACTCTTATTTTCGTCGTAGGAAAAACCGCATAGTGGGGAGAAAAAATCCATCTTCCTTTTAAGTGCGTCCTTTCATATACGCACGGTGAAAAATTCTCGAAAACGAATGGAATGTAGGATGATTTCATTCAACTCTGACACAGAATGTCTGAGAGCATATCAAAAGTGTAATATTAGTGTTCATGCTATTAGAAAATAATGATGATGCAGGGGATCGGATTTTGCTACTGTCCCACATCTTCACAAATTACTGTTTCCTCATACCATAATTTAAAGAGAGATGAGCACACGCCAAGGTCATCGAGGCCAGAAGAACCGTTCCAACTTGTTTCCTATCTTTGATGATTCTTGTTTTTAGCGGTTTAACTTCATATACTAGTCTAATTTATTTATTTTAAGAACGAAGCGTGCTATTCTTTTTTTTTTAGGTGTAAATATTGAGAAAGGTCTTGATGGACGCGATCGATTAATCGTTTTAAATATCACACGCAGGATCAAAAGATAAGGCTGATATATGTTCAGATTTTAACGAAGCCTTTGGTTTATTTAAGAGTAATGGTCTTTAGGTATTTATATTTCATACCTCACGCATTTGAACGTGTAGTCCTTGTTACAATGTTGGTGAGTTAGCCTTTGGCTGCAGCAAATACTCTGCAGCCACAGTAATTTTTTTGCGGAGGAACGATCACTCGTCATAAATCTATGGCAAGTTGAGAGGTCTTTGATTTGTTATTCTTCCAAGGGGCCGTTGCAGCTGCTTCGCTGTTGCCTCCGCCAAGGACCTATTCTTGCTTCTGTCTGATGGTGCGACTTTGTATGCAGCCTTGCAGAATGACAACTGTAACACTTTGCAGCCCAAGTATTTCAGTCGTGCTCGTTAATTGTTTGGTTTCTTCGGTGTTTGAGTACTCAGATTCATTTGACGAATACTTTTTCCTGTCATTCCATTACTTGTTTTGTGTACAACCGTAAAAGAAAAATCTCATTTGGTTACTATTGCCTCCTACAACCCTTTTAATATCCCAACTTTCTCCCAACCTTTTTTTTTAAATTAAACCCAGAGATGATGACAACACATCTCGATAGCCCAGCGCGTGGCAAATGATAACATAAAATATCATAGCAAATGGAAAATGTCCGATCATTAAGTTGAATTTGAAAACTTTCAAGTCTGGCACTGACGTCGGGTTTAAATTTCACTTCGTATTCGATTCTAGAATATAAAAAAAATAACATTTGTTTTGAACCGTTTTTTCATTTAAATTACAAATGAAAAGTCATTTTCCAGGATTTAAATTACTGAAAAACTTTTCCTCTGTGAAATGATCCCCCCTTATATAAGATCATAATAAGTCGAACATTTCATTTTGTATTATGATAAGTTAGATTCCCGCAGGACTCGAGAGTAGAGTAGTTTTTAATAAATCAGACATTTTGGGCGATTCCGGAGCTTGTGGAAGAGAAGGGTTTACTAAGGGTATACGAGAGGGAGTAGCCCCCCAGGCACATCAAACTCGCGAGCGACTTCATAATTAACTGGCCTCGTAATTCAGTTTGATTTGCTCAATGTTTGTGCTTGGGCCTTCATACAGTCTATCAGTGGCGTAATTGGCAAAAAAAGATTTTTTCAGTAGCGGGATCTTGAACTTTTAAAATTTTTTTCAATAAAATATTCAACATTATTACCAAAGGATTTCGACTTCATTTAAGTTTTTTAGATTAATTACTTTTATGAGGAGAATGAATCTTTCTCGGAAATTAATAACGATCCGCCACTGCAATCTATATACTTTTTCATTTTTTTTAAAACAACGAATAATATTGTAATAAGAGGAACATTTGAAACCATTGTTTCAAGATACGACCGGGACAGAGAGTATTGTCCATCTACACAATGGCCAACCTTACAATGTAATATACTTGGGGATATTTATTTCATTATAATTTAATTATAACATAAGTTACGTTTATGTGCGTTCACTTCAAATTCGAAGCCCTTTAGGGATTTTTTCATATAAGCAACCTTTTTTTCTCCCATTTTTTTTCCTGCAGTCCTCAGATTACAAAGTTTTGAATAATGAAATTTTTAAATGTAAAATACTTTTTATATTTATATATTAGGCCAGTTTTTTTGTAAAAAAAAAAGTTTCATTTTTCCGACTCGTTTTAGGAAAAATTAGATTTATTATGAGTTTGTAAAGCTGGAATATGAGAGGAGTTTGTTTGATAGAAATGTGGGATTTCGGTTGTGCCAAAAATAAAGTTTTGAGTCGGTAAAATAAAGCAGCAGGAAGCGTAAGCGAAATGAAGGGCTTGTTTGCTAAGTTTGGACATGTCTGCAGCTGTAGACAACCGTTTCAACCGACTTTAAGTATTTAATGGCAGTATTAATTAAATGAATGCTCTTATATGGATGTTTAGCGTGGAATATTACAATCAAGTGACCAGCACACTTCAGGTTTTATTAAATCGAGGCTAGAGGAGCATTTTAGAATTGAAGCAAGATAGAGGAAGCAAGGCTGGACCAGAAGACGCTGTCTCGAAAGGAAGACGTGCGATTTTGAAAATGGCAGGAGGGAGACAAATCCAACGGAAAAAAGAATTTATGACAACAGTTCCAAATATTGGCTGGTGCAGCCTCTGTTATCACCTCTCTATCGTTGTGAGCTTTATTTTCATTTTTTAACCGATATTGAATCTTAGCTTTTTAATGTTATTCCATTAACCACAAACAGTGGACGTGGTCAGTAGCACTCCCGTCACTGAGCTTTGAAATCGAATTTCAAGCAAGCAGAGTTTGCATAATGCTCTCTCACAGACAGACTTAAGATGATCAAGGCACTATAAATTTAAAAATAATAATTGCTGAGTTTTAACTAACACCGAATCCATTTAACCTTTTGTTTAGTAACTTGATCCAGTTGCTTTTATCTCAGTATGACTTTCCAATCAATCATAATAAAACCACATTTGACAGTCTGTTTTGATTGCTCCTTTTTTTAAAACTTTTCATCTTTCATCTGTCAGTTTAATTTAGCTCATCACATTCCGCCACTGAAAAATTTTAAAAGTGCTATATACGGACAATTTTTTTTATGATCATACTAGCGTGTTAGTGTGTGTGTTTTACAATGCATAATACACTATCCCCGTTACATGTAATTACATATTAAAGCCCGATTCAAACCTAGACCACGTTATCAATTTTCGTCATTAATCTTCGTGATTTCGGTTAATTGACGACCATTTTCAATTTTTACGGACGATTTTACCCGAATTATAATCCATTTCGTGTTTAATTATGTAATCCGGTTAATTAACTTAATTAGAAGTGTCAGCACTCGGACTTATTACTTTATTTACTGTTGCCAAGTTTATTTTTACCATTTATATTTAAAAAAAAAAAAAACACGGGCGCTTGTTCAAAATACATACAATTACCATACCCGGTCATTAATTTACTTTTTTTTCTTATCATTACAGGTAAGATCAGTTTTACAAATCGGCGCCTGAATTTTCTGTAACAGTTTCTTTGTAAGTATTTTCTACGCATAAATCCAGCACAGCTCAAAATATTTGAGAAAATTTGAAACTTTTAGGTTTTACTGGGGGATGAAACCTTTTCGGTTCCAAATTGAATGCAAACGAGTTTCAAATGATTCTTTCTTGAAACTATTACACAAAAAATTTCAATTTTGAAACTTTTAGGCTGAAACTCTTTTTTTCAAATGAGAATATTATTTTGAACTGTGAGCATATTAGAAATTATTCATACGTTCGCCCTAATAATGCTCATTATACACAGGTGTGCAGTATCATCCGATTTAATTCAGCTAAAGGCCATTTTAGAATATTTTTTAATAACTCATCGGGCTGATTTTTCATTCATTATATTACTCCGTATCAATTTTCATCAATCAGTAGCGATATCATTTGCTGAAATTGAATTTTTATTTATAAATAATAAAGTTATAAAAAATAGGTGAAATATTTCTTCGAGTTTTGATATTAAAGTTGACAGTATAATTATAACTGCAATAAGATAACGAGTTATCATATGTATATAATATCCCAATTTTTAACCTGTTTTTTTCGATCGTTTGCATATATATGCATTAATGAAAGCGTCAGGTTATAAAACTGTCGTTATGTTTTCCCCACCGGAGAAAAATCCAATATGGCCGAAAGGATTTTAAACATTTGAAACTTTAATACGATTATAAAAATCATTTTTTTAAATATTATAAACACAATCAGATAGTTGATTTTATTTAAAGTTCAAAATCGCCGTTTAATTTTAATATAAATAAAGTTGTGGCTTATTGTTAAATAATTTAAAATCGGATTTGTTAGTTTTAATGTTTTTATTATTATAAAAACTGATTTTCTCGTTAAAAGCAAACAAATCAGAATAAGGATCGTATGGTACTGATATCACTATTTATAAGCTTGTTTTTTAAGCATACTAAAATTTAATGATCTGAAAGAAAATAGCTATAGAATGCGTGCGTTGTTGATATCATGGGCGGAGGCAAAAGACGGCTGAGGCTCGATTTCAGGTTTCTGGGATAACTGAAACAGGTAGCCGGACAAAGCGCAAGAGTAGTAGCAATATCTTAATAGCCTCCCGCCCACTTCATTTTAACATCTTTTCTTTATTTTTTTTTTTTTTCGTGCAATCATCATTATCATCGTCTATTAATTTCTTTTTCTCTTTCGTCTGTTTAAATATTTAAACCTCCTATTTAAGGATGTTCCATTACTTTGTTATTAGTCATATATACAGTATATCCCATTTATAATATTTTCATTCGTTTCGATAACGCCCTTCGTTGCTACGGGTTTTTCTTTTCGCTTTATAAATGCAATTGCATTTTTAGTATTTCTTAGTTTTAATTGGTGGATTTATGTTAAGGGTGATTTTTATTTAGTGGTTGGTTTTGATGGTGGTAAATGTCATTTTTAAAATATTCGCTGTATTGGCAGTCTCTGTCTCTGGATTTTCTCTGTATTGTTTTGTGGAATCGCCTCACTATATAAATGATTTTTCACGCTCGTTGGCTGCTGCTACAACTTGAAAGTATGTTTTTGTATTAGTGGATTTGTTATTGGCAAGGAAGGTAATGCACTTCCAGTAAAATGTTCTGGTGTTCGAAACCGCATCCTCCGCATCATCCTTGGGCCCACATGAGACCTTGCGATTGGACAGCTTTCCGAGTACTCAAGAATTGGTACGTGCGACGCATGATCGGACGGCCCCGTATTGTTAGCGCACAAGGTAATGTAACTAGTTGAAAGGAAAAAATGTGCACACGACCAAGGAAAGAGATTTTCAAAGATTTTTTTCGTCAGGTTCCTCTTAACCATCAAGCAATGATTAGCAAGATCCGGCAGGAGTTTTATCCTTCGATAAGAGGGATTGGAGCGACTTTTCGGGAATAAAATTTTAGGCTCTGAAAAAACTAACGGTAGAAGCATATACCAGAAGAAGAAACTTGCAGGATAGTACCCATTTACAGCAAAGCTAGCAGTTCGGTCGAAGACTTAAGAGTTGTTCTTCTTCTTTAAATGGCCGCTCCTCGTCGAAGATTGGCGATCATCCAGGCGATTGGATGGTTGCTGTACAGTAACACTAACGGCACACTTTGTACCAGGAACATGGTTCTGATTGTCTCAGGAAAGTTCACTATGGTAAATAAAGCGTAACAGCTGAATGACATGGGCTGGTCGCGTTTTTAAAAGATAAGGAAGATGTGTGTTCCAAGAAGTAGAATAAAGACCTTGATCATCTAAAAGAAGCTTTGATAGACCCAAAATCATTGGTGCAACGATGTCAAAAGTGGGATTACTCTGAGGAATGAAGGAATTGAAGATAAAGAAGGTTGGCAAAGACTGAGAGAGACTCACATCCAGAAGTGGACCGAGATAGTCATAGAGGAGAAGAGGAAAAGGGTTTCGAAAGCCTCGGTAACGCTCTTAAACATTCTGCAATATAAAAGGATTCCAGACGCTAAGACACAGAGTTTTCAGAAGGCAGTTGTCGAGTCAGTTCGATTTCAGCAGTAAATTAAATTCTTTTTCCAGCCTCTTTGCGTCCATTGCTGAACATAGGCTTCAATTCATGGCATCTATATCGGTTTTCCTCTGTTCTCACCCAATGTAAGCCCGCAGCCTTCTTTATATCATCATACCATCTAGTTATCGGTCTCCCCTGTTTCGATGCCCAGTCCATGGTCTCCATTGCAGGATTCTCTATGGAGAAATGGAGAAATGGTCCATTAAAGGTCCATTCTCGCTTCTTCGCACTTGATCGTGCTTTCTGACTACCAATCTGATTTAAAAGAATATTCCCCACGAACTCTTAATGAAATCTTTACTAGAGATGTGAATGTAACAAAAACAAACTCGATTCGTTACGTAACTTTCCAAATTGCTCAATGACGACATTTTGAAATTTTCCAATCTCTCACAAAAAACAGAACGTGATTGATAGAAAGAAATCGTAATAATTATATGAAAAAAAAAGCGTTAAAGAAGAATATCGATAAGTTCCCATAGCAAAAGACTAGGAAAAGTGATTCGTGAGAATCATGCTTGTTAATATTGATTATCATGATTTGTGGAATGTTAATTTAGTTCCGCTAGGTCGAATCTTTTCGAACCGATCAAATCCTTTTCCCCCAAATTTTTATCCCTTTTTTTTAAAAATAAAAAAAAAACTTCGTTTTCATACTAAACCGGAAGTGTGCGAGTAAACATTTTCGGATAATCCTCCCACCCTATTTTTTTTAAAATTCATGTGGCCCGGGCTATGAAGTATAAGAAAACTTTTGTATTGCTTCTTAATATCAGAATTCTTACGAAATTCCGCCGGGGGCATCACATTTTGATCATTATACCCTAATATTTGGCCACGTTTTGCCTGGAGTTATTTAATGGTAATGTCTCGTTCACGGACACAGGCACGATTGTTAAAGGAGCCAAAGGCAACTCTTGTGTGAGATTATGCGAGGCGATCCTTGAATACAAAACTAGCAAATTATGGTTATTTTTTTACCAAAATATCTTTCTGAAACATTGGTAATCACTTAATGAATATGATTTAAGGCTTACAATACGATTCCACTACCTTTGATTTATAATTTCACATGCCAAAAAAATCAGAGGATGCTGGGAATCCTAGCTGAGGCTGTGCCACCACTACATGAGTCATTGAATAGAAGAGGATTTTGGGGGAAAGTTTTCACGTGCCATGACTCATGGTCACGTACGTTCCTTCCTGTGTCTTACCAAATGCTTAATAAGTAAATTCGAGGAGTTGGCGGGAATTTCTCGAGGAGCCCAGAAAGCTTCTACCGTTAAAGGCTGGAAGTTGAGATACTTTGGGACAATTTTGGAAGATAAAATCGAAGAGAAGAAAAGCTAAAAATGTTTTCTTTGCATGATCAACTTGAGATCATAGAAAAGATTCCCTTCTAAGGAGATTTTTTCAAAGAGCTTTTTAGAGATATCGTGCAGAGCTCTAGTAGAAGCAAGGCACTAAGAAGAGACAAGTTGAGAAGATTTAAAGCACTCTTTTTCAAGTTCTATGTTCAGAATTTTTTTGCTGCAGACAGATTTCTTGACTAGAAAACACCCATAATTCGAATTGAAATTCCGAAACCGTTGATTGTTGTTTTGATTAACTACTGCCCTAAATCCAACAGTGGAAAAACACTTTCGTCTCTTAAATACTTCTTGCAACCTTCAAACAATTTAACATCCCTTTAGGTCTAGCATTGAGAAAAAAAACAGCGGTATAACACGAAACATACCACAAGCGGATACGAGGAAACGTCGTGCAATAATTGCCGACAGTCGAAGATGAATTCGTGATGGACTAGAATCCAGCGGCGTTCTCGTGAAGCCCCCGGGCTTGTAGGAGTAAATGCCGATTATTTTAAGATGAATATGAAACGCGCAAGATATTTACTAAAATCATCCATCAGGTTAGTTTGATTAGGCGGGAAAGGTTTTTTATTCTTTTTTTTAAGAAAAATAAAAATCATAGCTATATTTTAGTATTGTTCTTGTTAGTTTTATATCTGTACGACATAACTTTGGAAATTGGTCTTAATGTTTACATGCCTCCGAGATACGTTCTCACTGACCAGGATCGTAGCGTTTTTTTTTTATATTCGTCTTTTTTTTCTTCCTTTTATATCATAGATGTTTTTCCCATTATTTTTTATAGTTTGCACCTCGGGGGCTTTAGTTTCGATTTGTTTAATCATCTAATTTACGAGTTGGTAACAATGTTCCAAGGAACTAGAAGGGATTTTTGTTTAAGTCGCCTTGTATTATAAAATCGTCGTTAATTATGGTGTAGTCGGAGAAGTCTTCGCAAAAAAAATTGCTGGCCATTTATAAGAGAGCGTCTTTTATTGTTAGGATAATGTGGCGCATAGTGAGGATTATTAGCTTTAGGGGTGTAGGATATGGCATAGCTGTTTGACATTATCTAACAAGATCCTCGGATGTAGTAACATTGTATACAATACTTGATGTGAGCCTACGCGGAAATATCATCCTCGCGTTTTGAGATTTGTTGTTTAATTGGGTCTAACCTTGGTATATCGACGGCTATCTAAAAACTTGATTATTATTGCCAACGTTACAGGATTAGAATCCGTGCAATTACATTGCGTAGTCAAGCTGACTGTGCAGTAAAAAGGACATGCAACAATTTTTGGCCAAAATCAATCTTGCGATTCAGCTATTCCGGCAAATTTAAGTAATTTGGAACAAAAGACTTACTGAATTTAAAAAGTACGAGTTGTGCTCTAGTTTTGTTTAATGGAAAATGCAATCTCGATTGCAGTGTAAATTTTATTTCATGGGCTCTATTTGCCGGTTAAGGCTAATCTAGTGGAACAACTACAACATCCTGGGTATTCTTAATCTTTCTCACCAAATCACAATTACATATTTTGGATTGAATATCCTCAATATTTAAAAACAAAAGACATCAAATTCGCAATAAAAATCAAAAAAATCACATGAAAGCACGATATTTAAAACCTTGACAAAAGCTGTAAAACGTCAAAAGGCTATATACAAGGATCCATGAAATACCCTTAGGTCCTGTTTTTTTTCTCGAGATACTCGGGAACGGTAAACAATTCATTTTGTTTCTCCCCGACGTAATTATATCTTCATTAAGTAAGACGTAACGTGATTTGTTTTAAAGTCAGCACAAGGATGAAAAAAGGGCGGGTGAAGGGTTTATATCATATTCTAAAATGAAAATTTAATCCAACTTTAAAAAAACAAAAATTCTAAATAATAAAAAAAAAAGGAGGAAGCAGGATGCTTTTACATTCCCTTTAATGCAAAAAGGCATTAGCACCCCCCTCAATCCAAGAAGCATGAATATAATAGTTTTTCCGGGATTAAATAAAAACAGAAAACGTACCCGAAAGAAGTTTAAATTTCATGGAAGTTCGAAATACAAGCCGGAGTTGAAATAAAATAAACCTAGGCATGGCAAAGCCCCGTAGGGGAAAAAATTAAATATTTCAAAAATTTCCAACTTGTCACAAATTAAAAAAAATAATAATGCGATTAAAAAAAAACTTTTTAGAAACGGACTTTTCGTTTTTAAAAAGAAGTTGGCTCGAAGCTAAACATTCCAAAAAGGACGAAAAAAAATGAGCTGAAGCAAAGCCGAGCCACTAGCAAGCAGTTGACATGGGTTTCTTTTATTTCACTAACTTCATCATGTCAACTGGTTTTATCCTCTTGTTTTTCCCACTTCAAACATCGCTTTTTAAAAAAAAAAAATGAAAATGATTCAACTCAAGCTTGAAGTTAAATCTGAGAGAGGAAAGAGATGATGATGATAAAAAAATCTGGTATAAGTTTTCATTATGAAAAGTATACTCAGAGATAATTGCCTGTCGTAGTCCGCTGTTGTTCTGGATTTTGATAATTAAATACGTCAGAGAGTGATACATTTTTATAAGAGATAGAAATATGAGTTTCGGGTGTTAGGTTGTTGACTTATTTAAAAAAAATCTAGTCGATTTAAATATCTCAAGAAAATGATTTATACACGTCTGTGAATGTTATTTAGGGATGTACACCTAGACATAAAGCCGTCTGACGGGCATCAAATATTACACCTTCGGGAACGATACAAAGACAGTCTCGGATCATGCTCTAGGTTCAATACAACAATAGATGAAATACCGATATGGGATTCCTTTAGTAAAATTGTGAGACATCTCAACTAAATGATCTAAGCATAGATTTTACCTTGTTTAAAAACAAGATCAAAGATAGTTTAAAGAACTGATTCAATGGATCCAAACTAAATGGAGCTAATGAATAACTTACGACCCTACAATACCTTGACGTAACCGTTGACTGTTTGGAATGTTTTTTTTGAATAAGTTAAGCGTAAAGGAAAACGGTATTGTACGAGTCATGTATGTGATGTTATGTTCCAATTATCCAAACATTATATCAGCAGCTTTAAGTTTTGATCTTATATTATTTGTTTTATGACTGTTTTTGTTTTGTTAAAATGAGATGTAGCAGAATCGCTGAATAGGCATTAGGGAAAACCATTGGACACCCAGGAGGTGTAAACGCTGTCCATCGTTAAGATTTTTCGCGCCTAATATTATGGGAACCCTTTCCCCCTCAACGAAATGGTCGATCACAATCGCAGCTCGCATTTCCTACAAATAAAACGGTCGATAAAGTTCACAATTTAGATTTATTTGACTCGTCTATCATAGTAAATCCGTTTTCGTCATTTTCAATGGAACACGTCACGATAATCCTTCATAGACTCTTTACAAAAGCAAACGATTCTCACCACCCCTCATCCCTCATTGAAAAAATAAAATAAACGCCGTTGGGCCACACTTCAATAGTCATTCTCCGCGTGCTTTCCTTCCTCATCACACGATCTTCCTCGTGTTCGAACAATGAATAATATTCCTACGTATATACAACCATCGTAACACAGGGTTTACTTTTATAAATTACAACAAAATTGCCAAAAGCGAGACATCAGAACTTTCGAATACTTTTCAAAATACTTGGAACCAAATTAAACGTTTTTCTTAATGTAAGAACGTTTTATAAGTCGGGTGTAAAATGATACAGTATAGCGCCTTTTAGCTTTGAAATGTATAAAAATTTTAGGATCTCATTTGATTCTTTGCCTTTGGCCATTCTTGATTAATCAAAATATTGAAATTCGAAATCCTGAATACAAAATTATTTCAGTTCATTGTTAATTTGAAATTAAAGTCGATTCGTGATTGCTCTTCGCTTTTTCATATACTTTGTTCCCTTTTTTGCGAGGATAGGATATCCTTTCAAATAACAATTAAGTAGAAGAAAGTATATTAAGTGTTGCCTATTTATGCAACGTTTCTCGGCATGGGGTACGTTTACCTCTTTGTTGGGAATAATAGCTCGATTATGAAATGAAAAATCTGCATTGAATAAAAAGGAAAAAAATCGTAAGATCATGTGCCATATATCAAGCACAATTGAATACATCTTGTGGCAGACTGTGTATTATTTCACCGCATTATGATTACCCTCAGCAAACTTATTTTATACTTGAATGTCTTAAGTGCAGAACATTCTTTTTGTTTATGGTTGGGCCTAGAGGCTATGTAGTTCTTTTTTATACGTATAAGGAAAGATCAGCTGCGGATCAAAGAAAAGTGCAGACGATGAAAGGGTTGGGGATTGTTTCTTGAATTAGGAATATAGTGTGAAGAGCTTTAAATTTTTTTTCAAAACCGAAATTTCTTCAGTGTTTTAATTCTTTTATTTTTTATGTTTTAGGTAAGTTAGTTTAATAATTGCGTCGAATACCGAAGAGAGATGAGGTGACTGGGTGCTTAAGGGTACGCTCCAATAAAGAGATGCGAAAGGTTGGTCAGCCTTTTATTACTAGTGTGATCAAGCAGGGGAATGTGCAATGCATGTAGCTCGTGTGCATACCCGCCGCAGAATAAGGTAAGGCAGATTTCGTTTGGACGCCTAAACCTTTCTGGGACGGAGGGCAAAACGTATTGCCCGACCATATAGTGCTCCTGGGACGGAGGGCAATACGTATTGCCCAAATGAAGAGTGCAGCCAAAGTTCTCGGCTGATGTTCAGAATTACTTTAGGCTATTCTACAGGTCCAATGCATTGCAAAAAAGGCAAAAAAAAAATTCCGTCTGGTGGGAAAATTTTCGATGAAATTTTTCCGATTTCTAAAGGTTAAAGTCAAAGACCGCTAAGAAAATCGCAGCTTCTGTGGGTATGTAATTATCTGAGGATGTTACATCTTTTCCTGACCATAGGAGCAAGGCTTAAACATTGAAGACCTCCCTCTTGATATTCAATAGAACTTTCTGATTCTGCGATACTTTTTACAGGCTCCCCAAGCTGGGCGCATTTATTCTTAAAATGTGACATATGGACAAAGTATTTTATCTGGACTGCGCTAAACATTGTACATTTCCATCAGCTCGCCCCCAATTTACTTAAACCTAAATACCGTATCATACTTATTTTTACCTTATGAAAAATATAATGTCACTTAACT
The DNA here is from genome assembly GCA_023512825.1 of Liposcelis brunnea. Taxonomy (NCBI): domain Eukaryota; kingdom Metazoa; phylum Arthropoda; class Insecta; order Psocodea; family Liposcelididae; genus Liposcelis; species Liposcelis brunnea. Next base: position 21,183,789 of record CM042073.1, read on the forward strand.
CCCAAAGACATCACTAAAGTTCCATTCTTAACAAACCAGATGCTAAAGATTTAAAACCGATCTATTAACCATTTTCAAGCTCGTATATTATTTAATACAATTTTTATGTAATTAATTATCAGCTACTGTTCGCTTGATCAGTAAATCATTAAAAACTAAAAGTATCCTTTCATTACCAGGAGCGAATATCATTCTTCTTGAGTTAAATCAAGACCTTCATGTTTAACTTGACCAACTAGACCTGATATTATACATTCAATTATTCCATTGCAGTTTCTAATTAATTTCTTTCTTACGGTGCCTCGAGAATTCTTTTTTATATTCTTTTTTTTTTAATATCTTGAGATTCAAAGAGCATCTTACAGTAGCAATTTTCACGTAGGCTGGGTTGAACAATCCATTTCCGTATAAACCATTTCTTTTAAACATTTATTTCATTCTTTATTTTTAGTATAATTTCGAGACATGAAAATTCTTAGGCCCGTCAGCGGGATTTAGAATTAAAAGGCAAATGTATTGAATAAGCTGCTCGATGTTCAAGTCGCTATTTATCAAGCCAATAAATTATCTTTACCCGATACCGGAAATTTTTTTTCCCTCATCGCGGTAAAATAAATCGAGATAAAACGATAAAGCGTTTTATACGGAGCGAACGGAAACAAGGACATGACTAAAGGGTACCTGGACGATCAATGAAACGCCCTAAGTGACATTCATTACGGATAAAAAATGGAAGACCTAAGCTTTATGGAAAATCCGCGCTGGAAGCACAACTCATATTTTTAAACCCAATTCTCTTATATGCAAATTATATTCCCACAAGCATAGTTCAAGTCCCAAATCAGAGAATTTAATCCTGACGAAGTCCGTTTTTAATAAAGTATCAAGCTATTTCCTGATTTTATATTTTTTTTCTCCTTTTTTTGTGATTTTCTTTTTGTTTTAATACATACAGACCGGAATACGATTTTTAATTAATTCGTTTCCCTTTAGCCCCTACCCCCCCTCTAAAATATTACTCAACGGGATTGTTCGAGCTCTAAAAACTGAGATCCATGTGAGGTTTTTCCTGAAACGAAAAGGAATAATGAGTTTCATAGGGTTTATAATATTCCATAGAATATTGAGAGGGTTTTTTGAGTGGAGGTGGGGAAGTAGAGAAAATACACGGTGAAAGGGTAGGCTATTTCTTTTTTTCCAAAATGGAACATCCTCTCTTTTACGCTCCTTACTGGCGACTAGTATTATGCATGTAAAAATGATTTTTCTTTATATCATCCGCTTCACACTGTGAGAGATATTTATTACCACTACATCTTCTTTATGACTCAAGAGACATACGGGGGCTCAAGGGAAGACGGAGAATAAAATTCAGAAAAAAAAGGCTAAATTAGTCCTGGGATTATTTAGAGGAAGAAATATTAATATGAAAGAAATGAATTAGATTTTATTATGTAAATCATTTTGGGTTGTTTTAATATTTTTAGGCGATTCCTGCTGGCTGTGAAGGCTTAATCAAACATAGGGAAATGATAAGCAGAAACCTATCAGACCGTGCCTGGGATCGAGGGTATTGCAGTTGTAATTTAGGCCAGGCAGAGAAAGAGCTGTTGGTAGGAAAACCATGAGCCGCTCTTGTACTTCTCTTTTGTCACCCTCTTAAGAGATGAAAATATTTCTAACAGAATCTTCACTTTCCACCCATCAAAATGAGATTTAGCCATTTTTCAGCCAAAATTCAGACGGTATGCAATTATGATTCATCTATATTTTTTGGCTTTTGTGGCCGCATGCAATATCAAGGAAGTCATCACCAAAAATGCCTGCATCGTGGCTTGGTGGACAAGGAGCATGACTCACTCAGGACTCTTGAGGCCGATTACACTCTATGGTTCGGATTTTTTCAGAATAGCGATACTGATCATTAATGTCGCCTGCGTCATGTGGTGAACTTTATTTGAGAATTAAAGCGATTAATGCCTTATGCCGTTTGGTAACCGCTCCCTTACAAAAATCCATTGATTTCTAGCTGTAGTTCGTCTAATACAACATCTTTACTCGGCCATTCAAAGTCTGCGTTATACTGGAGGTTTCCTATAGCTGTGATAACACTTAAACACGCAATTCGACTTCTCTGTATATGCAGAGAGGTAGAGTGCACCCGGACTTGAGTATGACATTTCTGCATGGGTGAAGCAACATCCAAGTTTTTATCAAAATCCGTCCATTTTTCTGTGTTCAAATGTCTATCGAAGATTTCAGACCTTGAATGATTGCATCCTTTGACATTTTTTGATGAATCGAGTCATCTATTACATATATCTTATTACCTATATAAATTGTTAAATATTATTTCTACTAATTGTAACAATAGGACGTTTATATCCTTGTCGAAATCGTCCATTATTTATAGATACTGCATGGGTGGGGGCTGGTACAGATTAACCTTATAGACGTAAGGTCAATGTCGAGTAATACAAGTCATTTATTTTCCTTCATTTTTTTTCCTTCAAAGATGTTCAAGAGAAAATCATTTTCATTCATTACTCTCATGCTTTCTAAAATAAGAATATCGCGTTTGAAAAAAATCTGCATTTAAGAAAATCCCTAATTATTGGTCATTGCGAGAAAACAATACTAAGTGTCAAACACTCTCAGCTTGCATTTAATCTGTCGCCCATTAACACTCGACAACCCGTTGTGCATCATTTAACATCATTATGATTCAGCGGACTTTCCCCCTTGTGTCTAATTACACCTTTCTTAATAAAAAAAAAAATCAGCCTACGACCGGCCCATGCTTGGAGTCCGGTGGGCGAGTACTAAAAAAGAAAAAAAAAACATCATTCATTTCTGGCAGCAGCTATAATTAAAGATAACAAAATTTAGGTGAAAAGACAAGAATTTTTTTAAATTATGAAAATTGCACACGATGCATGAAGCAAGAATAACGTTGACCAAAAGGAACCGCAAGTAAATTAATGCTATAATTAGCGAGGAACCACAATCGCATTATTTTCTTGACAATATTTATACATATGTCGGGCTAACAATGTTCACACCTTGTAGAAGCTCGTTTGGAATACGGTCTCGGTTAATAAAAATGTGGGTAATGATATATTTTTTAAATGATGAGTACGAGTAGCACGCCATTGTTACGGATAATTATAACGAAATCAGTTTTTCGGTTTTGATGAATGATTTTACTCCACATTTATAAATTTTTTTTTTAGATGAATGAGCATCCCGACCCACGGGTGGGAAAAGGAACTTCTTGGCCTACGTGAATTTGTAATTAGGAGGATGACGCTTTAATATAATTTTTTTAAAGTTTGCCAAATTAAGATTGAGATAAAGATCATTTATCCATTCACAACGAATTTAATAGCTTGAACCGTATCGTATTTGATATGGTGTATGATCCGGAATAATTGGCGAGCACTTGAAAGGACAAATTGATGTAAGTGTGCAACGGAAATTAAAGGAAATTTGTGTTGAAATATCATATTTTCCCATAACGGTTTCGAGAGATTTAAGTAATCAACCGAGCACTCAAAACAATTTTTCCTCCCTTTTTTACGTAAACCCTACTTCTCCAAAACCCCAAACCATTTTCTTGAATAGATGGAAAAACGGAGCCCTCGGACAGTAAAACTTTTCCAACGGAATCAACCGTTTTTAATTACCTGATTGTTTTTTCGCTTAAAGCAATAGCTGATCCCATGTCTTTTCAACTTGATCAACAACATTCGATAATAACAAAGGAACAAATCGACAGTAATCAACCCCGGAGAAACGACAAGTCAATTCAATTGACATTTTCAATTGCCAGCTTACAGGCACGGAAAACTGAGCCTCACAAGTGGGCGAAGCTTTGAAATCTTATCCATTTATTATGTATTTATAGATTGAGGACGGTCGTTTTCATTTCTGTCGAATTGCAACAGCATGGGCGAGTGCATCTCCCGGATTATCTTACAATTATGTCTTGTAATACTCGAGTCGGACTAATAATAGAAAAATGAAAAATTGATTTGTCATTCGAGCTGTCTTGAGTCTTAGGGAAGGATGACTAGAGGATTCAATGATCGTGTTTGGTGTTCACCATATGTTTTCGACACAATACCTGTAGCGACTCGGCCTCGTCATAACTTTATCATGTTCCCTGTTACTTCGTGCTAATGCCCCCGGTTTTGTACCGTAATAAGTCTCATTTATTTTAATCTTGTTTCCACGTTTTTATTAAAACGCGCGAGGCCAAAATGATTTTGTTCTTTTTTTCTTTTTCTCAATTTTTTCGGCGTGATTTTTGCGGGGATCGCGATTGCAGACTGTGAATTGAAATGTCGGCGTGCAGAAAATAACAATCGGTCGACGACCTTCTTTTGTTCGAGTTGCATCGAAGATGCATCCAGCAGTGTCTGCGTTTATTTTCAAATCGATGAGGTTTCGATCGGTTTTGGAAAGACGAAACTCGGGGTCGAAATAAATGTTTGTGCTGCGATGTGAATTCAGATTCATGGTTCGTTGAGCGTACTTTTGACAGCGTAAGTGTGTGTTTTCGAAAATTTTGCAGTTGCGATTTACATGTTAGCAACGGACTCCATGCTTAAATCAGACGGACCTTTTGGAAGGAGAAGGCTGGTCTAGTGGCGAAACTGGCCCAGCAGCTCAGTTCTGCAATGATGTGCACTGTCATTTTTCTTGTTCCCTTTCTTTGATTCCTCCGGTTTTCCATTTCTTTCCATCACTTTTGTTTTTACCTCTCTTTTACGAATTAACCTTCGCAAAGGAGTTGGAACGAAATAATTTTGACTCCTCTGTCTCTCTTCGAATTGCCACGGTGGTCTAGTGAAAAGCATGCTTGGCGTCACTCGATGGGTCAATTGCTCTTTCAATTGAATCTGCCGGCGAATGTCTTCTATACCGTCTTCACCTCTGACTCTGTGGTCATGTGAAACTAAATTTGTTCGTTGAACCATTATTCAGTGTTAATAGGTTGACGTCAAGGCTAAAGGGAACTTTAAGTCTTGACTAGGGTGTTAAAGACTGACTAGCTTCCCACCTTAAGTCAAGTTGAAAAATGTTATTGTCTTACCCAGTCCTCTGGACTGATGAGATGTAGAACTTAAACCGTAAATGCCAAACTGCCCTTATTTTCTGACCTTTCATTCAAAATTCTTCAACCTCTCGAAAAATAAATCTTCATATCATCCACCACACCTTTTTAGCCCCATTAGCCTAAATCCTTTTGATAAATATTGGTATGCGACCAATTATATTAATAAGAAGTAAGAAACCATGAGGTTTTAGATTAATCTTCTTCACACAACTATTACTCATCCATCTTCCGACAAAACAATCAACACTTATAATAAGAAACCTTCAATAGACGAAAATGACATTTGAAATTCGTATCTCATAAAATAAATACAAAACGCTGACCGGCCGCTTCAAGGAGGTTTGGAAAGGAGAGAGAGAGAGAGAGAGAGGGAAAAAAAGTCATGACTGAATTGAATATTGAAATACACGATGATCATTTTTAATAATCCATTTGTATTAAGCCTAATTGAACATTGAAATTGCTATTCTGAATGCTTTGAGTCAAAATAATAAAAACCCTAAAGGGAAAAAGTTATTCAAATGAAGGGTTGAACAACTTCTTTGTGCTCTTCTACCGCCCGGAGGACATCCCGCCGGGTAAATACAATACAAGTATTATGGTATAGCATAGCTTTCAGTACCGAGTCTTTGTGCGTTGTTCCAGAAGCTGGCCTCTTGGAATCCCCCAGGCGAGTTTTTAGTTTTCCAGGAATTTTCGATAGAATCGAATCATCCGGAGACTCGACGGTTATTTTTTTCTCGCAATAATATTGACAACTTTTTTTCCCCCACCGTCCGATTAAAAATAGAATATCGAATCTTTTCCTGGTTCGTTCATGCTATGATTATCATAAGCCCTTCAACAATTCATAAGAAGTTATTAAAGTTTAAAACTTTACTTTTCATTTTCCTCGGGGGCTATTCCCTCATTTTTGAACGATTTTTAGGTAAAGTAAAAGTAAACAGAAATTTTCTCTCGAGGCAGGAAGACGTCTAGTTCGGGGAATCGTGGTTTTCATCTCTAATGAAAATTTTAAGAACCCCCTCTCCATTCTGTTGAACGGTAGCTTTGACGATGAATTCTATAAACAATCATAGCTAATAAGGATTAATTAATTAATCGCGGTTAAATAAATCATTTCGCGTATTAAATGAGTTACCTTTGAATTAATTAGACTATTACGATTTGATTGCTAATTAATCGAAGATAAATGTGCTCCAATTAATTAATATAAATCATCTGAATGCTCCAGTTGGTGATATGCGATGAACTGAAATAAGTGCAATCGACCTTTAGCAATCCAATAAATTTTATTTTGCTACTAGGTAAGGTTAGATAATGGGGATTTTGACGGATTATGAAATGTGGTTGGTCAAAAAATATTGCTGGAGATTTTGCTGGAGGGAAAATTTAATGCTTCGGAGAAGTAATGTTCTTTAAATGTTGTTTGTGAACGTCTTCTTCATCAACCTTTTTTCTATTTACATCTGGACACAGCACAGTTCTCTCCGGATTTCTTCCAAATCGTGTTTTTCAAGTGGTCTTAATTTAACAGTGTCAAGCGACTTCTTTCGTTCCTGTTTTAAGCTGTTTTTTAAGCTGTCAAGCGACTTCTTTCGTTTCTGTTTTAAGTATTTACTATGGCTTTACAGGGCCTGTAGCCCTATCGCAGCATCGCAGATATTTCTCCACACCCATCTTTTTTGGCAACTGGCTCGCCAGTTGGGGACTCCTAACCGATCCGCATCTCTAGATTCGTTGTCTTCCCACCGAAGCCGCTGTCTGCTCTGAGGTCTTGGGCTTGTAGGGCGTCCATCAAGTACCTGTCTTATGGTCCGCGACGCGCTACGTGCCTGTCCCACTGAAGCCAACGAGCCTTAATCACCCTACTGATCAGCGACTGTCCCGTGAGCCTCCGGATCTCTCTTAGGTCCCAATATTCGACGCAACACCTTAAATTCGAAGACTAAAAACCTCTCCTGGGCGCGGACGGTCAAATTCCATGTCTCACAGCCATAAGTGACCGTTGGGCGTATGACTGCATTATATACAATGAGCTACTCTCGCCTCGAGAGCACTTGGCTGCGGGAGAAGATGCCCAGAGCAAATAGACAGCGATCTCCACTCAGCATCAGGGCAGCGACCTCCCTGATATCATTGCCGCTAGTTATGAGAGGTCCAAATTACCGGAATTCGGTCACATTCTTGAACCTTGAACCTTATACCTTCTATTCCCAGAGGAATTGCATCCTGCCTGATCCTTGCCATCTGCATATATTCCTTTTTCCCCTCATTCAACTCAAGTTCAACTCGTCGACCGATTCAATTATCGTCAGCCGAATTGGTTCAGCCCGCTTATATCGACAAAGTGAAATTTTTTGGAAATCTAGCTCCTTGTGGTACATGGCTCCTGTATGTTTTATGCCCCTTTGACCATTTTTGCAAAGCATTGTTTCCCCCACAGTTTTATTGCTTTAGTTATTAACATCAGCCAGGCCAAAATTTAAACTTCATTCATTTGTTTTTTGTTATCCTCTTACTCAATGCACAAGCTCTCCGACTACCAACACTTTGTATATTTTTAGAGTTTATTAATAATCAAGCGCAATGCCTCGGAGGTAAACGGGCATTAGCTTCGGGCATTTTTTTTTTAAAAAAAAACTTTTTTTTTACTCATTTGAAATGTTTTTCATAAGCTGTCTTTGATGAATATTAAAGTAGCCCCGGGATGTATATGATCAAGTTGAAATATTGGCCCCTAGCCACACAGATGTTCTTGGGTTTGGGATACCCTGATTTACATTCATTACGATTACATTGTCCTCGAGTTTAGCGTGGGTCGCTGAAAGGGCGAAGGAGCATCGCTCGAGGGCCCAAAATCCTGCATGAAAGAGGATTACTCTTTCGACGTCCTCGGGGCATTTAACTAATTTTGTGAGCAGTGAGCCGTTCACATCCATGATCCTATTTTACTATGCTTATTAAATAAGGATGTCAGTTTCGAGACTTGAAATATATGTTTCTCCCGCAGAAAGGGGGTCATTCATGTGATTTATGTTGCACATAACTATTTGCAGGAATGCAAGTCATTTTTCATCCTGCTCTTCTTTTTTATTGTAATAGTCTGCATACGGTCTAGCCAAGAGAAACAAAAATCCGTTAAAAATAAAAAAAAAAGAGAGGAAAAAATGAGTTAGTTTGATACGAGGAAGAAGATCCAGCCTAAGGCATCGCCAAAGGGTGGAAATGCAAATGCCCGACACAAAAGAGATTCCAACGTGTTTGTAGGTTTGGAATCGGAGAGAAGAGAGCTTGAACAATAGATAATATTCATGTTTCTTGGAGCTTCGATTCATTCCATTGTGCTTGGATTCGTGGATTTTATCCTCCGGTCATATATCTCTGATGTATTCCTACAATTATGGGGGCTTAACCAATTACTGGTAGAATGATCATCGCAGACGTAATCATTTGAAATTTTTCTTCCGTTTCGAAATAATCTACATTTGCTTTTGGGCCGCCGCCGACTGATAACATACATATTATGTGTAACATCTGCATTTAGGAGATCACCTACCGTATACTCGGACATACTGGCTAAATATTAAGACATTAATCATTAAAATATATACAATGATTATATAATTATAGAGTAAATCGTAATTTTTAGTAATCAAGTTGAGTTGTATATAAAATGGCCTAACCCATCGTGTGTTAAATTCGTCATCGCGATTAATGACATCTATTACGGGATTTTTTTTTATGAATGAATGAATGAACGAACGAATGAATGTTTAAAAAATAGCAATAATTGGAACATGCATAAAAATGAAGGAATAATGTATTCCCTTGTAGTACAAGTTATGTCTTTTGTCAGGGAAGACACAATGAGAATTTTTACAACTGTTTTTATCCAGATGGTGTATATGACCTTTTTGCGGTTGTTAGCTTCGATTAATTTATTTTCTTCTGGCTTTGCCCTTTAAAAGGGAAAATTCGGTAGGTTGGAAATCTCGGACTGCCCGCTCCGATTTTAGCCTTGTCACGTTGGAAAAATTAATGTAGGTAATGTTTTGGCTTCTTATGTAAATTACCGTTAAATTAATTTGAAATAAAGAGGGGCGAGGCGCCGTGACGCCTCCGTCAGTTTCCATTGCCAAAGCAAATACAAGGTGTATTTTCATTTGTGGTTTTGCATTTTTTTAAAACGTGTGAGTAATCTGATTAACCTCGCGATACAATTCAATGAGTTTTCTGTAATTCGGTTAACTTTTACAATTTTTTTCACGGTCGGATCAGCTATTAAACGGTGCTTAAAATATTAAACGAAAAAAATTTGAAGGGTTTTTTTCTGTATCGAATAATTATTTATGAGTCATTGAGAGCTATTAGAAGTTAAGAAGCATCGGTAATTAACTGACATTCTCTTTATTTGTGCTAGTTTGTTCGTTCCTTTCTCTGTAAATAAAGTTAAGAAGATCCTAAGAGGTAATCAGAATTTTTATGATGCACTTCCATTACTGTAAAAGGAATGAAAAAAAAATTTAGTTATTGAAATCAGGATTAAATGAAGAGATGGCACTTTTATGTCTTTGGTCGACTCGCTTGATTGATGTAGTATTAGAGCTCAAGGGAAAAATTTAATATGCTAATATTGCATTTAGGTCAAATTTTAAAAGAATGAAGCAGTCTTGAATAATCGATTTTTGTTACAGTTCGATTTCTTGCAACTTCTCGGACTTTAATTTTGCTTCTACTCTTCTGAGCCCTGAAAATTTAATCTTGTGAGTCGCTTCAGATCGGTCGTATCTTGTGAGACCAAAGTGAATTTTTTGTGTTCATGTCTATTCGATCGAAATCACTTCAGATCAGAAGATTCAGAAAAAGTTTTAGGCACAAATCATTTGACTAGACTGTCAATGATGCATGCAGCTTTTCGGACATAGACAGCTTAGTAGCGAAAGATACAATGTATAGCGATAACTTTCTGTTTGCCTTACTTTTTGGTCAAACATGTTTTCTTATCAATGAAATGGTCAATATACCGCCTCTATGAATATAAATTCATGTTGTAGAACCATCGCCAAGTTTCAATACGTGTCCCATAGATGACCTCTGAACGACATCACCATAAATTTAGTCTTTTTGACGTTGATTCATCTTCCATATTCAGCACTTGCCTCGTTTACCCATTCGGGGAGTTCTCGTAAATCTTCAATGATCTCTGCAATTTGTCATCAGCATATTTCAAATTGTTAATCATTCCGCTCATTGATATTCCTCGATATCTTTCATCGGCAAAGTATATTCTCCTTTTTGGGATAGGAGTATTTATTTTGCTGCAGGACACAAAGTGAAAACTTCTAATAGATTAGCAAATCTGATGGGGAGCTTAGTACGCGGCCACTGGATGAATCGTGTTTAGCAGGATTACAGAGTTAGATGCTTGTAGTTAATGGTGTTAGTGGAGATGTTGGTTGGCTTCTTCTTCTTCTTTCAACCTATATCCGTCCTTTCCTGAACGAAGGCCTCTCTCAAACTTTGCCACACTTCCTTGTCTTGGGCTCTTCGCAACCATTTCAACCGCTTCGAGGGCCTGCTTAGGGCACAAAAATGGTAATTCGATATTGTAATATTCATTCTTACTATAAATCACCTATTGCTAAAATTATGGAAGGACACGTAAGGGTATGCACCCTCAATCAGGTATACACAAAATAGCCATGATATTGTGTATTCGATTAAGGGTAACTCCCCCGAGGAAAAGATAAAGCGGATATAATACAAAACAAAAGCAGATGAGTGATGCGTCTGGTTTTTATATCTTGGGGGTCCAAATATTTTTTACTGCTATCATGTTTCCCCTAAAGATACGATGAGGAAAAAAGTTGTTTTCAGCTTTATTAATAAAATCCAGGTTTGCTTTTCAAAAAATATTTCGGTTATTCTTTTTTTGTGTGTGTGTGCCACATTATCATACCTTTTATTTCGTTTTGTTATTTAAGTCATGGTCTTTCTCGTTAGTCATCATTGGATATTAGCCTATGACCTAAGCCTGGAGTGGTAGGTTTGAAAAAAGAAGGGTTCCAGGCGACGTTCGTGATCAAACGTTTCTTTATTCGGTTTTACACGAATGTGTGCAGGTTGCCTTCTGTCATGGACGCATTATTCTAAGATCAATAAACCACCTACGCTGCAAGATTGATAAATATAACTGTAATGAAAGTTGAATTTCAGTTGTTGTAAATGGTTATCTTAGGGCAAAACGTGTTTAAGTACCATACTATAAGGCTATTTCCTGCATTCCTTGAACGTTTTTCGGTATTATGTTTTTTTTTTTTTTTTTTTTTCAATTTACTCTAAGGGGGTTTTCTATGAATAATGTTAAAGGCATCGTATTTCACCATAATGTGTGGGTACAAATTTTTCCCACTTTTTTGTTTTAAAAATGAGAAACTTGGTGTGTCCCATATGAAGACACAAAGAGATGTTACATCACCTCTGGAATAACAGACTTAATATGGTCAAAGCAAGATTCGCCCTCGCTTAAGGCGTTTGTGTGGTGCTCTTTAGAATATAAACGGAATGAAATACTTTTTATCATCGACGTCTTCGATTTGTGGTCTATGGATAAAATTTGGTGGTAAAAAATAATATCATTTTAAACTATTATATTTCCCCAGCTTAAGAATGTAAGCAGACAAAATATTTAATCAATAAAATACGAGATAAAGATTTGAACTGAAAGAATTCAAAGAATACATACTTGTCAACTATCTCGGTTATCTAGTTAACAATCAATCGACCACACAAATGATATCGATTAATGGTAGGTTGAAAATTTCTTTGCCACCGTCTTTACAATCGAAGGTGGTTACAATCTAACAAACCTCCTTATTAATCAATGACATTGAAATTAAGTCTAATCATCCTTCCTTGATTTCATTTCACCCGTTTTTAAATGTTAAAAGCATGTATCTCCCTATATTTTTCCTGTTCCTTTTCATCCCTTCTAGTTCAAAGCGATTCGATATTATACAAAAAAAAATTACCCATTAAAAATGAGATCCTGCAGCGCTACCCAAATTTCATTCTCATTCCCATTCGCCATGGTTGGAATTTCACCCAGTTAGTCATTTCCCGAAAAGAAGGAATTCACCCCTAGGCAGGTTAGATATTTTATTTAATTTATTTCATCTCATTACGAATACCGGTATTCACTTTTGAGGGGTAATGTTTTTTTATGTTGATTCGCCTTAAGGATTAAACCGAGTATTTCCAATAAGCTCTTTTTACCATTGTTTACCACATTCGGAGAGTTTCACTCGAGCCCAAAGATTTATGCGAAGCATTTTCACCACCCGACTCCTTCACCTTTTATTAAATGCATTATCCCCATGTTACACTTTTTTTTTTTTTAAATAACACTTGATGCGCATTATTTATTAGTACCGGACTGCATCAGCTTCATCATTCGGTCGTGATAACATGTCAACGGGTTGTAAATTCATACTGGAGTAATACAATGAGTTCCGCTTGATTGTTTTTAGCTCGGATGAATGCTATAAGTCTCTTGCTGAGTTAGCTTTACCTTTTATCAAGTGGGCAGAAAATTTAATCAAAAGTGTCAATAAGAGATCACAGTGGCAGCCTTGGGTTGTTTCATGTCTATTATTGACGGGTTGTTCCCTGACACACGCGTCCTACGATAAATGCAGTGTTTGGCTTCGTACAATGAAGCAATTATGATTAATTTCGCTATTAAGATGTTGCAGTTTTAAAGTTTGAGAAAGAATTACACTAGCGGGCGTTGTTCTGTTTTGTTTTTTTTTAAATCGGCACTTGGACGTTTCTTTTTATGTGTAAGATCAAGAATCTGGGAATTTTTTGGCATTGATACGTTATATTTTGTCATTTTAATAAACTATCCCAAGGGAATAAAGTGGCCTGCTGACTGACACTCATCTGATTGACAATTAGTCGGTATGTCTAATTCTTTAAGTTAATGCTGACGAAATCCACTTACTCTTACTCTGGCGGCTCTACAAAAGATCAAGTTCTACTATCACAGTTACCTTCCATTTCTAGCGATTTAGGGCCATTCTCCACCAGTTCTTCCTTTACATCGTCCACCCTCCGTTCCCTAAGCTACTTTTATCAATTCCTTGATGGTCCACTCTGCCTTGCTCAGTAGCTCTGAACTATTCTGGTCTTTGGTCGTTTAATACTTTTAACCTCGTACTGCCCAATCATTTTGCGCCTGCCTTTCATTAATCCTCAGGTAGCCGACCAACTGATTGCTTGGCAGCTCATTCTATACCAAGCCAGGAGCTATAAAGAAAAGCTCTTTAACGATGATAAAAATTTATAACACATAAGATGGATGCATGTCCAATATGATTTAACCTGCAACCATCACTTAAATAGCTGGTAGAAATACTTTGCGCTTTGTCGGTAAAAACTTCCTCAGCGCAGCAATAAACTTTTTTCTTTTAAAAAAAAGCAAAGCGACGTATAAAAATACCCTCAGCGATGCTGTATTCATAATCTTAAACTGCCATCAATGCGCGCACAGTTTAATCAACTTAGAAAAATGTAACGAGCGCAGAAAATCCCATAAGCAAAAAACGTGTTACGCTAACGATGATCGTTTAAAATTAAACAATCACGTGAAAATGGGTGTAAAAATAATTTTAGTTTAAATAATTTAAAATTATAAAGGGCTCAGCTTAAAACAACCCAATTAGATCATTCTTTAGGAATTTAATTATACTCGAGGTGTAACTCGGAGAGCAAATCACAGGCTTTATCTTTCATGAAAACCTTATATTTATTTTAGACTGGATTACTTCATTAGATAACTTGACTTCATCTTGTATTTTGTATTATGTTAACGCTCTTTTTTCATGTCCGGACTCGTTTAAATGAATTACTATCAAAATGATTTATATCCATAATGAATCAATATCGTTTATTGTCATTCTTTTTCTCTGCCCTGTCGGTTCCTCGTCATCGCATTATACTTGACATGGGATTTTCTTAATTAAATTCTTTTTTGAACAAACATAATTTTCTATGAAGCCCTAATGATCATGTCTCGTATAATTTTGATGTAACTGGGAAAGTGTTGACGCACTGACTTAAAACTTTTTGTTTAAGTACCGAGAGGAGCATTCATTCGGAGCCTTACAGGAATAATGTTCCGTGTCGTGACTAAAATGTAGCTCAAATGATGATGGCATCGTAAAATGATTCGACTTTGTATTAGTTTTCCTTGTTTTTTGATATCTAAATTAAACTTTGGGGGGATTTTTTTTTTCCTTTGGTATTTTCTTGTTATGTACAATATTCTCGCGAGGAAGACTTTTTAAAAAGTTATTAAAGCCAATTGAAATTTATCATAAGAACGGGCAAAATAACTATTTAAGAAAATGGAATGTTAATGCACCGATTTTTATGGTTAACTCGTGCTATTTCACCTCTTAAAACAATCGTATACTTGTAAATCTTTTTGAGTTTAGTTAAATATTTAACTTATCTAGTCAAATGATTCATTTTGTATTTTTAATAAATTCCTCCTACTTGACTGCCGCTCTTGTTGCACTTAAGGATTCTTTTGAGGATAGTATTTTATTAAAATTAGTGATTAACAGGGCTACCGCTATTCCGTTAAGTGTAGCGAGTAAAGTGGGTTCCCCTTTTTTTTGTCTTATTTATGCAATGGAATTGAAATCTCACGATTTTGAATTTTTTTGTTGAGGTTTTTGATGTTTTAGAAGAATTTGGTTAAAAATGTAAAGTTGTCTTAGTTTTTTGTCGGGTGCAATATTCGTTTGTTGACTTGTTTTTAGGAGATTTGAATAATCATCTGCGGAAAGTGTGAATTTTACAGAGATTTAAAGAAGATCGTATCGGAGTGTGATATATGCGTTCTCGAGGCAATGACTTTTACAGATAAACAAGCAGAGCAACTCAATAATACCAAAAGAGCAACGAAACGAGCAGTTCTCGGAATCAACCCTGTAGTATTGCCTCAAAATGAAGAGGTTCAAGAGCTTATAAGAGAATGATGAACAACGGCTAAATGGCAATGATCCTATCATGCTGGTCAATACGAAGGAAGTGGGATCAGTAACGTGGAGAATTCGCGCAGGAGTCGAGTCGGAAGACCCAAAAAGCGATGGCAAGGCTCAACCAACAATAAATTACTGACACTATGATGGATGCAGAGAGCCCTAGATCAAGATGAAAAAGTTTGGCAAAGGTTGAGAGAAACTTACGGTGGAAAAGCACGTGCCACTTGACCCATTTTTTGCAGCACCTTGAACTTGATTACACTCGTGATTAAAGGCTGGTCCGCGAGTCTCCGGATCTCTTCATTCGATAAGGGGATAAGGTTCCCAGCCTTGCAATCGCAACACAAGTGCAGGATCAAGTATACCTTAACTCGGCAGGCTAGTGCTTTCGAAGGAAGAGGTAACTTATGGCTGCTAGACTCTGATTTCCACTCTGCATTCTTGCCACGAGTTGTTAGTTTCTTATAGTTGTCACATGCAGTGACAGATCCGAGGGCCAAATTTTGATGATGTTGGAAAACTTTTTCCTTGGCGACTACCCTAGACTCAATTTTCTGACACTAGGAATCCATTTGTATCAAAACGATACTTATCCTCTTTTTCCACTATCCCTTTTGTAAATAATTTACCCGACCGGCCATATTTTAAAAGGCAAACTAGCGCGCGATATCCTAAATAGGAATACTTTACCGGCATGTGATTTAAGTAAAATAGAAGCCATAAGTATAAAATATTCATTTAAAAGCTGTAAAGGCACAGAGCGTGGATAAGTAGTTAACATTCATTTGAATTTCTTTTGAAAGTTGTTTCAAACCGATTGATTTGTGTAAATGTCGGGTCGAGAAGTGTTTGTTTGTGAATAATGAGCTAGATTACTAAATATAACGTGCGATAGGTGAGGGCTCTCGTGAGTTGAATTCATTAATACTTAACTTCTCTATTTATAATGAGCAACATGAAAATGTTTCCAATTAACATAATTTTTTTTAAAAGCTATCTATTATTTTTCGATACGTCTTTAGTTAAAAACCTTATCGGCTACTTGGAACGCGTCGAAAATCTTTCCCCCCACTACTCTGTTTTGTTCTTTTCTTTTAAGGACATTGCCCTTCCGGCGGAGGTATCCCTCCGGGTCGGATCCGAAATTTGGAAATATTTTAAAGAGTCACGAAGTATTCGGATCAAGAGAAAAATGGAACGGATCGTGACTTTATTGGTTTGACCGGAAATATCTTATCTCGGTGTGAAACCGATTAGGATTTTTATTAAAGGAAGAAGGAAAAATGAGGGGGAATGAGAAAAAACTGCTCCTTTGATTTTGTTTCCAGAAGAAGCGGCCGGTGGTCTCTTCTTATACAATGGAAGGCAGATACGCTGTCATAAAACATAATGGACTATTTGAATAAAAAAACCTACACAAAAATCGAAGAAAAAAAATATGTGTTTTAAGTCGTAAAACAAAACACTAGAGTCATCCCACGTGACAATATTTACCACCCGAGTAATTCCTTAATCATCCTCAAAAAGTAAACGTTAGATCAAATGTTTTTAACATGTAGTTTTTGCCATGTGTAAATAAAAGTTTTTTATCTTTTAGAGGTGAAGAACATAAAAGAAAATTACAGTGTATTAAAAGTAATGTGTAATGTGAACTGGTGAGGAATGTCATGTTGGTAAGAAGATGGAGGTCCTCTACATTATCAATAGTCGAGGGATAGAGTAGTAAGGCCATGTTTTTCACAATGAAAAGTGCCGCCTCCAACTTGCTATGGAAAAGAAGATTAAGAGTGTGCACAGACTAAACCCAAGGAAGACCTAACAGCTCACAAATTAATTAGCCGGGGTAGGATTCAGTGAAAGTCTTTATTTCGTCTGGCGGTTTCCGCAGTTGAGTATACATTCAAAGAAAAAGAAAAACAATTGAGATTGCAGGACCATGTAGAGAGGGCCCAGAAAGATGTACATCAAAAGCAGCAAAATGGAGACCCGCTTTAAAAAGTAAAAAGGATCGTCGGTGGGTTCCGAAAGCGGAGGCTCTTTTTCTTCTTTGGGTGCTTTGCTCGCACACGAGCTTAGGCGATCGATCCGACGAGCTCCTTGAATCTTTCACGATCGGCGGCCATGCGGAATAACTGCTCTACGGTTAATCCGGTCCACTTCCGGATATTCCACAACCAGAAGAGATTATTACGACCAAATCTTTTTTTTACCTTCGACCTTGCTCTGCATGATGGTCTGCAGCAGCCTGTACTTGGGTCCCCGCAACATATGCCCAAGGTACTCCAACTTCCTGCGTTTTACGGTCGCAAGAAGTTCACGGTCCTGGTGCAACCAACGCAAGACCTCGTTGGTCATATGTTGGGTCAAGGATATCCGAAGCCACATCTCGAACGCTTCCACACGGTTCATAATGGCAACTTTGAGCGTCCAAGCGATGACCCAACGACATTAAAACATTGTGGAAGTGTGGTGGACGCAGAAAGCTGAATGCAAAAAAGTTTGGCTCAACTAGAACGCGAGAACGGAAAGAAGAAAAATACAACATTCAACTATTTGCTTCGATCTCTGATGACCTAGAAATTGCTGTCGGCGATACACTGAGCTCATCCAATATTTTAAAAACTTTGAAACATTAATAATCGGTTCAGAATTAAGTGGTAAAAAGACTGAAGATTTGATCACTACTAGTTAATGGAACTGACTCTTGATCAATTAGGCTCAAAATTTGCAACCAGTACTACTATATGCAGAAACATTCGGGCTTATCCATCACTTACCTTCCATTTCGATTGCTTCATACTTTTCAAACTACAAAAAAAAACTTCTGCCAATAACTAATAAAATATCTGTCACTCTCAATCCATCCTCGTTAATTGATTAAACGAGAACTGATCATTTCTTATACCAATAACAAACGAGGGTATACTAATATTTAAAATATCGTGTATCGTTCCAAGCTTAACATTGAATAGCGTTAAACACGAAATGATTAATGAGCGGCACCCATTAACACCTATGATCATTTAACAAACAACGACTAATGTGTACTAAACGTAGCGTGTAACGCACGTCATTACTCGAGATCTCAGTTTTTCTTTGGGAAAAAAAAATTTTTTTCCACCATTTATTTTTTATCCGGAAATAATCTAATTGGTCCATTGTTAAATCGGCCTATCGCGATATCTGTTTTGTAATTTTTTTAACATGCTCTAATACTTGACACCTCTTTTCATCTTATTTATTGTTGTTTCTTACCACTCCAATGCCATGCAGAGCCTAAACGACTTGACCGATTTCTGTCTTATTTGGCGATACAGTTATGTAAGGTTTTACGTATCATAATTTATGATGATAGCGATCGTTTTAACCTAAAAACATTAATGAAATGTTAAAGTTGAAATGATTCTTTTTTTTAAAAAAATTAAAATTGGACCGTGGGGAACATCCCTTTCCGTGAAAGGTTTTTATATCCCGTGTTGAGTTTTTTGGAGGTTTGAAGTTTATTCACTTATTATCAAATATGGCGGGTTGTCGAGATTAAGGAACATCCCTTCTCCCTTCCATAAACCACTATCAAATTGGTATGTAAATTCCTTTTTGAGGCCGGTGGGTGGTTGTTACAAAATAATTCAACATTTTCTCGTAAAATTTTACCGTACATGCCTTTTTCCTAAACCCCACCGAATCCCCCTTACCTCCCGTATCAAAAGCAATCATCCTTCTTTATTGTAAAATAAACTAAAGGTTGGAAAATACGGCTCCGAGTCCCGAGTTTTTGAAGTTGTTCATTTCCCTAATTTCAAATGTTAAAATGAGAATACCTTGAAATAACATGTAAAGATAATAGTATAAAGATTGTTGGGAATCGTAAAAAGAGAGATTTCCCGGGAAACTTAACAGGTGACCCAACCGTTTTTTCTCGGGTTATGGAGATATTCTTCCATACCTCGGACACAAAATATTTTTGGATGAATCATAACGGAGTATGTGAGGAAAGTCGATTTTCGTCTTTAGGGGATCCGAGAAAAAAAACTTTTCCCGCTGCTTTTCACTTTAGCCAATTTTTTAATTTTTTCCGTTTAAAGTTATAAAAACATTCCACGATATCCCGATTACATTTAACAAGCTTGTATTTTCTCAGAGGGTTGGGGGAAAGCATACTTGAGTTGGCGTGCTTGCATTTACCCCTTTTCATACTTGAAGACATTACCCGAAACGTTTAATAAACCCCTAAATGAAAATGACTGATTGTTTATCGTAGAAACTCAAGCAAACAAAGTGGTTAGAGACTTGAGCCGTTATTCCGCTGAAACGATTGATGCAATGTCCGATATTAGAGTCCTTTGGACAGTATTAGTTTACTTTCCTCGTAATTACGGTCAAATGATTAATTTGTGTGATATCTCAACATCTCTTGTAAAACTCTCGTGGCTTTA
The DNA here is from genome assembly GCA_023512825.1 of Liposcelis brunnea. Taxonomy (NCBI): domain Eukaryota; kingdom Metazoa; phylum Arthropoda; class Insecta; order Psocodea; family Liposcelididae; genus Liposcelis; species Liposcelis brunnea. The sequence continues at coordinate 21,203,405 of CM042073.1, forward strand.
TATGAAGCCATGCATTATGCATAGCTGAGTTAGCTTAGTTCTGTTACCTCGTGCGGAAAGTAGTTATTCCTGGAATCTCAGGTATCTGCTATGCGCGGTGTAATGAAAACGAGAAGAGGGAATTAGGTAAATTAGTACGTAATGCGGAGTTATAAAAATAGCCGTGATAAGTAGCTTGTAAATTGATCGGTTTAAAAATAAGGGGCAGTTGAAATTAGTAAGACAGGTCCTTTGATGATTTGATGAGAGACATGCAATGTTGAGGCCGGTCATTTCCCAATCTTTCTGACCTATTATTACATTTTTTACATATTTGGAACGGAGTTATGTTTGATCACACAGAGATGTATTTTACTGCTAATTGTTTCTAATGAGTTTTTTCCGTTTTTTTTTTTTAGGTAAGCTGCAAATTTATTGGACAAGACACTTTGGATATAGTCAGGGTCTTCTTCTTCATATGCCAGACTCGTTATCGAGTACCGACGACCTCTAAGCACGTATGCAAAGATGTGTGGGACCTACTGTTATAAAGCTGAGCTAGTAAACAGTTAAAGAAGAACTACTTTTTAGAAGCGGACATTTAAAAATAGGAAACGCAGTAAGTAAAACCAGTGTATTCTCCCAGTGTTGACATACGGAGCCCAGACGTGGACATTCACCAGGCAGACCGTAACGAAGCTTCAGGTGACCCAGAGAGCGATGGAGAGATCAATGTTAGGAATATCACTTCGAGACCGCATAAGGAATGAAGAGATCCGACAAATCACCAAGGTAACTGACGTCATTGATCGAGCGGCGAGGCTGAAAGGCAAAGAGAAATGATGGCAGGTGGAGCAGGAAAATCCTGCAGTGGAGGCCATGGGCTGGGCAGCGAAGTAGAGAGAGACCAATAACCCGCTGGTATGATGACTTAAAGAAAACGGCGGGTTTGCACTGGGTGAGGACAGGAGAGGACCGAGACAGATGGCATGCCTTGAGGGAGGCCTATGTTCAAAATTTGACGCATTAAAGGCTGGGGGAAAAAAAAAGTAAGTAAAAGCAACGCAGGAGTTTGAAAAAATTTGACCAGAATCATCTGTTCGCTGTTGCAGACTGTCTTGGAAGGCGAAATTAAGGTGAAGAAAATATTAGGCCGAAAGAACTAGTCCTGCTTGCGTAATATAAGAGCTAGGGCGGGATATTCTGTAGAAGAGCACTTTTTTTTTGCCTCCATTCGTGAAAATTTTAAATAAAAGAGGATTGACAAACAAGCGTCAAACGATAGAAAGATTCGACCAATAGAACAAAAAACAAGCGTGACCCACCAGAAGTCACTTCGAAGAGGCCAAAGCCAGTAGCAGAAACCAGTGGCTCTCATGAGCAGCAGGTTCCTTGGTTACTATTCCTTGGTTACTATTCTCTTTCCTTAAATTTCACAGCTTCTTTAATCTTACTCAGAACAAAAGAGCATTCAAATAGTTATCAGCTGGTTTAAAATTTCTTTCTTATTGCTGGCATATAACGCATTTCGCACTTAACACTATAATTCCATAATACTCTTGTTTATAAACTCCTTCATAACACCTCAGACATAAAGTGGATCACATAAAAAAAAATTACATGAAAACAAATCAACAAGGCAATAAAAGGTTATGTAACAACTCAACCTTTCATCTATACTAATTTTTTTCCACATTTAAATAACAGCCATAAAATTCTGTTTGCACTTTGAAATTCTTTCCCGTTTTACTCATCCGCATCTTTTTTTTTCTATTATTTCAACACATCGTCATCCTTATTAAATTAAACAATAAAAATCGTTACTAAAATCGATTTCTCTGTCTCCTCAAAGATATTTTATCACGATCCCCGCTTTGATTTGCATTACCATGAACATATTTTCCACGTTTTATGAAATTGATCACATCGAAAAAAAAGGGACTTATTTGCAATCCCCCCGTGCGATCGTGTTTTTTCTTTTTCGTTATTTTGTTTTTATCTCAATCAATTATAAATCCATTCGGTTTAATCAGTTTTCGCGACTTGTATGTCATTTTACATTGAACATTGATAGGTTGTCTTGATCGATTTAAAATCTGATTTAAATTCCATCCCTATCGAACGTGTTCAGATTGATCGATGAGGATTCTTTTGTGATTTCCTTTTAGTGCATAAATCGTCACTTTAGCTGATCTGGTCGTGGCGGCCTCCAGCATCCTTCAGGCGATCACGCTTACCCTATGTTCCCACGATGTTATAGGTCAGGTCGATTTTTTTTTCTCTTTTTTTTTTTATCTCTCTTCTCTTGTTTTAGCGCCAACCCAATGACATAGCTTTGAAGTTCCTTAAGAAATAGTGTAATGTTTGAATTACGAAATTTGAGAATAACAAAATCGCCAAGGAATTTTTTTTATGCGGAAAAATATTTTAAAAGCCGTTATTTTGTGTGTTGAAACATGTTGGCTTAAAATCGATTAGGTACGATTTCCCTTTTGTCATGCAGTTGGATTTCATTAAGGTCTCAACCTGTCAACGCCTTTAATAACAAAATTGGAATTATTAAGAAGGCATGCATGATTTACGAGAAGAAAAAAAACATTTTTTTAATCTACAGTATTAACAAATAATTAACATTCATCATGAGAATTTATTAGTTGCGAGCCCGGTAGTTGCATCTAGTCAAGTCATAATACGAATGAGTCATCAGATTGAGAAGACTCGTGCTCGCACTTAGTTTAAACCGCCCACTCAGATTAATATCCTTAGAAAATGGAAGGGAATAAAAAAAAAACTGGCCAAATAGTAGGTATTTTTTAATCGGTTGATTTATTATTAATCATACATGTTTAACATGAAATATTTGCAGACTCTTATAAGCTTCTTTTCCTTAAGATTTAAAACAAATAAGACCTCCGAAGTATTTGACTTTGTGCGTCATGTGTGACTTTTACCCACACGTGCGTGGCCTTTAGTGTCGGGATTTTAACTTTGGTTTTTGTTCTTGTGTGGTGGCCCTTAATCCCTTCGCCGCCGAATTTTAAAGGCGACTGATTAGCACATGGCGGGATTTTTTCTTTTTTATAAATAGTTGTGTTTTCTTTATTGAAGTGCCTTACATTAAGGAGATGGACAAATATTTATTTATCAGTGGAAAAGTGAGGTTGAGTTGTAAATTAGTTGGCAAGTTCGTGCAGGTTTTTGCGACTGATTGAAGATGGCCAGTTATTGGCATTATGCGTGGTCGAATTTTAGGAAGTAAAGCAATTGCGCTTGTATTTTTTGGAGACTCAAAGGACTTTTGCGATTTCGCTATCCGATCAACACCTTTTAGATCTTTTTTCCTTCTTTAAAAGCTAGCTTCGCTACAGAGATCAGAAGTAGTAATGGTGATTTGCATTTTAGAGGCCGCTGAACAAAATAGGGGAACCGAATATTTGCCGAAGTTCGATCGCAAACGATGAAAGCAGCGCGTGTTTCCGGCTGTCTAAAAGATCTCGTGTGGCGCAATAAGTACATGCACCTGGAGGACAAGGCGAGAATATATGAAACCGCCGTACGGCTTATCCTGACGAATGGTTTGGACACCAGGCCAGACACCTCGATTCTTGAGCTATGAGGCCAATGAGGGTGAGGGAGATAGTGTAACCCGTTCTTGAGCCTAAAAAGGTCCAAGTACTAGTATAGCAGCCCGCAAGGGTTGCTCTGTGCTAAGAGGTAAAGCAACTCTAGATGACGAAGATCACAAATCGCTACCAACGGAAATTTCAAGTGTAAATGGCTGCAGAAACAGCAAATATAAATCATACACCATAAACTTACCACCACCTACATCACAACCGACTCATTCTAATTAGCGAATCTAAATATCAAGTTTTATGCATGAAAATCTTTCCTATGAATACAACAAGAAAAAAAATTCGTTACAAAGTACCAAAACGGTATACAATTAAACCCTTAGGCTTTAGGCTGACATCAAATATTTCGTATTTCTCCTGCAATCCTCTCAGATATTTATATCCCATCATGCTTTTCCTATCAAACAGACCGCACATATCGTTTATCCGGACCATCAAAATCAGGAAAGACGTAAAACACAATTTTCACAATAAGGCCGGTTCGGGAGAAAAAAAATACTTTTCATGTCCAGAAGAAAAAAAACGTGGGAAAACCTTAAGGAATCTAATTATTATAATTTATTGATCACATCGTTATATCAGAGGTCATTTCATGAAATGTTATACTCGATTTGTCCTTTGAGGGAGAACGAGAGAGAGAGAGAACCATCGATTGTTTAGCTCTCAGCTCGTCCCATTCAGCATTTCGTCATAAGGCGATCCGTCCCTCAAGGCGTTCATGAAGTTTCAATCAAATCGTACATTCAATCACACCTATCAAGGTATGGTTGCGTTATTTATAATCACGAAGATAATATGGCACGTAGAACCGAAAGCTCTTGCTTCAAAAACTCGTTGCAGAACGAGGTAAAAAAAAATATCGGAAATATTGATTCATTACAAAATTAAAAGCCTTGTATTATATCCCTAAATTAAGGGGATCTGTCATTATATATTAGCCTCATTACTTCACGTTTACTAAACAAGGTACTTAACTAACGTTATTCGAAAAAGAAGTGTGTTAGCGTTTGCTTTTAACGTACCCGCCTCTCCATCACGCCCTGTTTATAAATGTTTTCAACCCATCTTTTGCACCCCTTTTTATCAATTTTCCCCTTGAGGAAGGTAAAGCCAAGAAAAAAATATTAACTTGTGGAGGATAAATATATAACGTATGACTAATTAAATTTATATGCATACTCGCGGCGTGGGACGCGAAAGCAGCCTAATTTTTTGCTCTTTAAAGTGTTATAATAAGTTATTATTGTTCACAGGAAATAGGTTGTGTGTTATTAATTTTGTTATGCTCTCTCTCTCATTGTTATATATTCGAGAAAACAAGGCGATAAAGATTCAATTCCGTTTGATCTTTTGGCGCCTTTGTTAAGAGTTAGTAGTGTAGTTCCTGCGGCTGGTAGTGCAAGGAAAGATTGAAGGTTGACAAAGTTGGGACGCACAAAAACTGCTCGGATGTTGGTGTCGCTCGTTGTTCTTTATTTGTTAAGTGGTCTCAAAAATGCGTACTGCAGTGATGATTGCCAGTTTTCGTAGCAAATAAACGATTGAATTGCAATTAAATCGTGCTTGCTTATGAGTCCATAAGCTTGAGATTAATTTAGGCTTTAGTCTGAGTAGATTGCGCAATATATAACAATGCAAAGCAGATGGCAGAGCAGAAAACAATAATTGTTATTTTAATTGGAAATCATTATTTTGTGCAGACAGAGCAAAGCATAATAGCCAAACAAAAGCATACATGCTTGACCCAAAAAGCAGCTCTGACAGTTTTCTTCTAACTGAAGGTCGTTCCTAATATTTTTCTGTCTGGTATTTTTTTGGGTAACGTAGACAGGAGAAAGATTTTTCTATGAATTATCCTTCTGGGTGCCTACAGCTTTTATAAGAAAGGTGGCACAGAGTCACCTCACCTGGCTCAAATTCGCTCTATCTGCGGTAGTTGCTTCTCCGAGAAAACGTGGGAGAGCTAAAAAAATTTGACTTTTGGGTGAAACTATGATGCTTACAAAAGTAATTCCGGTGTCGCCCAAATTACTGAGCAAAATCAAACTATATTATCACTTCACTGATTTCAAAATTCTTTGCTCGGATAAATCAACGTCCGAAGCGTTTAAAAAAATGGAATTCTCTATCTTAAAAGGTGAGGTTAACATTCCAACGATTAGTAACAGCCCTCGAGGATTCCATTTCTCCGAGGCACAGATAGATTTCAACTCATAGGGCATCCTCTTTAGTCATTTTTAATTGTTAATTAGTATCTTTTTTTAAAGTTAATAATTAAAATGTAATTTAAACAACAGGTTAATGTCCCCTGCTCTAGGATTTATTATATTCTTCTCGAAACGGAATTATTCTTGTGTATAAGCGTCAAATTATATTTAATGACAATAATTATTATAATTTTCCCCACAATAAGAAGATGATGTTTGGTCTGTCATTTTTCTTTTGTTTACAAATCGTAATCATATCCAAGTCAGTACTGATTATGAAACGTAAAAGAAGTTAAAAGTTTGATGAAGAATCTCTTCAGAAACAATTTAAACAAAAAAATGAAGAAGCTGGATTAATTTGCAGTCAAGACGTGTAATCTTTTTAAAAAAAACTACTAGTTTAACAATGAATGGCCCGACCAGAATCATTTAATAAAGGAGAAGAAATATGAAAATTAGACTTTTTCTTTATTACTAATAGATTTAGATTTGACAATGTCATAGCCTGAGGGTAACGTCGGACGTGTATCTAGCAATGGCGCCGTAACGCCCAGGGGGTTCTAATGGCCTTTCCTAAGAGGAGTGTGTAAATCCACACAGCGTACGAAATATTATACTAGTTTCCCTCGAGGGTCTCGATGACTTTTTTTTCGGACCTATTCCTTGGCTCGATTTAGGCATTGTAGGTGTAAAAATTTAATATAACGTGCGAATGAGTGGAAAACGTGATTTCAGTTTTTTTTCTCCTCTCTCATTTGAAATAACAGTTTGTTGAGTTCCGTGATTTCTTTAGAAACCTACAATACTTGCGCTTCAAGTGTTTTTACACGATATAAAAATTGAATTTATATTATTTTTAACATGATTGGCTGGTTGTTGTCGGAATAAGTAGCTAGGAAATGACATGTTTTCATTCAGGTTTTTTTGTTTTGATGAAAATCCTCAGCTTCTTAGCGCTTTTTAATCCGTTGAAGTTCACGCGTGAATGCTCCATTTAGTAAAAACCCATGAAATGATTTTTCAAAATCGATTAAAGTCACACGAGAAATCGGACGGAGGAATATTTGAAAAAAATCATGTAAACCGATCACTCCGGAAGAAATAGTAAAGAACATGAAATCGTGATTCAATTTTTTGGGAACTACTTGCCACATCGCCTCAAGGTTTTGATGACCTAATCATCCTTTTGTGGATTTGTGGGACTGTGAGAATATTTACGCTTTTCCCTTGAGGGGATTTTATGTCAACCGATTCGTGTGAGATTAAACCATCTTTTTTCCCCTCCCGACCCGACGATTCTGACGTGCCTTAAATATTACTGCCTTGTGCGTAATTCAGGTTTCTCGTATACTAAAAAAAAATATTGACTTGAAAGAAAAAAATCAAAAGGTCGATCGTAGGACTTGAAATCAATGTGATGAAATCATTTCATGGCCGAATGCATCATGACATGTGAGCCGTGTCTTTAAGAAAAGACGATGGAAAAAAAAATGAAGCCAACGTTGGAATATTGATAGCCTAGAGCGACCATGGCGCCATAAAGGTCACAATTTCAACGCCGTTGGCATTAACTTCTTCTTCATAAATACACCTTCGCTCCGTCACACTTTACGATATCGCTAATAAGACTAGATTGGTTGGGGTCAAGTTTTTCGATTATTGTTTTCTTCTTTTTGGTTTGCCCAATGGATGACTATACTCATTATGTTGTAGGTTGAAGAGAAAGCCGTACGGATCGATTTCGACTATGAATTCAATTAGTGATTTCAAATTGGTTTTTTATTACGCAACAATTGTAAGAAGAAAATATGAAAATTCGTAATTGCGGGACCGAATGCACAATGCACGTTTTGAATTCAAGTGAGTCTAGCGATGCAGAATATAGACACCTTTGTTGGAAATAGCTTCACAAACTTGGCCAAACCTATATTCTGACGTTTACTCCATTCCTGGGTACGTGAGAAAATAATAATACGCCTCGAGCGTACAAATGTACAAAGTTTGAGAACTATTTGTCTGCAACGTATATGGATTAAACAATGCAGCTATAAATAATTAATTAACCATTCAAAGTTGTAATTAATTTATTATATGATCGATAATTTATTATAATTTAATCAGGGGGTAGAAAATATCCGGCGTAATTGATAAATCCAAAAGGTTGAAAAACGTTTTCGTTGTTGTTGAAAGTGAAAAATTTTTGTAATGAATCTTAGATCAAGGATTTTTGAAAAATGTTTAAAGCTCGTGCGTTTCTATAATAGTAGAAACTGCATAAAGCGTCCTGGGAATCGGCTTTCAAGACAGAAGCTGGCCCGAAGTAATATGCTTTAAGAATGTTCTAAAGCGTGTTGCAGAATTTAAAAGCAGGATGGTCGTATGTATCCGAAAGCTAGGAAAACAAATGTCCAAAAACTTGAAGTAAGCCATCCTCCATCGGACTTAGTCCAAATAGGGCTGCAAAACCCTGTACAGGCGAGGGGCATTAAACCAATAACATCTTGCTTTCCAATTTTTCGTCCGGGCTCGTAGCCAATTCAGTACTCTTCCGGTGTTCCCTTTAATCCAATTCTGTTTTATTGCACTCCAGTTCTGCTCTTGTAGTTATGTTAAGAATTTAAAATGTGATCAAGTATTTATTCCGTAATTAACTAACGTGCTCTTTACAACCGCCTTGATTTAAACCTGATAGATAAGGTGAACAAAGTGTGCGACACGTATTTTTCCACATACGTTGAATGTAATACATCTCTCAATGTCTTTGCTTCATCATGCTGCTAATGTGCAAAACGACACTTCAAACCTGAAGTGCGTTTTATTCCACACGCTAGTTTTCTCTGTGTATATTGTGACAAATTGACTTGTTTATTATAACCACTTTATCAATTAAAACGTATACTAATGATTTTTTTTATACCAAGGTAATTGAGTAATCTATGAAGAGTGATGGAGAAGTATTAATGAGTTCGTTTTATAATAATGACCAAACTAAAACCGTGTTTGCATCTAAAGCATCAAAACCGCATTTTATGTCATCATCGTTCACTGGTCACTCCATCGATAGATGAATGAGCCGATTTTTTAAATAGAAAAAAAAACGCATGCAAGAAAATACAATAAGGTGATGAGATTTAAAAAATATACATGTTGAAAATCATAGTGTTGGTATAATAATCACGAGCGTTTGTGTGCTTGCACAGTCACAGTAGTCATTACCTGCCTTTAATTTTAACTTGGCAAGTTTTTTTTTCTTTCACTCTTCCACTGACCACTTTAGCTACCGTCTTCATCAATTGTTGAAGTTATCTTCAATTTCCTGACTTGCTCTTCTTGTCAATGTTATTATCTCTAATAATGGCCCTTTGCCATTCCATTCCCTTTTTCGAGGGTAACGGTACGAAGTTTTTTTTTATCAATTGCCGAAATAACGAAAGGTACTTAATCCTTTGTTGCTTTGATGATTAGAAAATAAACCTAATTTAATTTTGACCCGTCGAAGAAAAAGTAAAAATATTTATTGTAGAGATTATCGAGTCTGGAAAAGTTGTAAATAAAGTTGAATAAAACAAACATAGTAAATCAATAAACGCTTTTGTCTTATGGACTTTTGATACCTGAGTATATGTCTTGTACTGATACCTATCTCAACTTAAAACTGGATCGCACTCATAAATCTTTTTTTAATGGCTAGCTACTGGTTTCAATAACTCAGTCGTGTCCCTCTTTGGTGTTGGGCTCTTTATAAAATAATGTGAAATACTTGTTTGCCGCTTGAATGGCTTCTCTTTTATCGGTTATTAAAAGCACCTTATATATTATTTTTGCATGGTTATTTATCGTTTATATCGGTGGTCCTTAATTATGATCGGTTTTTTGGATGATACTATGAATGGAAGACATGCGTTGCATGTTTGTGTAGGAGCGATGAGTGGGAGGAATCGTTTTCGTAATATTGAAATTCGGAATAAAGGCTTTTGTCAATTTTTTAAACGTTAAAAACCTGTTCGGATAATGTGATTGACTATTGACAGTTGTGCTGGTCACGTTGTGTCTGAGGATTCTGGTGGCTTATGATGGAGCAGCTGACAGATTTAAATGTTTTGAAATGCGCCAAGATTAGGTTTGGTTTTTTTGTATTGACGTCGTCACGTTTTGGTTATTGTTCAGAATTTTGTAATAGTTAATCTGCGAGCCTGAAAGTTTTGTTACTGATCCGCAGTAAGCCTGTCAGAAAGGTTAAGAGTCAGTTCTGTTAGGAACGCTGTTTGCAGTTTGATGGATGTTAGTTGATGATTGGCGCTAGTGTCTAACTATTGTGCGAGATAGAAGGGAATTTATAAACTAGCTCTAGTGTCGTTCTAATATAGGAGTATAACGAACGGTATACTTATAACCGTACGTGTGACTTGTAACTTAATGTTCAGATATTTCGATGGAAAAAGTTATTATGTGAAAGGTGAATATTATGTAGTTGATTCTACTTATGGATCCTTTTTTTGTTACGTTTGAGAAACTAATTGAAAATTTTTAATGCTGCTCGTGATTTTTTTCCTATACACACTCAGGGCTCACAATGCAAAGTATCAATCGCTTCTTTGCTGCCGTATGAGGAGTACAGTCCATAGTCCCATTTTATGGAAATGTGAAAAATTTTAAATGCGAAGGAAACACGGGTTTTTTGGCCAATATAAGCAACAATAGAGCTTTTGCACACCTTTGCTATCCTCCATTTTAGCCGAATATGGGCTCGACTGTCATTCATCAATACTTCTCTGACCTACTGCTATCTCCTTGCAAATTCTGACATTGATGCCAAACCATCTTATCATATCTACTATCTTCACTATTTTTCGTTAAATAATCAATAGAAACTGGATAGTGTGATTAATCTGAATGCTTTCTATTTAGGACTTAATCTATAATGCTTATGATATGCTGTCTGTCTGCATTAATAATGTTCATAATTATTTTATACCTTATTAATAGCTTGCTTACCTCTTTTTTAGAACTGTGCACGGACAAAATGAAGCAATATAAAAAAATCCGTGGAGTCTCAATTAAAAATTTATACTTCATTAATTGCTATTAATACTTTAAATATTTCAAAAGTTCGTTATGCTACTCCATAAACTTTTATTGTTAATATCTATCGTGATTACATCATTATATCCGCATGATGTGGACGTTACCGTTAGGAAATACATATTTTTTTTAATTATAACAAAATAACTTAGAATTATCAACATTAGATTGTAATTTGAAAATTTGCCATATCTGCAGATTTTTTTGGATTTAAGTTAATGAATGTTTGGTTCAGTGACCGAAACTTCTTATTGGCAGAAAAGTTCGACGATAGCTGCACTAAAGTATGTGCAAATTTATTAAAAGGACAAGATGAGCACGAATTGGAAGTTCGGGCTCTTCCGACTTCTTTGGCCATTAAGGAGATCCAGTATTCTGTGCGTCGACAGCCAGAAAAATATCCATATCTTTGATACAAGAGGATTTTGCTGCCTATGTAAGATTTTGGTGAACACTAAAGCACTGATTTAAAATAAGGCTCTTAAAAACTTTTGCACGAGTCCTTCAATTGTGGACATGACGTAAAAGAAAATTAATTTGCCTTTGACAAACGAGCTCGGAGGTAATTTAATCGCCTGGAAATTTGGTTCTATGCAATAATGGAACATTACTATAGCCGAAAGAATGATATACCTGTGCTGACGCATTCATAACAACTCGAAACAATCGAGACATCGATGTCAACAAAGTGAAACATGGAAGCATTAACCATTTACAACGCTTTTAAAAAAACATTAAAATATCTTAGTATCTTAGGTCATTACCAAAAAAGAAATCACATGTCATGCAATATTAAGATATGTTCGACTAACATATACTACTTAAAAAAGTGTCGAGATAAGTGCTTAAAACCAGTGATTCAAAATACTTTTTTTGTCGAATTTATTGTCAATCCCCAAATAAAAAAAAAAAACTCGCTGCTACTACTTAACTTGTTTCGATGAAAATCAGACGCATAAACATAGCCTTGTATTTTTTTCCCGAGCAACATTGTATCTTTAAATATAGTGTACAGGTGCGTTGAGCGATTAAATAAAAGGTGCGTGATTAGTTAAACGCGACCAATTACAGTTCACACATTTTAAGTTCACGCGCGCATAAAGTTCAAAAACTAGCTGTCATTTTACTCGAGAAATTGAGGACCCCCGTGGGTTTCTATTTTTTTTTGCCGTGCCAAAGCGTAACCTGGTGTCATAATTCGAGATCAGCGTGATCGTGTCATTGGGCAAGTAGCTTACCACCTTACTGTTTTATAAATCTGATGATATCACTATCGTGAATGAAGTGGTACGGACCGGGAGCTTAAGTTTATAATTGATCTGAAATGCATGGTTTCAGTGACGTAGCGTGAAGTCACGCTCTCAGACATAACTTGTCTGGGTGATGACACTAATGGACTATTTCTATGGTTTAAACCTAATTTAAACATGATCACGGAATATAAATAGGCCATGTTGATTTTTTAATACTAAACGAGCCTTGTTTAGTTGGATGTAGGTGTGACCGATAATGGAAGCGTAAGATTTTTCCTTATTATTTGAACTTTTTTTTTTCAATACTCGTAAATGTGCTAGTTTATGAGTGTGTTCGGGTTGGATAATTGAAAAAGCTGATTAAGTGAGGATTCGCACAGCATTTTAGATATCGATGTGTTTAATTTGCTATAGTGGGAAGTTTTAGTTTTTGGGAAATTGTTATTTAGGTTTTATGTTTGTTTGAAAGTTTTGTCAGGGAATGGATGTTCAAGTGTTCAGTTTTATTTCAATAGAAAGAATGTGCGTGTTGGAACCATCTGCCGAAGTACGGAAAGAAGGAATTGAGGGAAATCCGTTTGCATGTTGAACTATTTGTTGTTTAACTAAAATCCAGCAAGTGTTCCGGAGGTTTTCATGCAATTTTTCACAGCATCTTAAAAACCGTTGTAAATATTATTGTTTAGTGCTTGAAGAAGTTATCAATAGTCTGCGACGGCCATGATCTCAGAAAGTGCTGTTGATCTCCAAATATTGTTAAATCGTGTTACTGCGATCGTCAATGCGTATGGTTTGCGAATGAAGATCAGCGAAAGAAAGCTAATGAAGTTCAGCAATGGAATGTCGATGCTGAACTGGCATTAGTGTAGGATTTCGAGTTGGTGCGCGTCTGTAAATAAGTCTTATGTTGCCTAATTTAGAGCAGCTCAGAAGTATTCGCGAAGATAAAAAGCCTGCTGTGCCATTAGAACCTTGCCCATAGGCAGCATGTAAAGAAGAAAAATCCTTTTAATAGCGAATGTCTCTTTTTGAGCGAATTCTGTATCCTTGGACAGAATAAAGCATCATCATTAGATCTATTTTTCCATTTTCCACAAGTTCCATCTTGTTTTTGGTTGATCTAGCCCCAGCCTTAGACTAAGACTAATAAATTTATACGTTTTTTTCTAATTAAAAGAAGATGCATCATGACTCCAAGCCAAACTACCACAAAAACAACGACAACCTTGTCATTTTCAATTATGATTGTTACGTACAAATTAATTTTTCAAACAAAAAAATGAAAAGCAAGCTAATTAACACTCATAATGATACTGTGATGCCCCCTAAAGACGAGAATTATTAGTTTATAACCCTCATCACCTTAGAATTTTTTTTTTTCGTCTAAAGCCTTGGTCTTAATTTTTCAGGTTTTGCGACGGAATGCCCTCAGGGCTCACGACTCTAGTTTCAGGTTGATTCTATCCTCAAAGCAAAAAGGCTTGCGAACAAGTTTTGAACGCCTAGGGGAAGGATGCATGCACTTAGGCATATGTTCTTGACCCGGTGGAAATGACATAAATGTCTTTTTAAAAAATAGTGGTCGCATCAAAAACCGCCTGATGTGTTAAAATGTCCGCGGCGAGGATGACGTGTATTACCATCGAAGCAAAAACTTGATTAGGCTTATTTTTTTTTTTTTTCGTTTAAATCCTTTGTCTATTTTCGTCTTGAAAACCATTTAAAATTTTACGAAGAAGAAAATCCATCAGTTTTAATAAAACCTTTAAGCAATTGGCCAAACTGATATTGACACGTTTATTTATTTTTCAGCCGGCTCCTCGCAAAAAAAAATTAACTAGAAAAAATTAAACACTCGGGATAGGTAAAGATATATGAGCTCGTACTGAAATAATTAATCATCATTGGAGAGGATTGCTGTACTTATCTTGTGATAGGTATTAGGATGAATCTAATGTATGGTTTAACTTGAGGCTACCGTTGGTATAATTACAATCTTTTATTTTTCTGCCATCTTTTTGCCACGAGCTGACATATCCCCGAATTACACTTTCGATTAGGAATATTCGATTCGGCTTCTCATAAACCTCGGATGATTGACGATAAGCAATAACGAAATCCCCTGGGGATATCCTGACAGCTACCTTAAAAATTTCTTTTCGCCTCGGCTTTTCTCTTTTCCTTCACATTAGGAGAAAAGTTCGAATTGAAAACCGTCATGAGCAGTTTTACCTTAGGAAACCCTTTAGGAAAATTTCTCTTTTTAATCAATGAAGAAATGTCTAACTTTAAAAACGTCTTCCTGCAGCTGTGCTTTGTGTGCTTTTTAATGAAAAGGCAATTTTTTTAAAACGATCGTTGGCTGTTTTTATTTTTTCTAGTTTTTTTTTTTTGCTAAACAAACTTTCTTTTTTTTTTGTAGAAAAAAATGCGACATCCGGCCGGAGGTGGATATAAAAACAGAGCAACCCAAGGATTTAACAAACAATTCCCGGTCATCATCATCAATGTTTCCTGCTACTCAAATCAAAATGAGGTAAGATGTCTTCAATCAAGTTTAATCCCTTAGATCTATAAGTGTGTGTATGCACGATATGAAAAACGTGGATTTAGGTGTTAGAAAACCTGTTGAAAGGTGGAACTATATCGTGAATCACAATCGCTATGTTGGGTTTATGGTTTGTAAACGGCCTGATTTTTATTGTGCAGGCTTTTCTCGATATCTTTACGATTATCTTGTTTTTGCGTTGCTTTACACCCACCCTTTTAACTAGAAATTGAAGATTCCTCCTCGAGATTTTATGTTATGATAGCTCCGGATCCAAATTCAACATTTTATTATTTTGTGTGAGTTTGACGGTCTTGTAAAGCATCTGGTTAAAATGTTGGGGATTAACACATAAAACATTAATATGATAAGATTGCATGAATAATACATTTAGCTAATTAAAATTAATATTATGTATAATAAAGCATAGAGTCATTAGAATTAATACACCTCGTGCCTAATGGATTATATTTTAAAAGGTTTTTATGGGGATATTAAGATTCTTTGTCGATTGGTTCCTCATTTTCGCATCATTAAGAGGATGAGTTTTCGGAGCTCGAGCAAGTCTCATGAGTATTTGGGTAAGGTACTTGAGTCACACTCTGGATCCTAAGAGGAGGATGCATTCACATATGTCTTTGTTGTACTAAGCGCGATAAAGGAATGGCTGTTGTTTGTAAAATTCGAAATAATTTACTTCTAACAAAAAAAATTAAAATTCTGTTACTTAAAAGCACTAGATAATCAATTTCTCTTTCGTTTGATACTAAATTTGCATTCATTGCAGTTAACACGACATCAGAAAACAATTTGAAAAAAAATTGTCGATGAAAATTTTTCAGGCCTCATTTATCTTTCTCGGTCCTCGGCCTCTCTTAGATTTAGATCTTTGTACCGCAGTTAAGTTCCACCACAGAAAAACAAAAAAAAAAAATAAGGAGATACAGCGCCGGAGCCCTTCAATGAGGAGATCCGAGAGCTCAAGGGCTGTCGCTGATCACCAGTGTGATTAAGGTACATCGACATCAATGGGCGGGGCCTGTAGCTCGTGCGCCTAATGATGTCTGCGCACCTTAATCACACTGATGATGAGCGGCTGTCCTGTGAGCCCTCGGATCTCCTCATTCGAGAGTTTCCGGGGCTGTATTTCCTTTATCTTTGTTTGTTTTCCTATGGTGAAACTTGAATGCTCATTTTACCAACCCGATATTCCTCCACTCAATCATTAACTTGTAAAAAATGCACCATAAGTCTAACGTCTGAAAAGCAAAAAAGAAAAAAAACAATCCCAACACCTCAAATGACAGGTTTAACATCACTACAAATAACATCCTGTTAAAAACTTGAGATTAAGTAACACCGTCAATATTATCCATCAATTATAAAACAATTATTTAAGGAAGTATTCGCATCGTTTTAAAAAAATGCTTTTACCATTTTGAAACAATGGAATTTACAGTCATTATGTCCTTTTCATTAGAACCGCTGTCAAAATTATAGCATCTTGTCAATTTTTTAACGCCCGTATCTTACTCAACCTGACATAACTTGTAATAAACATATTGTGTCATTTGTCAATTTTTTTTTATTTAAAAATATTTATTAATCCCATCGGTTGTCGCTGTTTGTCTTGTTATGATCAATGAAACGGTTTGTCTGTGATATTAATAGTTAATGGATTTCCCTTTCCTTCCTGATACGAGCGGCCTAGTGGGTTATTTGCATAATCTTGTACCGGTGAATTGCGATTATCTTCCATTCAAGTTTTCAAGTGTTGATTCAATTGTTGATTGTTGCCAACCGAACAGTAGCTAACGTTTTTTTTTTAAAAGTTTGATGACATGACAAGCAGTCGTTATTTAATTTTTATTTTTGTTTTAATAAGTGAAGCGTCCAACGCAAATATCTTGTTTTCGTTTTATTAATTTAATGCGCGATCGCTTGTTTGTGTGTTTGGTTAAGAGGTGGATTTTTTCTCGTTTACCACCCGCGATCGGGGAAAAGGAAAATAAAATCTCACCTTAATTGGAAGAAAGAGTTTTGATTTATAAATGTCATGCTCCATTGAATGACGGAATTCATTCATGTGGTAAATTCCGTGATTAGATTCGAACTGTGAAACATCTTCGTCTTGGTGGCTTAGTTCCACGGTTACATTTTCTTGAACGTGCTCGCTATTTTTTGAAAGAGCGAAAGGATTGGAATGTGAGGTTTTGAGTAGGTATTATTTGTTGACATTGGGGGTAAAGTAGGAAGTATTGTCCATTCAAGCATCAGTCAAGTGATGGACTCGAACAGTTTATAACACAAGAAACGAGATGGTGTTTGTGTTAAGTGTGCGCCTTTCCCATCGAAGAAAAGAAAATCCCATCGAGAAAGTGGACGCCTTTCGAGAATACGGAATCCCCGTGTGTAGCAGACGGCTCACGAAGTATCCATTCTTTAATAGACGCCAAACCCGTTGGCACGGTCTTCCTGGTCTTGAAACTCTTGTTGATTTCCATGGCAACACTAACTTCGATTTTGAATAAACTTTTAGTTCATTCAAAACACTCAAGAGTATTGACTGCCTACCAATAACCTTAGTGGCTCTAGGGACTTCTGATTGATGTCCTATATAAGATGAGACTCTTTCCGTCTGTGACCAGCTGGCAGCCACATCTAGCCATGGACCATGAACTTTTTTTGTATTCGCAACATAATCCCCAAGTTGCTAGACATGGAAGACTGTGCCCGTAGGTACGGTGGTCTCGGAGCTGAACAATTTCGGTGGAGTGTCCTTGGTGTCTTACCTGTCCCCCGCCATTTTATTTTTATTCTTGTACATCCCATTTTACCGTTTGACTACATTCGCTGTAAAGGGGTGGCTTTTCAGATTCTCGTTAGCTTGATGCTAAAGCTATTAACAATTCCTCAACGTACTACTGGTAACTCCATCTAGCGCTTTTCTTTTCTTTATCTGCACTACTTGAGTTCATGCAATTTTTATACCAAGTTTGGATGAATATATCACATTACATATAAAATACATACGAGCTATTATTCAATGTCGACGACAATAAAAAAAAACAACGATCGTAAACTGTTAGTATTCTTTGATAGGTTTGACATTGTTTTCAATTATGACAAGCACTTGATTAATATTCATAATAATACGGGTTTTGATTTTATTGTCAGTTGCTATTACGATGAACAATGTGTGAATTAATTTGAGCGATTGGATAGTTGTCTGTTGCGTGACATCAAAGGTGAATAGCAACCTGGCAAACCTGCGTTTACCATAAAATATTAAGAAAGGCAGTTGCAGTGTGTTTTTTAAAAATGAAGATTTATAGCTCTTTATTTTTCTCTACATCATATGTGGGCCCCCTATAACGTAACTCACCTGCCCCCAGATTATTTTTGTCAATAAGGAACTGATATTCTACAACTTTCAGGTTATTATCACCTAGCACATCGCCCGCGACGTCACCCACGATGTCCAATTCATCGTCACCAACGCCGCCAGCGTTAAATTACAATCATAAAATAACGGGGATACCGTGTGTGGCGGCGGCTTCAAGATACACAGCCCCGGTCCATATAGACGTCGGAGGGACGATATACACTTCCTCGCTGGAAACGTTAACGAAGTAAGTTCGAAAATTTTTTTTATTGGTATCCCCAAATGAGATTCAGTCACGGTCGTAAAAACTTTGTGTAATTGGCCCGCGAAAACGAAATCATTCGGTCGAAGACAAAGAAAAAAAAGCGACCGCTTTGATTTTTTTTTTTTACAATTTAAATCCTTGTAAATACTCGAAGGAATTATGTCGGTACCAGAGGCGAAAAGAACAAAAGAGATAGTAAAAATATGAAATAAAAATTTGCTGTCAAAAATAATGATTTGGCTCGAGGTTAGAAATATAGATCTTCGGTGCGATCCCGTGTGCTTGGCATCGTCAAATACTAGACGTATATGTAATTACGAAAGACTTAAAAAAAAAAAAAAAAAAAGAAATTTAACTGTGGTTTATGGGATCCTGATTTGGTTGTGATACTGAAATTTTTCAACCCCGCGAAATTTTATATGGTTTTTTCTCCCCCTTTTTTTAAAAAAATTTTATACAGAGAATATAAAAATATTTAAGTGGTACGGATTATGTGGGGCGGAGATTCCCATAGTTTATCGAGTCTGGACGGGGGGCTCGTGCGTGGGAGCCCCGGGGGGCGTCACGAGCGGGCCCACCTTGCCAGCTCATAGATATACTAAGGCCCCCGGGGGCTTGTTTTTAGAATGATATGCCGACATCAAACTTATAGAAGAGATGATGCTGTGTTCAATGGGTTGCATCGAGAAATCTTTTTTCCGATCGGTGTTGCACTGGCCATTAACGATTATTCGGGGTAAAAAAAGTCCGAAGAACTGGGCGACGAACAATAGCAAACAATCAGACAAATAAAACTAAATATCATACTCCCACTACTTAAGCCTAGATGTGAGGCGGGTTGTATCAAGTCCGAGTTATTGTGATTTAATTAGGCTTGATTGCCTTGAGGAAATCGTTCAACTCAACTATGAGAACCGAGAAGATTTCCGCCTCGAATCATCTCTCATCATCATAAATAATTCTTTTAAAGTCTTACATCGGATTTTTTTTTCACAAATGAAGGAATGTGCCCCGATTGTACTTTCTACAATGTGAACTCGTTTTGAAATCTTTCCGTCTTTTTCCTTTTTGACTTTCTAATGGTTTGAGTAGGATTATTTCTTTATGTCGAGTGATGAGATTAATATGACTGCTTATTGATTTTGGCTGTTTTGATTTGTAGCATGGTGACTAAGAGTCTAATTAATCCTTTTTGTTATTGAAATTTCAAATTTCAGAAAATTGATAACAGATTGCTTATTGATGACCTTAACCACTAACTGACTTCGTCTACTCCCTAATTCTGACATTTTAAGTTCAGCTTGTAAAGTGATACCTTGATTGTGAATGTAAGTCTGCTGCTGAACATATTTTTGTCAGGTTTTGCTCTTTCAATATTCACTGATTTTTTCGGAAAAATGATTTTATAGTTGCCTGAACATTTCTTCCGGAAACAAATCCCACTTAGCTTTGATGTTTATCCTCTAATATTCACCTTGTGCTTCTAAACGTTTATGTTCCTTCTGCCGTATTCTACTGGCTCGAAGGCTAATCTCAACACTTTTTTTGGCCATGGCAGCTATGCGACAGTTTTGATCAAATATCAATGCTCCACTTCTCGACTAAAATACACGAGACCACGAAGCGAAAGATTGATATCACACATACTTTATATACCTTCCTAAACCATGCCCATTGAGTAATTTCCCAGTTGAATCATATGCCTAGAAGTATTTTGATACTAAAGAAACCATCTTAAAATTAATAGCAATAATTTCAAAAATAGTGCAATCACGCCAAAAGGAAAAATTTAAAAGCGCTTCAAACACAAAATAATTATATCTTAATGCCGTAAAAAAACACATCTCTTATATCACGTAAATTATATTTACATTTACTTTTTTTTTCTAAAGTCTAAATTAAGTAGGCTAGCATCAATTAATTAAGGAGGTGTAATGTAAAAATTGCTTGCAGTCCTATCTTAGTGACTTATGATGATGGCGCATATATTTTATAAAAAGATTCACACACACGACTCGCCTCGAGATTATAGACACAAAAATCTCGCAACGGCTGTATATTACCCCCAACCGAATAAGCTATCACAATTTCATACTAATCTTCACAGCTTGTGGAAAAAATAAAATACTGTGAAACGGTTTTAAATCGACCATATCATAGTAAAAATTCTTCAATCACAGTTGGCTAAATTTTTTTGTTGAGAATGCAATTAAACTGCACTGAAAAAATGAAGTCCTTACTTGAAGAGGTCACACAGTAAAGTCATACCTTTTCCTTGTCGAATCCCTCCAGGTTTCTGGCCTACTTTTTTTTTCGAGATTAACAAACATTTATTTGGTTACTGCCCACTCGTATTTAACGAAAGGAAAAGGTCAAATTTTAACAGCGAAAATAGAGAGGAAAGGTCAGCGAAGAGTATGATGGTAACCGCGAAAGTGTCGCAGTGATGGATTACGTACGAAATGCGTTGAGAATAAAAATCATTAATCATTACTATCTCCCTCTGTGTATTTTTTTTCTCCAGTCTTTTTATTTTTTTTAACCCGCATCATTTATCCCATCTTTACGGCTAGTTTTATTAGGGCGTAACTAGATTGTCGACTTAATACATGGTTTGACGTTCTTTGAGGTGATTCAGTCGTAAGATCATCGTATCTTTCCTTCGTTTACTTTAACAGACCTAAATTTTTTTCCAGGCTGTGTGCCTGATTAGAATCAGGTACGTTTCCCCTGGAGCGATTTACACAAACTCTTGTTTTTTCTGCAAAAAGCTGAATGTTGTTAGAAGCGATGTTAAATAAAGCGAAGGCGGTGTCGGCGGCCATGTCATTTGGTCCTTAAGGTAATAAACAATCACGGGGATTTTCTTTTTTTATATGATTTTAATATTGAACTAATGGATTTATACCGTAGTTCGATCCATTTACGAAGGCTATCGAATCGAATAAATTATAATTATAAATTCTTTATTTTGTTGTATAAATGGACTACTATTTGACATGTGTGGGCGTAAAAGCGTTTTAAACCCCGGCTATGACCATTCATCTCGTTGACAAGACCTTAACTCATAAGACACAAAATTTAATACGCCTAAATATAAACTTTAAATCATTTAAGGTATTTCTTTTTGTTATTTTGTTTAATGTTGTTTAATGCTTGGTGTTTGCCGTATGGTATAAACCATATGCCCCGGTACTTATGCTCTAATATATCTTATAATTACTGTTAAAGTATTTTGTTTACACGAGTGAATTAGCGGCAGAAGGATCGGAAAGATTTGCGTGGGTTTGAGGATGTGTTGGAAATAATGGGAATTATCTGTTGTTAGACATATGGTGCTTTTAATTTGTTCTTTAAGAGTTAAGGGCCGTTAGTTTGTGGGAATTGGGTGGTTAGTGTACAGAGAAAGCATTGTAATTGTGTATCGATTTTGTAGGTGGAGCTTGAGCTAATGATGAAGGTACTCTACACTACTAAAATTTATTAAGGCTCGTCAACATCAGAAACTTTTTATTTCAAATAAATCTGCTGAAATTTCATTCCTCATATCAAAGCCGGTCCCATTTTCACGTCAGTGGAAAATGTCATGGGAAAATGAAAGAAGGAACCTGTGGATAAGGAGCGATACTGGTCTTTTCTGGAACAGCCACCATTAGGTGCTTTCCATCAGCGGCACATACCGGCATATGCCGAAGGAATCTCGAGCGAGATCTCGCGTTACAACAATCACAATCGCGACTTGCCGGTAGCCGGCATATGTCAAAGGAATCGCGACCTGCCAAATGCGAATGCGAGAAACGCGAGATCTCGCTCGAGATTTCTTTGGCATCTGGATTCCATTGGAAAAGCTCAAAACTTTAAGCTCAAGTCGAGTAAAAAATTATAAAAACATTAGGGTTCATCAGTAACTTAGCGGTCACCGATTTAGGGGGTGAGAGCTTTCAAATTCAGACTTTCGCAAAATAAGGGACACCCTAGTCAGCAAATTCAAGATGATGAAAGCTTTCAATTTCCAAAATGGAGTACCCCTATGTAGCAGACGTTTCGTCGAAGTGTCCACTTCCCATAAGGCTCCCTAGGCTGTTGCTATTTCAAGATCATAGAGGGCTCCACTCTGAGGACGTGGCAGCTTCCGATTCTTAATCTTGCTGAAAGATTTTTCTCAAAGTTTATTAAAATCTAACAACGATGGTCGATGGATGTCCCCATCAGTGAAAATCCGCCACAGTTGCAAAATTCCAACACCACTTTTAACTCACCTCTAATTTTTTTTTCAATTTGTTGACCTTTTCGTGAAAACTTATAATGTAGTGACACGTGGGGACAATAAATCATCCATGCATAATTCGAGTATTACCGCCGGTATTGCATTTATCAAAGAAATTTGGTGACACGTCTTCGGGTCATAAATTCAATTTAAGACTCTCAAATCGGTCTTATCCCATTCACTTAAAATCGGATTACGGTTCAAATTGTCCAAACTATGATAATTTTTCATCGGGAACGCGCCCTGCATCCAACTATAACATTTTATAAGAATTAAAACACGTGGGGGAGGAAAATGTAAAAAAATGATAAAATTCCTGGACCATTTTAATGCCGTTGCATTTTATACGAGGGCAGTCCTTTTCCGATTTTAATGTTTGTCTTTTAATGTTTGTTTTCGCCTGAAGGAAACCGACCGGCCCGACCGTCATATATATAAATACAAATTGTAATAAAACCATGTCCTTTGAAAAGGAATATGGGGAGGTTTATTTTTTTTGGGAGAGATCGATAGTTAACGAACCATTTTTGCGACGTGTTTACATTTATAAACATTTAAAAAGCGAATTGTTAATCTGGCTTTAGGGATTGGGGAAACGTGAGAAAAACGACAAAGTTGCGGTGCAAAACCTCCGGCCGCGGCGTGACACAATCCGTCGGGGAGATTGTAATATAGGAAGTAAGTCATTATTTTTCGAAACATCAAAGTCTAAACACGATCTTCTAATTTAATGCACGATTAGAACGTTTTAACTTTGAAATTGGCTCATCCTTAACGTGAATCGTTTCTTATTGCATTTCGTAAAAAAGAGAAATCTTCGAACTGGACTGGGCCTGCTACCCCTTCGGAAAAAATAAAAAAAGATAATCGGGGAAAAATTTACGTTGTTATATACGCATTTTACTGAATAACTGCAGTGCACATAGAACTCACATGAAATCCGTATAGCTTTTATTAGGAGGGGTGTATACATTATAATGCTGCCCCGAGGGGCTAATCTCATGGAGCCCCAGGCAATGTGGAATGTAAACTAACGGGTTGTTTGGTCGTTATTCTCTTGCCCTAAGTCATTCCATTGTATGTATCTGCACTCTCTATGTATGCGATAAGCATGAGATTTCCACGCTTTCATTCAATTTTAACGTTAATCATATGAATTTTATATAACATATGTTGGTATTATTAGAATTTTTGGATTGATTCCATCGGAATGAGTCAGTCAGGCGTACACGTTTGCATAATAATGACTGATGATTGCTTTTCATCGTCCCCGGTTTTAAAAACTAAACGATATGGTTACTAAAATGTCCCAATTTTATCATAATCCAAATGGGAATATATTATTGAATAGGTCGAGGTGATTTTTTAGGGGATGAGTGGTAATTGTTAGAAAGATTGGTAAGATTGGTAAGATTGTTGCAGATTTTTCGAGACTTCTGAATATGCCTCAGTTAAAATGAAAAGTCTGAATGCTGAGAACCCTGTATGGAAGCTGTCATCATTGTTCATTTGTCTAAATCTTTTTTTATCAATTGGGTATCCCGACATTTTGTCATCACAAAATTGTCTCTACGACATTTTGTCACCTATTACAATTTCGTCAATACGACATTTTGTCAATTACTTTTTTGTCACTGCGACAACTTGTCACCGTCATAATATGTCATTAAAACATTTTGTCATTATTAAAATATGTCATTGCACCTTTTGTCATCCATACACTGTGTCACTCACCCATCTCTACATTGTTTAATCGAACAGCTACAGAAAGAAGTAGAGGAAATTGACAAGGACATCGAAAAATTGCAAAATGGCGGGGAGCGAAATTCGATTCTCTTCCATTTTTTACCTGCTCTCGTAGAAAAGGACCGACGTTCGGCTCTTTTCCATTTTTGATCAAGATTTTTGTAAAAGGGTCGACACTGAAAAGGACCGACGGGAAAAGGGTCGAAAATTTCTTTCGGCCCTTTTCATAACTCCCCAATAATCAGGTACAGTATGGTCATTGACCTTATTGATGTTTTCATGTATTTGTAGTTTTTAAGCCTTTCAATCCAGGCCCACAACATGTGCGCCTCACACGTTAGTGTAAGGGTTTGCTACAGCATGATAGCCTCTAAGTAATGTATCACAGATCCACTACTAGGACAGTACTTAGCTCTAAACATTTATAAATAATGACAGTCTTTGCCACAAAGTTTTTATCTTCTTCTATGTCTTGTATTAAGCTTGAAAACTTTCATCCAAAATTCGTTTATTTCAAATAACTAATTATTAGCAGAATATATGTCCAGACTCAAAACATTTTTGAAAAATAAGATGTTCAGCATCGTTTTGTGAACATCTTTTTGCATGCCTTTTTCTTCAATTGAAATAGCCAAATATCTTGACTTTCCATTTTTTGAGGTTGCACTTTGTTTTGCACCATGGTAGAACTAGCGAGTCTAATATGGAGTGGACACTTCAATTAGTCGCCTGCTACATTGGGGTGCGCCATTTTGAAAACTGGAATCTGGCATGATTTCGAATTTGACGTCCGCCATTCTCGAATTGAAAAACAAACGTCGTGGCTCGTCATGCCAGCTTCCAGTTTTCAAAATAGTGCACCCCTATGCAGCAGACGATTCATTTAAGTGTCCACTCCCTATTGGCCTCCCCTAGTTGCAACAAAACTAATGAGTGAAAATGTTGTGCGGACTGTGTTCGTTCCATTTTTGAGCATTTCTGCCGTGGGCGGAATATGAACCCACCGACCTGCCTTCGAACTAACCCAAATAGGTATTTACCATTCGCCTACACCTCCCTTAACTGATACCCCCATTAGTTTAATTCCTTTGTCTACGAACTACCACGTGACGTTACAAATAAAAAAGACATCAGTCATCAACACAATGATTTTAATACCTCAAGGGTTTTTCTCGTAAGGTTTTTATACATCCCCAGACTCCCTTTTATATCACTTCTCATTATAATCGAAACCGATGACATCAAGTACAAAAAAATATATATCTAAAAAAGGAAAAAAAAAACTCGGCTATTTGAATAATGTTAATAGGAACGGGTTTGGGTAAGAAAGCCCTCAAGACTCTTAAAAATAAATATATTTTGTGTCATTAAGTATCTTTGTCAAAATCCGATTTAATTTAGCTTCCAAGAGTTGATCGAGTCGTAAGTTAAACATAACTTACGGTGATTGACTAATTTTTTTAGAAATCAAGGTTCGTATATAAGAATCGGCCGGAGGGTTAAGAAACATTCCTCAAGGCAATGTTCGTCTGCGGAATGTCATTTTACATTTTTAACGAGGAGTTTGCATGTTAAGTTGGGTTATGTTTCGGTCACTTTTGTTAAATTCGATGATTTTTCATCTTTTTTTTTTTGGTCAATCGTTTATTAGCTAGCTCATCTTTACCTCGTGGCTACACTTTGCAAAAATTTTAAACCGGGGGGATTTTATTCCTTAAGTTCTTCCCCGCTTTGTTTGTTCTCCCCGAAAATTCTCAAATGGAGTTTGATGGCCTCTGATGTTTTTGATAGGTAGCCTTTTAGTAGTTAAGAAGTTTCTCTTTTCGAAGTTTACGGGTTTAATTTTGACCATAAGGAAAACTTGGGGGAATCGATAATAGGGAAGGTTTTTTGGTGTTTTTTTTAGCAGGAGATCAATTAATTACGGAATATTTTCCCCTTCTTGGGATTGATGAGTCAGTGTTCCTTATAGACGATTTACATTCCTCGTTGCTATCGTCCAATTTATTTTTTTAAAAGTTTTGACTCCACCTAATAGCCCAGAGGGTCGCGCACCATTGCGGCCTTCTATATACCTCTCAGTCGGAATATTCTAGACACATTCCATAGATGTTTCGAATGTCCTCCAGGCTTTCAACACGAGTCCGCTTTTTGACGCTCTTAGTTATTCATTCTTATTCAAATAAAAGATAACACGAAATCGGTTTCGTCCCGTTTTGTTTTAAAGCCTTACGGGATAAAACCGGGGTGATATCATAGTGAGAGAGAGCATTATAAAAAGATTGGGAAGGGGGAGAAATCATAATAATAAGGTTCGAATAAAACTAAACGTTATGGATCGTCGACGGAATTTTATGGATGATACGAGGGGGTGGTGTGGGAGTTTTTTTTTTATCTTTCGGGAGAAAAACGTTTTGTCACCGATGGTTTTTTTTAGGATCGCGGTGGGAGAGAGATTAGGAGAGAACGATTAGTGCGATCGGGGATTTTCGGGAATTGCGTGAAAGGTATATCGCTGGTGCAGAACGCTTAAATCTAAGTGATAGTGATACTATTTTCTTGTGATTTTTGACTAGGGTAAGGGGTACAGTTATTGACAAGGGCATAGTTACCGACACTTTTTTGACCGCGCCTCAATCGGCAATAGATTTTGATTTTAGAAATTTTTTTTCTTAAGAACATAATCAATGTCTGTACTTAACATTATTTTACTCAATTTTCAAAATTTGGCACTGCATCCCCTTAAGAATGGGCTATTAAAAAAGTGTCAATGACTGGAAAAGTCGAAAAAGTGGATGTTTCAGTCATTGACATTCGTGTTACAGTTATAGACACATCAATTATTAAGGACTTGTACGACCTTTTTTTTGAAAAAAGTAGGAACTACTTTTGTCCGGGAATCTACAGTATTGTTATATGCAGACGATTTAAAAATCTTTAGGGCTTTATCTGGACCGGGAGATCAGGATGCGTTGCAGGAAGACGTAGATGCTATAGGAGAGTGGGCATTGTTTAACAACATGGTCTTAAATGCAAAAAAGAGTGACGTCCTTTTTTAAAGCCGAAAGAAAATTTCTGTCTAGGTATTTACTGGGGGGGTCGAGCTCTTATTTGTCATAATATTAAGGATCTAAGGGTATTTTTTGATCACAGCCTGTCATTTTCTTTTCGTGTAGAATCTGTTTGTACTAGCGCTCAGAGGTCTCTTAGCTCAGTAATCCATTTATCTCGCTATTTTACCAATGTCAGCACCTTCTCTCTTTTATACAGGGCACTTGTGGTATCTATCCTTGAATATGCGTCTCCTGTTTGAAATCCCGTAACAAGCTATCTCTCTGATGCCATTGAGATGGTTTAGAAGCGGTTTCTGCGATATTTGTATTTTCGAACTCTTAAGGTGTATCCTCTTTATCAAAAGCATCCTGTTCACACCGTCCAGCTCTTGGAAGAGTTCGGTTATTCCACCTTAAAATTTCGAAGTGAAAAATTCGGGCAACTTGCATAAATTTTAAAATCGCAAATTTATTATTAATTCTTCGATTAATAATAAAGACTATATAGGCAAAAATAATTCAACAAATCCGAATTTTAATGATTGAAAAATTTGCTTTGAAATTCCAATTCTAGAAAGCCCGCCAAAAACCGACCATCAATTTATGACGTCACTACTGAGTCGGATGTTTTGTTCTTATTGATAGAATTTTCGCGCCAAAAAAATCAGCCAATGAAATACAAGAATTCAAGTCGGTTGTCACGTCATTAGCTCAAACATTGGTTATGGTGATTTTTGGCGGGCTTTCTGGAATTTGAATTTCAAATTGAATTTTTACCTGTTTAATAATCCGTTAATAACGTTCCAAAAATTCATGCAAGTAGCCGTATTCCATTTTCTTTTTCAATTTGGCCAAATCTAGCGTGATCCATTAGTCCATAGACCTCATAATGAGATATTTTTAATTAATTAATACGGAAATGCAATTCAAGGCATTCGCGGAATGTCGCGTGTCTAATTAACATTTGACGTCACAGTTGCATTTTTAGCAAAAAAGTTAAAAAACATAAAAAAAATTTTACTTTTTGCGTGGGAAACAGGATATAGTTTTTTTCGATTTGGGCAGAGCCCAATCGATCGATTCCCTCGGGGCAATTTTCATATTTCCAAAAATACAAAACAGAAATTGGAAAACCCACGGGTTATCTATAAGACTAGATGAAAAACCACCAGCAGGTGATCGGAATCAAGAAGGACGTAATATAAATATCGCAGCCCGAGGTAGAGCTTGGCCATGTAGATAATAAATCCGCCCAAGGTACCCATTTTTTAAACGGCCGTCAAGTTAATATTGTAGTCCGAAGGGCCCTTGGGGAGCGACAGGTGGCGTGGACTTGTCGCGCTCTCGGCAAATCCTCTTGAAAATTTCTTTATATTTTAATTTTTATATGTAATTACATCTTTAAAGTTATGGGACGAATGTAAAATATTTTTCTGTTATTTTTTTTTTATTAATATTGCGAAAAGAGGAAGATCGGGAAGGAGTAGGTGGATGGGGTTTTTATAAAAGAGTTAACCGATATGATTTAATAGGTAACAAATTTGTGTCTGAAGAGGTAACGACTGTATAAATTCATCGAAAATGAATTTGTTTTGAGGGTGCTCAGATCATTGATATCATTCCTTTTTCGTTTTTGAAATTTATCACCACCTTAAGGCGTATAAAATCATACTGAAGGATAAGTAAAAAAATTTAAACAAGATTTCACCGCCATGGTATTTGGTTTTTTTTTTTTAAACGTCTGCTCTTAATTTACAAAGTTTTTATTTTGGAATATTTGGATGAGATTTTGATTAGAGTGATTTAAAGAAAAATTTGGGGATGTTAAGGTGAAAAACCGGAATTGCCGAAAGTCGGCAGTAATTGAAAGCCGGAATGATTGCCGGAATAATTAAAATTTCTGCGATTGTTTTTTAGGCAGAGAAAACAGGAAGGAACTGAAAGAAAAGGGTTCCATTTTCAGTTGATAATCAGTTACTAAATATTTTTTTTTTAATTTTCTTGATAAAAAAAAGTTTTAGAATATTTTCTTCAAACCATAAAAGTTTGTCCTAGAATTTTAAAAATTAAAGAAGTTACATAATTTTTGCTAGAATTTTCAATGTTAAAAAAATTATTGCTAGAATTTTCAATATTAAAAAAATTATTGCTAAAATTTCTAAGATTAGCAACGATTTTGCCAGAATTTGCAAGATCAAAGAAATCCCTGCTAGAATTTTCAAGCTCACAAACAATTCTTGCTAGAATTTTCAAGATTAAAGAAATTGTTGATTTTTCTAAGTTTAGAAACGATTCCTGCTAGAATTTTCAAGCTCAAAACGAGTCTTGCCGGATTTTTTAAGTTTAGAAACCATTCTTGCTAGAATTTTTAAGATTAGAAATAATTCGTGCTAGAATTTTCAATTTTAGAAATAATTATTACTAGAATTTTAAGATAAGCAACTATTCTTGCTAGAATTTTTAAGATTAAAGAAATTTTCAAGTTTAGAAACGATTCCTGCTAGAATGTTCAAGTTTGAAGAAATTCTTGCGAGAATTTTAAAGATTAGCAACAATTTTTGTTAAAATGTTTAATAGGAGAAACAATTCTTGCTAGAATTTTTCAGATTGGAAAAATTCTTGCTCGAATTTTTCAGATCCAGAATTTATACTTGAATTTCCAAGATTAATAAAGTTCTTGCTAGAATTTTTAAGTTTTAAAATACTCTTGATATAAAAATTATTGATCTTTTCTTAATTTTCATGATTAAGAAAAATTCTGGCTAGAATTAAATCTTAATCTTCAAAAGAATTCTTTCTAGAAAGGCATTCTTTTAATTTTATTAATAACTTTTTTCAAGTTTCTGCTTTTTTTAAAAACTAATCCACGTCAAAAAAAAACAATTTTGAGAATGATCCGCAAATCCATGTCAAACGCATTTTAACCCGATTCCTCAGCAATGCAAACATTAAATAATAATATGAATTAAGTTATGATAAAATAAACAGGTATGGGTAAATAATTATGATAATGGTAGTTCGGCACACGCGAGAAAGAGAGAAGGAAGATTCAATATCAGTTTCAGTAATGATAGACTTAAACAACATTGCATCTGATTGTGTTCCTCCTAACCTCATTAAGCTTTTGACATCCTTCTATTTTTAACCTCTATTAAGTGAAATTAATTATTTTCGGCGGTTTATTAATTTTTTTGTGATTTGTTTTATGATTTCAGATATCCAGAATCAAAGTTAGCTAAACTTTTCAACGGCAGTATTCCAATCGTATTAGATTCATTAAAGCAACATTATTTCATCGATAGAGATGGCGGAATGTTCAGGCATATATTAAACTTTATGAGGAATTCAAGACTTCTTATACCTGAAAATTTTAAGGATTTAGATTTACTTATAGAAGAAGCAAGATATTTTGATATTGCACGTAAGTAGAATTTTTTTACTAAAATTGTGAAACTGGAAAATTCGAAAGCGACGGCGTATTTTGTAAGAGCGAAAGTGAGTCTCGTTATGTAATATCTCACTTTCGTCCCTTATAGTGTAATCTATGAAAATTTTCACTTATCGAAAAGAAATTTCCCAAGTCTGAAAGTTAGAATCTGATCTAAAATCAGCATTAAATTCTTCATCATTCTTTCGCGGAAATCATTCCGAGCGCAAAAAAAAATCAATCACAGCATGGCACCCGTGTTGTTGTCATGATCAAACCAGCATTATAAATTTTGATGAATGCTTTTTCCCTTTCCATTTGATTGTTTATAATAGTTTACGCCTTCTTTTCTATTATTGATAAATATCCATGAATTTCACCTACACGGTATCAAGTTTTTCACAACTTCTCTATGCATTATATAGATCTGCGCCCGTTATTTTTTATCGATTAATTAATCACTTCCCCATTTCTTTTTGTTCTTTTTATTATTCCCATATTCCTCCCCTGAGGGGAAATCGAAGGTTAAACGATGTCGTAACCAATTTCCAGACTCGACTCTCCTTCTAAAAAAACAAAAACGAGATTGATACATGAGTGACACAAATAAGTCCAGTTTGTCATAAATTATAGCCAAGGGCATAAGTTAGCCGTTAGATTCATTGAAGACGAGCAGAAAAACCAATTAAAAGAAATTAATTTAATAATTATAGTCTTTCGCCGTCAAAAGAGAGGCTCGGTTGTTTTTAAAAAATGTCGCTTTTGAAATTTCGTTCTATTTTATTTTCATTTTTCGGTTTTCTATTTTGCGGGCAAACGTATCGAATCATAAATTCTTTCGGGGAGATTATCCCGCACCCACATTAGCGGTACTTGATTATTGGATTTTAGACACTCGGGGGGGAAATATTTAGAAAAAAATAAATTCATGTCTAGAGCGCCTTCGAGTAAGATTAGTTTTGCAAATTATTTTTCCTCCAGTTTGGTTATCAGGTTTTTCGGGTATTTAAATTTATTACCTCATTGAAAGGAGGAATGTGTGTAATTAACGTAAACCGATTATTCTTCGTGTGCAAGCTAATAATTAGATTTTTTCACTTATCAAAAAACTGCTACTTTTGTAGTTTTTTTATTTTCCTTTTAGTTTTGACACAGATGATGAGAATTATGGGGGTGTGACCGAAAATGAAAAAACGGAACGAATAAAAAACGTGGAAATCGTTTTCTCATAGATCATTTTTGTTCTTTTTTTTTTCGGGGAAAAAAGTTTTCCCCTCGGGGTGTCAGCTCAGGAGTTTGAAGCGACGGTTGAGGTCACGTAATCATTCGAAAGGCGATTTATTCTAATGACACGTTTCAATTTTATCGATTCTATATTCTCACGATCAGTTCGCAAAAGTTTTGTTTAAATTTTGAGATAAGGGAAAAGACCTTGGGAAAATTTTAATTTTATGATTTTTGGAGGTGTCACGTGCTCGGATTTTTAAAAAAATTTTAAGGAAACTTTTCTTTTTGAAAAAATTATTCCGGTTTTTTGACTAATTTTTATGATGGAAATGGTCATTTTTTTATTCTTTTTTTGGCAGTTTTAAATCATCTGAGATTTAAAAACACATGTTTTAGTTCTGGAAAATAAAGGGGTTCTTTGTTGACTAAATGAAAAATGAGCAGGAAGGAAGATTGTAACACAGTTTTTACTATTTTGACAGGAAACAAAGTTGTCAGCTTCAAATCTAAATGCTTTAATTGTTAATTTTTTAAATTTTGTCCAAATGTTGAAATGCATTTTATGAAATATATTTATTATCGCATCGTGAGCATGATTGTAACTTGTTTTATTTATATTTCATTAGTTTGAAAAGAGAAGGAGAAATTATACACTGAATTCAAAATAATTTCTACTGTGATAGAGATTGTAATTTTTATTTATAAAAAAAATTGAATGTTTCTAGTGTAGCCATAGCAAAGCCATCATCATCTCTACCAGAAATTGAAACAAAAGTGAAGCCCAACAACCTTCGAATTATGTATTCACAAAAACTGTATATGTATGCTATGTACACAATTAAATGGTAAAGTGGCGCATAATTATTTTTCTGCCAAGAAAAAGGTAACGGATAATTATTTTTCCGCCAAGAAAAAGGTGGCGGAAAATTAAAATATTTTTCCGCCAAGAAAAAGGTGGCGGAAAATTAAAATATTTTTCCGCCAAGAAAAAGGTGGCGGATAATTATTTTTCCGCCAACAAAAAAGTGGCGGAAAATAAATTTGGAGAATGTTTTTTTGAAAAAAAAAAAAATTTTTTTTTCATATACGATATATTGTATTCGTATACACGCGGTGTTTATATTTATTTTACAATGCAACGTTTTAGATGAAACTAATGTGGTAAACAGATTCTAGCCTTAATAAAAAACTACGACTTTATCGCTATTTCCTTAACGTATACACGTCTTAAATATCTGGCTGACCACTGTTAATAGCTCAAGTAATTTTAGCAATTTCTTAAACAAATTTTAAACTCGGGAATATTTTCCAAAATACGATTACATCTAAGGAAGTAGAAATCTTAAACAGATACTCCCAATGCTCGTTAATTTGTCTCTATTTCAAGTTATCAGTCAGCTTTTACTTTTCACCCTCTGGTTATTATGAGAAAGCGGCGCAATGATTTATGAAACACAAACCTTTCGGAAATTGATTTTTTGACTCCACTAAAATCTTCCGTTGTAATCTCATATTCCCTCCACTTCTTTTTTTTTCATTTTTGAATTTAAGACGTCTCGGGTCTGGTGAATTATAAAATAAGGACGGCTGAGTTTTCTAAGAAAACTTCGTTTCGTAAAATTCAGCAAAATTACAAGAACTATATAAAGAAATCAGTGATTGCCACCAAACTGTTAACGAAGTTGAAGAGAGACCTTAAGGCCCAGAAGACTTGATTGGAGCTCGAAACTTGTAAAGTTGACTTCCCTAAGGGTGTTAGATGTTGATTACGCTTGCGCTTCGCATTTCCAACTTCGTCCTCTGTAGCCGTTAGCTTTTGATAATGATTCTTGACGACCTCAAAAATCACGCCTGGAGGGAGTTCTCTCCGATCAGCTTGCGAGCTTTTTCCAGCTGTGTTAAATTACATTGTGTTGTCGATTTCCAGCAGCGTTCTAAAAATATAAAAAAAAAAATCATTTATTTTTATTTTTTTTTCATTGCAGCTATGTGTCGTCAATTAGAGCAGTTAAAAAAGGATCGACTAAAAAAGGAAAAAGAAGCAACGTCAACGACGATCATGGTCCCGACGAGTCAACCTTTACAAGTTCAACAGAATCACAACGTGGGCAATAGCAAAGCTTTACGGGTCACGTCTAACAGTAACGACTCGCCGAGGAGCGGAGACGGAAATCGTCCGGTGACGCAGACGCAACACAGTTCGGAAGGATTCGAATGTGTAGCACTTCACATAAGTCCGGATTTAGGTGAAAGAATCATGCTTTCCGGTGATCGATCTCTTTTAGACGAGGTTTTCCCAGAAACGAATCAAGCAATGATGGACTCGAGGTCCAGTGTCGCATGGAATCAACACGACACGAGGCACGTTATAAGGTTCCCATTGAACGGTTATTGTAAATTGAACTCGGTGCAAGCGATAACGAGGTTGCTAAACGCCGGGTTTAAAGTAGCGGCGAGCAACGGGGGAGGCGTAGAAGGACAACAGTTTTCCGAATATTTATTCGTACGGAAAGTTTTTCCGATGTGACTTAAATTGGAACGCGAGTGAGCATCAGAAATCGAAGAGATGAGGATGAAGTAGTTTAAGAGAAATAGTTGAAGAAACAGTATTTATAAATTTTTTTTTCCATTCCAGTTGAATTGTTTCTACCATAGAGTTAAGTTTCTAATATTTGTGAGCTGTTGAGAAATAACGCCTTTGTCAGTATTATTTGTTGAAAATTAAAATAAGTTTTCTTTTTGAAGAAATTCAAATTATTCTTAGTGACAAGTGGCTCCACTGTGCGGCGTCTTTTTTTTTACAAAAAAAATTGCAAAAATTCGACACCATTATTTTTTATTCGCCGTTTTGTTCTCGCCAATTTTTTGTCTGAAGCCAAGTCAAAGTTTTTTAAGTTGCGAAAATAAAGTGTCACGTGATAGGCAGCCATATTCAGATAGAAGTAATATGGCCGCCAATGCATGTGTTTATGAAAAAATAACATCATGTGCCAGACTTTCATAAGCTTAGTTGAAATTAAATCCAATAGATGGCTTTGAAGTCAATATACATTTATCTTATGATTTGTTAGTGCTGCCATCTTTTGGATTTCATTAAAAGACCATACCCCAGTGTCCTATTCTTAAATTACAGTTATTAATTTAAAATATTTATTTAAAAAGACTTTCTTATCACATTTGCCAAGGCTTTTCTCAACCGCAAAACAACATGGCGATTTACAATGCACAAAAAACATTTTAAAAAAACACCCAAATTGATGATTTTTTTGTGTCTGATCTCATTGTAGGGTTTACCTGAAGAGGGCTGTGAACTCTATAAAAAAGTTTATTTAAAAACAAAAAAAAAACTTTAAAAAAAGACTTTTGTAAATTTTTTTTATAATTTTTTAATGTGAACTCTACGCAAAAATATCAAAATATCGCGATGTTTCAATGTCAATAACTTAATTTTGCCCACGTTTGTAAAATATTTGTATAATAAAAATTTTAAAAATTTGTAAATATAGATTTAATAATACACTTATGTAAAACTTATATTACTGATGAAATCTTTTAACGATTATAACATTTTTTTTTTTTAAATTGGTAGTTATAAAAATTTCGGTTTCAAAATCAAAAAAATAAAATTTAAAATTTGCTTAGATTATTTCTTTTAAAAAATATTGAAACCGAAATATTTATCAATAGCCGAAAAGTATCGGCCAGTATTTATTGCTATTATCGTAGTATTCGAAAATATTAATATCTTATTTCCGACTCAGCTAATAAGCACAAAAAAGACTGTTGATTTTGCAAAAAAAATCAGGGGTTCTTTTAGTTTTTTTTAAAAAATATCTCAGCCCGGTGAACGAAAATATCATAAATCAGAATTAAACATTTTCTGATTTAGAATATTTAATTTAATTTTAGTCCACCGGGTGATTATTCGCGGACCAACCCATTCATGTATTTATAATATTCCACGCTTATTAATCTTATGTTCACCCTCTGTAGTCTAAGAGGAATGGGTCGAATTCGATTTTTTTTTATTTTCTTTACGTTCTCTCATTATGTAAAATAAGTTTTATTATTATTATTAACTTGAGTAGATGAGGAAAAAAATTAATTGTTCTTGTTAAATGTTAGGTGAAATGTTCCCGATGTAGTATTTAAAAAAAACCGAGATTGTTTTTTTCGGAAATTTCCTGAATTGTTCTATTGGTTATTAGCCCGCCCTTACCTCGATCTTTTTTTTGTTCGAAAAATATATAACAGTATAAATATTTATAAATATGAAAAAGAAACTGACTTTTTAGTATGACTAATATATAAAATTAATTAATAATTTGTTTCGGTTAGTTTTTATTTATAACTGAAACCATTCTGTGCCAATATAAGTTCACGTTTTCATGCAAAGAATCAAAAAGCTTGTTATTCTTTTAAATTAGAAGAAACGAAGTGTTTGAACTTTGATTAGTAATGCTCACAAGATCTTGTACAAGTCTTACTATAGAACTGGCTGAAGTTTTGTGTATATTGGGCTTCATAAAATCAAAGATTCAAAAACTAATTTTGCAAAACAAGAATTCTTGGAATGAACGAGAAGATGCAAGTTTAAGATTTGTTGACAAAAAAACTTGCTCTTTTCTTGTTTCTTGTTTTGCGTTTTTTGAGTTCTTGATACTCAGGAAGCAGAAACAGAAAATTTCAGCCATGTCGTGTTTGAGATCTTGTTCTTGTCTTGAACAATTATGATATTTTCAACTTTCTAATCTTGGTTTTCCATTTTGATTCTGATCCGATTTCCCTTTGACCTTTAACATCAATCTTTATTATTCTAAATAAAAATCCTTCACAGCAATATTCCTCAGCTTTCCCTTAATTAATTGTTTCAACTCCTCCCAAATAATACCAACAAAGCTCCCCGAGATTACTTTACGTTTTTAATTTCTTTCCCTGAACAAACACACACAAAAAAAAACACACAACTCGCAGAAACTTCGCTCAAGAAAATTTCCAAAGAGGAAAAACACGACAGAACCCGGGCTAGTATTTATAATAACCTCATTTGAGATATTTGATACGATGACTGGAGGGAAGAAACTGTGAGTGATTTGAGGGACCCTAGAGCGTTTCAAACTGGGACTCACGGGATCGGCAAGAGAGAGAAAACGGGGAAATTATTCTCCTCACCCCATTTTCTGGATTCAACTGTTTTCTTTCGGTCTTTGTTTTGTCATTGCCAAAAGCAAAGTTTACCCTTTTTTCATTGATGGACAAATGTAAAACACATTACTTTTTATAGGATTTCCTCGTATATGTGCTTTCCATAGATTTCCCTTTTTCCTCTTTTTTCCTTTCCTTCCCCCGGCGGAGGGGAATTTTAACTCGATTCCTAACATTTCTCGAATTCCCCCTTTTTTTACCGAGACGTACTCGGATTATATTTTCTTCGTTTAACGGTTTTTTCCCTTCCGAAATTCCGCGGATTTTCTCTTGCTATCATCATCCCGGGGAGTAAATGAGTAAACTGGGGGATGAGCAATTTTGTTATGAATGACCGGATTCGGGTAAACAAAATCCGCACTTCCAAATCCAATATTTAACGACGCCTATGTCCGTTTAGAAAGCGGATGCCATCAGTGTTTTTAGTAGGAAGGAAAATGACAAAATCGAAATGTTGTAAAATCGCCTTAGGTAATTTAAATTCTATCCCGTTCCTGTACGCACATGACTGGATTGTGGCCCTGGAGGTTTTCCTTTGCGCCCTTATATCCTAAATCGCTCCGGGGGCATACTCCCAATTGGTTCCATTCCGGGATATTGAATGGATGGTCACCATGGCTACGTACCTTGTGGCTGTAACTCAAGGTTATACCCTTCTCTTTCTAATCCTTATTTTTATCTTCTTTTTTTCCTCCTCTCTTTTTTTTTCTTTCTTTTTTTTATCCCTAAGCCTCGTAGCTATTTTCCAACCCTTTTATAGTTATACACATTTTCTTAGAATTAAAATTAAAAATAAACTGAAGTGCCACGTTCGATGATGGGGGGGAGAGAGGAAATATGGTCGTCGAAGAAGAAAAAAAAAACAGATTCGGAATTAAAACGTCTGACGTGGCTTATCTCGGAAAGGTACGCGGGTTTCCTGGGGAGAGAAAAAAAAGGGGGAAAGGGCGAAAGCGAGGGGAAATATCTTTTGTTTCGACGTCTCTCATATACTTCCCTAACAGCGCTACTAGAGACGGAAGAATTCCGAAAAGCGTTTGCATGGAAAACGGTTTCGTAGCTGCAAAATAATTTAATATTCTTTGATTCTGAGTCAGCAGTACAAAACAAATAATTAGCAACGTTTCATTCATTATATTTGTTAAGATACAGTATTTCATTTCATGTGTTTGTTTATCAAAACAAATAAAAGATGGAAAATTATAACGTGATTCGTGTTTTCCGTTTGGGAGTTTGTTAAAAGTCTGTTGTCTTCTTTTGCGTGAAGGGTTATGTATGTGAGAGGAGGGGTGGAGGAGTTGAACTCGAGGTAGATGAGAGGATTTAGTTATACACCTAGCGATCGTTGAAAATCACGTACAGGGAAGAAGGAAAAAGCATTGAAGCAAAAGAAAAAAATGACAATACACCATTTGAACTCAGTTTCGTAGACTGCGACATTAGCAACACCTGCCCAATAAAGGAACAAGTAAAAATTGCATGAAAGGTTCTAATTCCTATATTTCATATTACCAGAATATTAAATATTTACCTCAAAGGTAATTTTTACATTCGGCAAACATTTTATAAAAATATTGTTGGCTTGGTGAGATAGGATCAACTTTTCTACGATCCACGATCAAAAATCAAAAATTTTACGATCAAAAATCCAGGATCTATTAAATACGAGATATATTTTACGATCCAATCCAAAGTCATTTTCGATTTAAATATTATTCTTTTATTTTCAATAAAATCGCGCTAAAATTTTGAAATTTACAGACGAGATGCTTCTAGGTGGCGGTGACTTTGCAATCGCAATCGCAAATCAAAATGGCGTCCGTTGGAAATCGTGTATGTTTTGAGGTTTGTAAAACGATTTAAACAATATTATTAACGTGATTCTTTAAAATATTTATTAAATGTAACTTAAATCGGGGCATGTGTTGGTGAATGAAAAACTCTTTGTGTTATATTTATCAATAATGAAGGTGCCAGGCCAGGACTTGAGGATAAAGTGATGCCGATGCCGTGGTCAACACATTCCCGTTGGTTGGAGCAAACACAGCTGGAATTTAAAGCGACTTTAGGAGGAATAATTCTCATTTTATTTATTGGTAAGTACTTAAAGTAAATTTCTTCATTTTCGTTTATTTTCGGGTTATGGTGTAACATTTAAATAGCTTAAGCAGGGACATGGGAAAGCATGAGTTAATGAGAAATTCATTGTTAATAGGGCAAACTGTAAGATTTTTTTGAGCTTACAATGAATTACTTGAAGAAGTAGGTATTAAAGTTAACTGGTTGTTAACATGTTCATTATAGCATCTTTCAAGTACATGGTGTATACTAACAACGTCTTTTAGAAAATCAAAAAAATATGAATTTAAATAGATTTTGTTGCTAGTAGATCCTAGGCAGGGTTGTAGAAGTGAAATAAGAGAAAATGGTTTGTCATTCACAAATTATGTTTTTGAATTTTTGATCGAAAGCTATTTTTACCAGTTTTTAAAGCAGATTTTAATTTTTTTTTGTTTTTATTTTTAGGTTTGTTTGTTGCCAAGCCATTCCAGGACAACGAGGTTGCAAAATAATGATGGCATGCAGAAAAACAATAAACTGGGAAAGACAAGTGCCTACTACCATCATGGATTACTAATAAGGTAAGTTTTATTCAGAATTCTGCAACTCTGTCATTCAATTTTTTTGACGAGTCCTCTTGAATTTGTTTTGATTTAGAACCATTAATATTACCATAATTGTCATTTTTTTGTTCTGCCTGCATTTGACAATTTGAACTAATTGCAAAGAAATATCAAGTGCATTAAAAAAAATATTTGAATTTTTTTTCTAAAGATACAAGAAAAATTGTATGAAGACGACATTATGAATTCAAAAGCTTCTTCTCAAGGTTAAAAAATTGGTTCTATGACCTAATGGCCCTGTATTTCAGGATTGCAATTAAATTTTCAGATACTTTATTCCGTTTTTCATCTTGGGTTTTTACCAATCTGTACCTAAAACTGATCTGCATTGCGCTTGGTTACTTTCACTTCAATAAGATGGTCTATAAGTAAGGAAAATGCAAAAGATCAAGGTCATTGATGACTGGAGAGTAGCCTGTACCATTTATCCCTTTACATAACGATTTTGTTTGTAAAGTGAATTTTTAGAAAAGATTGTTAAGGATCAAAAATTAAGTTCAAAATGAAATTTTTTGATGATTTTCGATGATTTTTGATGATGCCAAGATTTTCTTCTTGCAAAAAGAAATTATCGTTATAGCTTCGTTAAATCTGTTGAAAAAATGGCGCTGGCATCGCAGCGTCAGTACCGCGTACTAATTATATGCTCTTACGTCATTCACCGCCATCTTGAGTAAAAGACTGTCGGATTTTCTCTTCGTGAGTCTCTTTCGCCTTGCTTGTTCATAATTCGATAAAAAATATTTTAAAAAAATAAATATGCTCTTAAAAAACAGTGCAAAGGTCAATGCTTACTTCAGATCAAAATTTTTTCCCTAAAAATCGGGAGTTTATTTGGATTGAGGTGGTTTTTTCTAGTCGATTTAAGGTTAGCTTTGCTTTTCATTTGACGAATGTGAAATGCGTTCCTGAAATCTTTTTTTTAACTGTGATGTGTATAATATCTATAAGGTAAAACACCCAGTGATTGACCAAGCACCAGTGACTGACCGGCCATAAGCTAAACATGTTATCCATATAAGGTAAACATGTTTAGCTTATGGCCTGATCAGTGACTGGTGCTTGGTCAATAACTGGGGGTTTTACCTTAATTGAATTGTGGACTAGAGGTTTTAAATATTCAAAAAAATTTACATTTCTAGAATTTTTTTTATTTTTGAGTGATACTCAGCTTTAGGTAATTTTATAAATGTATATCCTTGAAATGTTGATTTTTTTTATTAGAAGTTTTCCTTAGTAGATCCCAGTAAAGGACTTTATCACAAAAAAATGGTTCTTCATTCACAAATTATGTTTTGATTTTTTGAGTTTTGATCGAAAGCTCTTTTTTTTTAAAAAACGTTAAGTCATTTTTTCTAGTGTTTTAATTTTTTTGTTTTTAATTCCAGGTTAGTTTTATGAGTAGCTGATTTCTCACTTCAAGACATTGTCATGATGTTCTACTGAAGAGTATTCACAGAGGAAGACTCATGCTCATGGATAAATATTAAGGTAAGGATTAATATCGATATAGATTTAAAAAGTGTTTTCTTTAATTTTCTGCATGCAATCATTTTCTTAACTGGTTGCATCAGATTTTTTTTTATAGTTTTTGCTTTGCTTTAGACATTTTTGTTTATTTTTTTACCATATTAATAGAGAAATTTTTGCTTTGATTTTCCTGTACTTGAAATTTTGCTTACTATTTTTTTTGAGGCAAAATATCAAATATTTCTGGTTGGAACAATTAATCTTAATTTTTTTTTGTTTTTTCAGGTAGAGGATCATCACTCCAAGAGGCTCAGTGGCAACATGTCCTTTACCAGTTCACCTAGCTTCTTCCATCAGATTTTTCCAAGTAACATTGAAAACAACAAAGAAGAAAAAACAGAAGAGGAACATATTCATGGATTTGGATAGTTGTAAGTTTCTTTTATTATGTAAATATGTATATAGATTAGGCACTTTGTGCGACTGATATTGGCTACTATAGCCATTATCTTGTCACAAGTGCGGAAAGTCTTGGGGAATCGGGATTTAGGCACTTAGTGCGACTGATGGCTACTATAGCCATTATCTTGTTACAAGTGCAAACGATAGGTCCACCCAGACCTTTAATTGGCGGGGTAGGGGGTGGGGGGAAGGGTGGTGGTTTGCCACGGCTTAGCCGTACGGGTCCTGGTTAGTTCGTCTTGTCATGGGAGGGCCGCAAGCATAGGTTGCCCGTTTGGCCGGGACGTATGACTATGTGAACGGTTACCTCCTGGGTGTCTTTAGTCAAATTGATCAGTAAATTGACAATGCTCTACTATTTACGAATACATTTACATTGTTCATCATTATGAATATATTGGTAAATGGTATGAAGCATTGTCCGTTTACTGAACACTTCGACTAGGGGGTGTGCTCTGAAACCTATAAAGCTCTCTTATTTTACCATTGGGGGATTGGCTAAATTTCTCACAGGCCTTTTGTGCTAAATATTTTTTAGGCGGTATTTATTTTTTTGTAAATGTTTTGTAGGCTTCAAATTTCTTGTATGGTTCTTCAAATTCAATGCTTTGGAAATATTCAGCTTAGGAATAATGTCTTCTTATTTTTTTGTAGTTCTTGTTAGTCTTTTAAATATTTTAAGTGAAAGAGTTATTTCAGCGTTATGACTTAAGATCTAAATGAGTGTGAGCTTTTAAATTTTTTCCTTACCTTTTATTTGTGCAGTACATATTTTTTAAGGTGTCATTTTTTCTTTTTTGGTAAATGCTCGGTGAGGTTAA
Organism: Liposcelis brunnea; assembly: GCA_023512825.1. Classification (NCBI taxonomy): domain Eukaryota; kingdom Metazoa; phylum Arthropoda; class Insecta; order Psocodea; family Liposcelididae; genus Liposcelis; species Liposcelis brunnea. The sequence goes on from CM042073.1 coordinate 21,246,121, forward strand.
AATAATTCTTCGGAATATTCAGCTTAGGAATAACGAGATCTTATTTTTTTTTCTGTTTCTGTTTTGTTTTGTAAATATTCACTTATGTGAAAGAGGTATTTTGTGCAGATGGATTTTATGAGGCTGGAAAATGACATATTTTAGAGATTCGCAACTGAGCTAATCTATTAAACTTACTAATCTAACTGAGCTAATCTATTAAGATTAAATTTTCTCCTTATTTTTTAATTGTGCTAAATATTTTTTCAGGTGTCATTTTTTTTTTTTTTTTTTTTGGTAAATATTCTGTGAGCTTAACATTTCTCATCACTTATTGGTGGAAAGACAGGATCTGATTTTTTTTCTGTTTCTGGTTTGGGCTTTAAATATTCGTTAGGTGAAAGAGATATTTCTCATTCTGGGCATTATTTTTAAGATTTTCTGCAAATGGATTTATGAGGCTGCAAAATGATATATTTTTAAAATTCACAACTGTGAATCAAGAGATTCTTAATAATTTCATATATTGCTCTAATCTTCTTAAAAAAAATTTTTGCTTATGCTTTGCTGGGTCATTTTCGACTTAATATAATCATGCATAGCGAAAAATTATGGCTTTGGGCATTTTTTTATGTATTCAGTAGTGCGAAGTAAGCAATTTTTCTTCCTTTTTTGCGTTAAATATTTTTTAGGCCAAAATGTCATTTCCTTTTCTTTGTCTTTGTAAATATTTTGCAAGTTTAGCTTGTCTTACTATTTTCTCATATTGTTCTTGCCAGGAATATTCAGCTCAGGAGTAAGGGGATCTTTTTTTATGTGTCTTTTAAAGGATGTCGAAATTGAAAACACAAATTTTTAGTTTCTTCTATACATATATTTGTTGATTTTTTTTCTGTAAGATGGTTTCAGAAAGGTTTGGCTGATATAAAGATTTCATAGGTTGCATTATTCTTCGAAATTAAGGATTAGAATAGAGCTAAATCAGAATTAAGGATCAGTTATAGTAGTAGCCAATAACTCGGTGGTAAAATTACAAAGAACAGCTAGGGTAATAAGAGCACTCATCCAGGCTTGTTGGACGCTAGGCCCCCTCACCGGGGAAGGGAGTTGCCTCGCACCCGGTGTAGTATTTTGAGGCAAGAGCACGCCGGAGCCCATGGGGTGCCTCTACCTGTGGGTTGGGTTTGGAGGCGTAGAGGTCTGCGATTCCAGGAGTGCCCCACTCCTGGATGAGACGGGGGGCGGAGAGGTCTGCGATTCCAGGAGTGCCCCACTCCTTCTGGATGAGACGGGGGGCGGAGGTCAATGAGTCCAAGACGGCCCCACTCTTGGATGAGACGTGGGGGCGGAGGTTAAAAAGCAGGGGAAAAGACTTTGGAAAAAAAAAATTTTAAAATGAAAAGAGATTTATTAGCAACTTTTAAAAAATACTTTTAATAAAATTAAAAAAATACAGTAGAGCGAACTTACCTTTTTCCCTGCTTTTTATAAGAATGCAGCCATGCAATATTATAAAATATCAACAAAAAAAAAAAATAAATTTGAAGGATAGAAATAAATATCTTAAAAAAATATAATTGTTAAAAAAATATCATGGCTGCATTCTTGGAAATAATAAATCCTTCGGGAGATAGGAAATGCAAGGAGGGAGTAAAAATTTTATCTTAGAAATTTTTATTCAGAGGAAAATAAATTTAACTCTCTCCTTGCATTAAAAAAGGATGAGCCGTACTTAAAAAAAAAAAAAAGAAAAGGAATTAAAAAACCTTAAAGAGATAAAAAAAAATTTAATGAAAGTTGAATATATTTTCAAATAATTACGGCTCATCCTTTAAACTTGCAAACAGGTAGCACAAGAAATATGGCAACTTGCGACATCGAAAAAAAAGATGACTTAGAAAACTATCAATGCCTGTAAAGTAACTTGCGAAAAAAAATTCCTTTTAAGGGATTTTTTTAGCTTGGTACTTTACAGAAAGACTTTGGTAGTTTTCTGAGTCATCTTTCGATGTCTGCAAGTTGCCAATTCGTCTTGTGCTATCTAACCAAACATAACTCGCGGTCGCGTGCGGGCACCTTCCCTGCCCCTGACTCGTCTCTTGTTCCCTAAATGGGAATGGGAGATGGGGAAAGGGGTACAGGGAAAAGGGGGAGGTGCCCGCTTCTGGAGGGGGGTGTATCACTCGTCGTCTTGAAAAAAATGATAACCAGTAATGTATTGTATATATATTTTATTTTATTTAATAAAGTTTTTTACAAGTTCTATTTTATTTTATTCCTTTTTTTTCCTTTAATCTGAACTTTCTTTTACAACGTTTCATCAAGTTCAGATTAATTTGATTTTTTTTAACTGATTTGCCTTTAATTAATGAGGATTTTTAAACGGTGCAATCAGTATATTCTCTTGGATTTTCAAACATTGATTTTAAGTTACTTGCATCGCTAAAAAATTCCCTCAAAGGCAAATCTTTGGTTATAAAAATCAAATCAATCTGAACTTGATGAACGTTGTAAAAGAAAAAGTTCAGATTTTTAAAAAATTTACAATTTTAAAGCCGGAATATTTTAATATTGCCACTACAATATTTATTTGAATTTCTATTAAAATGAAAGAGGCAGAGGTGATTTTTTATTTACATGGGCGTATCCACCAGTCAGATTTTGGGATCTACAAAGGAGGGATCATAAAGCAGCTTCTAGTCAAGAACAAAAGAAAAAAAAAATTGAATTCTTTAAATATTCAGAATGCCCAATTAGGCGTTTTGGAATATCCTGCTTCAATATGAGTTTTTAGATGTTCAGAAAGCCCAATTATGGGTTTTGGAATTCACTATTTAAGTAGCATTTTTTTTAGAAGCTAAATTATTTTGGAATTAACTTTCCTACATAAAAAAGGGGGTCGAAGAAAACTGAGGAAGTAGTAAGATAATTTTTAAATTTTTTTGTTTGGAAAAATTATTCTTAAATATCATGAAAGGGGAAATTATTTCTCCCTGGTCCGAAAGAAGTGGATACGCCTGTGTTTCTTTAAATATTCCGGCTTAATGCTATACAAAAAGTTATACACAATTTTTGCAATCAAAATCAAAAATACATAAACGATTTAAAAAAAAAAAAAAGGTAACAATTGGGCATATTCATAAACATATTTGGAATTTTTTAGACTTAAAACAAAATCTTGTGGAATAATGTCCTACAGTTACAAAAAAATGAGGAAACGCGAAAAAATGGGCACAGTTTTTAAAATTTCATCGAACATTGGCAAAAAAATCAAAGATACTATCTAGCAATTTTGTATATTTTTTGTGCCAAAACTAAAAAATTATATCTTTTTAAAAAACATGAAAAATGATCATTTCTTTTCTAAAAAAAAAGGCTAAAAAATAGGCTTGCTAAAGCTTTTTTCGGGGATTTTTTGATTTTTATTACAAGTCTGGCAGAACTCTTAAATTTCAGCGAAACTGGTAAAAAGGGTTTTTTGATTTAAAAACAAATGACAAAAACAGCCAAAAAATTCCAAAAATTGAAAATGATGAACGATGGAAATATGAATGCCATTCAGCTAAACTCATTGACGAGCAATATGAGCAAATTAAATGTTGAAAATAAAGTGATTTAATTAAAGGTTCTATCCTTTTCTTAAATAACAAGTAATTAAGTTTGATTATCCACATCAACAAGGTAAGAATTGGAACAACGAGAAAGTTCAAGAAATCCAGGTAAGTACGTGAAAAATGATTCTTTTTATATATAAAATAGGCTCGCAATGGGCAGAAATTGGAACTGTAAAGGGTGTGAACCATTTAAAAAAATTGTAGAGGTAAGCGCAACTACAAACTTCTGCTATTAAGGTAAGAGCTAAGTACTTGGGTCTAAGAACCCCCCTTCCTCCAGTTAATTTTCAAAATTTTCATCAAAAATAAGCAAAAAAAAAAAAAAAAGGAAACACACTACCAGATTTCTTGTATTTTTTTGAGCCAAAATCAAAAATTCTCATTTTTAATAGGCTTGCTTAGAGCATTTTTTGGGGGGATTTTTCGATATTTATTCCAAATCTTCTTAAAATGATGAACGATGGAAGTATGAATGACATTCATATAAATTGTGTAACGAGCAAATTAAATAATGAATAAAAAATCATATACTTGAAGGTACTAACTTTTTTCTAAAACAACACTTAATTCGGTTTGATTATAAAAATTGAAAAGGTAAGAATTTTTTTCTATTGAAAATAAAAAATGTGAGGCATGAAATAAATTCAAAGAAATCAAGAACAAAAACTATATGCAAAATATTGCTAGCTTAAGAAGTTTATCAGTAATTAGAAAGCTTTTGCCAAAACAAAAGCAGTGATATAACTCGATCTCTTTCTGAAACGTCTTTTAACGGAAAAAAAAGTACTTTTCCAGAGACTTCTTAATCAGACACATCTGGTCAAATTTAATCTTTTTAGTTTTTTACTATGGGTAAATTTCTTTACAATTACAGTCAAACCCCTTTAAATTCCCCCTCTTTCTCAGAACTTTTTCATGTCAAGAGATAATTTTTTCTTGTCGAGCAAATCTTTCAATTATTTTATCCTGTCAAACAAATCTTTCAATAATCTTATCCTGTCGAACAAATCTGTCAATAATTTTTTTTGTGTCAAACCGATTTTTCAAAGGAAAATACTTCCTCAAATAATTCTTAAAATGAAGTAAAAAAAGTTAAAGGAATTTTGGGGGAAAAAATGTAGAAAGTTTCATGAAAACGTTCTGAAAAAATTTCTGGAAAGAAAATTCTAAAAAGTATTATGACGGCCAAAACAAAGCGAATAAAATTTCTATCTAAAAAAATATTATCCCATGGCTTAAAAATCGTATCCTCTAACGGTTTAGTTAAAAAATAAACTATCATTAAAAATAAAAACGAAGTTTTATCTCTGGAAAAGCACCGAAGATTAAAACTAAAAAATCTATCAATTTCCAGTAAGAGGACTCATAAATATATCTTATTTGAATAGCAGCATATGCTAAAAGTTAGTACCCTCATAAAAAACAAAAGTGCTGTTCAAAGCGATAAATGCTCTTTAATTTTAAAAAATTTGACGAAAACATTTTTATTAAAATTCTTAATTTTTTAAAAAATTGAAAGTCGGAAATAGGAAAAACTGCCAAGATTCACCATCAAGACAACAAAATTTTCAGGAATAACCCGAAACCTGTGCATTGCTCCTTTAGGATTATTCAGATGGAAAAACGTAATAAAAAGACCAAGAAGTTAGCTCCAGTCTGTTCTTTTCAGCCAAAAGTAAAAATTACTTCTTGTGAGTTTTAAAAATTAATCGAAAGCTAAAAAGAGCATTAAAAAAACTTAAATTATTTCTTATGACTTTCTCAAGAAGACGAAATTTTTATACTAAGTTGAAATAAGATTCTAATTAGACTTTAAAGAGCATTTATCATTTAAGACGAGAAAAATTTCCCAATATCCCAACAAGAGGGTGACTACACCATTGCCTTTTATAAAAAATTACAAAAATAAGCTTTTAAAGCAAAATTAAATTGAGCTTAAGTAAAAAAAGGCTAAATTATTCAAACAAAGCTCAAACAAAATGTTATTTCGTTTTTTATAAAAAACAAAAAAATTCTAAAAACATTCTTAGTCATAAAAAAGTTTAAAAACATTTTATAAATTTTAAGGAAAAAAATTAAAAAATTATCTGAGAAAAAAATTTGTCATTTCATTAAATTTTTGTGCTTGAAAACATAAAAATCGAGTAAAAAGCACACATTTTTTTCCTTTCAAGATTAAAAAATTAGGAAAACGATTCAATGTTAGACAATACGGGCACGGGAAAATTATGAGATTTATAAAAATAATTAAGAATAAAGTTTGCAGAGATCGAACTTGATTTCTTTCCTGAATCTAGAGAGTTGAAGGGAGGGAGGGACGAGGGGGATTGTATGAAAACCTTTTTGAGATCAACATTTTTTTAATTTAAAATTTTGGTCATTTAATTTAATTTAAGATGTAAATTACTTTATCAAATAGAAGTTTTTTATAAGGAAATAATTTTTTTCGGCAAAATACAAATCTACAAAACTTGGTGAAAAAAAATGTCTTGAACAAGATTAACATTTTGAATAAATTTTCAGATAAGAGAAATTGATTTGACAAGAAAATTTATTTGATTTCCAGGATTCAAACCTAACCTAACCCATTGCAATTATCTTCCTTGGCTTGTAAAAACTTAATTTCCCGATTTTCAAAACTGAGCTGATTTCAAAAAAAAGGGACTTATCTAACAGAAAGAAACCAAGTTCGATATTAATACAAGTGCAGCCACCCTATTTACATTAAAAAAATGTACACTTGCCAAAATTCTTCAAGTTGGTGTCTTTTATGTTCCCACTTGTAGCTTGGAGAAATTTTTTCCCATGAGTTGTCCCACGTCGAAAAAAATCCAGCAATGACATGGAAAAAAAAGAAGAAAAAAATTAGAGATTCGGTTTTAATTTTGTTAAAATAGAAGAAATATACTCACCAAATTAAAAAAAAAAAAATCCTGAATTGTTCCCTCGGCGTTTTCCAACTGCGAAGTTGAAAGAAGACGATTCCCCCAATGCCGAGCCCACCAAAACGATTAATTTTCGAATTTCCCCTTTCGACGATTTTAAAAGCGAACCTTAACTACCGCAGGCCGCCCCCCGGCCCCGATGAACCTTTCCGCACAACATTGCAAAATATAAATTATTTTTTAAAGAATCCGAACTTGGACCAGTTATGGATTCTATAAAAAATAAATAAGTTGCAGTGTCGAGGGGAAATTTCCAACGGAGCGTGGAATCGTCATGTCGTGTCCGTCAGTTGCGAGCAACTTCTCAGGCATTACGCCTCCATCCTCATGCAGCTATAGTCCAGCCGAATGACGGCCGGACAGCCCTGACTGACCCAATCGGGAGCCGCCTCGGAATCCGACACGTGTCGAACCCAGGCTACGTTGACTCCGTCGTTCAAAAGACACGGCGACGGACTCCACCTTGAGGTTCCTGGTCAGAGGTCACCTGTACTTGGCACAGGAACCTCGACTAACTCTTTACTAAAGGAAAATGGTTGAAGGAGACACCGTATCGCAAATTCGCCCGCACCAAGACTACCGTACCTACGGGTATGTGGGTTAGCCAGGTATACGGTTGATTTGCGATAAAATGTTGGGGGGATGGGCTAAAAGGCTTAGGAACGGGTTAAGGATGGGAGAAAGAGCTTCGCCATAAGCCGCCTCTCTGAAAGGCACACCAGCCACGCCCGGTGGTTCGTGCATCCCCTATGGCCATGCACTCGAGGTCGACGCGAGACCGCAGTTACCTCGCTTGCGTCAGGTAATGCCGGGCTCACCTTAATGCTAAGGTGACCCACGCTCCCGCACCCCCTACCCCAAAAAACCGCGCCCAGACCACGCCCCCGCGAATCGTTCTGTTTGGTTAGCACCGAGGGCTTCTTCTTCTTGCCGCGCTCAGCGGACTTCTCAGCTACTCCTTGGTGTTGATTTTCTTCCTGCAAAAACAAGAAAAAAGTAATCAGAATACAACAGTCAATAAAATTGATTTATAATTTTAGTAAGGGGCCGTTAAAGTATTAAGAAAGCAAAAAAATGGCCATGTTTGACCCCGTCCTTCCCTTTTTTTTTTCAAGTTTAATTTTTGCAACTACTTTTACACTTTATTTCATTTCAGAATGAACAAAAAATGAATTAGAAAAAAAATTCAAATAAAATCGTTTAAAATAAACAACTATTAAATTATTGAAACTTTGATAATGACATTGATAATCATAATGACATAAAAGTTTTAATAGTCGAACAAGTTTTTTCAGAATTTTTCAAGTCATACACTAAAGGTACTAAATTTGTCTAGTCTTACTAATTCCTTGATAATTTTTTTAAGAGAGAACATTTTTTTTCTGATAATTTTTTTAGACAAACAAAGTCCCTAATAATTTTCTTTAGTTGAACTAATGCTCTGATAATTTTTCCAAGTGGAACAAACTCCCTTGATAAATTTGTCTAGTCGTACTAATACATTGATAATTTTGTTAAGTCGCACAAATTCTCTGAGAGTTTTTTTTAGTCGAACAAAATCTTTAATAATTTCCTCTAATTGAACTAAAGCTCTCATAATTTTTTTTTTTTGTCGAAACAAAGTCACTGATAATTTTTTTCAGTCGAACATTACCTGATAATTTTTTTTAGTCAAACAAAATCTCTTATAAGTATCTCTATTAGAACTAATTCTCTCATAATTCTAACAATAATTGCTAAGTATTGTTGGCTTGGTTAATTAAGGAGAAAAAATAGGATCAAAAATATTTCTTGCAGCTTTAAATCGTTAATTCTGCTTTCAAACTAAAAACGACTTTTTAAAAAAAAGTTTGTATGAGCGCTGTAAATATGTAAAGGCCAAAGTAGTAAAAAATTAGAAAGAGATCATAGATTAATGTGAATAGGGAGATGTGATCGATAAGCATCGATGATTAAACGATTAGTACCTTCAATTCTTAAACTAAAATTTAAAATCTCAATTCGCTTTCTTTAATTGCCAAATTATTACTCAAAAACCTCTATTAGCGATATGCATTTGGCAAAAAAAGAGAAGCGATTGACATTGTTCGAAGAAATAAATAGAAAAAAACAGGCTTACCTTTTCCTAATAAATCCATTTGGTCCTCTTCCGTTTTTTCACTGACGAACGCCAACGACGAAGAAATACCTTGGCCATGAAGATGTTGGACCTGAATTAATCAAGGCCCTTGAAGTCCAGCTACGACTTCAAGAGACGAACCTGAAATTTATAAAAAAAAATTAATAATATGATGATAGTGTTAAGTAATAATGAAAAAGAAGGTGAGAATATTTTTTCTCTGATAATTTTTTTATTCGAACAAAGTCCCAAAATAATTTTCAAAACAAGTGGCAAAAGCCAAAAAATTCCAAAAATTTCAAATGATGAACGATGGAAATATGAATGCCATTCATCTAAACTCATTGACGAGGAAAATGAGCAAATTAAATGTTGGAAAAAAGTAATTTACTTGAAGATTCTATCTTTTTCTTAAGAATTAAATTCCTAATTTCAGGAAAAGAAATTTTCTTTATTACTATTGATTGCTTTCCTTATGACCAATAAACAATCGTTCGACTAATCAATTCAATGCAAGCTTACTTGAAACAGACCAAAAAAAAAAAAGTGATATCTCCAGTATGTGACTCAACAAAGATCTAAAATATTATTGCAGCACAAAATTGTAGCATTTGAACTAAACTTACCTTCAGCAGTAATCCATGACCTTAACTGCGCCCAACTTCTAAAGTATGTTAGTATTCCCCTCCATCAGGAGCAAAGAAACATCTTTGTGTCGATTATGTGTAAAGACATCATGTCAAGGGCATTACTTTGTGTCGAGACATCTGATCAAAAATGAAACCTAAAATCAAAATCAAAAACAAAATGAATAAATTATGAAATTATGTAAATGATAAACAAGAGGGTTGAAAAGCAGGTTGAGTCAAAAAGCATTCGCCAATAACAACTTTGTGCTGCAAGTTATTTGAAAATGCAGATAAATCATCTGACACCTTTTTTTCAACTAACAAATTTCATAAATTCAAACTGACTCAATAATGGATCTTGTGATGAATAACTCTTCAGACATTAGTTCATGCATCAACTTTTGAGGTTTCAATAGCTTCATCATCGTAGAGTTTATGTGGCGTTACTTGAATAAACACCACCTCACTCATCAGAATTCATAAACCAGAATATTTTGTCTTGAGGTTGGTCACTAAATAAATTTCAACCTTCAACTAATTAACAAAGTCACAAACTGTAAATTAAATTCTTCCTTCTAAAAAATCATATCAACAATTACTTCGTCATGTGGTCATCAATGCTGATCACACTAAGTAAAATTTAACCCTAAAGAGACGTTTGTCTTTTGCTCGCATGGAAACCCTCATGAGTATATTTTACAAAATGGTACGAGAATTGGAAGCAAGGTCAAATACCAGATATATTAAATTGCCCTTTCCTTTACCACGATTTCCCCACTTATTTCAATCAACACTTACTCATTTGTGGTTGAATAAACCAAACAATCTAAAAGTCGAAATAGAGTAGCCAGATGAAACATAGTCCTTCTCCCTGGACGCCATTTTTTCTCCCTTTCGTTTTAAGAAATTGATTCAACTAAGATAACCTCACATCCGTATCACTTTTTCAATTATTTTCTTAATAATTAAACATTCATCTATTAAATTTTATTTTCTAAATATCGACTAATTAACTTTTAATATTAATATTATAACAGGAGCTCATCGCGAAATTTTAATGATGCGAGTTGATGATCCGACTGCACTGGAACGGTAAATTAACTGCTCTAGTCAACTATAAATCATTCAAATATTCTCGTTTTTAAAAATGAATTGATTGTACATTAATTTTAACAAGAGAAATCCTATTTTTTAGCAAAAAAATGAGAAAAACCGTTAGCGTCTATCAAAAAACGAATCTCGAACGTTTGAAAAGCGAATCTTTTGTCATTTCATGACGTCACATAGGGCGTCACATCAAAATGGCGTCCTCATCAGATCTCGATCTCTGGCTATTTTCAATTTAATATTAAACGATCGGAACGTACTTTTTTTACTAATAAAATATGTTTCCCCGTCAGCAAGTCAAAAAGTCAAAATAACATCAACGAAAAAATTCGTTCGCTTACAACAGATATGCAAAAATGTAGGAGTTCCAAGGTCGGCATGGCATTTGTTGTAAAAAAAAAAGCATGACAAAATGGCTATTTTCGATTTTCGCAAAATAAATTCGCATTTACTGTAGATTAATGAAAACGGGAACCAAAACCTACGCCCAATGAAATTTTCAAATGAATTATAAAAATATTTGCCATGATGGAAACCTAAACTCCATTATTTCTCTTTTTTCCCCTCATAAATCGGTTTCGTTATAATTTAAAAAATATGCTCATGATCATAATGAAATCAATTTAATTCAATCACAAAACAATTATTTTACTCACCGTCAATATTTTAATTAACACTCAAAAAAACAGAAATAAAAAATGCACTCTGACAAAAACAATCCAAGCTGCGACTAAATTGTTAATTCCCCCTCTCCTTTAACGGCACAAAGGGATGAACCGAATCCAAATTTGCAAGTTGACACGATTGTCGTAAACAAATTTTCATCGTTTGACCTTGAGTTCAGGTAGCTGAAAAATTTTTAAAAGGGGTTGGCGTGTCCACTTGACCACTCAAGCTTCGGCCTGCCTCGCTTTTTCTCTCATTCCCTAATGTTCGACCTTGAATAAATTAAGAACATTCAACCCCTTTCGTGGTATTATAAGATATAACCTAAATTGTTTTTAGAACATAAGCTGAGCATTCAGTTAGCGTAGTCACTACAGAAACTATTTTAAGGGTAGAATTTGGATGAAAAAGGCAAAACTGCTTTCATGCGCACACCAGAAATTAACTAAATGAGCAAATATCTTAAAAATGTTAAACGTTCTTACGATTGAAAAGGTAAATAAAAAAAATTATAGCCAAAAATTTAAATATTCAAACTCTGGTAAAAAGCATTTATAGTAAAAAACCAATCTTACCTTATTTTATTAGTTATCCATAATCTTTGTATTTAATAGATCCTGGATTTTTGATCGTAAAATTTTTGATTTTTGATCAAGGATCGTAGAAAAGTTGATCCTATCTCACCAACCCCAAAAACTTAAACAACACAACACTAGGATCTTCTATAATTTTTAAGCTCTAAACTTGGGAATGCTAACGGGGAAGTGTAACGCAAATTTCTCCGCTGGGATCGCTAGTGGATGTCGCCAGCTGGAGGTTTCATTGCTGTGATCCAATCAGACTTGATTGTAGTGTTTGCTTGCAACTTGATTGGATTACAATAAAGCCGCCATTTGACCGTTATAGCAGACGATATTCACTAGCGATCCTGGCGGAGCAATTCATGCTAGACCTGCCCATTCGCCGACTTTTTGGTTCTACGTTTGCTTTCCCCACGGAAAAACTTAAATAAGTTATGATCGAAAATTTTCTTAAAAATAAGTTACCATTAGAAATGATTAAATTCTAGGAATCGAAAATTTCTTACCGAAGGGTAAAGCATCATCCGATAATAAATACGATTAAGGTGCAGCCAAAAGTAGATCCAAACAAGTTATAATAATTTCCTCTGAAATCCATTTAAACTTCTCCTGAAAAAGAAATATTCAGTATAATACATATAATGATCTCAATTCAATTTCGCTGTCAGTACAAAGTAAACCCGTAAAGCAAAAAAGAAAAGAAAAAAAAAAAGTTTTAATATTTCTGGGGAAATAAGAAAATATGAAATGTTTTTATGTATTAAGCTTAAATTGCTCCGAGGAGTGAAATGCTGTTTCCGAAACTAAAAATGTCCCGAAGGCACATGCAGGCTTTACTTCGGTCCTATCAGAAACTAGCCTGGAGCGATCTTGAGCTCCGGCTTCGTCCGTCCGCCTTCCTTCATATCGCACGGAAGACCTCGAGGGCAGTTTTCATCTTTCGGTTTCTCGAGTACACTGATTCCCTTTACTTTTTACCCCCTCTTCGATCGAACTCTTTAATTTTCACCGAAAAAAAGGAAAAAAACGATGAACGTTTCGGGATTTTTCTGGGGCGGTGAAAATTCTGCGGAAAAGGACGGCTCGCTCGGGTTTATGAAATATTCCTAATAAGTAGGGAAATAAATTGGAAAGCAAAATTCCTCGTTATGCCTGGAGATAAGTGAACTGTATGGGAAGCACTTCCCGAACCGAGTACACTAAGCAATGCGCTTAAGGCTCTAAATTTTACCAGGTCTCCTCATATCGTACCGAAACGCCTCAGGCTTCAGGATGTTTCTTTCTCTCTCGCTCTCTTCTAAATCCCCCCGGGGTGCTCGCTATCTCTCTTTTGCTGTACTTCCTCTTGCTTTCTTTGGTAAATACACTCCCCGAGTTGTCTTCTTCGTGATATGCTAACTTTTTACTCGAGCTTTTTCTTTTTAAAAAAAGAAAGAGGGAATTAGCAGGAGGATTATTTTCTTATAAATACTTCAAGGGCTGGCTAACGTTTAAATTTAGGCTTGTCATCGACAAGTTTAAAAAAGTTAAACAAAGGCTGAGAGGAAAAATGAAGCTGTCAGCTAACGTTGTTTTTAGAACCTGATAAAATTAGAAAATTTTCTCTTCCCCCCCTTTTTCTTTTTAAAATCGGTAACTTGATCACGATGAAAGACTTGTTCAATTTTTTTGATTATTATTAGCTTTAAAAAAAAGTTTTTCTTTTGTGATGATCAGGATAAAGAATCTGACGCCATCAAGGTTCCTTTATTGGAATTTTTTCTTTTTTGGTTTTCCCCTTTGGAAAAAGTTTTTTTTTATAGAGAGTTCTTTTGTGGGATGTTCGCGGGAGAAAACGGTTGAGACGGGAAGGTTGTGTCGAGGAATGAAAGTCGAGATTGAAGAGATGGAGAAGAGAGTTGAACATGTGGGGATGAAGTCCCGCACCTGAAGGCAGCTTTCGAAAACAGTAGTTGACTAAACAGCTTCAAGCCCTTCTCATTAATGTTCATAACATATTAATAGGTTGAGGAATTTTTTGAAGGAGGTGGGAAAAACGTTTACATGTAAGGAAGGATGAAGTTGCGTTGTGATAGATTTACGCCTAAGCTTTTTACAACTAACACTTATTGTTTTAGCACCGAAATAAGATTTTAACCGAAGTAAAAGACGTTATTTCTTTAAGAACTGAATGAAACGTGAAAGTTTTTGCTAATTCAGCAGTCGCTACGTCTAGTTGGAATCATATTAGAGCTCTGCACGGGCCACGGGCCGGCCCGATTGAACGCCATGTCGGGCTGGGCCGGCATTTTTAAAAACCGGGGAAAAAAAATTTTTTTCGGTTCAGTTAGCAGATTTTTTACTTTCGTTGTCAAAACAAAATTCTAAAAAAAAAAAAAATATACATTTTTATATATTTTTCTTAAAATTCTTTTTTGTATACATATTTCTGCAAGAAGGGCTCGGGCTGGGCTAGATAAAAAAACATGGGACGAGCCGAGCCGACCAAAATTTAGGCCCGTGCAGGGCTCTAGATTATATAAAGTTCCCATAAATTTAAGGTTTACAGTTCGTGCATACTTCCCTAATCTTGCAAGTTTTTTAAGACTATTTGTGACGGGGACGTCAAATTGTCAAACTTCCTTCAATTTTTTCCATCAAATGTAAATAAAACCCACTTATTGTCAGTCTTTTGTTTTTTGCAATCGCCTCAAACTTACTCCACGAAACCTACAAATTCTCTCTAAAAAATTTCCCCAACCATAGAAACTTTTCCCAACATTTTTCGCATCTAAAAATGATTCCATACTGCGCCAAAAAAAATTTCCTTGAACTGATACACCAAATCTCAAGACCTGCCAAATTCTCAATCGCGATAAAACCCATCAATCACCACCGGCTAATAAAATCAAAAAAAATCTGCTAAAAATCATCATATTCAAATTATTAGCAATGATTTAATTTATTATTATCGAGAAATATCGAGGGGGAAAAAAACTCATGTGTTATTATTTCGGAATTTATTTCCTAAAGGATATAACTCTCCGTGTGAGATTTCAAGGGCACCATCGGTCCATCGTCTTGCACGATTTTCTTAAGGGACACCCTCGGGGACCTCAAGACCACGCCATAAAAACCCCCACCCACATTTATTAGGTTAACATATGAAACCGGGCATGTTTAAAATTATCTCCTTTTTATTTTCGCCTCGATCTTTATTTCTTAAAAAAAAAAAGTAATACATCCCTGGGAAAAATTGAGAAAAAGAACGCCTTAACTTTATGAAAAACGGATAAATAATGTTTTGATATTTAAGTCAATTTTCCATTGCTCAAGGCCCCGATAAATGAGAAAATGGTTTATAAGATAGTCTATTTTAGAAAAAGAGGTAAAACAAAATTTTAAATAAAATAGAAACGATAATTAACTTACGAAGGAGCCATTAAGAAAAACACAACTATTTTCAAGTTGTGTTTATTTATCGCTGGAAGGCATACTGCAGTATATTTTCCATAATATAAACAAACTTAGATGAGGCCTGTAATGAACATTTTACAGAATTTATGAATTTTATAATTTCGGGATCAAGAGGTTTTTTTTAACACTTTTTAAAAATCCGATAAGGTTGTTTTTTCCCACGCCCGCGCAGTGCCGTTCTTAGGAAGGCTGGACGAGAAAATATAAGAGCCCTGGGTGTCAGTTTTTACCAAATTTTCGGAGTTTTCGACTCTCTCGGAACATTTTTGTAAAGTGCCACATTCGTAAATATTTACCCAAACAAGTCATAAGAAGTTTCACTTTAAAAAATTTTTTTTGATAAATTATCAACATATCTTACCGAATTTTTTTCGTCCTTCATTTCCGTCGAAGCGATTCATAAAAGTGATCTTAGCCAACTTGTGATTTACAAGATAAAATGTCCAGCTTATACTTTCCTTTGAACGGGATTTCCAAATTTTCCTGCAAAAAAAAATGTTATTTTATTAAAAAATTTTTAATTAGTTTTCTATGTTTTGTTGAATCGAGGCGACTGAGACTTTGATCAAGGTAAAAATGTTAAGTTCTAGAAGGAACTTGTGAAGTTGGACTAAACTAACTTGGTTCGGCGTTCCCGGTTGCCCCCTTCCCCGAAAATTTTCTCGTCAGGTAGAGGCCCAAAACCTAAGCTCTGGCAACCCTAATGACTAGGAACGCCACTGAGCTGGCCATGACTCCTCGCTATTTCGTTAAAATCCTAGCTTTACGATTTTTGCCTTTTTTTTACTTTTAAATTTATTTCCTGATACCTTCGATTGGTTCCTGAATGACGTAAAGGATGAGTAATCTAACAAGATGCGTCTCTCCTCCGAACCACACGAAAGAGATGTTAATTTGCATGTTTTTTTCGAGACGAAGGTCGTATTTCACCTCCGGTGAGTTATCATTTAGACGCTTTAAGGTTTTTTTTTGTTGGAAGTTCCGTAACACACAAAGACAACTTCCGATAATCATTTTTTTTTATCATTTAGCGAGTGTTGAGATTTAATGGGATGGATAAAATGTACTTAAAGGCAGAAAATAATTACAAGTCGTAACCCTACGACCTTATCGTCAAAAATTATTCGGGAATTGCGATTTCATGTTTTCCAAACAAAAAATTCATATTTTAAAATTAATTTTTTTTTTCAGTAAAAATACGTTTTTTAAAAAATTTTCTAACAGTTGCCAATATTTTTTCGAGAAGCATCCAAAAATGTTCTCTAAATTTTTATAGGTTTTTCTTAAATTAAGCCTAAAATATTTGGTTTTAAGGTCCTAATAACACTTTAGTATAAGGAGCTCTGCAGTCTTATTGGACTTAAATAGTCTAGCTGAGCTTAAAACAGAAAGCTAAAATATTTAAGCTGGTTATCGCACTCTTATAAGCCATTGCCTTATCAAGGAATGATCTGCCTAAATATGCTCACATGAAATGGATTATTGTTAAATAAAAATTTAGACAATAAATTAAAGCCCAAGAAGCCTGCACTGGCTAAATGTTGATTACTAAGCCGTAAGGCCTGTAATTATTTCATTTCAATTTATAACGCTTGCCATTAGATAGACAAAATGCTTACCATTTAAATATTCCAAAAGTTAATCTTAAATTACTTCAGCTCCTTATTTGCAATTTTCTGTTAAAGCATATTATACTCCTCAGAAGCTAACCCTAAAAAAGACAAAAATTAATTAACGCTATTTTCTGACCAAAGTTTTTATTTTGAATTAAGCTAAAGTAAAATACTAATAAGTCTTACTCTGATGACTTTGCACAATGTTGACTGCTGTTGCATGCTGCTTCCAACAAAATGCTTCAGTAAACTTGATTGACGATTGCAATTTCTTTATTCCTAGCTTGGGAAGTTTAGCATCTATGCCACATGTTGCTGACCCATCTACTGCAGCTTGAGGGTGTTTTGATATTAAGCTCATATTGTACAGCCACAACACAGGTTCCTAAAAATAAAATCAAACAGCTTACTAACAAAAAAATTCATCTGCAAATAAGCATACAATAAATTTAATAACTATTTCCATGACACGCCTTGGAATATAATTTAAAGCATTATATAAAATTAGAGAGAAAAACCTAAATAAGAAGAAAGTGGCAAAATATAATACAGAAATGAAGATAGTCACTTAGATGAATAACACTGTCAAACTTTAAGAATTTCAACTTGCAGTAGATTTCGATTTAATTAATAAATTATTCCCTTATAAAAAGGACTCTGCATTTCCAACTTTCAACTTTGTTGTTCAATATTTCCAGATTCTTAATTTCATTTTAATTTATGATAGACTTATTTTACTTACCCTTGTTACTATTTATAAAAAATTCAGGTAGACATCTTTTTAACGTCAATTTTATTTGTTGACTAGATTGTTTCCCTTTTATATTAGAGCTTCATTATAGAGGTTTATTTGCTTATTTTCCAAATTGTATGCCTTGAAGAAGCTTCATCATAATTCATTATCACATCTGAAGCACCTCTTGACTTGCTTTGAAGCCATAATCTGATCCTGTATTGCTCCAGTCATCTGTAAATTTCAATTAATTTTTCGAAACACTTCTCCACCAGAACTTGAATAAATTATTAGTTATTTAGATATACATACCGTTACATCGCTCATACAAGTCATCTTTGCTTATGGTCTTGTTAAAAAGTGGACGAAAAACAATCCGTCTGTCCCGCAGAACAAAGCCAGCAAAGACGGTTGAGCAAAAGCCAGCAAATCTTCGTTCAGTCAAGATTAAATATATGCCTGATAATCCTTAAAGCTTCTAACATTAATTTTAATTAAATTAGAATGCATTTAATTAATAAAAATAAGAAACTAAAATGAAAATACTAACCTCAACGTTCGTTAAATTTTTCCACACGACACACGAGGAATTCAAAGTGCTAGTGCGTTCATAAATTCATCAAATACAGAAACGTCGTGGAACTAGAAAAAACAAAAAGGCGCCATTTTCTCTTGGCGGAATATTTAAAAACTCCACAAAAGCGGATTTTTCTTAACTATTAAGGAAAAAATAAACTTTTTAGACATCTGGCATAATAAAGAGACAGATTTTTATTTAATTATGAATTCAAGCCACTTAATTTACATTTAAATAAAGTAAGATGTAACAAAAAATATAATAAATATATGAAATTTATTTTTCTTCCTTATTAATTCTTTATTTGATCTTCCGAAAAAAAAAATTACATGATTTCCAGCACAATTTAGACTCGTATGAAAAAAATTAAATAAATAAATATATTTTCCTATGATTCACATATTCCAAAGACATTGACTAATTTTTTTAAAAAAAAAATGGATTTTTATATTTTATAAATAAATTGATAATGATTTTTCTATGCCTTCAGAATTACTTTTCCATACCATCCGTAATGTAATTAAGATTTAACATTATGCCATGGGCATGATTTGACTTGCGGGACAAAAAAATTAATAAAATAAAAAGCTAGCTAAAAGCATCGTGTGCCCTCAACTACTTAATTCAGACATTATAAAACAACAGTTATTTAACAATATACACAGAATTTTCACTGCTTCGTAAAATTAACATACACAAATTGAAATATACAAATAAGTTCATTTTGAAGACCTCGTCCGTCGAAATGATAATTAAATTAAAAATATAAAATCCACTAGAATTCCGCATTATTACAAATAATAATAATAATATACGAGAGTATTGGCTAATCGATTATTTATTTTCCTTTACTCCAAAATACTGCACCAGTTCTTTTAATGAATAAAAAATGAAATAAACAGTTCGCGCCCAAAAGCGTAATCTAATTAGCTTTCGAAAAAAATGATGATTTTTAAAAAAACGGATAAATTGCCTAATAAGGAACTATAAAAAAGACTTTATCATTCACATTCATAAATAATTGAGGTAATACTCATTCTTTTTTATTACATTCATTCGTTCAGTCATTCGTATTTTTTTATTATTAAAAAAAAAAATCAGGCGAAGGCCGAAAACCTCAAAATCAAAATGATAATAAAAAATGATAAAATTTCAGGGAATCTTTTAAAAACGAGAAAAGATTGAGAAATTTAATCATTTTTCGCGCGAGGTGACTAATTATGATTTATTATCAAATGGGTTTTTGTCATTTGGGCGTTGTATTTTCCTATAGCTTTGAGAAAAGGCAGACGATAGCATTTACAGAAGATTTATGGTTTGGATATTAACGCTAAATGGCTATGTACTTCCAATAATAAAAATATTGCGAAAATGGAAGCTCTGGAAATTTATTTTTACATTTTGAAGGTATCATTAAGATAATTAATTAGTGGTCGTTTTTTAGATTTTATAAGGCAACTAAATAATGGAAGTGTTTAAAAAGCTAAAATTTAAAAGATTGATAAAATTTATTAATTGACTGTCGGTATTATTTTAGGGTTTATTTTTGCAGCAGCAAAGACAAGATTAAATTCATTTTTAAAAAAATTGATTATCAGGAGTGTAGTGGCCAATAATTTTTCTACGATGGTGGCACCTGGTCACCATTTTTAAAGTGTTGATGAATTGGAACGTTGATTTAATACAAAGGTTGACCATTTATGACCGCCTAACCATTTCTTTCTTAACACTACACGACTGATGATATGCTGGCTTATTGTAACTATTATTTACAAAATAAAATAAAAAATTTTTTAAATTCAAGAGGAGCTTATTGAAATAAAAACTTTACCCATAGAATGTACTTAAAGCTAGCTAGACACTTTAAGATCGGTTCAAGCTAAAGAGGCAAACTTTATCGAGCTTAAAAAAGCCAGCTTCTCAATGTTTAAGCTTTTAAAATACACTGAATGCAGCTCAAAACTTTATAAATTAACACAGCTTTTGTGCTAATAGCTTAAAAAAATTTTCATAAGCTGCCTTCATTCAAGAAAATTTTTTAGCCTCTTAAAATGTTAAACAACACTCGGCACTTATCAATTGTACAAAAACGAGAGATCGCTTAACCAGTTGAAAGACTAATCGGCTTGCCAGCTGCCACAAATTAATCAATTTTAATTATATTCCTGCAGTAGCTGCTGCTTTTAAAAATTGCTCTGGCAAATTGTTTTTAAAATGAAAAAAAGCATTGAGCTACTGTCTCGCCTAGCGAAAAATTCTTTACATTCTCGATTCAAATGTTTGAATCCGCTAGGTTTTGAAAGAGTATATCAGTAATACCTAATTTTGCACTTAAGTACTAAAATCATATCTCTCAAATTCGGGAATGTGCTTCGACAACATTAAAATATTAATGAAATACTTCATTAGATTGATAAAACGTTACAGATAAGTCTGAATGCTTTCATTCATTTAAAAATAGGCCTCAGACAAAATTTAGATTTTTTAAATCAACATGCCTGAAAGCTATCGTGTATTTTAAACTTTTTAAGACACCAAATTTTTAACAAAGCGTCTTAGTAGATTATTAAATCGTATCTAGGATGTTTCAGCTGTTTACTCTTCAAAAACAAAAATTTAAAGCGCAATAATAGTTAGAAATTAGAATGAGCTACTTCATCTTCAATTAAACATCTTATGAAGTTTTTCTTAAAAATTACCCTTGGCTGCTGTTCGATTTTTAATCAAAAATGTTTTTGAAAAATACTAAACTAGTATGTGGCTTAATTTTCATCTTAAAAAATTGTAAATCTTTTCTTGTGACAGAAACTAAATAAACAAAGTTCAGTTTTTCGATAAATCTCAGCAGCATAATTTTAAAATCATTTCAACAATTGATCTTAGTCACCGTGAAATCCTGTTATCATTTTTTTTTCTTTTTCGACAATCAACTAATAAAATTTTCGATTAAACTCAATAATCAGTTAAAATACAACTTAAAACTGATGGATTATTATCTCTCATCCATTTTTAGTTTTAATTAAAACATTTACTAAAATCGATAAATCTCAAGACCTTTGCCATTTAGCCCACAAAAATTCTATAAAATATTTTTTTATCATCATAACTAGCTAAAATTATTTCTTTTTCAACGATGTCGTGCTTTACAAGCATCAAACACGCTATTCATAAAAAATTGCCTTAACCAAAACCATTTTTAAAAATCCTCAAAGCCCGTTATAAAATACCGCCAATGACAATTTCTTATGGCAACATTACAAAACTTGCATTTTCTACTAATATAAATCGCACTTATACGAAAAAAAGGTCAAGGTGTGTAAAAATCAGCGTAAAAAGTTTTCGTACGTATAAAAAGCATTTTTTTTGTATCATTTTTACTCGGCCTTAGGGACGAGTTTTTCTCCTGAAAAAGCTTAGGCATTAATAAGCGACGATTATAAAATTAAAATTGAAAAAAACCTTCCATGCCTATCGAGGCCTCGACCTTCTCCTTTCCATATTTTTTTTTCTTATTATTTTATTTGGCTCTCTCATCACAGTTAAACTAAAAATATTAAAAACCAATACCGATGACTTTTCGAATTCGTCCTAAAAACCTTATACAAATGCATTATTGTAATAAACAAAATACCCATTCAGATCACAGTTCACACAAGCACTTAGGGTATTTTTCCTAATGAAAAAAAAAATTCACTTCAGTCCTAACGCGCGTCCCCCGTAATTAGTTTTTCGTCATCGGGGGGCGCGTGACTTCGTTACAATCATTTAAATATAATATTGAAATAATATTTATTTCCTTAAAAAATCTATTGTATCACACAGCACTTGCACTTGGGCTTCTTTTTAATAACGACAGCTTCAGCTTCTCCGCCATTGGACGGTGATACGACCATTCGTTGAACGTCGACTACACCAGGTTTATCGCTGCAGTTGGCCGTACCATTTGAACCCTTCTGAGGAGATGCCGACAATTGGTTTGCTTTTGTCGAATCAAGTTCGTCGGATTTTAACGTTCCGTTGCCGGGCGTTGGAGTTATCGGTTTCCCTTCTTTGATTCTTTCTACTATTTCATCCGCTTCTCGGCTGAGATCGCCATCTGGTCGGAACGGGTTGTCCCACCCACTATCAGTACTGAAAAATATAACAAGGGATTATTAATATGAGGGATTTATCATGTGGGATAATTACGGGAATTAATTAAGAGTAATTTTCATATCAGATTGACTAATAAGTATAACGTTGAAATATAAACGTGAAATATGAATGAAAAAACTTCGTATGGAAACCTTTTTCAAAAAGTCAATTTGGGAAACTTCTCCTCGTTAGAAAAGGTTATTAACTTAGAAAAATACCATTTTGAACTACAATCCTTGTCTTCAAGCTAAATATATCATTTTTTAAAGGTTAAAAAGCTCGAAATTGAGAATAGTCATCCACTATACCAAAAAGCCGATTCGCCATTTTAGTTCAGTGACGTCAATAATCTGACTTTGTCGTTTGACGCGCAGCTTTATTATAACAATTAATAAATTAAAAGTAGAATGTATTTTTCTTATTATTCTGACTAAAAAACTAACACAACTGTCATTAATAAAATATAATCAAAACAATCGATGTTGCCAATATGTGCAAAAACTAAACAAAACATTATCGGGGCCATATTTCGGGGCCCTGAATGCATTATTTCAACAACGTTCACTTCATTTCGTGTCAAAATAAGGTTAAAAATTCAATTTTTTTTGTTATATTTAGAAGGCACACATGCCTCCCATGACTTTTTAAAAAGAAAACGAATCACAACCGGTGTACAATTCACATTGCGAATGTACAATATCAGTTATTCAACAGGCAAATTAAGCTGGGTTAAGGATCTGCTTGAAATGTTTTTTTAGTACATTTTTAAATTTAATCAGCTAAAACTCAACATTAATTACTTCACACTTGCTTAAAAAGCTGGTAAACTACCTTTCTTTTAATGTCTTTATACATAAAATGCAGCTAAGTTTTGGATGCAAACACTTTAATGTTCGACAAGTGAGAAAGTTTATTTTTACTCATTTACAAACAGTAAGTGTTTTTTTTAGTGAAAGCCTTTCAATATTAAAGTGGTTAAATTCAAAGCTCAATATTTCATGTATCATAAACAGTCTTTTTTTAATGCAATCAACGTTGTAGTTTGTGCATCTTGTTTAACACGGTCTTATTTTAGCATTCAAGTTTATTTTGCTATTGCTCTTAAAAACGCAAATCCTTTTGCAAAAGTACCTTTACGATCAGTTACAATTTTTCACATAAATAAGCTTTGAACTTAACATATCTGTATGTTTCATAAATATTATTGGTTAAAGTTTGCTTTTTATGATTTTCAGGCTAATGGAAGAAAAATGTACTACATGGAGCTTATTGGTTCATAATAACTGGAATAAAAAGAAAACAAAAACATCCTATTTGATTTTTTCAGAGGAAAAATATGTAAAATTGGATAACTAATTATTTAAGTCTACTCTCGAAGGATTTTCCATGACTTGTGTGCACATTTTTTTGTTGGCCAAGGATGACATTTATAGTTATATATTTGCATACCTATAAAGTATGATGAATTGATAAATTAATGAGTTAAGCAGGATCATGGCTCTTGCCTTTCAAACATAGCTAATCTGGACTCGTAAAAGTGCATAACAAATAATATCTCTGCTGTTTAAAGCTATTATTTTTCGCAAGCTTTAACTTGCAAAGGCTTTATTTTATGCTTTCAGCAAAGAAGAAATCTAAAACACTCTCAGTTTTGGTCAGCAGTTAATGCAATAATAAAACTATTAACCCCATTCGTGGTTTGCTCAAAAGTTTTAATTTCCAAATATAGGTTAAAACTTAAAGTAGAAAGTTAACGTTTTCGATCCGGAAATTTTCATTCAAGCTTTGCACAAATTTGCGTGTTTTAGAAAATTTTTCACCGCTATATTAGTCAATCTGATATTTAGCACGATTTTTTCCCAAACCTACCGCTCATTCCTCGGTACCTTAACAACGTAATAAAGGATCCCACCGTGCGAAGCCGCCATGCTAGGCATGTTGTCGCTTTATAAATTCAAGGCCACTGCATCGTCTTAAATGTCATTTAACATGATTAACACCTTTGCTACATTTTTTATTTCGAAAAAATGTTTCCCTGACGGAAATATTTCCGATGTATTATTGGCAACAGAAGATGCCAAAATTAACTTCTCTCTAAAGTCATAAAAAAATGAAACAGATTTCTCCCTCGCACATAATTTATAATCATTTCATGCAAAATGTCACATGATAATTATCATCCTCCCTAAGGGCACCCCGCTTGGCATTTTTAATGCGCGTTCACCGAATCAAGACACTTAAATCAATACACAAACATTTTCAAAAAAAAAAGATATTTCTGTTGTGTATGAAGGAAATTTTCTTTTAAAAAACCACGCACAACATGGCGGAGGTTTTCGCGCCAAATGCTCGTGTCACTATTAATAAGTTAAGAATCCAACGAAATGAATTTAGGAAGAATTTTTATTTATTTTTAAAACAGCCAGTACACCTGTTCTCATCGTTCCCAGAAAAAAAGAAATCGAATTCCTTAAATTTCAAAACACAATAACTTTGACACTCCAAACGTTTAAACTCGGTCGAAGTCGGATAAAAAGCCAAAAGCGACTGAGTGGAAGTAGGCCATTGCTTTCCGAAGAGCTTGCGCACAAATCCCCAAGTCCACCTATTCCATTCTATCTCTAAGCTCGACTAAAGAGGAACTAACCGTAAAGAATATCGATTGAACGCAGTCGCAACGCTATGAAACTGAAGCCGTTCAACGGAAGAAAAAAATCGCAAGGGGGAAGAGAAAAAAAAATCCGATTCGATTTGTGATAACCCGGTTAAGAGCTGGATATCAGCGATGCAATAAAAATCGCCGATGGGTTAAATAAAATATCGAGATTTGACATGGAATCTGAGATACTGGGAAATGATGGAGGAAAGTAGACTACGCTTTCAATGTCCCCTTCACGTGTTTGACACTAATAAAAAACATGCGACTTGATGCACACCCACCATCAATTTACTCTAGTTAATTATTGATTAACTTCTCAACTGACTTCGAAAATTTCGAAGAAGTAACATCATTTGACGTGGCGTTTCCAAATCGGGACCCCGAGGGGGAAAGAAAATTGCGAATTGTATCGCATGTCGGAATTTTGGCTTCTCCAATGAATTACTCATGCTCATCTAGTATTCCTTGAGTTATTCAATCGGAAGATAAACTGGAGAGCACCGTGGGTAGATGATACTCCCCCGCAAGGTATCTTCTTCAAGCTCATCCTCGTGCCGTAATAATAATGTATTAAGTAGCTGACCTTGTCGTACTTGCCAAACCAATGTTTGGGAAGTGACGGTGCAAAACAGGAGAGTTTGATTGATATTTGTAGTATTGTTTAAGTTCAGAATGTGTACAGAAGTCAATTTGTTTGATTAGTCAGCTGCCATTTTAAAAAGCACATATGAGATTTAGGCAGGTTTGATCTTGAAATTTTAAAATGCGACGGGAAGATCCGAACGGTTTCGATTTCATTTTTCTACGAATTGTCATCTGTGCTGTTTTGATATTGAGAGGTCTGACATTCAGTTTGAACGTTATACTGCTGAGTTATGTGTTCCTCTTTAATAGTCGATACATGCATCTTGCTCTTTTACTTTCATTTCTATTACCAAGAAAAGTGTTTCCACATCTTTTTCCAATATACGAACATCTGCTTCACTTTCACTGGGGTATGTGTGCTCTTTTCGATTTTATAAGCTGTAGTATTTTCTTCTTTAGTTTCCGGTTTAGCAATCATGAAGCCACAAGCGAAATTTTTTTAAAAAAATATTTTCTTTCACTTTGTGAGTTTTTTTTTGATTGTTCGTCGTAGCCACAACCGTAGCAAAGGAAGATGCCCAAATCCGGGGTGTTTCTGCCTCGGATGGAATATTTAAATGGATGCAGAAATTGATGCAGACTGTTGGCCATTGTAAATGGTCATCTATAGAGACTTTAGCCAGGATATAGCCTTCTTCATAACAAGCCGGACCAAGCAATATTTGAAAGTCCTGCATTTCCATTTTGCAATCACTGCCCTGGAATTAGCCAAGCATGGTCAGAGCACCAATAGATAATCTTCATAATGACCAACAGTTAGCATCAATATCACTACGTCCACTTAAATATTGCTAACGGGGGCAAAACAAGCCGAATCTTGACATCACCATTTGATGGAAGAAACTAAAGTTAATCAATTCTCTTATGGTTTTTATTTGAAGTCGTGCCTAATACTGAACCAGTGCTAACGATTGCATTGTTGGCCAGATCACAGATGTTCCTCCAGGCGGTTCTACCCAGGCAGGTGAGTCTCCAGCTAGTGAACTCCTAACAGGTTCGCCTTACTAGATACGCTGTCTTCCCAAAAGAGTCACAATCCTCCTCGAGGTGTTAGGCTGATAAGGTGTCTAACCAGACCAGAAATTGTGGAACCATCCTTGACAGGAGGCCCAAGCAACATGCCTCCCTTACTGAAATCAGATCACACGAATGATCGAATGCTCTTCTAACGATTTCTAGTAAAATCTTGACGATTACAGCCTGCCCGATTCTGAGATCGATTCTATGATCCTTTTCCTTTCCTCCATGTTAGTTTCTAAAGCGTGTATTTGGACCCAACTTCTTACAATTTTAAACACATTTCGAAATTCCTACTTCCTGAAAACCACACTTGAATCTAACATCAAAGATCCGACTAACGAAATCATTTTCGAGTAAACTCCTGCTCTTGTAAAGTAAACGGGTTACATTCCCAGCCACAAGGGTGAAACTTTGAAAGTCAAAAACACCCACACTTTGTACCCTCAAGAGAGGAATCATAGTTAAGTGTAAACTTACATTTCAAAACAACCTAACACATCCAAGACAACCCCCCAACAACGGGACAAACCATGAAATTTACTACGTATTTACATATTTCTCAACAAAAACTAGCCAAACAATAATTTTTTAACGATTGTCTGCGGTGGGCTATCGCATAAAATTTCAAAATCGGTTTTCGCACATGTTGATCGCATCTGCCAAACTTTACGAAACTTGTTTTTTATACACACCCGGTCATGTGGCGACATACCCAAACTTTTACTTTTCGAATGAATACGAAATTCGAAGTCAAAACGGATCGATCGGGTTTGATTTTCACAAATTGATAAGCTTGATATCTCTTCGCATTCAATTTCACATCCTTCATCACTTCAACCAATTTCCCCGATTTTGTAAAATGTCCTTTCACATAAAACTCCCCGCCACGTTCCACTCTGAGAACATTATACGAATCGGTCTAGCCCCCTCCCGCAGTTACTCTATTGTAGTTACATTTCCCATTGGCACCATCTGCAGAGATGATTCCGAAACCCTCCAGCGCAAGATTGATGTTTTATGTTTTCTTTTTCCTGTGGAATGAGAAAAAGAATAAAAAAAACTCCGGAATTGACACCAGATGATTCCCGCTTAACAGCAATCAGCGATACATCAACAGCGGTTTTTTGTTTATAAATCAAAAACATGTTTAATGTTGTGCCATAATGTTTATTTTACTACGTTTAATCCCCGACCTTTTTTCTTTTTTTAAAAAAAATTCCACCGTGAAATTGAAAAGAGGCTTCGAGGCAGAGTTGGAAGGGAAGATAAAATTCAATCTTGCTCTCAGGATCGCAATTTAATTAATTTTTTCGAAAGTCAGGGAAGAAGCGCTACCAATTTCCTCTGCAACAGTTTCGGATTGGGGAAAAATAAGGATGTCAGTCCCCACCGTTTAAAATTATTTAAATAGTTGCACACGTCATTGAAGCAAGAAAACGTGCAAAGCATGCCACGGGAATGTGTTAATTAAATTCACGGCTTCTCCGTGTCAAACCAGTAAAGACTAGCACCTCTTATCAAAATCATTACTTTTCACGTTAAAATGAAACTTTTCTCGAAGATCGATGTAGTCAAGGTAAAAGTTAATCTCTGCGGATGCGACGGAAGGGAAAAAAAAGGAGAAAAGGAATCAAAATTCGTTTACCTTTTAGCCGGAATTTCTCAATTTCACTTTTTAC
This sequence comes from Liposcelis brunnea, assembly GCA_023512825.1. Taxonomy (NCBI): domain Eukaryota; kingdom Metazoa; phylum Arthropoda; class Insecta; order Psocodea; family Liposcelididae; genus Liposcelis; species Liposcelis brunnea. The sequence continues at coordinate 21,274,277 of CM042073.1, forward strand.
GTCATTTCCTTTCTCGTCTTTTTCTATCTCGGAGTCCATTTCTTTTTGTGGACATTTTCGGGGCAGGGTTGGGAGTGATACAAATGCAGATCCCTCTTTTAAAAGGATCCGTGGCGTCTTGATTTCTTAATTAAAACGCATTGTTTGATCTTGACCGTAATTCCGTTTTATTGATTCTCCGGCCTTTTATTGGAAAAAAAGAAAACTCAATGGTAAATTAAATTTATATCAGTCGTGCGGTTTTGTTTTCCGGTTTCCCTTCTTCTTTTTACTTATTCAGTAAAGCTTGTTGCTTTGATGCTTTACCCTGCTTTTCTGGCGTTGAAGCAATTCGAGGTTAGACGAAAGTATTAAATTGCGTGGAAGTTTCGAAGAAAAAACGATGACATTTATTTTAAGAAAGGGGAGAAGAAAGAATTTTTTACAAAGTTCTACCCGGACGTTATCAACGTTTTGTTCTCAGAGTTTTGAAATTCTGAAAACAACGGAAGTTGTTCTTCATAATCAACAGCAGAAATGTTTAAGATAAAAGTGTTATCAATCGCATTATTCAGCGTGGTGTGAGAGATTTGGAAAATATGTTGAAGGATTCTTAGGGTCAATCCATCCCTAAAATATGATTACGGTTGTGGTTAAATTAAAAACTGGAGGATTTTTTTTTGGATTGGCAGCTCGCCAGAATGGACAGATAGCGAAAATGTATCACAGTAATTAAGGCCTACGCCTTGTACGTTTTTCTGACAGTACAAGTCGGCACGCTGATTTTCATTTGATGTCCAAAAGATTCAAGTTAAGTGTTTTAGGCTTGTTCAACCAACACAGTTACCCTGTAGCTGTCAGCATTCCTTACACCATGCGACACTTCTAATCCGAACTCGTATCCAAACATAAGCGACCATCAATTATACCCTTATTCTCGTCTATCCTGAAGGACGTGCTACAGTGGTCTCCCTCTCGCCTTCTGCACCGCAATACTGCAACCGGTTCAAGTACAAACTTCAGCGTTTACAAAAGTTTGGTAATGGATTGTCCAAGAAAACACTTTTGACGCCTCTTCCTGATACTGGTAGCACCATAAATGTTTAATGACCTCCTGGTCATGCGGCACTGACGTCGTCTCACAAACCTCGAACTGTTCAATGTTAAACCCTATTCAACAAGGGTTGAAAAAGAAACTTAAGTGTTCCTTACAAAAGTTTTATCGATAGCACCATGTCCTTGTCGGTTGTAAAACGTACTTGACGTTGTCCCACTGCCAAACGCCACTCTTCGCAGTTCAGACAATCCTTTTCCCCTGGTTTCACTTTTTCATCTCCTCCATGACACCGCCCCTCCAACTAGCCCTCAGACTACCTTCCTTCCAGAAGACAATCACTTGCTTGAGGATTCCATTATGGCATTATTTGGATTAGCTGTTTCGTTTTTATATTCTCGGTAACTATATAGTTATGGAGCCTCCATCAGTTCAGAATGCGTTTTCTGCGAGATTTCCTAGCTGATCTTCTCTAATAATCCATTTCGGCGGCTTTTAGTGTCTTCTCTGTTTCGGCTTTCAAAGGCCACACCTTAAACCCAACTCCAAAACTTCGGCTGCCCATTCTTTACATGTGTGGAGACAGAACTAAACTTGGGAGCCTCAAAGAGAGTAGAGTGGACACTTCCATGAGTAGTCTGCTCCACACGGGAATGTCATGTTCTCGATTTGAAGGCCTCCATGATCTTGAACTGTGGGTCGCCATAAATATAAAGCTTGTGGAGCAACATGGCGAATGCCGATCCCAGACCAAGGCACCCTCCTTTTTAGCAGACGACTCATTGAACTTTTATTAAACTCCCTAGATCGATCCTAAACACTCAAAAATTTTTTAGCTGGATCTCCATCTTCATACTAATTCTTAAAAACCAACATCTGCAACCATCCAATCATCTATAACACAGAGCATATCTTTGTAATGTAAAACCCTAGCCACACGAAAATTTAAAACAAAAAACATGACTACCAGGACATTGACATCACTAAAAAAAGCAGACTCACTAAAACGCATTCCGTTTTACAGCCAATAGATACTGATAAACCACTGATAAAAGATTTAAAGAAGATAAGATTGTCTTAAAAACTAAAGACAATTATTGTCTTTCTATAAAAACGATGCTAGTCGTTTCATCCAATAAAGACGGTGAACCCGAGTCATTTCCCGGCATTCCTTGAAGCCTTCATTCCGGCACGCCCTTTCGCTTTCAAAAAAAAAAAAAAAAAAAAAAAAAAAAAAACGACGGGAGAGAAAAATCTTTATCATAACGAAAGCTTTTCTTTCTTCCCTCAATATCTACCTCAAGTGCTAAATGGCATACAATCGGCCCTATTGTGCTCCGAATGCACGGGGAGATTATTTATTTCCCAGACCCCTTTCCCCCTTTTCTTTTTCATGCTTACCTCGCTTGCCTATGGTACTGTGGCGGGTGGTTTGCCGAGGGACTCACAGAAGTCATGATGTTAGGCGCATCCAGAATATCAATAATAACGTCACCAGGTTCAGGCGAATGGACAACCAATGGACGTTCAGATTCGAAGAAAGTAACACGGACTTTTGTGGAGGGATTAATTGATTTTGAATCGGATCTGCAAAAAAAAAAAAAAAACGAAAATTAGATTTAGCCAAAAATTTTATATTTCAGAAAAACAGGATATGAAATTATTTGATCTTTGCAAACCAAACCCAGGAAATGACTTGTCGCTCCGTTAATGGTCGTATGGTCCAATGAGACAGCGAAAGCAGGTGTTCCTAAATTTATTTTCAATTTTTTTTTCGGTTCTAAAGTTCAATGTCGGTTATTGAAATATTTTTTTCTTTTCGAGGGGGGGAAGGGACTACCCTGAACTTGAGTAAAGTTCAAGTTATTCCTTTCTCTTACGCTGCATTATAAAAAGAGGATCCCAAAAGAATTCTTAAAATAGAAAATTCATTGGCAACATTTCTCATTTGAAAATTGACAGATGCATCATATGACCGGCCCCCCCTCGAGGGATCTAATTATATTTTTTTCTTACATTGTCTTATATACTGGGTTTTTCCCATCATGTTATGTAGCGCCAATTTGTGAAGTGTCACGTGTGTGTTCTTAAAAAAAAATTGTTGCAAATTGGGGCTCCTGCAGTGTGTATTTCATTAAACCAAAGATGGTATAAGGTTTAGTTCATTAAAAAGGTAAAGGCAAGAAAATTTTTATTATATCCTGTGTAGACAAGTTTCAATACATTACAAGGCGGCAGACGATTGCTCTAAATTTTATTTAGGTCGATTAGATTTCTAGCCAAATTGACTGAGCAGTTGAAAGAATGTAAGTGGCTAAAATTTGATAATATTACAAGTGTTATGAAGGAGGTTTGAACTGTGAGTCCATCATAAAAACATATTTTATTTGAAATAACGGCGTCTAGCTGTCCTCAAAGTCTTAGCACTACAAAAAACGCTGTTCATTGAAATTTCATCGGCTACCAACGCCTCTAGTAAATTTTTCTGGGCAATCCAGCCTTATGTCCCACTGAACTATGCATTTTATTTCACAAGGTTATTAATAATTTTTGCTCAAGATTCAGCGACAGCTAAATGTCAAAGGCAGGTCATACGTTGTTCATATTTTCCGATTTTTTCTGGTACCATGAAAGCATGGTAGCTTGGTGGCATCTAGCATGCCACCAGAAGGAATCTGAGAAGATAAACAATAAGGGCAAGTAAGTGGAGTTTCTCTTAAAAATTCATTTCCTAAGAATCCTCTTCCAAAAATTTATTCACTGACAATCCTTCACCAAAAATCCATTCACAGACAATCCTTCACCAAAAATTCATTCACTGACAATCCTTCACCAAAAATTCATTCACTGACAATCCTTCACCAAAAATCCATTCACTGACAATCCTTCACCAAAAATTCATTCACTGACAATCCTTTACCAAAAATTCATTCGCCATAGCAGACTAGGCTGCACCTGGAGACTAGCAGCTTTAATGGTTCTTTTTTCGTCAACTTAAGCAAAATGAGCAAGCCTGCCTTAAAACTTGGAAAAAATAAAATCATCGTTTCTTTAATTCCTAATCCCAAATTCTAAAGCTGAAATCTATCATTTACGGGCATGTATGAACAATTTTTCCTTTTTTTTTTACTTCCTACCCCAAAAAATCCCTAAATTCTATTAAACGTTTGATTTATTGTGTTACACCTAACACGGGACAACGTTAACACCTTTTGTAATCGCGTATGAAAACATCTGGAAACGAAAAAAGGGTCGATCTTTTTTGTCATTCCCGACTATTGACTTAAAAATGGTCGGTTAGGAAAAAAATTTACGAGCAAAAAAGGAACTAAAGCGATTAATTAAACAACGCATTTTCTTCTACTTCTTCGAAGAAACTTAATGTTGCAAAACCATTTCATAAATTAACGTTTTATCTTTAACTCTCTTTAAAAAGGCTAGAAAAAAGCCAGAAGGAAGAAAAAAATAGTTAAAGAGTGACGTCATTCGAAAAAACGCCATATTGTCTGCACACTTGACATTCTATCAATACAACCGGCAGCAACGGACTTTTTATGCATTTAAAAAAGGGAATGCGTATCTCTCCACTTGAATCTAAAATAAGCTCATATGCATGTCAAGAACTTTGCATCACGTAACGTTTATAATATCGAAACCTGCACAATCGGGGTAAATATTTAGCGATTGAATTGGTGGAAAAAATAGGTCAGTCGAGCCATGAAAATCTAATGTGACAGACACATAAGCTATAAAATCTTCACATTTTGTGTGTATAAACAACTTTAGACCCCGTAACCCATATCCCAGGGAAAGATCCGTCAACCGCCCATTTTTTTAACGAGTCACACGCGTCGGAAATGCTTTTTCAGTATTTAAAAAAAAAAAAAAATTAGAGCGAATCTTTTGGGGAAAATATTTTAATAAATATCGCGTGGCAAAAGATGGTGTAAGAAATAAGAGGATATGAAGGATAATAAAACAAGACACTTTTACCACGCCCATAAATTTGAGTGTTCTGTTAATCGCTTTTGTATGCTTTTGATAAATTTTGATCATTAGTCCCGTGGTTGATTTTCTTATCAGATAATGGCTCCTGATTTAATACTTTGTTATTAGAAGGAGTGTATGCTTGGTATGATTTTCCGAAGTAATACTTGTAATTTTTAAGGATAATAATTTGTCAAATTTGATTGGGTAAAATTTTTTAATCGTAAAAAGTAATTAGGGTTAACCCTTTGAAGGCGGAGGGCATCTAACCAAATTTCCATTAGTGAAATTTTCTGTGGTTGGCGCTGCAATGGCTACCCGTAAGATAAAAATTACACTTGAACACCACAAAAAATGGACGACCCGATATACATGCCCAAATAAGGATTGCAGCCAAAACTCATCCTGAATGTTAGAACTACTTTAACCTATTCTTGAAACCTAGAGCAAAACTAGGGGAAAAGAAGTCCGGGGAAAACTCACTCCAGGAAATGCAAAAGTAAAAGGCAAATAAATGTGACTAGTGTGAAATTTTTCAAATTAGTTTTTAAAAGGTTAAAAAATTGATTAATTTTCTACTATGGCTAAAGCTTCAGCTTTTTCAAGCTAAAATTTTCCAATGGGTTCTTTTTTCTGTCTCCATAAGCTTTACTAATGCTTATGGTCAATTTTAAAAGTCCTGAAAAATTATATTTAACTCTTTAATGACCAAGTATTATTTTCCTCCTTTCTATTTTCACTTTTTTCTTGGCATGCTTGTCATGCCCTCCGGCCTTAATGGGTTAAACTACATTCTTTTAATATAAATTTTTTTCGGATTTTATTTATGTGCCTCTTAAAACTCTTAAAAAAATTTCTAATCCCAAACTCCATTTGACGACAACTTTTCAAAACTCAAAAAACGTTTTCAACAATACTCGGGCACTCTATATAAATTCATTTAAAAATACATCCAGCTTAATTCCTTTACAATGCAACATCCCATTCCGTTATTACGAACCCTTTTCTTCCTCGTATACATGAATAACTTTGAAAAGAGAAGGAGGGAACAAACAAGCAAAAAGAGTAGGGGGGAGAAGTCAACCTTTGGGCATCTCTCCCCGGCATTTAAATAAAATTACAAAAGAATCGGCATTTCCCCCCAAAAAAATATTCACGTTAAACGCTGACCTTCAATTTTACGACTTTGAAAAAATTTCAATTTCGCATCATTTTCAAAACCATCTTAATATTTAACGTGCAGATTGATGACCACACCTATACAACCATATCATTATTTCCCTTCAAAAAAAATAAATTGATTAACTCGTAACAACCGAGTACGATTTAAAATTTTTCTTTTTATGTAAAGCGAGCTTTAATTCGTGCCAAAAAAAAACAAGAGAAGTAGAGGCGCCGTCATAATTTCTCTCGTTTAAATTTAAACGTTTTCATTATTAGGATCGAGTTTAAGAGAACTGGAGGGGTAATTATTTTAGGGTCACGAGTTGCTTTTTCTAAAATCGACTCACGTACTTTAAAAGGAAAATATAATTGCTAAGAATGAAATATCCGGTGAAAAAATTTTCCGCTTGTCTTGGAAAAAGCTTCTGCGCTTAAGTGCTGTCGGGATAAAGAGAAGGGAACCGTAGCCCCATAACACTGACATCCAAGTTATTAATGGTTCTACAAATTACATAATAATTAAATAACGCTGTACTTGTGATGAGTCATTTGTAGGAAATATTCATATGCGCTTCAGAGTTATTTTTAGTTATTTTTTCATATGACCAGGAAAAAAAAAAAGACGTGACTAGGCAATGTGCAACAAGTAGGTATAATTTTGTTATACTGATGATGATACTTGTCTAACATACCCGCACGTAGCCCGCTCTATATATTAAAAAAAATCCGAAATTCTACAAAAGAGGAAGATATGGCTATCGATAATGTGGGCCGAGAATGATGTAATTATTTAAAAATTTTAAAAAGACCCGAATCTGCTTTGTTTAATAAACCTTGTCAATGAAGCATGTAAGAGTCGAGATTAATTAATCTACGTTGTGTATATGGATTCAAAAGACTGCTTTCACTTGCGTAATATTGTAGTTTTTTTTATTGATTTAAAAGTGTTTGCTTTTTATAAAAATTAACAGCGGTTAATTTATTAGAAAATGAGGATTTTGTAAGAATGTGATTGTTTTATACAAAGAGCGTATTGAAGTGTGCACACGTATTCTTAAGTTTGATTGTGTATTTTCATTGTGAAAAAATTAATACGCAATTTGAATAATTGATTTTTTTAATAGCTGTTGATAAAGGAATATTAAGGTTTCCGCAAGGGCGGCGCCATTTAAAAAAAGTAAAGAGCCAAGGGGATATTAAAAATTTTTTAACGTGGCTGAAGTAATTTGAATTAATGGCAATGGACACTCAGTAAAAAATCGGTAAAAGCCGTGAGCCAATTTTAGATAAATTATTATGATAAAGATATCAGGCCCATTGGATTGTCCAGCTTAAAAACCGCTGGTGTCGTCATCAGCCCTATAAATTTTCTATCAGTGCTGAATGATGACTTTGGCGCATGGTAAAATAATGAGGACGATGCATCTTGAGAGCACTCTGGGGATTGCTTGGAGGCAGCCGGTGGAGTGCCTACTGGCCTTATAAACTTTTAAAATGTCTTAAATTTTATCTTGAAAATTTCTGCACTTTAAAAATTGGGTAGCTAGGAATTTCTTTTTATAGTTTCTGCTTAATGTACTGAAAATTTAAGGGCTTAGGCCATGCCAAGCCTTTGCCACTTTGTTGGGATAAAGCTCCTAGCGAGCTGAGATGGCTTGCCCTGATCTTGGATCAAGTTTTCTGGAGTAGCTGCAGTCTCTGATCGGTTTTTGTCTTCTTATTGGTTTTTAATCTTCATACCTAACTTGCCTGAAGTCTCTAACTAGCCTAGAAGGTTTCTGTTCTAATCTCTAAACCAACCCAGCTAGTTTCCGCTTATCTCTTTTAGTCTTCCTGATGGTCCTTGACCAACTCAGCCTCTTCCACCTGATGTCTATCTAACTCAACCTGCTTCGATCTCATCTCTGGTCAGTTTAACTAGCTCTACCCTGTTTTCTATGCAGCCAAACCGGCTTTTCTATATCTCTGGTAAGCCAAGCTAATTTAACTTTTCTCTGGATTTTGGACAACCCAGCTGATTTTCTCTGGTACCTAATTAGTCCAGAGAGCTCCTCTTCGATCTTCAGCCAGCCCAGTCGTTTTTCTCTTCTTCTTACAGTGCCTTCCAGCGACGGGAATTGGCGACCATTATGGTTAGAGATCTTATTGCGGCGTGCAAGAGATCCTAGCTGAATCGACTGTCTTGGGTCTTGCACAGCAAACCTTCGGCCATGATGGCTATACTAGGGAGCTTAATGCGGTGGCTGCCCAACACCTTCCGCGTGAAAGGCACCGACCTTTGTGAAATGTAGCTGTCTAAAGAGCCCGGTCAAAGTGTTGAAGTGAGCATAGACACCTCAACAGCATGATTTTTTTCGCAAGACTATTGACATTCAAAATGCTCCGAAACTACAATTAAAAAACAAATCTGCCCTTTAGCATTTTGATTTTTTTTTAAAAACAAAAAAACCGTTCAACTTGGCAAAAGCACGCACCTCGCCATTTTTAAAAATAGAAATTACGCAATGAAAAACAATGTTGACATTGAATTTCTTTGTGCTTTTCACAAGTGGAAAAACTTGTATGATATATACACAGGGGGGTATAAACACATGAGCGAAAAATTCACTGCATATAGCACATTTGAACTTTGTCGCATGCATAACAATTAGATAATGTATATTAATCAGGATGCATCGCCAACTACCGTTGGCAACCTTTATGTATTAAATTTTTTATACTTAATCTTCAAGAGGTCGTATGCAGGCGACGAATATAACAATATAATAAGCACGTTACACAAAAAAACATGCGTGGATGACTTTTTTATATAAAAGAAGAGTAAATACTTGGGAATTTCATCACTATCGTCGACGCCATACAACTCCACTTCTCTTGTGTAATCCAATCAGGGAAGTATGACATTGTCCTGGGAATTGTCTTGGATTCCCAAGGATATGGCTTCTCATTTTGACGTTATTCTCTCCCTTTTCGAAATCTAACGACATTTCTCACGGTATTTTTTTATTTATTATGAAAAATAAAAATTAATAAAAAAAAAAAGGTTGACTCCTGGGTAATTACAAAATTAAACTCGATTAATTTTGATTAGATGACATGAAACTGCGTGAATAACATCTGCAGATAAGGTAAAATGGAAAGCGACACACGCATCTGCTTACTTGGAAGGATTTCAAAAAAAAAAAAAAGTTAAAATGTCAACATTAACTTCCTAAACTCGAAACTTTTTATCGGAATTCTTGTTCATTTCCTCCGCAGTATTCCCTAAAATGTCACTCCGCATTGGTGGCTCGGAAAAAAAAAATTAATTTGAAGAAAATTGAGTGTTATTCCCGGGTGGAATATTTCAACAATAGAAAATTCGATTTTGACCCGTTAATGAACAATAAAAATGCAAAACAAATCCCATGAGGAAAGAATGACGTAATTATAGTGATTGCCAATACCTGGAAGCGATTAAGGAGAGGAAAAAAATCATCTCGTCTTAAAATAAAAATACTAAAAAGATTAAATGCAATGAAACATGAGAAAAGATCTTCTTATGTACTTTTTTTTTCATTATAATGGATATGACTGGAGTATTTTTAGAATCGCGAATATTGATAACATGCTCGAATAACGAAGGAAGTGTGCCATGTCTGATACGGACGTTTTGCAGCCGCATTTGAATCAATATTTTGCTATAAAAAAATTAATATTGACTTGAGGGGAGAAAATAAAAATGGATGGCTTCCCCTTTCTTTGGGAAGTATAAATTAAAACCTTTTTATTTTCCGGAGTCAGCAGGTGGGGGAATAATAAGCCAATAAGAATGTTAAGCGAAAGCTTTTCTCATTTTTGCAGTCAACAGGTTTTCTTTTTTTTACAAATCCGTGTATAATGTTTTTTTTTTTAAAAAAAAGCTTTATGAATATTTGTAGCTTTTATAATCTTCGTTATTAAAAATTTATAAAGGTTTGAATGGCAAAATGAAAATTTTAATAATGGAAAATGCGTAGTTAGTTTTTTTTAATCAAGTCGGCTAAAGATCGCAGCTAAAAATAACAGGAGATTTAAAAATTTAAGGCTCTGCGTATCTACCTTTTGAATTCAACGACACTAGGAATTTGTGAATTCAGAAAGCTCTACATTTCCCTGATTCCTTTTGTCTCTTTCCTGAAGATGGCCGATTTGAGAATTTGTTGATTAAATGGTTCTTTCCTTCAACAGAATAGGCCTTTAGCTCTAGCTCATTAGCTTAATGATAAATCCATCACAGACTACTGTGACAGTGTTAATTGTAATTGCAACGACCATGAAAAAATGCAACTCATATCAACTGGAACAGATTTCACAAGATCAAAAAACACAATCACACACAGCCCATCACGAATTTTGCATTTTACAATCATCAGACTTCAACTAAATTTTTAAAAAAGCATCTGATATTCCATGCAGTGAGGAGCCACGCATCCAACATTTAAAAAAATACTCGCAACCCCTCAGTAGCTCTCAAAAAGTCTCCTCCTAATAAAGATGACTCCAGTTTCATTGCAATAAATGTGAAAGCCATAAATTTTCACTGCACCTTCCTTCAACAGGTCCTAACTTAAAACAAGACTTTTCTTAACTTCAACTTAAGTTTTTTCATCTGAAACCATGAATTTTTAAAACAACCAAGCCTCATGCTCCTGTGACATCTGATATTGATGACCCTTGAACATGAACATTTATAAAAAAAAATAGCAATCCTCTCTCTTTCTCTCTCTCCCTTTTCCGTTTAACTGTCTAATCATCCTTAACATCACAAATTTGCATTAAAACATAAAAAACCCCAAAGACGATATTAAGTCATATAAATCAAATATGCAAATTTTAATATCGAAACTTGATATCTCATTTAAGCATTGCCTTCTACTAAATTGAATATTAATACATATATTTTCATCTTGTCTTATAAATACATCATCCTATCCCAATTTTAAAAACATTAAGAACCTATAATTTACATCAACATTTACACTTCTCTCATTAGCCTATTGTTCAATACACACACACACTCGAAAAAAAAAAAAAGGTAATGATAGGATGCACAAACAAATCTTCCATTACACGATTCATTTAAATCTAACCTTGAAAAAGAAAATCACAAAGCAATTCTCTTTTTTCCTAATCTTATCAGTTTCCCATCATCCTTATTACGTTTTCTTAATCAAGATTTGATGTTTTTCACCTTTAGTCATTCAATCTTAGAATTTCTCCTAATGGGGAATATACATATGCAATAATGACACATTCTGAATTAATGCTTAATTTGCTTTTTAAATGTGCTTGGTTTTCAATAAAACATATGTTCTTTACACCTGTTAGCAATGATCAAAATTCATAATTCATAACATCTCGAATTGCTTATGCTGCATACCAGTACTTCATGTTTTTCCCATTACGGTTGCAGTCATATTCCCAAAACACAGAAAATTGATTTCGTAAGTCACAGCATTTCAAAGGGGAATGTTTGTTGATTGCTTGATCAATAATTTTTTTTCTATATGTAAGAAAATAAAGCTTATGTCCTTTCATTTGAGACTTTGTTTATGTCAGTCCTGTAAACATGAAATTTCCACAAGCTTACCTATCTTTGTGTCCTGTTATAGTAATCCTTCAATAGCCGTGTGCATGGTATACTGACCCAGCGTTAGGGAATTTAATAATTAGCGTCAAAAAAACACCATTTTTCAGTTTTTTCCTTTCAATATTATACAAATAAACCACAAAACCTAACCGATCTTAATACTGTAACACTCACGGTGACGCACGACTGGGCCCGAATGACTTCGGCTTTCGGCGGGATAACAGCTAGTCGACGAGCTCAACGCGAGGTGATTTCTCGTTGCGAGTTTAAAACGACCGATTGCATCAAATTTAATTCCGATCATGAAAATTCCTTATTTAAAAAAATAACGTTATTTAAACAATCCACAATTGATTACCCGTCATCCATTTTCTTCTCAGTCAGAGCTTACAGCTTATTCAGAAACTCAAAATGGCGTCAAAGGAATTCATCGGGAAGTCAAAGGAATATCTTCCCTTTCACTGGCAGCCATATTAAAAACCCAAATTAATTTTTTTTGGATGTTTCTTTTTTCAAAATAGGCTTGCCTGACTTTCTGGAGCTTCCGGAAACAATTTATAGTTTTCTTTGATGTCTGCAGGATTTATTAAGAGTACGAAAATGATATAAAAGTACGAATTACAGATTTATTAAATCGATTTACAGAAGGCGAATCTACCAGGTAAGTCGATTTATTCCATTTAACCCACTACATTGTTTTTTCAAGCTTGATTTAAAATGGTGCCACTATAAATATCCATTTCCTTAAAATGAAAGCCATATATTAACTTCCGAAAAAAAAAACCATTTAAATTCGCCTTTGCAAATTAACGGTCAGGACAACGCCTGGCGTCAAAAGAATTGAAAACGATTAACCTGAAAGACGTGTCATTAGGCACGTTCGAAACAATGAAATATTATCTTTCAGTTAAAGAAGATTCTCGATCAATTGAAATCCTTGTTAAAAATAATGGTATCACTTAGTACCATGCCGTTGCGTGATCTCCGCCTCCGTTTTAAATAAATCCCCCTTATTTTTATCGTTCTGTTCGTATATATTTCCTTGCCAAAAATAATTTCAAAAAAAAAAAAAAACTTACCCAGAGTTGTCTCCGTCAGTCGAAAATGGGCTCGGACCCTCAGTGGTTGGAGTCGCCACTTCAGGTTCTTCTTGTAAAGGACTTTCATAAATTAATGTTTCTACCATTGATCCCTTCGAACTCCCGAACGAAACCCTGTAAATAAACAAAAAAAGAAAACGCCTTCATAAGTCCGTTTATGCAATTGCAGCACTCTTTCTTTTATTCTTAGACGTGTCGAAGGGTTAAAATCATTTGAAATGAAAGAAGGTTGACACTGATTCCAAAATAAACAACAAAAAGACATTTAACGATTATGTTAAAAGGGTTGACCTATATCCTTTCCTCTCGATTAAGGTCGAATTTTACCGCCTACGCTATAAAATCGCTAATGGACTTTTAGGGAAGAGAAAAGAAATAAGGTAAAGTTTTTTCATAACTCATTGTCGGGAACCTCTATTTCCCGAATAAGTTAAATGCACGGGAAATCAATTTTCCCGAGCATGTTCTTCATTTCCGGTATTGCGCCAAATTTTCAATGCTGGCGGAAAATTTTTTGATAGTCTGATCGTATTTCTCATTTTAGAATATTCGCTAACGTTTTTCTAATATTTTTCTACTTCTAAATAAACCGGAATAAGGATTTGTCGCAGTAAAAACCTCAAACAACTTGTAAAAATATCAAATTAATCGTTTAAGTCCTATTGTTTTTCTAAACCGAGCATACATACCGCCATATTGATTTTAGAGTCGGATTTTGGAAAAATTTAGAATTAATAGTTTATTTACCCTTCTTGCTAAAAATAAAACCATTTGAGTCGAAAACGTATATCAAAAAAACATTTCTTCAGGTATTTATGGTAAATTCAAAGCTGTTTTAATAAGTTTGTTTATTTACATTCTCCATTTTTGGTTGCCAACATGAAAATTTTGGTCGCAAAGTACCGGAAGTAGCTGCCGGGCTTCTGCTATGTTTGTTTACTTGAGTAAACAGCGTTTTTAATGATTTTTTATTAAAAAAATCGTTATAAACAATAAAAAGTACTTTAATTGATTCGTTATGAAAAGTACCTTGCTAAACTAGGAAGAAAAATGAATTTTCCCGTCTAGGTTTTCTTTCTGCCCTCGCTTCGCTCGGGCATAAAAAAACCTCGACGGGAAAATTCATTTCCCTCCCTAGTATAACAATATACTATTAAACCGCCCTTTTCAGATCACAATGAGGTTTTTTTTTCAAATATAATATTGTAATCAGAGAAGAATGCAGGCATCGCCCAAATAATGAGATTAATAAATGAAGAGTTTAATGCCTCTTAATCAGGCTTAGGATTTTGATGTTTAGTGAAGTGTGATGGTAAATTTTGTCAGTGGCGGATTAAAATAAGACTTAGGTACGGGACAAATAAGAGGGCTGCAGCCGAGCCCAATAAAACCTTAAGTCCGGTCTGTGTCTGTTATGAGCTGCTCAAAGCTTCTGCTTCTAGGGTCTATTTGGCCAATCTGCAACTAACAAGGATCATTTTTGCTTAATTTTTTTAATCGTCTGTTCTAATGAAAGCGTCCAAAAGGGACTATGAACTCATCTTTTTTTTAAACTTTCGAATTTTGCAAAAAAAAAAGAAAAATGACAATATATTATAAATGAATTTTCCTGACAGTTTTATTTTCGTAATTGGCAACAGTTGCGAAACATGCACGATTTTTGGCAATACATCAATGATGCAATTTTGATAAGGGAACAAGATGTTTAGGAAAAAAATGAAAGCATGAAAAAAAATTAGCGCGTAATGTGTTAGCTTACAAATTGAAGGTTTGCGTCGGCGGGTGCTGTCAATTAAACCAAACAAATTCCGAATAAATTTGTTTATGGTAATTATCATCCTCTGTAAATAAACACGTCTTAAAAAGATCTACATTTTTTTAATAAACAGCTGCAAAGGGGACTATCATAAATTCTTTCGCAATTTTTTTCCCTTTCCTTTTGACGTTTTTGTTATTAGAAAACTGCAGCGCACCGAAACCGCCGCGGCTCATCCTTAATCATTTTTCATTGGAGAAAGCAAAACATAAAAAGCCAGCTGGAAAACTGCCATTAAAATTTCACGAAAAATAATCCCAAAGACAAATTGAGAATGATTATAACGTTGATAGGAATATGATGAATCTTTTCTAAAGAGCCAAAATAAATTCGTTGTGATTATAGCTTTTTTGCTTTTATGTATTTTCATGAAAATAAAGAACGGAAAAGGAAATGATCCTAACGCACACAACGGTTGATTAATGAACGAAGTGAAAAATAATTTCATCGGACGATGGAGACATCTAACGGAAGAAGAATCAAACTAATCAAAAAACATATTACAATGGTCGAAGTTTTAGAAAATTCCACCCCGGTTTTTCCTCCCCTTTCGTATACGATCAGCTGACATGCGAAATGATTACGTAACCTTTTTCCTTTCCCTTGTTTTCCTTTTTTTTTTGTTTTCCTTCGATGCTGTTAAGTTGGCTAAAATATTGCCAACTATAAAAGGGCGTGGTCTCGGTAGAAAAGAAAATAAAGAAGAGAAGAAAAAAAGGAGAAAAGAAAAAAATGTAAAGATTTATGATTGTTGGGAATGACCAAACGGGAGCCGTGAGAGGGAAAGAAGGAGGAAGCCTCGGAGTTCAAGTTCAGCTGAAGGCCAACCGGCTGCAATTTCGTCTTCGATCTCTATGGTTTTTACGTCATAAGCTTAGCACGTGTTTTAACTTGTTAAAAAAATCCCAGGACTATATGCAATATTGATTTTTCGTGCTGACCTATTTTTCCTGGGTATTATTTCCGTAGTTGTAAAGTAGTTAACACCCATTTTTTGAAAATAGGTTTCTTAAGGAAATGATGATAAGAATTGGAATGATTTTATGACATTTTCAGCAATTAGCGTGTTCATAGCGCTTCTTGAGTAAATCGTATTTAAAAGCGTTTTAATTTATAGCTTTTTGTGTGTTTTTGGTGCTTGAACGATAATTTATCAAACTGGTGCTGAAACTGTTGATGCACAAGCGTTTATTTATGGAATTGGTGCTAAAGGTGTTTATGATTTAGCGTCCATTTAAGAAGTGGAGGCTAAAATCGTGGTTGCTTTAGCGTCCATTTGTGAAGTGGAGGCTGAAGTCCTGGTTGCTTGAGCGTCCATTTATGAAGTGGAGGCTAAAATCGTGGTTGCTTTAAGCGTCCATTTGTGAAGTGGAGGCTGAAGTCCTGGTTGCTTAAGCGTCCATTTGTGAAGTGGAGGCTAAAGTCCTGGTTGCTTAAGCGTCCATTTATGAAACAGGAGGCTAAAGTTGTTGCTCCTGTAGAGTGTGTAAAACCTTAAAAAAATTCGTTTCTCGCTTCCTGCTAAATTACATCTTTTAACTCTAAACCTAAAATGCTTCAAACAACTGAAATAACGCAAAAATATAAAACCGGTATAAAAACTGAAGGTGAACCGTATCATTTAATTTCTCAATAAAAGAATGAGCTCACCCACTATAAATATTAACCTAATTTTATTAACAATTTTCCCAACGAAGAAACGTAAACAACCTATTATAATCGGAACAGTAGATTGGCTATGCTGAGGTGCTTAAAACAACTCTCTGACCCTATGGGAGAAACCTTCTTAAACCGTGCATAAGCTAAACACAGCTTCAACGAGAAAATCTAATGTATAAATGGAAGGAGCAGCATATGCCTACAGGGAAAAATGTTTTTCCAGGAACATGAAGAATCAAGTATACTATGACAGGGCGTTGAAATTTGATTTTTAAAAGAAAGAATAAAAGAAACGTTTTCTCCAGAATTTTTTCTCTGTAATGAAAACCTTACAAAATTTGCTAGCAGCTTCCATGGAAACATAATGACGATAAGTGTTTTTCTCACATTTAAAGAACAATCAGCTAATGGAGGAAATAAATAAATTGCAAGTTCCCCCCCATTACAGTCTTGTATATTTTGTTTTGCCGTTCGAGCTTTTGCAGGTATTGTGCAATGGAAATTTCAGAATTTTATGACCGCGTCCTACATTAAGAAACCATAGAAACATAAAATTTTTAAATTGGCCCCCATCTAGTGAAATCCTGACATTTTACATATTCGATATTTCTTTCATGTGAACGAAGGATCCAAGATCAAGACCTCAACTCATTAAATTCATTTGGATGATATTACCCTCACGTTGCACATTCGATTTGCATTTTCATTCATAAAATTGAACTTAACAAAAACAACAAGTCATCATTCACAAGAATTTCTTTTCTCGAAAACAAAAAGCCGGTTGCCGCAATTTTAAACTCGCAAATCTTTTATTATCAATGAAAAGCTCAAAAGCTATATAAAAACGTCTTGTTTTAATTTTTCAAACGTGTCAAAAGCCCCGTTGTTTTCCACCCACATTTATTAACCTTGGTTCGTAACGAAGGTTAAATTCGCTGGGAATGTCGTCAGCATTTTCGTTCTTAAAAAGATTATTTACCTGATTTTCGCCAATTGCGCTCGTACGCCTACCCGCGGGAGGGCTAATCAAATGTAAGTTGAGTTATGAACTGATCTGTGAAATGATCGAGGTCAACGAAGCAATAAAAAACAGGACATAAATCAGGGAAACAATCGAAATTAGGTTCGGTTCAAACGGAAGACGTGACGCAACGAAAATAAAAGTGACATTTTTGACCCTTTTAATATGATCTAATTTTACGTATTGCATCATTTGTGTTGTTTTTTTTAGGTGTTTGAACATGTAGGTTGAGCGCCAATCATTCTCATCGGGTCAGAATTTTGGGTCATCATCCACCAGGGCCGTCGTGAGAACTAACATCCCTTCCTGAGAAAGACTTTTTTTTACTGAACTTTGATAATGGAGCCTAGTAGGGAGTGGACATTTCGATGAGTCTTCTGTTACACGCGGGGTCACCATTTGAAATTCAGGAAGCTGCCATTAGAGGCCCTAAATTAAAAGAGACTAACAACCTGTCCGCCATTAAAAAATTAAAACGTCATTTTCAGCAACATGGAGAACTAATCAGGAGAAAATTCGGTAGCAATGATAGTGTACATTTGAATGGCCACGGCCATTGGATGAGGCTGCCCGAAACAGGGACGTGTTTTCTAGTCCATACCAGACCCTTAAATTCCTGAGCCGCGAAGTTTTCTGTCTACCTGGTCTACGCTGGCCCTCGATCTTCCCTTCCATGGTTAGGTAAATTTTTAATAGTTTTCTATTATTTGTAAGATTATTTTTCTTATTTGCCTTTGCCACAAGAGCCTTCGCGACTGCGGGAGCCGCGGAGGTGGTTTCCAAGCCGCTGAGTCAGGGCTTAGTTTTGTATAGGTAAGCCCCCATTCTGATACTGTAATCGCCGTTATCGCATTACCCTCTTCATTTACCTGATGATAACCAACCTCTAAATAAATTCTCGAATTGATTCATTATATTATGAACCTTGCTTAAAGGCGCTAGATAACCCACGCTAACCCTGCCCTCTGTAACATTCTCTCAATTAAACATAAATCTAGATTCCTTTCCTAGATCCTATTTACAGGAAGCTTTACCACCAACGTTATAAATCACGGAATCAATCAATTCTAAAAATAACCCGAAAACGTGATTGATGTTTTATCGAACAACAATATAATCTGGAGGATTTTAAATATTAGTCTCGGCGGGGAGAAAATAGTTACATATGTTTGGTCATCATCAAGATAAAAAATCGTGGCCAGTATATTAGACATCTCGTTCATCTTCATAGATGCTTTGCCAAGATGCTGTTTTGGCTCAAAAAAAAATTTTTTTACACAGCGAGTTCAAACGCCGGAATATTGAGAGAGATTTATTTATTTTCTTTGAACTTAGACTTTTTGCTAAGCCTTATAAACATCCCTAACCCCTCCTTAAAACGGTGGGATTTTCAATATCACAATTTGTGTCCCAACAGCGCGCGTTAAATCCCCCTGCAGAGGACGTCCCCCTCGGGTAATCTAAGATATTACTGAATAAATAAATAACACGTGAGGGGAAGGCGGGTTTTGAATGATTATTGCGATATTTATTATAAAGAATATTTTTGATTATCATATTTTAAGTTTTTGCTATGGCTTTTGTCTAGGCGTCGTGTATTTTAAATATTTTGAAGGATCAAGACAAGAGATTTTGATTTTATTATGAGGGTTTTGATTAAATCACAAAGGATTGTTCTTTTTTCTTGTCAGTTAGACAAAGTTTGAATAATAGGATTTCAGGAAATTAAAAGGCGAGAGTGATTTGCAAAAAAGGCGTTAACCAGTTAATTTTCCTCGAAATAAATTTTCATGATGAATATTTTTTCACTCAAACTTTCGTGTATAAAATGTTGCTTTTATGAGAATTGTATCTCTAAAAATGAATTTGGAGGAAAAAAGTCCCGAATCACTAGTTTTGGTTGTTCAGACAGAACGTACTTCACGTCCCCAGTCTTTGTTATGCCTTTTAATGTTCCCCTAAGCATCATCACAAGGACACTTAACACCCTTCAATTATTAATGATCAGCTGGAAACTAAGAGCCAAATATTTATCATTCTCAGTTCCAGAACTTTTCCTTTATTTTTATTGGTGCTAGTTAGTGCTATGATCAACGAGGGAGCTGGCGTCAATATAGTCTGCTAAAATCATCGTATGAAGTTGAAAGTAAACAAAGTTCTTATTGGAAGTCAAAATCGCTGTAACACAAGATATTCACCAGCGATTCTGGCGGATGAGTTTTTCAGCAGCATGGCCCATTCTAAGGTCTTTGGCCTGTGGTCTCTGGAGTCTTTCGTACAGGGACGAAGGACTAGATAGGAAGAGAGGTGAAAACAACGACTCCTGATTGTCTGGCAGAGTTTTATGGGTCGCACCTAGATCCGACACTGTACCCATCTTCTATTTGTCGCCTCTCTTCCTCCAACAAACTAGAGCGCTCAGCCCTCTTACTCACATATGGACAATCCGCCACTGTAAGCATAACATTATTTTTTTCAATTTCACAAGAACGTAACATTTAAAATAAGGTGATATCTGGAATGACGTCTTTTCAAAAACACTTCCTCTTCAATATTCTACACGTTGAACCGTGAGGAAAAATTTTTTCTCT
Source organism: Liposcelis brunnea (assembly GCA_023512825.1). Taxonomy (NCBI): domain Eukaryota; kingdom Metazoa; phylum Arthropoda; class Insecta; order Psocodea; family Liposcelididae; genus Liposcelis; species Liposcelis brunnea. The sequence continues at coordinate 21,294,259 of CM042073.1, forward strand.
TTAAAAAATGTTTATTTTTGGGTCACACCAGAATTTTAAAAAACTCCCAAAAATTCACGTCGAGCTATTTTTAAAAAATGAATTTCCTATTGATTTCCCGCATCTTTAACCGGGCGATTTTTTTTAAAGACGTGACTCGTCCCTTAGGAACGGAAGCGAAAAGTGATAGAAACAGCAAGGGGCTGCGTAGGACTTTCTCATCTATTATAAACACATACATCCACACCTTTCATTTTTTTTCTTTTCCGTACAGTCACGACAACTCATGCTGTTTCTTTTTTCCTAATATACGTAGGTCTTTCTTTTAATTAAAAAAAACTTAGCATCGATACTTCATTCATTCAGTGGCGGGTGCCCATGAAGGTAATGAAAGCTTTAGGTCAAGACAAAGTTCTGCGCAGGGTGGAAAAGTTACCAAGCTTCGTATGATGTTGGTAACCGGCTTATCAATTTACTCCTAACCAAATTCTTTACTTGTATCACAATCGTCTTCTTGATTCTTATGAACTGGATGATCTCCCTCAAGTTGTGGGTGGTCAGCTTTAACAGAAGATCTTGTAGGAGTCAGAGATAGGCTTGGAACGCTAACTGTGCGGGCTCAGTACGAATCTGCCCATAGAATGCCCGCACATTGTGCAAGTGCAAGATGGAGGTCCTCATTTGCCCACTTGTCGGTTTCATAGCGTGCGTTGACGTCTTCCGGCTACCAAGCACCATTCTTCCCGGCGCAGACAGTCCTCTTCCCTCAAGTTGTAAGCCCTCATTTCTGCCACGTCACCCCTCCAACTAGCTGTCGGCCTACCCTGCCTCATCCTCCCCAAAGGCTGCCATTCAAACACCTGCTTGGGGATTTTAAACTCTGCCATTCTTTGGACGTATCCGAACCACACTAACTGCTTCGTTTTAATGTCCTCGGTAATTGGTTGCGGAGCCTCCATAATATTTCTCTTATCCTGGCGTTCGGGATGCGCTCTATATAAGATTTCTTGGCTGATCTTTTCCAGTAGTCCATTTCAGTGGCTTTTAGAAATAAGAAGTCAAAAAGGTGATGGAAGTGGTAAGGTTTGTTGCAGAGTTGAATTGGCAGTGGTAGGGCATGTGACCAGGCAGGATCACGAGCGGTGGGCGGTAACATTAACCCAATGGAGGCCGCACTTACCGTCTAGACAAAGGGCAGGAAGGGGTTGGTTCCGGAGAGAAGAGAACGTTCGACATGGAAAAATTCAGGAGAGGCCTATATCCAGGAGTGGATGCGAACAGGCTGAAGAAGAAGTAGAAGAAGAAGAAGAAAAAGTCAAAAAGACATCTCGATCTCGTAGACCTTTTTTTAAAGACTGAATTTCACAGAGCTTGTAAACTCGCTTGTTTCCCAAGTTTATCTTATTTACTTTATCTTCCGCTGGTTAAGGCCACATTTCACTGAGCTAGCAAACTCGCTCGTCTCCTAACTTTTAACCAGCTACTCGCGTAGCTGGTAGTTACCCACTTTGCATGCATGTTCAAGACATCTAAGCCGCCACTGCTTAAATTTTATATAAACAAAATACGGATGAACTCACCTTTTTAAAGACGTGGTTTTAGTCCCACCATTCTGAATCAACTTTGGCTTGAGTTTATCCGAACTAGTAGGAGTAGCACCACCTTGGCTTGCAGTACTCGTTATATCACTAGCTTTACTGCTTAGACTACTTGCACTACTTTCAGTCGAAATCGTCGGACCGGGATTCATTTTCACATGTGTTTTTATTATTTTTTTACCACCACTTCCACCGCCGCCGCCTCCCCCATTCGCGTAAACATTTTGAGTTTGTTCTATATTTATAAAATTTTGTATTGTTGTCGGAGCCATGTTGCACGTTAGATTTTTATCCCCGTTTAACATGACACCGCCGTTCCTGGCCGAAATCCCGTTCACGGCCCCATTCCTAGGCGAAGTCTGTTGCTGCTGCAATTGTTTCTCTATTTCCAATTCTAATTGTAAATGATTTTTATTAAGAGGAGGTTTTTCCTCGACCGGTAGCATGTATGAAAGCATTTCTTTTGTTACTTTCCACGCGTCACAAACGAACTCATTCGTTTATTATTTTCGACTCGAGATTAAATTCTTTTGATTTCTCCATTTATTATGATTTGATACATTCCTTTTTACGCGGCTATAAAAAATCGAAAAGCCATTTTTTTCCTCCTTCTTCTTGTTACTAAAATCGAGCCAACTTTCTGACACGCGTTTTTGACTTTTGTTTACGTTTACGATAAAATTCTTTTTAATCGAAATTTATAACGTTTTAATTTCCAACGCAATATTTAAATTGCGGGCGATCTTTATTTTCAAAGACGTCGAAATCGAATGAGCATGTGCTCTGCGACGTTGTATCCGCAAAAAAGCGCCGGCGTCGGTTTTTCTTATTTCGCAGAATCTGAAAAGATAAAAAAAAGGAAGTTAGTTGATACGGTTTTGAAAAAAATGAGAATCAATTTTGGCGGAAGAATAAAATTTTTTTGGCATGTTTAAATTTTGGCACTTCCGGTGACAACCACAAACGAGTGAAAGACGTTTAATGGATCAAGGTTAGGAAATCCATCAAATTTTTTTTTGATTTTGAAAAAAATGGCAGAAGAAAAATTTTTTGTTGTTATCTACGGAGTGTTAAATAATGCATGTAAATTGACACTACAATCAATTTTTAAATGTTTTTTCCTTTAAAGATAACCTTTATGCAAATATGAGTAGATGATGCAACGTTTCTTTTTGATATTTTTTTTCCTTTAAAATGATAAAAATGTTGCAGGATTGTTGGAATTTCTCATCAAGATTTGAGAAATGTGAAGAAGATAAATGATGAAAAATTAAAGTTGAAATATTTCATTTTGAATAATTGTGTACGGTTTAGGCGGGCTTAGGCAAATGAAATAGTAGGATTTAATTCAGTTCCGAGTTCCTTTGCCTTTATTTTATTTTTTTGCATAATGTTGATTTACATCATGTTTGCATTTTAAATGAAAGTCGTAGCATCTGTTTTGCAAAATGAAAGAAAGGAAAAAGTAGAACGGAATCTACAAAGCAAAATGGTTTGAATTAAATTTCTTGTAGAATGAATGAGGATTTTATTAGAGGCATCTTCAAAAGGCAACTGCAACTGCTCTTTTTTTGATTATAGCTTATTTAGACGATTTTCTCCTTTTTTAATCCAAAAATTAATAATGAGCAAAAAAGACACAAGTTCACAACATTTTTTATTTACTTGTTCCCTTTCTGCAACAAGCTATTCATTCCCCTTCTTTTTGAGGCTGACGTCATCACTAGTACCAACTTCGAGCGCCACCGTCGCCCCCTATATAAACAACGACACTACCCCTCCACCGCCATTTGCAAGTCAGACCTCGTACCGAACACATCGAAAAAAAATAAGTGCCGTTAGTTTAATAAATCTTTTTTAAAAAATAAAGTTCCTTTGAGAATGTTCGAATTCCCAAATTTTTTGCCTTGTTACAAAACACGGACCCACGAACGACTAGCAACAAAAAAGCTGCATATAATATCAAAATAATAATCATTCATTACACGAAATCATGGCTCATGCTTTTAATGCTAGTGACTAATCTTTTTTCGCTAATTTTTTTTATTCTTAGACGTAACGGATGTTAAAGTCATGCCGCGTCTTTTGTTTTAAAATAAAAAAAAAATCGCATCTGTTTCCATTTTTTTGGCTCACCTAACACGCCATTTAAACCAAATATCTTTCCCTCCCTTTTAAACATATGATCGTGACATTTTCAATTTGAAAGGACAATCTTTATTATAAAAAGGAAACGCAGTCACAGTCTAAAGCCCTTCTTTTCCCCAAAAACGGATGAATGAACACGAACTGCATCATTGCGTGACCCCACCGCGTTTTTCTTCTCCGTAAAAGAATTTCCAAAGAGGGGTGTTCCGGTTTTGTAGAGATCTTGTAGAATAAACTCGGATCGATGAAGAAGGTGGATATGGGTGGAAGAGTCGTCGAGCTTTTACATGAATCCTCTGTCTCATTAACAATTAGAGAATCAGCAGAAAAAACTTTTTCGTGGGATTTAACATTTGTTTGAAAAGAATGAAAGTGGATTTTGAGAGAATCAGTGGCGGTGAGAGTTCTTAGCTGGAAAGGAAAAAGAAATGACAATGAGGAAAAGGCACAAACTTACTGAACGAACTGACTTTTTCATCAGTCTGCTCAGTGTTCAGTAGCTTTTGCTTGGCCAAGTCCAGGCCTCTTAAATCGACCACCCTTACTCTTGGCTAAAAGGCCAAACCTGAATTCTTCTTGGCTTCAGTCAAATTGAAAGGCTCCGGAGTAAGGTTTTCCTCCGCCACTGAAGAACATTCCTCCACTGATTTTATTAGGGGCGGACTCTCAATATCGTGATATTTCCCACCAGGTCGGGGATTAATCGGCAATTACGGTATCGAAACATGAACCCCTCGTTATCTTTTATATATGGTACTATTTCAATATTCGTTGATATTGACGTACATGAGATCCTTTTTATTTTTCTAACGAAGTCCTATTGTCATTTTTCCACGTCGAAAAAAGAAAATCCACAGCAATATAAAAGGAAAGGAGAAAGAGGTGGGGAAGGCGATGCTTTGTGAAAAGTTTGTTCGGATTTTGTTCTTGTATATAAAAAGTCGTCATTCAACAAACCCTTTTCTCCTGTGTGTGGAAGCCCGAGGAAGTCGCCATTATTTTTCCATGAAAAGGGGGGAAGGAGAATTTATATATATAAAAAAAAGGCGCCAGCAGAGAGAGATATTCGATAAATGCATTATCAGGCTTAGATCGAAGTTCAAGGACTTTTCTCTTTTTTTTTTACAAATGAAGATGAATGTAAATAATAATGGCTTTTGTGTTTGGGGGAAGTGTAGAAAGGTGGGAGATGTTGTCTGGAGTGATTTTTCAAACTATGTCGGGAGGAGAAAATAAGAAAAAAAGGCCGTGAGTTACAATCGAGAAGTTTTATCGGGAGTTAAAGGGCGAGAAAGAAAGGAAAATAATGGGAGGATTTTAATGATGAACCCTGTTTTTGGAATTTTATTGCTTTTACGATTTTAATATATTCGCTGAAATTTATGATGTGGGTTAAAGGGTCATTGCGAACATAAAAAAAAAACGGTAGAAGAAATTTAATTGTGAGGGATGTTATTCATCCTTGAATGCTTTCTATTGAAAGCTTACATTTTAAGAAAGTTAAGTCATCTAGATGGCATCAGTGACCTGAGAAGAAAACTGTGACTAGGTATTAGGGGATGTTGCAATGCAGGCTATTAGGGGAATGTAAGTAATGCGGCAACAGGGCTTCAGGCACTGTAAAGTCACTGGGTCGCGTACCCAGGTTGCAAGATGACGTCTTAAAGACGTACACGCCTCATTTGGGACAAATGAGGTGTCAAAAAGACATCTCCAAGACGTCCTTTTCAGGACAATTAAGGACCACTACGAGTTCTAGACGTCATCTTGCACAGTGGGTAACCAAGTCAGCAATTAGAGCTACTACGACCAAGTATTACTAATACATGACACGAAAAATTAAAAGCTCTTCACCATCCTTGGTACCTTGGACCTATCAATTATTTATCCTCGCTCCCCCGCGCTCTCTACGGCCTCGTTTAATATTCACTACATTATTACTTAACGTCAACACTACTTTTTACGAAGTGCAAATACTATAAAACTTTTTAATTTAATAATATGACATCATTTGTGTAACCAAGTTACACCTGCACTTCTTTTTCTCCTCCAATTTTATTAACCCAGTAGGAACTAGTATATACACGAACACGGTCATCGAGTCAATAAAATAGAAATGACATCACTGTTAATATGATGAGATAATTGTTGTATTTTTTTCGTAGGTAATTTAGTTACGCCCAATTACGGCAACTCCCAAGTCACGGCTTCCTAACTTCAAATAATAAATCCCCGAGTTGCTGTTGTCCTGCAGTTTTTATAAATAAGGACTTTCGCAATTTAGCTAAATTGCGTCGTTTGCAAAAAAAAATGATGCATTCTTTTCAAAAATAAAAAAAAATGATGTCACATTTCCCTCACGTGTGTGTTACATGAAAGCTGTTCCAATTTGTTGACATTTGGCCAATCTTCGCTTACGGTTTTAATTATCATCCTCCTTCGGGTTTCTTTCTCCTGACGTTTGCATCTCGAATTGCAGCACTCCCCCAACGCACCTCTTTAGAAAAAATAAAAATATTTGTCTGGTTAATGAGTAATTACCTTTTTTCATAAAGGGCTGTCAACAAAGAGTAATGTCGTTTTTATTATGAAATACTGAGGTCAAGATCCCACATGAGTCGTCGGTAATGAAATCGTGTTGGTGTCTTGAATTTTATCTAATAGGTTATCATTATCGTGTAATGATCTTCATTATGGTTTCAAGTTCCGTTCCAATCCTGAAATAGTATATTTTTTCGCCAGGTTCATTTATATTCGCGAAGCGTCTCCCTTTTTTTTCGGAACACGTATGGGGATTGTTATAATGAGTGAAAGTGTGACTTGGGATTGAAATCGCGGTAGAAAATTTGGTCGTGGTTCCTTTGACGTGTTTCCTCTTTCGTTGAAAAATACAGCATTGCTGCAAGACGTTTCTAAGTAGCTAAACCCACGAGGAGCCGGAGTCACATCTAAAGTGCGAGGATCGGAGCATTACTGTCTATCAGAAGAAGAAACTACTTCCCATATGTGACATCGTTTGGACCAGGACTATGCTTGTACTGCAACATTTATCTCCTCATTAATCCGCTCTTGACCATAAATCCTCTTCAAATTTTGATCAAATCAGGAAGGCGTCAATGGGCCATAGTTGGAGACTATGTAATGTGATTCTTCATTAGCTCTCACTGTCGTTCAGAGCTCTTTGTTTTCGCTGGATTTCGTCGCTATTTCTCAAAAATTTTTGTTGCTTTGATACAGCTTATCACACCTGCTTGAGACTCTCCGCTACTCTTCACGAATTTTCGCTCCTATGTCATCTGCACTCAGAAGCTCTGTTCATCTTCTGCCTTTTTAAACACCTTTCAATCTGTTTATTAGAAAAATCAGCTAACTTTTTGTGAAGATGACTGCCATGAGTCCCTCCTTCTTTTGGTCCATCGGGGTCTTCCCCTTAGGGCAGTTCGTGCTTGGCTACCATCATCCATTCTCTGTACGTGGTGCCGCCTTCTTTGCCTCCACTCCGCACTGCTCTCGGATGTACTCATTGCGGGCACAGTCCAGCACAGTTTTCCCGACTATTCTTCGCAGGGTTCACATATCTGCTACCCGAGCTTGCTTTTTGTCGCCTTGGTGTCGGCACAGCTTTTTATGCCATATGTCATCATTTTAAATATCTCGAGGTCGACATGTGAAGCCACAGTCATCTGCCTACTGACATCCAATGTCAGATCCACAGGGCCGCTGCTGTTTCCAGTTGCTCTGTTCATCAAATCTTAAAATTATAAATTAAAAGTTTTTCGTCTATTTTAATTCTTACAAAGTGGTAGCATTGGTGGCATTACTATGCAATGGCCGATGGCCACAGTCAAATCCTAAACTACCTAACTTTGGCTCACACATACGCTCACAGAAAGCTTTGTGCAATTACAAACCAACGGCGTCAAACCGTTAAAAGTATTTGCTGCAAAGAATCCCCCTCCGAAAAAACTTTTGATTATTTTTCGCTAAGTTAAATAACCAAGAAAAACGTCAAAAGTTTTTATGTTTTATTCTCGTCATTTCGTGTCAGCAACCGCCTGACTTATTTCGTGGAAGAGAAAAACATTTTGTTGTCAAAAAACTCTTTTCTCAATATTTTAGCATTTTGATGGGTTTTTCGCTTGCTTCTTTCTCTCTCTCTCTTTCGTATGATTCGTGTGTCGAGTTTGATGTTCCCGTGAGATTTACAAAAACAAGTCTGTGAATACATGAACATTTCACTGGTATAACGTTAAAGGTGATATCTGGCTCACGTTGACTGTTTCCTCTTTCGTCGGGGATTGGTTAGGCTTCTTTATGAGATTTTGAGCGTTTGTTTGGTTTCCCAGTTTTTCAAAGAGAGTTTCCTGGAATCGTTTCGGTAAATTTGTTTCATTGGGTTTTTATTTATATACGTTTTGGAAAGAGGACTTGAGCGTTCGTTAAAATCAACAATCAGACTTACAACGGGTCTTCTTGCCTTAATCCGTGGCACTTGGTGATTGAAAGGTCGTAGTTTTCTTTCGCGTGAGAAGATTAAGCAGACTAGGTTTCTAAGCGGATCTAGAGAGGAAGTTCAGCGACCGCAGCTGCCCTTGATGGCGGCGGCAAACAATCTAGAGTGGCAGGTTAACGCCTGATTTTACTATAAGCTATTATTGGATTAGCTACTGTGCGCTCCGTAGGTTCCATGCATTTTGTTTTCTTCCACAAACAAAACAAAAGAATTGTGTTTATGAAAATTTTAGTGAAAAAACATTTTTGGAGTAATTGCGAGCAAATGGAAAGTCAAGAACAGCATAAGCCAAAATTTGTAATATCAGTAAAAAATGGTAATGTCGTAAGAGCCGATGCAGGAGTGGAACAGAATCAGAGCCAGGTCAAAAATGATGAGGTTGATGATGTAGGAGAAATTATCCCAGATCAATCAATCAATCCAGAAATCAATCAATGCCCGATCTGTTTTTTAAAATTCTCTAACAGGCAAAATTTAAACAGGCACAAGAACTTTGTAGGAAGCGGTAAAAAATAAATTATTGGATGCTCAAGATCTTCATGTGGTCGACGAAATCTTTATGGAGAATGGCATATTTATGGACGACGAACAGTATGCTTCCTTCATGCCATAATTATAAATGGAATTTAATATTGCAAACAACGCCGACAAGGGTTTTGTTACGACTTTGTTTAAAAAGAATTGATTTATTTTTCATTGGCTATTTATAATAAAATGAATAAACTGAAGATGTGCGTTTCTTTTGGGACTTCATTTTTCATCCTAAGTGTAACTAATTTAAATTGCAACTGTTTAAATTTTGCCTGTTAGAGAATTTTAAAAAACAGATCGGGCATTGATTGATTTCTGGATTGATTGATTGATCTGGGATAATTTCTCCTACATCATCAACCTCATAGCCGATAGTCAAGTCAGTTAACGCCAGGAAAACACAACACCTCAGAATATCCATGAGTAGGAGACGAAGAAGGCAACCGTGGGGAGCATCTGGGTCAGGGAGCTGAAGCTTAGAAGCGTGGCCAATTTCAGGTAGCTAAAAGTGCATCACTTGCAGGTAGTAAAGTTGCAGCTAGCAAAAGAGATGGTACGACGACATTAAAAGGGTGGCGGGACTGAAATGGTTGCAAAGAGCCCAGGACAAGGAGGTATGGCAAAGTTTGAGAGAGACCTTCGTTCAGGAGTGGGCGGATATAGGTTGAGAGAAGAAGAAAAGTGCATCTAGGCCATCTGGCTTACTTGTGTAAACGGGGCATAGTCAAGATCCTGGAAAGACAACGTGAGGGAGGACGTTTAGTTCTTGAGAGATTAGCAGAGATGGATTTTTAATCGCATCGAATTGAAAGCAGTACTAACTGCAGCCGTAGGACTTGAAAACCTCCGGATCTGCACTATTTGCTTCTTTGCAAAAATTTCAAAAATCCAATCGTCCTTTTAATGCGATTCCTAATATACTATGCAATATTCCAAGAAGCTATATTGACTATTATATTCACCGGATAACGAATCAAGTATACAAAATACTTCTTCGAAATCCAACCAATTAGGTTCCGGTTCAATAAATACAATTAAGAATCTCCAGGAATGGGAATAAAAAAAGTAACACAAGGAAGATGCCACCTTAAATGATACGACTGACTTCCGCACCACCAAGTAAAAAAAAAAAAAAAAACTAACGCCTTGCACTTTTTACACAGTACATTAACGATGTGCATCAGACTGATTAAAGTAATGTCCAGTGTAAATCAAAAAGTGAATGACTTCATAATCGCTTCTTAGGACAACAAAAAAATATCATTTTTTTTCTCCTAAGTGTGTTTATAACCTCGACTTTCATCTTGTAATATTTTTATCTCTTTGAAAAAGCCCATGGATGCCGTCCAAAGAATTCGTTTTTATGGCACGTGCATAACACACAACGGACGTCTTTGTTCCAATTTCGGGATCCTTATCAATGGATATTTAATGGTATTGCGATTTGTCGCACTAATCTTGAAATTCCGTATCCATCATTTCCAACAGTGCCCCGTAATTCGGGATGGAAGAATGACAGATGCTGAGTTTCTGACCCTAAAGGAAGGGGAGATGAGAATGAGAATCCCGAGTTCCCTTATTTACAAAAGGGCAGATGTAATTCCGAAAACGAAAAGCTTCGAATTTATTCTTCTTGACGTGGCAGACAGATCGACGTCTTTTCATTTTCTTTTTATTACTTCGTAATAAAACGATGGGAACCTGACCTTGTTAAGTTCACAATGATTCATGACCACTGCGTAATTAAGAGCTAAACGGTGTTAATAATAATAATCAGCGAAAAGTGCGGCTGGAAAATTCGAGTACAAGCCGAATGTTTCCGCTCGCGAAAAAAACAAAACAAAAATTGATATAAAAGAATTTTTAAGGTACTAGACCGTGGACGACCTTCACTCGAGCAGGTTGACTCATATTCTTACGGGTCAGGGATATCCACTGAAAAAGATATACGAGTCTGCGTCGAGTTAAATAAAACAATAAAAAAATTAGGATGCGATCATGACTGATAAAGTGTTAAAACCTAAATGCCTAAAGGAGATTGTATTTTTAGTTGCGATCCGGCCTACGAAAATGATGGTAATCACCGTGTTTACAACGGCGAAATAATAGCTAGGACAGATGTTATTTCTCTTGCGAACTGTTGACGGAATTGAATGAATGGGAATGATTGATCGAGCTTAACTTAGGTTTAGAGGCCAAGGTTATATTTGGGAAAATGGAAGATCACCCGATAATAAATATGATACGAATTTCTATATAAATCAAATTTTATATCGGAATCGTGAAGTTGGATTAGATACGGTGGAGAGAGATGTGCATGGTATTTTAGATTTAACACTTTTTCCTTGTTAAAGTGGAAGAAAGTGTACATAATAAGCACACTTATTTATGTGCTTGGAATTTAATTTTAATTTGAGTTTGTCGTAAGATCTGAACATCGTCAAGAAGACATCTTGGACTTATTCCTACTTTTACTCTGGTGGCTCTACAGAATTTCAAGTCCAACCGAAGTCCGATTCCAAAGTCGAATTTTTCGTCCTGCAGACCATTCCTGCCTTCTTTTCGACATGGTTTAAGGTCGCTATTCATTGCGAAGGTCATTGCGGATGAGGACTGGGTTTGTATGTTGATGTTGCCCAACGCCTTGCAACAGCTAAGTGGCAATGGGCGGGTCATGTTGCCAGGGAGGATAGGTGGACAGCACGGATGGTAAGATGGAGACCTCGAGCGTCGTCAAAAGTGATGGTACGACGACATTAAGAAGGTGGCGGGACTGAAATGGTTGCAAAGAGCCAAAGACAAGGAAGTGTGGAAACGTTTGAGAGAGACCTACGTTTAGGAGTGGGCGGATATAGGTTGAAAGAAGAAGAAGATTCGCCAAGTTTCTATTCTCAGACGCTAGAGTTCCTTTCTCGCGTTGTCACCACGCTGTAAGTGTATTCCACTTAGAAAAATTCGGACTGGCGAGATATCGATCTACCAGGCTCTAATTTGACTGCCCCCTGCAGCCACCAGAGGGCCACAGAGGTCGGAAAGACGGAATAGTTTTTTTAGTTCTTGCGGATTCTTTCTAATCCACAAGGAAGTGTTCTTTCGTAGATCTTATACACCAGTCCTGATGGATTTCCGCGCAAAAACTTTGGACACTTCTACACTACCACCGCCACTCATCTTCACCACGATTAGACGGCACTACCACGGCCTGGCAGTGTGGGATAAGTGTGGGCCAGTCATCTAAGATGTCAGTATGTAGAAGGCTGGAATTTTCAAGCAATTCACGTACTAACAGACAGAGTAAAAGATCAAAGGGAGGCGCAGGTCAGATGGAAGATAGCTTCATTAGCTCAAAAACTTAACTTAAGAGACTAGTACGACAAGGATTCGGCTTCCTTATTTTGGTCGGAATCCACCTACGATTGTCATTTGCTTACAGCAAATTTTTAAGATTATTTGCTGCTACATCTCAAAAGAAAATTTTATAGGAAAAGTAATCTGGGCCTAATAAATTGGGTTAATTGCTTTGGAAGGCATCAGCTTGAAAAGACAACACTATGCCTAACAAACACCGACACGCAATATTTGCATAATTTTCTTTATCTCCCATTGATAATGTCGCCGCTTTCTTTCAACTTTAATTTCCCTAATTTAATCCTTTATAACTTTCCATCTTTTTAACTTTACAAAAATCAAAATCATTTTACTCGATGCGACTAAAATCATATCCCACTTAAATATATCATTAAACCGTAACCTTGAAAAAAATTTTCGCCGAATTTAATGCATCTAAATTAGTATGGCCAAACCATCATCATAAATGCCCAAGAAACTACGTGCCTGACCCAAACAATTCCACCGCAATATAAATTTCCCCCTTCTAAAGTCGGCAGCTTACGTGACGTCGGGTAATCTTAAAAGAAATTTTCGACTGTTAAGAATGATGTTGTGCATTTTTATCAAGTGCACATATGTGCTCCCGATGACACGACATATTCTCTTCTTCAAAGTCGGTAAATTACCCGAAAAAGAAAGAAAGAGAAAAAGAAGAAAACAAGCACGAACGCAAATGTTCAATTAAAAAAAATTTTTTTTTATTTCAACTAAGTCAAGTTCAATGTTCTCTTTCGTCTCAACTCATGTCGACCGCAGTCAGTGATATAATTTCCATAGCACCGTGACTGAATTTTCCCACCGGATTCTAATGGCATAACCTTGATTCGTTTAAAAAAAAAAAAGAAAGAAACATGGCGAGTCTTAGGAAAACTGGAAACGTTCCAACATTGGTAACTTTTGCGTCTTTTTAAAAATAGAGCATATTTACCTGTCAGCTTATGGTTTTTATCCTTTTAATTAATATTTTAAATAGCGGATGCAAAGTGATGGATGAGATCAAAAATAGGTTAAGGTGTAAAAATATAATTGCGACTTTGCTGGCCCAACAGGGCTTACAGCCCAATCGCCGGCTTCATCGACTTAAGCTATATGGCCACAGACCTCACAAATACAACTTGGGTGTCCTCCCAGCATTGGCGACCCACTGATCAGGGATTCGTACCTGACCTGCTTACTATAGCAACCAACTGAGGGTTCGTTGTCCAACTAAAAGTCCAATAAAAATATAAACCAAAAGGAAAGCCGCGGAAGCAGGTAGGCCTAAATCTCGTTAAGGAAGATTTTTTTTGAAGAATCGTGAGAGAAAGAAAAAAAAGAAACAACTAAATTGCTTATGTCGCTTTGCGATTGCTTTAATCAGAAAATTACATTGTTTTGGTCTTTTATCTGCTGAAATGAATAATGACTACTTAGAGGACTGTTTTTTTTTTTTTTGTTTAATTTTGTAGACGTGCTCGGAATGTCTAGCGAGATCTTGCTGAACTAGTTAGGGAATTTCAATATAGAAAATGGAATGAGTTTTAATGAAAGATTGTGGGTTTTGTGAACTCTTTTCGTCACTCTCTTTCTCTCACGCTGATAAGACGCACGTTGACCCGGCCTTGCAGAGGTCACTGTTACGGCCGTTTGCGAGATAAGTTGAGATATTGCCAATGACGGCGCTTTGATTAATTTTGCCTAAATGCTGTAATAATCGTTCCGGATAGTTTTTATGCCATGCTTTTAATATTTTCGTAGGAACAATGAATATTTTTATCCATCTTGTTATCTCTGTTATTATCATTAGCATACATCTCATCTATTTTTATTCGTTCTCTCACTTTTCGCCTGATTTGGTAAATTGGTGAGTCAATAGCGAGGTTAGATTCTTTCGTCGACTCTTCAAACGTCCTAGTGCGGGCTTACTTGCAATTTCCACGACAAAAACTGGCTATCAAACTATAATAATTGCAGTCGCCTCGACGTCTAATCTCCTCAAATTCTTGAGACCAGGTTTTGTCTTCTGACCTGCCTGCGCCGCATCTTAATCACCAACAAGAGTATGTGATGAATGCTCTAAGGACAGTATATAGTGCTGTGGTGTCCCTTTTGCCTTCTGCACCGCTCTACTGACGCCGTTTTAATGGCTACCATGTGGCCGTCAAATACCCAGATTACAGCCGTTCCGATCTTACTGATCTCCTCCTGCAACCGGTACTAAAGAGCCAGCTGCCTCACTTCACGTGGCTGATTGTAGTAAAAAGCCACTGGGCGATGGGAGCGCTACTCCCCTACGCCAACGCAGGAAGTTGGAGTACCTTGGGCATATGTTGCGGAGACCCAAGTATAGTCTGCTGCAGACAGTCAGTCACGCAGGCCAAGGTCGAGGGTAAAAGAAGACTTGGTTGTAAGAAAGAATTTCTTCTAGTTGCGGGATATCCGGAACTGGACCGGGCTAACCGTAGAGGAATTATTCCGCATAACCGCCGATCGTGAAAGATTTAAGGAGCTCGTCGGATCGGTCGCCAAAGCTCGTGCACCCAAAGAAGAAGAGAGTATGGCCACAATATTGGAGCTTCCAACTCTCAATCTCACAGAGCACCTCTACTTTCTTGCCCATGCGATACAGCATCAGCACTTTAGTATCAATCCTTTGGGGTGCATAGAAAGTGGCGGAAAAGTTACAGCTCTTTCTAATGCCCTAGAAATGTTTATCCCTCCAGAAAAGAACTGAGAGAACACATCTGGGTTGCTCTATTCGAGCTTCATTTTCCTGGTCGTAGTTCCATGCATCATTCAGCCAACATCCAAAATAATTATGGGTGCGCACCCACTTGCTTTCTTCCAAACGTATCATTATTTCTATTAGTTTATAGTTACTAAGTGACTCAGAGTTTCGCAAATCGACGCCTCAAGATAAGATTTATTGTCTTTTACAAGCGACAAACCATCAGTGTTCATTAACAAAGTCAAATCGTAGCGTCTTCTTTCGGGAATGGATCTCCCGTCTGCAATAAAGTAATCCTCGTCCCTAAGGTACAATTTGCGGAGGGTCTGTAATGCAAAGGGTCCAAGTAGAGCTTCAGATTTCACTTGACAAACCTTTGAGATCTGCCTACCAATAATCGTGCGGCGCCACTGCCGTTGTGTTAATAAGCTGAAAAAAGTAAGAAGTTTAATTCAAGTTTACCATTGGTCCAAAATCGTTGGTATTAGTCCTCGCCAATTTTAGGCGTTCAGCCAAACACTTTTTCAAACCTTAAACATCTCAACCGAAACAATTATTGCGATCACCCTGTACAACAACGCTGTTGTTCATTATTATTCAATGTTAATTCACCGCTGACATATCAAAAATGGCACGTTCTTTAACAATAATTCCCTTCAAAACTCTTTTTACGTAATGTTCAAAGATAAGACTTCAATGTTATGTAAACATTAACCAAGCTCACATGTAAACAAATAAGAACATGAGTACGTTGTAAGTTTATAATGTCAAAAGAAAATCAGCGGAGTAGGCGTTTTTGATTATTTGCAAACTTTATTATTTTTTGCATTTTAATTCAAAAAATAAACCTCGCGTGTTTGCAAGAAGGGTAAATCACGCATGGATGAAATCTTCCCTCAAACCTTATCAATCAACAGGGTGCAGGTGAAATTTAAAAGCATCCACCCCTTTAAACGGAAGCCGTATAACACAAGAACATCAATAACCACTCTTATTATTAACATTATCCCTGACAACCGCTTCATCTTTTCTTATGCTATATCAACTTTTCCTTTACTCTCCACTCCGGACGCTTTTTAATTGAATTTTCGAGCTCCCTCTGAATAAGATTCACCCATCTTATCTTCTTTTGTTTTTCCTTTTGCTTCCCCCATTCTACGAATATATATATCTTTATTTTAGTATTTTATCGTCAACGATTTCTTGTCATCTTTCCCCCTTTTACTAAGATGGAATTATGATGTTTTATTTTTATTATGGTAGTTTGCGCTAAACGGAGAGGAGGTTTCACAGCAGACAAATCATTGGATTAAAGCCAAAGTACATATGTACTAATGTCATCAATAAATTTCAATGTCTAGAAAGCTCTTCTTGTTTTGCGATTAGGCTTTAAATGTTTCTTAAAAACATAACACATTTTAATATATTTTTACAAATTAACTGAAACGATTTTTTATGATGGCTGCGGGAGCTCTGTTTCTCGTCAAGTTGATAACGCTTTTAAAGTGGTGTATAGTTTTTGCGCAATTGGAGCAATAAAAAAAAGGGGGGAACTGTATGTATCGGAATCTTTTTTAGGAAATGCGAGTTCGTGCTGCCGGCCACGTGTTGAAACCATTTTTAAAAAACATCTGTATATTGACATTCGTCGTGACCGCAATTACGCGACGCACGCTGATGTGTTTGGGACATGCAATATACCGGTAAAGTCATGTGCAACCGGTATTTTTCTTAACGAGTCTCCTTTTTTTTTTTTTTTTTTTTGTTCCGCCGAAGCTATTTTGTTAAATTAAATGTTGACTAGCGTTCTATCATGAGAGACCTGACTTGGCATAAATGACAATTACATAGGGGATTAGGGACTTTAACTGTTAAGACATGTTGAGCAATTTGTAAAACTATATAAGAACATTTAATGTGTCAGTTTTAATGTATCGTTATACTGAAGCATAAATAGTACAATGAATATTAAATCTTTACGTCCTTAATTATTTTTAATGTGATGCTTGTCGGGTACTATGAGTGTCCTAGACCTGTCGTTCAGTGCAAAGCTGTATGCTAAGGAGGTAACGAGTTGCTAGTTGTCTTCGAAATGGGAATATTTTTGCAGTACAGCATCGTTAATATATAGAATCACGTGGTTTTTCTTTTTGCTGCCTCAGTTCAGTATTTGGACAGAAGTGGCATTCATTAGTCTATCTATCTATGGCTTTACAAAACCTGAAGTTCTATCGCCGCATCGCAGATTCTCTTCCAAACGGCTCTGTCCTGGCAAGTGGCCCGCCAATCGGAGACTCCTAATCGACCAGCGTCCTTCGAATCGTTGTCCTCCCAACGAAGCCGCGATCTACCCTGAGGTCTTGGACTTGTAGGGCGTCCATTTAGGACCTGCCTAATCGTCCGAGACGGGAGGGCGCTTGCTACATGTCCAGCCACCTGAAGCCGACGTGCCTTGATCATACTAGTGATCAGCGGCTGTCCCGTGAGCCTACGGATCTCTTCTTCGGCCCCAAAATTCGACGCAACTCCTTATTTTCAAAAACCAATCACTTTTCCTGGCCTTAAATCTAACCTTCATAGTTCCAAAAGTTTGCCCTGCCTATCCTAGCCAGATTATGCATTCTCAGTTACCACTGATTGCTTTAAAAAGAAAAGATATGAGAACCTCTGCAACATTTCGAGGCCGAAACCCTATTTTACCACTTTTCATTCTCCCCTTAATAATTTCTCAAACCCAATTAAGGTCATAATGTTAAATTCAAAATCAATAACCGACACCTATCTCACCCAAACCCTCAAAAATCAATTTAATCTTCACTCATTACAGCCTAAACACGTTCAACTGGTATCGTCAATAGTCGTTCGGAAAAAAATGATTGATTCCCTGCTCCAGTTCACGTACCGTCACCTTCTCTTTAACATAGTAATTTTGCACACAGACTAGCCATCATCCCATCATCTTTTTTGCGGTGTGATTCTTCTCTAACGGTTTTATTTATTTTCTTTAACAAAAATCATCTCGAAAATTTTTTTTTCTTCTCTTGTCGCCTGGCTAACCTTGGACAATCATGCCTAGTCATGACAAGTCCTACATTATATTTCCGAATGCCGACCTTTAATTTTAACACTTCCTTTCACGGAAAAATTTATTTTAAACAGTAAAGGAAAACGTCATGCTGTCTAGGAATACGCGACACAGTATAAAAGAGGGGTTGCTTACACTTTTTCAATTTCACCCCCGCCTTATGAACACCAACCGCACCCTTCTCTTTTCACATATCAATGCTTAAACCCATCGATCAATGCCCTGATTCGTTGTTTCCATGGTATTTAATTAAGACCTTTAAATAATTCTAATTTTTGTAATCTTCGAAGCGGATCGAAGATTTTGAAATGAAGAGGTTTCGCCCCTGATGAAAAATTTTGACAAATTGCTTGGCGATGTATTTCATATGGTCATACGTTATTTTTGGCCCTTGTCAGCCATACTTTTAGGAGCTTCCCACAATCGTGATTTAAGTCGTATTTAGTAGTAGTGTAGAACATATATCTTTATTTATGGTTAACAGTCTGGTGCACAACTTCGTGAATGTTGTTCCAATATTCGTTTTAGATGAAATATAGTCATGCCCTATTCACGGCCCAATGCAATCTACATTCTTACATATTTCATATCCACATTTCAACTCCCATTTAGTTCATATTAAAATGGTACAAAACATTTTCTTCCTCCTGGTTAAGTCTGTAGGGTATGTCTACTCGAATACTACATCAAAATCGGATATGGCCAAAATATACTTATGTGCTTCTTACTGAGCAGTAACAATTACACACTGCCGCACTCCATACTCACTATATAATAAGTATTTAACTTAAATTAGAATAATAAGAAACAAGATTTTAGTTCAAATTAAGTCTCTAGGGTACAACTTGCGAATTTGCTGATTTGCCCCAATTAGCAAAATATATTCACATGCTATATATGCAGCACATGCAGCCTAATCTTAATCAGAATATTTCAGACTCCAAAGCCTTACTTTACTTTCTATTAAATGTAATTTATAATATTATGGACCAAAATTTTACTTTCAGTAAAAAAATTTTGGGCAAAGTGTTCAAATTTTTACATGAATCTGCCATATGGCAACAATAGATGTATGCTGCTTCAGACCCAACACTAGCCACGCTTTTCGGAACTTCATAACTGAAATTGAGCACTTCTGCCACAAGTGTTAATATGGCCCAAGTCCTTATTTTGCTCGCAGCAGAGTGTCTGGCATACCTCCTTACAAATGACACACTGTGACCCAATTTAGAGATAATATGTCATATGCTACTTGCTGCCAAGTGCTGGCCAAACTTCTTAAACATCCGTAGGCATGATTTACCATCTATATGGCATATGCTAAGACAGTATAAAACTTATTTTGACTCACAGCTGAGCCCCGAGCATACACCTTTCAAATACATACATTAGTTCAGCAATTTCGCTTTTGAAAAATGAAAAGGGGGAGAAAGATCATTCTCCGCGACTAATTGCATAAAAGCCATATGCATCCATTTTGTTTTTTATTTCGGGAAAGTTTCTTTCGATGAGGGCCATCTTGTGGTTTCTTAAAACATTTGTCTCTGTGGTCTTCGTATTACAAACGCCGTCAACCATAAAATAAATAAATAAACAGTTAAATCGGGACCGGCGAGTTTATTCCCATGATCGATCTTCCGCTTCGGATTAAGTTCCGAAAAAAAAAATCTCGTGTAAAGTTGGTTATTAACTTTAAGAAAAAAAAAATGGAGGACAGCAATCTTGTAATCGTGACCATCTTTTTCTTTTAAACCATTATTTTGTGAGTGTAACTAAAACTACAATCATTCTGACTGTTTTAGGTTATTTTCTTTCTTTCTCTCTCTTAAAAGAGCATCCGTGATGTTCGAGATGCAATCAGAAAGTTGCAGCATTTCTGTCGCCGAATAAATGAACCGTTATCGATACCATTAACACTGAACTCGAAAAGTTCAAAGTATTTAATTGGAATGATAATAATTTCACTGTTTGATTATAATTACTCTAGTATGTAGGCTATATTAGTGAGCTGGTCAGGTTGTGGTTTTTTTTTCGACTAAGTTGCAGTTTTTTTTCTTTAAAAAAAAAAAAAAAAAAAAAATTATTAGCACTTCCTTCATCGCGAGTCACGCGTGCCAGTGTTGTATTTTAATAATAGGATGATGATGGATGCCGTGCACTTAAAACTAGTTGACCTGAAGAAATAAGACGGGATGTCTCCGAATTGTTAAAAATTGCCAGAAAGACATAAAGCTGTCAATTTTACAGCTTCCTCTTTATTTTTTAAACTGGGGCACGAGCTCGGATATTAATTTATATAGAGCGTAGGTAACATCGTTTTAATAAATGAGGGCTGGGATATCATTTGTACTCTCTGATTTATATTTAAATTGAGGTAAAATTAATTTGATAGAGTAATAGCGATCGTAGCTCGAAGCGGATAACGAGGAGCTAATAACTATACTGCTCGAGTAATTTGTATTTTCAAGTTGTGCCCTAGACGTTTAACCGTAAGTAAGAAAATGTTGGATGGTATCATAGTTTGTGTTAAATAAGAGGCAGATTATGATTATGGAGTTTGGAAGAGTCTGGCTTGGTTTTTGTTATTGGTAGCATAGGACTTTAACTCCGATATATCTGGCATTTTTGTAGTTTTAATATGGTGTACCCTGGACTCTTAGCAGTGAGTTAAAATTCGGTAAATGCTGTCATAGTATATGTTAATAATAAGGGCATTAGTGATTTTCGAGTCCAACCGAGCCTGGCTAACACTGAATTGCAAGAAGCATATGTCTTCATTTTCTCTATGCGGAATCTGCGAGATATTGGCATAGTTGTAACTGGCAATGAAATGTTAATTTTAAGCAAGAAAACGTTGGATGTATCACAAGGAATGTTAAATAAAAGGTAGATTATGATTATGAAGTTAAAAAGAGTCTACCTAATTTTAGGTTGTTGCTGGCTAATGGCTCCATTTTTGTTATATTTGAAGTTGGAGTATGCTTAATAGAGATATACCCTGGACTCTTAGCAGTGAGTTAAAAATCGGAAAACGCTGTCATAGTATATGCTAATAGGAAGGGCATCAGTGATTTTCAAGTCCAACTGAGTCTGGCTAACACTGAATTGCAAGAAGCATAGGTCTTCATTTTCGCCAAAAACATCTAGATGTGAAAATTCGGATATTATATTCTCGGCAATTAACTAAAACGGATAAAACTGTTTTGTACTATTCGAAATTATGCTAAATATAAACCAGATTACAGCTATTAAGCCTGGAAAAGAGTGGCTAGCATTGCGTGGCAAGTAGCATATAACTATTTTTGAGCTACTTTGAGCATAAGTGCAACATTCATATATTTATACATGCGGCATCCAAAAAACAATTCTACGCTATGAATAAGAGTTAAAATGCGATTACAAACTAAGGACGAATGTAAATAGTATTGTCCCGTGAATAGAATATGACTACACATTGCTAAATCTGGCACTGGTGCAACAACCTCTCTCACAATCGGAAATCGTCGCATACAGGAAATGGAATCGGCAAGAATTATATCGAGATAATACTCCATATCTTAGCGTCCTATCAAAGTGCAAACAAAACCCCGTATCATTATCAGCACCTTTTAAACTCTGCAATTAACTTAGGCTCAAGCCAAATGTTACTGCAAACATTTTCACCCTTAACATGATTCATAAAACCCTCTAAGGAATATATACGTTCAATTCCCTTGATTCATCTCTATCTCATCGATAAAAGGATTATAGGTCAGGGGTGCGATAGCCAGAAGGTCATTCCGAAACCCATCATTAATTTTACGATACGAGGTGAGAGTAGAGGATGAGAGAAAAAATAAATTTCCGGAAATAAAAAAATTTTAGAATATACTTTTTTTTACGTTCACAGTTAATTAAGCAATTAATTTGCTGTTCTTGTGGAAAGACACGTGGCCTAGCAGTACGAATTAGTGTCAAACACGTGTGTTTTGCTTGGTTGGTTTTTGTTCCGAGTTTTCTTTTGGGGATTTTGCCCGAGTGAAGTTTTTGATGGGAACCAATCCGGCCCTTTAATCCGGGAAAATAAATGACTCAAGATCGAAATTAAACAAGGGGGATTGCGATCATCGGTTAAATGGAAATTTCCTACGAAAACAGGGTGAAAATTTTATTAAAAAAAATAAGATGGAAGGGTGATTAGTTGAACAAGCTCTCGATAAAATAAAAAGAGGAAATGTTGGATTTTATACGGTTCCGGGAATCGGTCTTGTTACCGGTTGTTTTTTCCAAGAGAAGAAAAGCGTAAAGTAAAAAAGTTAATCGGTTTGATTTCAGCAGGATTTTTTCGAAAAAAAAAAATTATTTATGATCAACAGGCGTGAGTCTTATCAAGATTGAGGTATGAAGATTGAACATAAATTATGTATAAAATATGTATCAGATTGAAGATGAGTGGAAAAAGTATTAAAAATGACTTTATGGCATGAATCTGATCAGCCAGCTGCAATTTGCGTCACTTGAATTTAGCCAGTGAGAAGTGAAAAAGTTGCAAGGAAAATAATTTTTTAGTTGACATGGTTTTTATTAGGAGAAATTAGAAATTGGACAGAATGTGGCTTCTCTTGAGGTGAGAGGGGTAAAATTTTGAAAAGTTATTGAAACTCAGTATCTTGGGTCCGTTGTCACGGGAGGCAATGGCAGGGAGGTTGCTGCGAATGAAGACCATTGTCTGCATAGTTCAAGCCCCATCCCGCAGCAGATCTATCACTCTCTCCCTAAGCGAGCCAAGCTCACCAAATGCAATGAAGTCACACGCCCAACGGTTAGTTACGGCTAAGAAGCTAAGATTGGCTTTCTGCAAGCAGGGGAAATTGTCGGTCTTCGATAATCAGCTGTTGTGGCCGGAAAAAACACGGTGACTGGAAATTTGAGAGTGCGCTCCAATGAGGATATCCAAAGGCTCACTTTGATCACCAATAGTGCCGCAGCGGATGACTCGACAGGTCCTGTACAGTCGCCCTAAGAGTCCACGACTTCTAGGAAGATGGTGGCTTCGTTGACTTAGACGCAACTTGAGGAGTCTTCCTTACTGGATAGCCACCAGCCAAGATTAGCCGTTTGCAGAAGAATCGATGATGTGGCAATAATTAAGTGGTCGAATTTACAACGTGGACACGGCAAGAAGAAAAGTTTCCCTTTTGAATTCGATAAAAAAACCTTAGCCTTGTCAAATTATCCAATAACTATCTAAAATTTCTGACACTTTCTCACCAAACGTTTTCCAGCAACACTTTAAACATTTTTTATATCAATCAATTGATTAAACACATATCCCTGAAAATGTAATTAATACTCTCACTTTTTATAACTCTTCTCATTTATAAGAAGAAAAAAAAAAGATGACTCGCTGAGTATATTAGATTCAGTTGACCACCCACTAGGCGTTGACATTTACAATTACTATATTTAAGCTTGGGTAAAGATGACGGGTTTTTTTAAGCTACTCCTCTTACACACATCACAGAATACGTTACCAGCTTAGGTTATAATAACAACATTAACAAGAATTTTTTTTTACAAAAGACAATGAATTATTTCTTAACTCGAAAAAACAATGCGCTCTTTTATCATTTTTAAAGATGAGCAACACACAATTTAACGAAATCGTCAGTTTTTGTTTTCTTATGTCAGTGAAAGTTCGAAGTCATGTTGTCTTAAATATTTCGATCGAAGTGAATGCATCTTTAAGTAGCTCCTTTTTTTTCCTTTCTCTCTATTGAACTTTTTTTCTTTCCCCCTCACGAGAGCTGTCATGGATTTGTAAAGACATACGATATTTTTTTAGTGAGGAAAAGGTAAAAAAAAATAAAAAGGTAGGGTTTCCATTGAAACACGATATTCGATATTTTACAAGGAAAATTATTTTCCAAAAAAGGATGAGCAGACTGATTTCACAGGATTGATTTTTTAAAAATTGATCAAGTCAATCAGTAAGTGGCTTTAAGGTCAAAAAGTCGGATTTTATTCAGGCAAGTGGCCCTCCCAGGCTACTAGCTAGTGGAAAAACCTTCTAGGAGGTTCCCTTGGCAGTACGGGGCTAGGGGCACCAGTGGGGCACCCAGAGCCAGTAGGGCGCCCATGGCCAGTAGGGCGCCCATGGCCAGTGGGACGCTCAGGGCAGCGGAAAACCCCAATTCAATGAAGAAACGGCCTTGCTACAGATCTTAGACTCTTGGGGCATCCATCCAGAACTTACATTATTATCAGCGACTGGGGCGCCGCCCACAAAAGTCAGCGTGCCTCAATTACATTCATCAAAAGCTGCCCACCGGACTGAACCTTCAAATCTCTTCATTTGGAGCTCATGCCCGGTTACCTCTTAGATCAACACTTCCTTCTCGCAGATCAACAATCTCTTCAAATTGATCATCATATTGAAACGATTAACAATAAATTATCTAAAAAAAAACAGATACATCGGGCTGTTTAGCGTGAAAAAAAATCTGTCATCGGGTGATGATTTGTATATCACGCTTCCTGTCAGACTTCATTTGCGTCGGGGCAAAAAAATAAAAACAGGGAAAAAAAAGAAGTTAGTGTGATGAATTAATTATATTTGTAATTTATGTATGTGTGATTATGAAATAAAAAGATTTTAGCATTCAACTCACATAGGAACTATTTCGTTCGCTTTCTATTATAACGTAATAAATGTATTGTTATAATAATTTTATTTTGTTTTTAACTAGGATGAAGTATATTAGCCATAAAGGTGGCGCTCTGATGAATTGCCCGAGGTCTTTTTAAATATGTTAATATTCTTTTAACCTCGATGACCTTTATGACTTATATAAATACTTTATTTCTTTTTAATTAAATTTCAATTAACTCGTCTGAATTTTTTTTTTTAATAAAGAAAATCAAAACACTCCTTCACCTTGTGACCTTCACAAGGAATTCTTTGAGTTATGGTGCGTAATATTTTTTTAATTGAGAGTAATGGGTTTCAGAAGGAGAAATTAAGAGCTTTTAAGAGGTTCAGAAAAGAACGAATTAGGAAGACAGAAAAATCATAGGCGGCAGTCTGGGTTGATGTGGGGCGTTGGCTGATTAAAATTTGACGCCACATACTTCACTGGGATCTGGTTCTCTACAAACAGATTTTTTCTTTACTCGCGAAAGTGGTTAACACTTTGGGTGCAACCGCACACACACAGCTCTACAGGACGCATATTTTACAACAACTTTAGCATTCTTCCTTAAAACTCTCAAGTTCCCCAAGCTCAAAAACATTTGTGCACCTGGGTTCTAATTCCAAATCTCCTTCAAGCCATCCCATGAACCGTTACATCGATTTCCTACTTTTGTTTTTTTATTTTCTTAAAAAAACAAAATTCGAATCCACCAAGACCTTAATTAACCAAGCCACAAAACCATCCTACGCTCTCAATTCAAATATTTAAGAATCCATACGGGGCCTCCTCCTAAACCACCAAAATTATAATATGAATATGTAAATATACCTCGCATATTTCAAGTATGCCAGACAAATATTTGGCATACATAATGTAAATATCTCATTAAAGCAAATATTTTTTAAAACTTTAGCAACTTAATACGTATTATTCTTATAAGGAAAAAATGAACGGATTGATGGTGATGCCTTGAGGGTGATATTCGAACCATATACATCATGATTCATACCTCGGCAAACCTTCATTCTGGATGTTTTTATTTAATACTTTATCAAAAAAAACAATCGATATTTAAATTACTCATTCGGGTAATGGGTTTATTAAAAAGGAAATCGTGTGGCGTGTGATCGCGCGATTCGGACTACCGATCCCTTTTTAAAAGATCACTTTGGTGCCACCCACGTTTTAACCCATCACGCAAAAAAAATAAGATCGCAATTACGTTTGAAATTAAGAAAGTTATTTCTCAAAAGCTCGTAATTTAAGATTACCGTCTTGTCACAATTTTTAAAATTAAATTTATGGGAAGTTGTCAGCGATGCTTTTTTTTTTTGGTTTTCTCTACCCTGAATTTTTCCCCCGCAGAATTCTTGGCAATGATTTTTTTTTAAAGGGATAAAGTCATCGACCGAATTTCAATAAAGGGAGGGCCCGAGGTAAGTTCAATTGACAAGTTCGCGAGCCAGTTTTTTTTTGCCAGATAAGTCTAGACTATGAATGGGAAATTTTTTTCGCGATACATGCAAACCGGAAATAATTTTATAAATAAATCACGCCCATGAGGACACATTAAAAAAATTCTTGAACGCCTCAAACGAGGCTTGTCGTACAATAACCGTATATTTTTTTATCATTCTTCCCCATTTTTTTTAAGGAATCGATAAAACTAATAGAGAATATAAAATAATTTAATCGCGTTCGTCGAGATTTTTATATAATAATAATACTTTCTCCGGGGATAAAAATTCATTATTTTTAGAATGGCATAAGTACAGTTATATGAATTTCACGGTCTATAGGAATCGATCAAGATTTGAGATGCTCGATTGATTCGAATTCATTTGATTTTGTAAAATGTTGACTTCTTCAGCATGTTTGATTCATTTCCGCCGGTAATAGAATCAGCCTCGGGATTTTTTTTTCTCTCCCCTTTTCATTGAATTATAGTTGATGATGTTTTGCAATTTTAGGTTTTTCAGTTTTGAGGCTGAAAATTATTAGAGAAATGTGGATTTCACGGTTCTCCATCGCAAACATATTTAGGAATTTTTTTTTTTTAAATTAATGGGAAAATTTGTTTTAGAAATTTTTATTTCAGCTAAATACAATTTTTTAAAAAGATTGACTGGACATTCTAGCAGCTCTTGGGCCAAAGCGCCGTCCAGGAGCTCAAATCATTGAACGCAATGTGGTGGCAGCGGTTGGGATGAAAATTCTGAAGATTTTGACACCAACCATGAAATTTTTCCTTACATTTTGTACAAACGGGAAGAATTTCATTGGTGCTTTAACCCTTTTCAGGATTAGCTAAGATCCCCTATGAGTGCCCTGTATGGGCCTAAAATTCTAGATTAACCTACTGACTTTATTTTGGCTTCAAACTCAGAGCAGCCAGCAGGTTTTTATATCCCAGCTCAGCCCAAACCAAATTTTCAGCTAAGAAATCCAAAGAATACTAGCTCTCCCCTGTCTAGAGCATTTATCTCCTTCTCTAACTAAGTCTTCCATGATTGCTCGAATAGGTTAGTTGGCCTGCTTGGCTGTGCCCACAGTAAAAAAACTCGAGCTACCTAGTTGGAAATAAAAGAGCCGCACCAAACAATGCCCAAAACAATTAACAATTAACCAAAAATATGGCAAAAGGATTAAATCCCTCGTAATCCTTTTCGTAAAGCTTCTGTAGTAAGTCTTCGACAGAAAGATCCTCATAAGGGTGAAAGATTAATCCATACTACATAAATAATGCAAAGTAAAAGACACTGGGATCCAGTTGAGGGGAAACTGAAATACAAATACAGCCTCTTAGACTCCTTCACAAAGCTAGACCACAAATTTCTTCTCTCTAAAAACTGCTCAAAACCTAAATCATTCAAATCTGCACATTGACTCAATTTTGAAAAAAATTCCTGCAATCCAACATTCCCTCAAAACTCAATTTTTCATTTTTTCACCCCCCCCAAACTAATTTTTCTTATTTGCCATGTTGATCTTCGTGCTGAAATACGGATGCAATATTGTATCTCTTAATCATTTAAAAAGATCACATTCAATTGCTCTAAAATAATTAACCGAGTTTTAAAAACTTGAAATATTAATAATTAAGATAACAGAATATGTATTTTATTAAGAATATCTCTCTCTCTACAATTAAACAGTCGCGCTGGTTAAAAGTCACGCGATATTGAAAAAAATAAAAATTATTTTTAAAATGTTTAATCAAACCATGCAGAACCGTTGATAGTTCAGGTTGATAACATTATTCTAGATGAGGATGTTGCGTTTCAATTTTGTGGGATCGGTCCATTATAGAACGGATTTATAAGGGATTAAAAATTGAAAAAGCTAAAATGTTTATATCAAAAGTTAATTGAAATAGATTGTCACAAACAGGAATATTCAATTTGTGAGAAGAAGAAATTTTTTTTTTAACCTTTCCCCTGTTTTTTTAAAATCATTAACTTTTCCAGGAAAAAAATTACTTTTCGAGGTAAGCTGTTTTTTTTTTCCTTTTGAGATTGGATGAATTGTTATTGTCAATAAACTAACTTTTCTTTGATTATATTGATTGAAAGGTAACATTAGAACACCTTGTACACATCTTAGAACTGTCGAAGTTAGCTAGTCCGGAAAATAGGGGGGATCTTTGGGTAGATAAGGAATTTCATTGTCAACCTCCCCGGATGGAAATTCACGTGATGGTGAAAGGTAAAAGGGGGAGAGAGATTTGTTTTATCACCCTCGAATCCTCCCTATTAAAAGTTATTCTATTTTCGGTTAATTTCAGGGCCCCAAAAAAATTTACTGCTTACCTTTTTAATCAAGAAAAATCCAAAAAAAAATCGTTTTAATCCATTCGGTACACCAATCACATTTTTTTATAGATAAAAAAATTTCACAGATCACTTTTTTACTTTAAAATTTATTTTCTTGCACCTGTTAGGAAAATGAAAGAAAGGGAATCATTTCGAAAAAAAAACGAGGCGGCGATGCCAAAAAACTTTAAACTTTCTCACATAATTAACAAAATTTAAAAAAAAAAACACTTTTTAATTTTATAAACAAAACCTGACAAATAAACCAATGCGACTGGACTTGGTGTTGCGGCAAGGCGAAATAAAATTCTCCTTCTGATATGGCGGACAGCTGTTTTATATTCACTTAAAACGAGCAACGCATTACCAGGTAAAGCTCAAACGGCGTGAATATAAAGGGTTTTTTGATAAAATGACGTCATCACGCGCGGGAGTTCTTTCACGACGTCGCGAAATATTCACAGGACCGAACTAAAGACGTTTTATATTGAGGGATAGACAGGAAATCGGAAGTGATTTTACCATTAACCTATTTTTTTCTCATTTTTCTCAGTTTTTGCGTTAATTTGTCTTCGTTATCCCCAAAATGGCTTCATGTTGGCATGAAGTTATGTTTTCAATTTTAATGTCCGGTTTCAGAGCGTTTTATGGGGATTTGAAAAAAAATTTCTGGTATAGCATTGTTTTGTAATATCAGCAAATTTGATATTGATGTTGGGATTGAAAGTCGGTTGCGCCAATATTTAATCAGGATTTTATCTTTATCAAACGATTAAATGTAATAAATCGGGGATTAATTTGTTGTGTTTGATAAAGGATTAATGAGATTTTAAAATATGATATAGGAACGTGAACTTGACTGATATTTATTAGGCTTTGAAAAAGTGGTTAATCTATCATGTGGATTTTGAGTAATCTGAAATCAGGACCGGCTTCAGATTAGATGCCGGGCCGGTGAAAAAGTTTTAAATAACTTTTATTGGCCACAGGTGAAAACTTCAAGTATTTTAAGCTGCTCGAAGGCAAATGCTGCGGTCTACGGATAACAAATGAAATGAAACTATAAATTTGGGCCTAAAGTGCTATTGGTGTCTATTAATAAATTAATTTTTCTGCACAACATTTGCATGCTGCTTTTCTGCTTAATTCGACCAAAAGTGTCATGGTGACTAAGCACTCAAAATCTTCCAATATGGGGATAATGCTGCATTAAGGTGACCATATGGCCCGATTTTGGCGGGACATGGCCCGATTTTACTCTTCCGTCCCGACGTCCCGACTCAAGGTGCTTTTGTCCCGCTTTTTAGAAATAATCAAAAAGCTTTATTTTAATTAAAATTATGGACTAAAACCGTAAAATAAAACAATGATGTTTTGTTTTCCAAGACTCCATCTTTTTTTTTTTTTTTTTTGACGTGGAATAAGAATTTTGACGTGAAGGCAAAAACTTTGTTTATGTTTTATTTTACACCTTGTCCCACGTTTTTGAATTTCGCTTCATATGTAAACAAAACATCCATTTGACCAATTCGTTTCTGATATGAAATTTTAATTTTATTAGTTTAAAGGAGAAAAAAAGGTATGTACTAATTTATAGCGTTCAGAAATGGCTCAGTGCTAAGGTCTTATTTCAAATGTCATTTATTTGTGACTGTCATTTATGAATGGTTTTAAAAAAAAAATGAAGATGATGGTGAAGAAGACGATGAAGTTGAAATGATGTTATGATGTTTATTTATTCGTTCTGTTTTGCTTTTTAAATTTTCTATATTCAAATTTTATTAAAAAAATTTATTAAAAAAAATTTTATTAAAAATTTATTAAAAAAATTTTATTTTAAAAAACTGGAAAAATTTATGTTGATGAGGGGGGGGGGGTAGTTTTGCACTACTTCAGAAAAAAAAGTTTTGTCCCGCCTTACGTTTCGAAAAATATGGTCACCTTAATAATGCTTCAAGTCTACATATATTCAGGTTGTTAATTACAGACTCCAAAATTCATGTTTCTTGTTGTCAATTTAAGTAAACTAGCAAAAGGGCCATGATTGCTAAGATTTTTGGAAGAGAATAATTTAAAATCAAAGTGACCTAAAGTCACTCCTCTGAATCCCTTAAATTCTCTAACTGCCACTTTTACAGGTATAGCCTTTTTAATTGTAGAGAAAAAATGAAGTTTCCCTGTCTCCTTACTCCTATTCCGATTTAGATAACAACTAAGTCAAGAATAATTCTAAGTGGCATAGCACCTGAAGCTGCTAGCTTGCCAAAATTTGGTAAAAGCAGTTAAATCCGAATATAACCAAGCAGAAAATTGAACTTATGAAATTGAAGTATTACAATTTTACACAAGATTTAAATCTGAAATACAAACGTAGCCATAGATTTTAACCACAAGCCTCTGGGAAGACATTATAGCAGTTAATAACTTAGTAATAAGATCTAATTAAATCTTCAGTAATGAATTACTACCCCAACTGTTATTGCATTGTTACTGTATATTATCCTTTTCATAAATATGTGGCTACTTTTTGTTTATTTATCGGTACTTTAATTACTCTTTTTTTAAAAAAAATAACCAGTAAAAGAGGAAATCAAAAACATGAAAAACAACTACCTGATATTAAATTAAGAAAAGTGACAGATCTTCCAATTAATTTCAAGTTGTAAAAAGGTAATTAAATCTGATATTAAAGTTTAAACAAAGTGCTAATATCATTTTTATAGATCTTGCCAAACTAAGGATGTTATAAAAATTGATTTTAAAGCTTTCTGGCTTGTCATTGACTCAATAACAAATATTTAAGAGAAAATGCTACAAGTTTCTTAACATTTTGCATCATCCATATCCTACTCTTTTTAAAAGTGTTTTATTTTTCTACCATTTTCGCTTTGTTTTCAAATTGATTCCCTTTTCCTTAACTTGATTTTGCTTACTAAAATCCATGACTTTCTTCCAAACAAAAAATTCAAACTAGGAATTCAATTCAAAAATAAATTATTTCTCGTGAAAGATTTACCTCTTGAAATTGCTAACTCAGACAATTATGAACAAACTAAGATTTAGCTTTAAATGTTGATTACACTCGATTGAATCATTTAATCAATCATAATTAGATAAAAAGATTAATATCTCGAAATTGGAATTCCCAAACCGATTTATTATAATTCAACCCATAAACCAAAGATCGTGCCTACCTTTTCAAACCCAGCGAACTCATCCTTTATCAATTTTATCAATAAAACACTCATAATTATCTTCTTCACTCTTTAATTCTTTCTATATAACAAACTACACTATACAAACAACATAAATCACCTAACCTCAACTTGTCAAAAATGTAAACAAGTCAAAACTCGCCGCCATTTCGTCAGCTTCTCCTGCCACGTTATTATTATAAAAAAAAATTTGAAATGGCGTCTAAGAATTTAAAATTCAAATTTAACCCGGAATTGGAAAAAGGAAATGCACTAGCACATACTGCAGCGTAATTTCGATACATACGAAATAAAAAGCTCGAACCCTTTATCTTGATTAATATCGAGAAAAAATAGGTCAGTGGTGTAATGTGTTTCTCTCACGAATTCCAATAAAAATGCATGACACGGTTTAATTTCACCATTTCCGAATTCTTTTTTTTGTATTTTAAGATTAAATAAAACATCGATTTTATTAGAATTTTTTTTCCTTTTTTATTAAATAAAAACATGCAAATCTGGTAGTTTTGGTTAATTTTATTTTATTGTTTTAATCTAATTAAATTAAAAAGCCGTACAAATTCCACGTGATTTGAAAAATAAGTACAATCGTGCTGGTTTTTTTTTTCAGTAAGCTAAGAAAAAATTTTCAGCGTTCAATTTTTGTTTTCTATTTAAGGCACTCGAAATTTTCAAAATCAAGGGAAGATGTACAGTACAGCTCGGTATTTTTTTAATAAATAGGTTATAAATAGTAAGATTATTAGAAAAAAGTACAAAGTAACTTTGATTTTAAAATTTTTTTTATAAAACTTTCCTAATTTTTTATATTGCAATAAAAAAATTCCCTGCCAGAGGCTAAATTCCCGAGGACTATTTACCAAAAAAAAAATTATTATTTTTAATAATCACGCTTCATAAGCGTGAATATTCCTAATTCTAGAATAAAAAAGAAACAGTAACTTCCTAATTTCGCAGTAAAAAAATACAATGGAAATGTTTAAGTTTTAGAGACTAAAATGCATTTTTTCTTCGTTTTCAGACACTTTTGAAATGTAAAATCGGATTCAGTTTAACGGAATTTTCGATAAAATACTGCAGTTAAATTGTAATTGTAAACCACTTTTCAAAAGTTTTACATACACTGAAGCAGTTGCATTAAAATTTCTTTAAATAATAAAAAGTTTTATTGTTAATGCAACTGCTTCAATAAAAGTAAATGCATTTTATGATAAACAATCTTAACTGTTTGTTTTATGCTTCGTCCTTGTCCTTGGCACCATGTTTCAAAATACGCGTGAATTCAATGTAGTCGAACATTCCACTTTTAATAGGCGCTTCTCTGTACATTTCATCTACCTAGAAGATTTAAGAAAATAGATGTTAGGTGTGAGAAGTAATTTTTGCTTAAATCAACTTTTCAAGCCCAAAAATAAATCCAACAGTTTTTTCACGACAAAAAAAATTATTGACAACTTTCCTGAAGCCAGAGAATTTTTTACAACCTTTTTCGAAACAGATTTTTTTATTAATGAAAAAAAAAAAATGAGGTGGTTTCAAATACTTCTGGTTAAGGAAAAATTCTCAAAACCTCCCTGGTTTCAAAATAACTGCCACTTATTTTCAATAAATTTGGCTAAAATTAACATAAAACCAGTTTGTGACGCTAAATCTAGATCATTTACACCTGAACTTACATCTTCATCTGAAAAACGATCTCCCATTGTAATCAAAAGCTCCCTTAAACGATCTTCATTAATATAACCAGTATTTTCTTCATCGAAACATCCAAATGCATTTTTAATTACATCTTCAGGATCTGTTCCTTGCAACCTTTCACCAAAAAGTGTAAGGAACATTGTAAAATTGATTGGGCCAGGAGCTTCATTCATCATGGCGTCCAAATAATCATCCGTTGGGTTTTTACCTGCAAAAATTTATGATATTCCATTATCTAGTAATTCCATCAAAATTAATAAAAACTATTATATTCTTACCCAACGATGCTAGCATATCATGTAAATCTTCCTTATCCACAAATCCATCCCGATTCTGATCGATCATATTAAAAGCCTCTTTAAACTCTTGAATTTGCGCTTGATCAAACATAGCAAAGACATTAGAGGTAGCTCTCTGAGCTCGTTTTTTGGTGGTTGCCCTACGCCCTGCTGCTTTTCTGGATGACATTTTCTGCAATCATAAAAAAAAAAATGAAATGTTTACAATTTCGAGATGAATTTCCTTGAACTGCAAAATAGGAATCCTGCCAAATTAATTGACCGCAATTGCACTTCCTTATAATTGAACCATTTTTTGACTATTTGAACCTAAGACAAAGAGCATAATTTAGGTTTTTATCAACATTTGTTACCAAAATGATCATTAAGCGCCTATTTGACGTCACAGGCATACAATGACATATATACGTGATTACTTACAATAATAACAAGAAAATTGTATAATTAATCAGTTTCAGCTCTAGAAAATAAATTGGTACCGTATAATAAATTCTAATACGCCAAAATAATGAAACAAAACGATTTTTTTGACAAGAAACCAAACACACGTATTGGGTTAGGTCAACCCTTTCACAGAAGAAAATAACCTAATCCTGTTAAGTTTTGTAACGCAAACCGAACTATAAAATAAGAAAATAATAAAAAATTGTACGTACTTTTGTTTTTTATGAATAAAGCTGAGATATTAACAAAATATGAAAATAATTTTGATGGTCAAAAGTGAATTGCAAGCAGATGAATCAACTTATC
This sequence comes from Liposcelis brunnea, assembly GCA_023512825.1. Taxonomy (NCBI): domain Eukaryota; kingdom Metazoa; phylum Arthropoda; class Insecta; order Psocodea; family Liposcelididae; genus Liposcelis; species Liposcelis brunnea. Next base: position 21,328,658 of record CM042073.1, read on the forward strand.
ACACCCAGCGCCTGACCTGCTAATGCGGATTTTTTACGAACTAACCAACCGCCATTTCGTTTTAAAATCAAATTCATTGTTTTTCTCGTTGAATTCTGAGTTTTTTTGCTTTTTATCGATTAATAACGTTTAAACTTACCTTTTGATGATTTCAGATGGTTCCCAGATGAATCCTCGTTCCTTTCTAACGCAGGAAAAAAATCATATGACGAATTTCCAAAAGATAAGACCATAAATGGTAGTTAGGTCATATTTGCCATAAAAGGAAAGATCTACTTTTCTCTCGATTGCGATTTTTTTTCACCAGTGGCGGGAGAGATGTGTCAAAAAAATAAACTTTTATTAACAAAAATGTATATAATTTATTACAAAACATATAAAAATTGGATACTTTTTATTTTTATACAATTCTAAATGCAAAAAAATTTTTTTGTTTATTTTTTTTACATACAGGTCATTCGATCGATTAAGTCCTCAAAGCCTTGAAAGTAGTTTACTTTCAGTTTGAAGGTTATAATGAAGCAAAACAAATGTTTCAAACATTTGAGAATTCAAGACTTTAGGATATAAATAACTCTAATAGCTTAAAAGGATTTTCCTTACGCTCCAGCTTCGTTTATAAACTAAAACGATTTATTTGTAAAGTTTGATACAACGGCCGGGAAGTATTAAGCTTGGTTTGCCGTTGTTTAAGTGTTTTTGCCAAGCACTGCGTACGGTATTTATCATTTTTTTTAAAATAATGGCAAATCTTTGTTTCAAATATAATTTTTGAGAATAAAAACTTAAAGGCTTTAAAAATATATCTGAAACATTTTGTCCATAAAATATTTTTAACATTCTTATGGAAGTTTTAAATAAAGCGAAATTTTATCCTCAAGATGATTATAGACTAATCTAATCTTCTTTTATAAAAATGAAACTACCATTATTAAAGTTGAAGAATTTGGATTTTTAAAAAAATTTTATGATAAAATTTTCTCAAAAAAAAAAAAAAAATTGAAATGAATTTAGTTTTATAAAAAATAATTTTTTTTTTCTAGTTTTAACTACTGATTTCCTTTTTTTCTTTGTCTTTCCATAATCTTGGTTATGTAAAAATTTTCGCTTTATTTTGCCACCTTCATCCCAAACAAATCTTCAACATAATCAGTCAATGAATTCATTTTTTCATTTTATCATACTTAGACTTTGGTTCTAATTTAAAAATCACAGAGGGCTATACTTAAATTAACTGCCTTAATTTAAATAGCTAAACCCCTCATTCGTATAAGAAAGAGCTCTTTTAAATTCTTATAAATACCCCGTACAACTCGGTAATTGAGCTCTTTACAGACGTAAGACTTTTTTTATATGCAGGATAAATCCCCTGAAGTGTTTTTATCACATTTAACTTTTAAAAAAAATCTTACATCTCGTGACAATTTTTTTTATACATAAATTAAAAAAGTTCGCGAATTTTCATCGTACAGATACTCCATTAATAGTAACTACGTTCCCGTTTCTAACTCCCACGGGCGAAGGTTCATAATGCGAACTCCCAGAAGAGACGCTTCTATGATGGCCCGAATCCTCATAAGGCGCATCGTATTCTCCTTCGTGTACGTTTTCGTACATGTTAGGATGAGCTCCTTGATAGCCCCCGTTCCTGTCGTTTAAAGTCGCGTAGGACATTACTGCAGTTCCTTGTTCTTCTTTACGAACTGCTCCTTCGATGTTTTCTGTGTTTTTAACGGGCGTAGCTTTCCGTCTATTAAAAAAACAAAATTTCCTTTAGCGTGTTTTTTTAATAACGATTTTATTAACAAGACAAACACTTACAGTCGCAGGTAAACAAGACCGAGGATAATAAGGAGGAAAACTACAACGCCAGCACTTATCCCAATAGCTAAAGGCAACGTCTGCGAAGTTTGACTTTCTCCTGTAGTCACTGAAAATCAAACGGAATAATTAGTCAAGTTTTAAAATGTTTGAGAAGGAATTTTTGAAACTGAATTGTATTTACTTTCGCATCTTGGTTCTTCTCCGGACCAAGTCCCGTCTTCTGTGCATTTTCTAAGGTACGGTCCTATTCTTTCGTATTGTGGGATGCAGTGATATTCGACTGCGCTGTTGTATGTCGTGGTGCCGTTCATTACGATCACGCGGCCGTTTTCTATCGTGCCAGGATGTTTGCAGTCAACGGCTGAAATTAAAAAAAAATAGTTAGATTTTTTGTAAGAGAGATTTATATAAAGACAACAAAAGTTTAATAAACTTTCGGAAAGAAAATTTCTTCAGCACCAACAATTCTGAATTTTTTCTTGCAAAGAAAAAAATCAGGACAAAATTTTTAGTTGCCCCAAAAATTTTTTGGACAAATAAAAATCCCTTAACTAATCCCTGTTGGCAATATAAACATTTAACAAGCTTTGTCAACAAAAACATTTTCTTAAATCCTTACAGATGCATTTTGGCAGTCGTCCACTCCATGTTCCCTTCTTCAAGCAAATTCTCGTTTTATTTCCTTCCATATTTTGACCAGGTGAGCATGAATAATGAGCTACGCCTCCAACGCTACGACTCGTCACGTGTACAATCATTCCTTCATCTCGATCAGGATCCTTACATTGAATTTCTAAAAAAAATTAATTTAAATAAAACAATACTCCAAAATTTTTCAGCCAAAAATTTCAAATTTACCTTTACAAACTGGAGTCTCAGAGCTCCAAGTCCCATTTTCCAGGCACAATCTCCTTGCATGACCATCCAATTCAAAATTATCATAGCATTCATAATGCAAAGCGGCTCCATAATAAGTAGCATTCGTGGCCAAGAAAAATCTCCCATTTTTAATACTCTCCGGAGCTCCACATTCAACATCTTTAATAATAAGAAAAAGAGAAATTTAAAGCTATAATCCCTTTATCGTTCGGACATCTGGCTAATATATTTGAAAAAAAAAATGCTTACAAACGCATTGCGGTACTCCACCGCTCCAAGTTCCAGTTTCCTCACACGTGCTTAAAGATTCTCCAATAATTTTATATCCCCTTTCGCAACGATATTTGACAAGGGCTCCAATTCTATACGTCGCAAAGGATTTTTCAGAATCCGACGTACGAATTAAAGTTCTTCCATGCGATCTATCGTTTCCGGTAATGGATAAAATGCTATGCTCCGCTAATTTCGGTTCTGGGCATCTTATTTCTAAAAAAAAAAAAATTTTTAATAACTCGGATTAAAAATTTTGTCCGGTGTATCATTATCTCGAAATGGATTTTTTAACAAACCTTCACATTTCGGTGAAGTTTCGCTCCACTGACGATTTTCCATACAATATCTCTTTGATGGACCTGTAAGTCTGTAATTTTTAACGCACGCGTACGTGAGCTCACTGCCAAGATATGTCGTTCCGTTTGTGTATGTAACGGATCCGTATAGCATCGGTGGGACCTTGCCGCAATCCACGACTGTAATAAAAAAAAATTAGTTAGTCGTAGAAAAAAAAATACGAGACTTCAAAAAAATTGGTTATGAAGAGGACTTGGCTGCTGAACTCCTGCATGGACCGTACTGGATTCTAAATTTGATTTGGAGCACCTTATTTAGCTCTACCTGCCAATTATCGTTTTAAAAATAATTTACGAGTCGTTTTTTATCTCAAAAAATGTAATGAAGTTAATTAAGACCACAAATTCTTTACAGATTTGAAAAAATTAGTTCTCTTTTTCTCTTTCTCTACTGATCTTCATACTCCATTTAAAAACTTTTATCTGGTCCTGAATTACTTACAATCACAAGTTGGCGGAGTTCCTGACCATTCCCCACTTTTTGTACATTGATGAATGGATTCTCCCCGTAGGACGTGTCCTACTTCGCAATGATATTCGATATTAGAATGAACATTAAAGTCGTAACCGACTACGTAGCTTCCGCTTGGGACTTCGGGCTCGTCGCAACTAATTACTGAAAAATTTTATAAAATATCGATTATCGAGATTGCATTTTTAGAATTTTCATTTAATTTTTTTTTAATGTGAAAACATACGTTCGCAGGATGGAGCATCGGCAGACCACTTTCCCTCCCTTGTGCAAATCTGCCTTTTTTGTCCTTCAAGCCAGTAATCTTCTGAGCAGGAATATTCAACTATGCTACCGAAGGTAGTAGTTCCATTGACTAGATTGTAACGGCCGTCGTCTATGTTGGGTGGTGCACCGCAATCGACGTATTTACATGTAGGAGCTTTTCCTGACCAATCTCCGCCTAAGCCGCAAGACAGGACCTAAAAAGAAAATTGGAAAGTTGAAATAGATTCGTAGGCGTAAATTTAAAATCAAGAGTTTTGATTTTGCATTCGCGAATTACAGAAAATAGCGGGGGAAATTTTTTTCCCTAACTTAGTTCAAGCTGAGCTCAAGTTCTAAAAGTTATTAACGACACATATAAGATCTATTTTAGCTACTGCTATTGAAGCGTAACTAAAAGACACCTGGGCTAACTTTAAAACACTTACTGGAGTGCCGAATAAAATAAAACCAGACTGGCAGGTGTATGTAGCAACGGAACCTGCTCTTTTCCCGGTAGTTTCAACTTTCCCACCGTGCACCTTAGGAGGCTCGGGGCACCAGTCAACTGTAAAAATTAAAATTCATTAATAAATATTATAATTTTTTAAAAAAACGACGAAAAACATTTTTAAAAAAAATTACTAACGTAAACATTGCGGGCTTTGGTCGGACCAGACACCTCCGTCGCTACAAGTTCTCCTTTCCTTCCCGATAAGTGTATAATTTTCATGGCATGTATAAATAGCAACAGCTCCGTGAGTAGTTCTTCCAGTTTCAAGTCTTACAGAGCCGTGATCGATATCTGGTAATCCACCGCAATCGACATCTGTAAAAAAAACAAAAAATTAAAAATTTGGTTGCGTTAGGTCGCGAGCTTTGAATTGCAAGGTTGCCGAGAGTTTTTCTTAATCATCAAAAGTACTAGTAGTAACTATACTCACATTTACAAGTAGGCGCTGATCCGGACCAAAACCCATCCTTCATACACGTCCTTGTGCCCGTACCGACGAGCATGTGACCCTCCGGGCACATATATTTAATCTCACTACCGACTTTATAATCCTGACCGATAATGGTCGTGTTGACTAGTTTATCAGGGCTGCCGCATGACAACGGACCTGAAAAGCAAAAATTTTTTTTAAAACAAAAACTCATTTAATTTCCCAAGCTCAAAATTCAAAATTCAATATTTATTCGTTTAAGATAATTAAAAGGAAAACGGTTAATTAAATTAACTTGATCATTTTCATTTTAATATTTAATTTAACCTTTCTACTTAAAAAATCGATTTTAATTTTTTTTTTTTTTCAGGCAAGAACAAATCGCTCGGAGGGAGGAAAAAGAAACGGTATTGTTCTCATTTTGATGTACAACAATGGCTACCGTTAATTAGTGGCCTCTGATAGATGTCTGTCTAGGGAATATCGATTAAAAATTCACGTTACGGTAAAATGCATTTTAAATAAAACAATGAAGAATCACTTGTTGTTTTTTATTTTTATGCATCAGTTAATTAAAGCTATAGTGTTAAATCAATAGAGAGTCGATACTGTTACCTTGGAACTATCCCAGGGCTTTTGTAGAGGATTTTGATGTAAAGGTCGATTAAGGGCGTAGATTTGGAGTTTTATATATAACGGCTAAGATCCTCAAAAAGGGAAACGGCTGTCTTTTTATTTCCTGCTTCAGGTTAAAGTAGGATTTCGATTTAGAGTTAAATGATTTTTTTTAAACTTGAAAATTATTTTCGATCGAGGAAAATAAAAGTGATTATTATAAAATTAATCACGGCTTGGTTTTGAAGCTGTTTATATCCGGTTGAGGTTTTTAATGTTTATTGTCGCGTTAAAATTAATTAAGTTGACAAAAAAATCATTTGCAGACGTGGAGATTCAGTTAAACGAATTTTTACTTTATTCTTTTTTTGCTAAGGAATTTTTATAGAATTTTTTTTCAACCTACAAATTTTTCAAGAATATTTTTTACAAAAAAAAACTTTTTTCGTTCTATATAATTTTTTGTGCTCAAATAATTGTTTTTTTGGTCTTTAAAATTTTTTGTTTAAATTTTCCTTATTCTCATAAGACTATTTTGAACCCAACAGTATCTAGCTTTTTCTATTTTAGAATTTCCTTCAATTTTTTTTTATTCTTAGAACCAGGGATGCGAAACTATAAGTCAATTAAGGCCGAGGACTGAAAATTTGACCAAGTTTGGTTGCTGATTGCAAAATCTTTGTCTATATCTTTTCCCATTTTTATTCCTTGAGGCCATTGTTCGCACTTGACATCTTAGTAATCATTAAAAAAAAATTTTTTAAATAAAACCAAATAAGACTCCTAAGTAAAATGCCTTTGCATAATCTCCTGACAACGATTCGATCAATCCCAACGACAAACAAGCAAGGAAACAAATAATTTTTATTACTGTGCCAATTTACCCGGTATGGATGGGCGCATTGGCTCATTGACAAGTGTTTTAAAAAATTAGATCGTTACTTTTTTATGCAATTCATAAATAATAACTGTACATTGTTTATTACATAATCCAAGAAAAGATAAGGCGTTGGAATTTTTCAACTGAAGAATCTTTAAAGAGCAAACTGGAATTTTTATTTAATCCAGACTACAGAATTTAGACTTTCAAAAATTAGAAAAAAATTCTAAATGAAAGTCAAGTACAAAAAAAAAACTTTTAAGCACAAAATTTATAAAACAGAAAACCCCCAAAAAATAAATTTAAAATATTTTTTGGCGATAAAAAACAATTTTTCAAAATTCTAAAAAATTACTTGACCAGCAAAATGTCTGAACAAGAAAATGTTTCCAGGTAAATGATGTCCTAAAATATGGTTCATTAAAAATTTTTTCTATCTGTCCAGCTATGGCGATAAAATCTTATCAGCCTCTCAGCATCAGCGCATCAGCCTCTCAGTATCATTATTATCAGCTAATGGAGCTTTGGACAAACAAACAGACAGAAAACTGGACGAAAATAAATAACTGAACATATATGAAAATGAATAACGAAAAAAATAAAATTCAAAAATCATTTTTTCAAAACCTCCCAAATAATAAGATAAAAAAACTAATTAAAAAAATGCTTTTTTCAAAACCTTAACATTGTTGGACGTTTTGAGATTGCTGTGGAGGTTTTGATCTGGTCCCTTTTACAGCGGCCTATCAGTTCATTGGCCTTTAAATAATTTTTCTGATAATCCCTACAGCGTCTCTTTCTAAAATAATTACAAAAAAACAAGGTACAAAATTATTTTTCAAAAATTCTGTTAAATTTCCTCAACACAATTCCTTAAATATTTCCCTAAACAATTTACTTAATTATTCATCGCAAGAAATTCCATAGTAATTGTCTAAAAAATTTATCTCGGAAGAAAAAGCGAAGCAGGAAACGAAAAAAAAAAAAAAAAAAGAATAGCAATCGAGTCCCGGCCGTATCTTAGTAACAGACAGCTATTTTTAGGAGATTCTTTAGAAATCATTCTCTTTTAGTTTTTTTTTCTTCATCCCTAACAGAAAACGATGAATACAAAAGATTTTCCTTTCCTAGCGACGAAAAGAAAGAAGAAAAAAAAACAAGTTTCATTTTCCTCCGAAAATGAAAAAGGCATTCACGTACAACGTACGTGCAAATACTTACGGTGTTGACAAACCCAGTGAAGGTAATCTAGGTTACAACCCACGTCATTCCACTGCCAGTTTCGGCCGCCGTCCAACACCGCACAATTTTGTTCCCCGTTGTAATTGTTCGGTTGATCTTTGCCCCAAGATGGCTTCGTAACGACTTGACCTATAACAGTTTAAAATGATTTGTTTATCTGCCACGGGGAAGGTTGTTCGAAAAATAATAATAAATACCATCGACCCATTTCCAAGTCCTCGAAGTAATCCCTTCTTCTTTTCGAGCTCCGATCCAGACGAGTTGGGTTTTAAGTTTTGGTTTCCTCCTTTCTAATTCCGCGAGTAGAAAAGTATTAACGACTCCTCTGAAACCGTGAATTAAATCCCCGCCGTGTTTTTTGCAATGCTCACGAGCTACTTCAAACGAACCACCTCTGGCCACGTTGAATTCATAACAGGTACGATCGAACGATGATAAATCGATGTCGTCCGATGAGCCAGGAGGAAAACATCGATCATTTGAAAATTCTAAAAAAAAAAAGTAATCATTATAGAAGAATGAATGAAAAAAAAGAAAAACATAAATGGAACTGATTTTTACCATCGGTGGTAAATACTTCAACTTCGCATAATGATAATGACCCTTCAACTCCTACTAATTGCAAGAAAACGTGCTGGCCTATTAAGGTTCTTGCGCACGTGAACGTCTTCGTTATGCCTTCCTCTGCAAAAATAAATAAAATAAAATTAACCTTGAGTATTGGAAGTCGATAGCACTCTTTTTATATATAGACAATGATCGACCTTCGCATATTGTGGGTTTTCGAAGTGGCTGCTCGATATAACGTTCACTTCCGTGGGAGATGATTATTTAAAAGGCAGGAAAATGAAATTCATCTCGAGTTGTAATCGAAGAAGAGGGAAAAGCTAAAGTTCCGGAGACGTGGAAAAGGAAAAAGATCGATAAACAATTGCAAAACGTTTTACATTAATCGTGTTTGCAGAGTATCAGGGTTTACATGTTGAACTTGATCAAAATTTATTTTGTTTAGCTAAGATTTTCCAGGAACGTCACGTTTTGGCTATACTGTATTTGTATAGAGCATTGTCTGTGCGTAAAATTGTTGAAGAAAGGAATAGGGGAAATTTACGGAAAAAAAAAATCCTCTTGTTTTAACAGATTAATTAAGCTATATCAGCTCAAAGCAACACAAGCAGCAAGTGATGGAAATCGAAAGAGGATTCGAATCCTCTTTCGATTTCCGCGTATGTTAAAATTGCGACCTCAATGTTATAATGTTCTATATTTGCTGCGGAGGTTGACTCCAAGTCCATATATTCAACTTATGGCTAACCGGGGTCGACCGGTTCAGTGGAGATAGGACTTTATAATATTGGGTAAACGAAATATTGAAAAATTTGAACTCAAGCCCATAAACTGACTTTTGGTTGAGAACCTGATAACGGGTAGATGCTCCATAGATAGCTAAAATATTAATTTTTGTGTTCGAGAAAAGAACGACAAAAATTTTCTAGATTTCTTCTGCAAATTGAGGGTCAACTTCAGCGCCCAGGTAGTTTAGCAACCTTCCAAAATATCGAGAAAAAAATTCTAAAAGATCTTACCTATTGTCCCAGGAAACCAAGCGCATAAAGGATTTTTCTGAAGATCAAAACTACTATTCCCCACTCTAATTTCAATATCCTGAAGAGGCTGATGTCCGCAGCATCCTCGAGTGGTTACCCTGACTACTTTAATAGGATATGGCCTTAATAAATCCACCTTTAACACAAAAAAAATCTTATTTCACGAAAAATCTTTCCTTATGAATATTTTAAAAATTCCAAAACCGACCTGCCACCATGGCGACGTTTCTTTCATCGTCTCCGTGCATTGTTTCCCATCGTGAACCGTCGCCTTATCCCCGTCGTTCGCATTCCCAGCACTACCACCCCTGACAGTCGTAGATTGATTGGCTGGTTTTCTAAAAGCTACATTTGTACCTAGGAAAAGAAAAAAAGAAAATTAACATCAATCCACCTTGAGAGTTAATGCGACAGATCACCCGTATAATTAAAAATCACATTTGCTCGGCTTATTAACCGTGAAAACCAATCAGGCACGGTAATCAATGACAAGTTTTCCGTTTTTCTAACCGGTTAGAAATCGCAGGATCGAAAAATAAAAAAAAAACACAGCCGATATGGTCAGGTTAGTGCAAGAAAAAAAATTTTACACGACGCTGAGCAAAAATTATTGTTAGCGTGTTATTATGTCATTTTTTTTGTTCCTTTCAAATAAAAGCAAGCGTCATTTTGGATTATTTCACGGATAATTCTTACAATTATCCACAAATAATCTTCATCGGTTCGGCACAAAAGCATCTTTTTATAGAAATTATTTCCCGATTTGCATGAAACATCATCATAAAACCGATTTCGTACTATCTAACAAGGTTAGGTTATGGCGAAGTTTGTGGAATCTCCGTTTCATCTAATATCCTTTACAATTAACTAATTCCTTCAAGCTATTTAGAAAAGTTTTTCAACTTACCACAAAACGGAAGTTCGCCCTGCCAAGATCCCTGTCCTGAACATGTTGTTACAGGCGATCTGGAAAATTAATTAAACAAAAACATGAGAATTCCGGTTTTGGTTTTTCCTTTTCTGTTGCCACGATGAAAATGGCGGTACGATGCCTGGGCTTTTTTTATTCCCCACCGTGATTAAACCCATTGTTTTCGTACTTAAAGTTAATTTGAGTTTTATCGCGGTAACACTTGTTTGCTTTTTTATTTTTACGACAGGAAAACCTGCCCTATATTTTTACAGCACCTTCGGAAACGTGATTTGTTTTTTTTTATCCTCTATACATCGTGCAAGATTCTTTTCTCTCCTTCTTTTTTTTTTTAACAAGAAAAACGATTCAATTCGTTTTGTGCACTCAGATCGTAAATTTTATTTATGTTCACGTCTTTTTTGCTGACAGCTTCGTGAATTAAGAGTGTGAGTTGTTAGGAGAAAAAAAAAAAGGAAAAAAGGGGGAGGCTCGCTTTTAGATCCTGTCTGATTTTTCGGGGCGAAGAAAGAAACGAAACGGATTTTTATTTCTTCTTATTTTGCTCATTTATCCCTTTTGAGGTAAATACGAAAACATCTTGGCAAGATAAGTTTGATATTTTTTGAGGTCGTTGCAGTTTGTTAATAATGATTTGATTTGAATATTATAATGAAAGATTAATGAAGAAAGATTTTTAATAAAGTTGGTGCCAGGCACGTATGCTCGGTGATAGAGATCAATTTAGTAAAAAATAATTCGTCCCCTCCGGTGCGTAAATTCAAGACTGTGGAAATTAGAAAATTTTGATGTGACAATTTTTTGTTTTATATGGCCCAAAGCCATCCAGAAATATAATAAAATTTTCCAGTTTGAAAAATCTAAAGGGAAGAAAATTTAGAAGGGAATTTTGGAATAATAATTCTGATCATTGCTGGTTTGGAGCTATATTAGAGAGAGCGAGTAAAATAGAATCTGCAATTTTGCCAATTACATTGCTGCAAAATGTTGCTTCTAAACTAAATACTTATGAATTTTACAGAGCTTAAAGTCTTATTGCCGCATCACCAATAGCTCGCCAATCAGTCCTATACTGATTTGCTTCCCTTTAATAAGGAACTCCAAGCCGACCCAATTTCTTTGCCTTTTTTTCCTGCCCCAGTGACCTTTTTAGGCCGGTGCCGAGGTGTCAGTCTTAAAGGGATGCCAAAAATAAGCAAAAATCTAATTTATCTCAGACTAGATTTAAAGTTTATTTGAAAAAATTCAAGATATTCAACAAATAAGGAACGTTTTCCTATTCACATATACCCTTTTCCCACTAAACTATCATTCCCCCTCCTTTTTGTTGACTCAGTTCCCGCGACTACCACCAGCAGCGCCACCGTCGTCCCCTATATAAGCAACGTCATTTCCCCGCTACCCTCAGTCGAACTCGAACTTCGAAAGCGTTCGCACCGTTTAAAAGTCGTTTAAAAGTTTTCCGTCCAAGATACGGAAAAAAGTAAAAAATAGATTTTTTTTTGGTTTGAAAAATGCGTATATTGATTTGACAGGATTTTTTTCAGTATTTTTTTTCAGAATTACACTTTTTTACAAAAATCAATCACTTTTGTCTGTTTTTTTTTTTTTAATACTGAATTCTCCGCCTCATACTATTAATTTTTGATTCCAAGAAAAGCGTTTCATGAGATATGGCAGGCAAATAATAATTGAGATAGCGCTGCAAAACGTAAAAATTACAAGAATTATCACGTTTAAAAACATTTACGAATATATTTTTTCTCAGGGATGTGCAACATAAAGAGAGGAAATTGCCCTTCAGGGGTGTCCAAGATACAGGGTAGGGAGGTTTTGTCCGTTTCCCTATGCTTATACATTGCGTACGAACAAAATCGTCCAACCTGGGGATCCGATCTTGGGAGGTGCCAAACCAAAAAAAAAATTTATTTTTTTACCTTTTTCCGTATCTTGGACACCCCCTCTAAGTTGGACGAAATGCTTCGTACCGAAAGTGTCCAACATAGGGAGATTTTAATGTTTAAGGGAATGTTATGAATGTAAGGGAAGGGTGATTAGCCACTGACCAGAATAAAGCGCGCAACGAGGCATTCTTGATTCATATCCACTAGGACTGTCAGCATGCAAAACTCTACGAAAAGTCCACCTAACCTTACCTCTTTTCCAAAGCACTTGCTTTAGCATTTTTAATTCACTCTACTTTTTACTCATAAACCTGCTGAAAGTATAAATCATCTATCATCAATGTCTGTCTAGCTTTTATATATTGGCAATAAAAGCACCTACAATATATAAATATATGAATAGCCTTCATCAAAAATAAATCACTTTAAAAACCAAAAGAAATCCTCTCAACAGTCTTTCCATAACTCTCTCTCTCTTTTGACGTATAATTGATTTCCCATTGTTCTCCATTCCAGTCATAAAATCCCTCATTTAAACTGACAAAAAACCACAAAAGGAACACCGTAAAACTTTTTAACAAATTTCCAAAAACTCATTCAAACCAATGAAGGATTTGGATGGAATCCAAACGAAGCCAACGGTCGGTTAATGATTGATATCTTCCCTAACATCAATTACTTTTCTCACTGACGTTTCCTTCAAACACTCATATATCATTTTAAAGTTTTTCCAGACATACGAGCTCCTTTCTTTTGTTTTTCCCCCTAACCTTTTAAAATAATTAGAAAATCAACTTACCCGAAAAGTTCGTATCCCGGATCGCACGTATACGTTGCTATCGTGCCAGGACTAAGGTCATCTTTGGATAATGTGACTTTTGAATTTAACGGAACAGCAGGATGCCCGCATTTTAAACCTGAAAGTAAAGAAAAAAGGTTTTAGATAATGGACCGGACGATTAGAAGTCGATTAAATAGCGAAACTCGTGTCGAACCTAGTTATAGACAGGGTATGTATTGGTGGGTGGGCACGAAAACCGATCCTATCATCTTTATCCTCGTGACCGAAACTAGGTCATGTTTCGTTTGAAATTTTTCTTTTCGTGAAAAATTCGATCTCCATCCACTCGTGTTTTGCTCAGCCATGAAAGTAACGAAAAGGGGGAACATAATAGCTTTGGACGTTTTATGAAAAAAGGTTCACGCCTGGAGGGACATGACAATTTTCTTGTTATACGCACCCGAGCAAAGATCCTGGATTATGAGATGCGACTTTAAAAATTGTCATATTTACCCGAAAATCTTACGTAAAGAACCGTGAGATCGTTTTGAACCTAATTAAATGTTTTGTTACAATTTACGACATACATGAAATGCATATCAAGTAATTAGAGAGTCGAGATGCAATAACTTTTGCATGACTGAAACCATTTTTTTGATGGATAAAAACGCCGGATATAAATGATTTAGATACATTAAAACGGTGTAAAGAGAAATTTAAGATTTAAATTATTGCGAATTTAAAATAATATTTTATCCGAGTAATTTAAATGCAAAGGACATGGTTGAACCTAAAACGGTGTAACCCGTCATTATATTCCACCGGAGACTCATCCCCAGGCCACTTCAGGAGCTTGTAAAGGGTCCCATAAAAATCCTTAAGTCCCGGAATAAAATCGAAATAAATTATTCATGTCCCTTTTTTAAAAGAGATATTTTTCTTTCCCGTTATGTCGGGAAGAGGATAGCACACGTAAAAAGCTGCGATATTAATTCAGTTTGACATCCAGAGTTTTCGAGGAAGGGAGAATATCGAAAGCTTGGAATTTATACTTTATGATAGAGCATGAGATTCGAAGAGCTTAAATAAATAGATTTTGATGACACGATTGAATTTATAAGAATCTTAGAAAGTTGAAAAGTTTTTGGCTGTGATAAGAGATTTTAAAGTTTGGAAATTTTTGTGACTATCATGTCGATAATGCTTTCGAACATAAACCAGAAAATGGTAGCATGGTTTCGTCCACTGCGGTCAGCCAAAACGGTCGGTGTTTCTTCTTCTTTCGGTGCCTTGCCCTTACTGGACGAGGTAATCATGTTGGCTACCGTGATTTTGTTGGCGATGGCCCAAAATTATCCCCTGTTCAGATTGTACCATAAAAGTTCTTCAGCCATGATATCCTACGTCCAGGAACTTTACCGAGCAGCGGTACATAAGTTAAGAGTTTAGTAAGGAGTGAACACTTAATGAGTCGGCTGCTACATAGGGGTACGCCATTTTGAAAACTGGAAGCTGCCTTGATCTCGAAATTGGTGGCCTCCATTCTTGAATTGAAAAATCTGCCAAACACAATGTTCGCTTTTCAATTCGAGAATGGCGGCCACCAAATTCGAGATCAAGGCAGCTTCCAGTTTTCAAAATGGCGCACTCCTATGCAGCAGACGACTCATCGAAGTTTCCACTCCCTACTAAGCTCCCTAGTGGATTACTTCTTCTTCTTACAGTGCCTTCCCGCGACGGGAATTGGCGACCATCATGGGTGGAGAGCTTATTGCACCGTGCAAGAGACCCTAGCCGGATCGACTGTCTTGGGTCTTGCACAGCAAACCCTCGGACGTGATGGCTATACTAAGGAGGTTAATGCGGTGGCTTTCCAACACCTTCAGCATCGCAGCACAGGAGCCGTACCGTCAGTCCTCGACTCTGCCTCCTGCTTTCTGGACTTAAGCCTAGCCAACTTCAGCCTTAAGCCAGTACTGGTAGGATTGCCGCCCCCTACCAGAACCTTTACCAGATTGCTACCTCCCGAGTCAGAAGGAATCTGGAGCTCGTCAAGGGCAGGTGCGCCAAACCTGAAGCAGGCAATGTTCCCATCGACTACCCTAACTGGATTAAGTGATGTAAAATTGTGATACTGAATTAACTTTTAGCTGTACCCATGGATTGCAATTATCGAGGTCATTACTAGAGGCACCAAAGGGCTTTAGGCCTCAAAAACCGTCGAAGTACGATAACAACGAGTGTATGAATATTCACAAAGCCCCAAGCCTTGTTTTTATAAAACTTTCAAAGCGCCTTCTAATTCCATGGAGCATTCGTTGACAGTTGTGCCTTTCCCATGGTTATAATCAACATATATTTTATAACAAACCGTGTCACGCCTCGAATTATTTTTAAAATTCCTAAAATACTAAAAAATTTTCCGCCTAAGAAAACTCCATTTAAGGAAATCTGTGAAACAACTAAACATAAAAAGTAATTAGTTTTACTGCTTTTAGCTTTTAAAAGAGCAAGTAATCCTTAAATATCAATATCTAATTATGTTTAATAGCTTCCCCGCCACCATCTGTGCCTTTTTTTCCAGCAATAAGAAAAATATTCTTTGTTTCAAAAAAAAAAACAATGCGACTGTAATTTTCCCATTTTGAATACCGTAATTCAACAATTATAATTTTTTGCTAACCGAATCCGGTTTTTTTTTCGACTTTACCGTTCGCTCCCATGTTCACCTTGAATGAGAACAAAAAAAATATGTTTGAAAATCTAACATATTTTTTTCTTTTCCCTTTGTATCCATGTCTTAAGCGTGTCTGCTGACACTTATCTCGTTCCCATAATTTGATCACCATATAATAGCAACAACAATACGTAACCGAATTAACGGATTCTGTAATACGAAAAATGTTTGCGGTCAATTAAATGATTTGATTCGATCAGAAATTGATCGCGGTATTACATTCTTAGAAATCATCACGTACCTCGAAGATTTAAACGGTTTTTGATTGTGGAACAAAATGCGGCTTTTTAAAAAATATTTATCTTTGCTCCATTGTCGGAAGCCTAACGGATATTTTAATAATATTCTCGAGATTATAAAAGAATTTATATAAAACAAATCGTGGAATTTTATGAAGATTTAAAATTAGTTGATTTCTCTTTGATTTAAGAAAAAAATTTGAATATCGGGCAGTAACAATAAAGGAAAGAATAATAATTAAAAAAACAATGCGCGTGTCTAAACTCCTTTAGTAGAACCGTTGAAAATGCATTATCATCCAATTCTCTATTGTTTAATTTAAGCTTAGGCTTGTCGCATTACTGGTAGCTGATATAAGTGACATCCGCCATTTTATTTTTTAATGCAATATAGCTACCGAGAAAATTTTTCTAGCAAACCGCAAGGCTAAACCGCGGTTAAATATTAAAATTTTTCTTTACGGGTCGTCGCGTCGGTTTAGTCTCGTTCATGCGAACTGAAATTCACATAAGCATATCATCTTAAATTTATTATTTTGTTCTCTCCCGTGTGATTAAGCAATTCGTCCTTATATGGACGCAAAATTAAAAGGAAAATACCGAATTTTTTTTTTTTCAAGACCTTCGCATGTCACCACCCGTGACAGTTCATGATAAAAAAAAATAAAATAACAAACGAATGGGAATAAGGTCGCAAGTTCACACGTTCATTATTTTTTTTTTAAATACTTTTTTTTTTCTCTTCGGCTTAAGTTATTTTACAAATTAATCATCATCATTATTTTATTTAATTGTAAAAGAAAAAAGAAACGTTAGGAATGAATATTTTTCCCTCATCTTCATATGTGGAAATCTCGTAATGTACTGTTTTTGACCTGACATGGGAAAACGTTTATTAACGGTAATGTTTCGGGTTAGCCAAAATAATGTTTTTTCAGTTCTTCAGGTTGCTACATCGTTTACGATGCAGTTTATTGAAAAAAATGACGTTGAAAAGGTATTTTTTTTTTCTTTGTATAGTTCCTTTCACTTTAATTACGAAATCATCTTTGCACGATTGGTTTTAATATTAAACTGATGAGTTGTAAGTGTTTAAAATCAAAAACGGGATTTTAGAAAAATAATGGATTCGAGGAAAATTTTTTATTAAAATTTTACAGTAAGCAATGTTGCTGTCGTTTAGACACAAATAAAGAATTCAGAAGTCAATTTAAAAATATTTTTAAAAAAAATCTTGTAAAAACTCAAAAAAAAAAAAATTATTTTGGGCAGGAGAAAAATATGGGAAAATGGCTGAAGTGACTGATTGCTAAAAAATTCTGGGACTAGAAAAAAATCCCTAAAAGTTTTTCATCACAAAAATTATTAAAAATCCCAGAGTGCAAAAAAAATTAGTAAAATTTTTTTCTTGAACAAAAAAGAAAAAATTTTAAACGTCAATTTGTGAAATTTTTGGTCAACTTTCAACATTTTTTCAACTTCTGACTTTTCCGGCCAATTTTCGATTTTTGAGGCAATTTTAGAATTGTTCTGGATATTTTGAAGTATTTTTTGGATACCTTTGACTTTTTCTGTCAGTCTTTCGAATATCTTCTGGCAATTTTAGACTCTTTTGGTATGATTTCTAGTATTCTTTGGGCATTTTCGATTGTTTTCTATCAGTTTTCGTCGATTTTCAAAACAATATTTGAGGAGTTATGTGCAAAAGGGCATTTTTTTAATGTTTAGCTTATGGAGAAAAAGCCCTTTTTGCACATAACTCCTCATTTGAAAAAAGTTTCACTTCAAACACTATCAGAACACAGAAAAATGTCCAAAAATTTATAGAGCCTCAAAGTCTCAAGTTCTCTCCATGTTTTTCAACGTAGTCGAAGAAGATTGAGTCGCAAGCAACGTGGTATAGAAATTTTTGAGCCCAAGAAAAAGATTAGAACATTTTTGCCTGATTTCTAATAACCAAATCTCCCTCCACAGTTCAATTCTTCTTAAGGTTTTATGTGTTGGAGGAATAAAATAAATATTTGCCCGAACTCTAAAAAAAAACCTAATAGAGACCCCCTTCTACATAAGTACAACTTAAGCCTCAATAGTTTTTTTAGAATAGTTTCAAACCAACCATAATCGCCCCTCACAAAAATTAAATTATTGGCCAATTCCTCTTATTTTTCTGGATCGATCCCGCAATAAGTATAATGAATGTAGAAAACTTTGCTCTCACTAATCATGAATATTTAATCATTATTAATTATTCACTTAAAACAAGAAGAATAATAGGATTGCTCGGTAAATTGCGTAATTTACAATTACGCGATTTTTTCTCCCTAAAAAAATCAAACCTCGGCAATTTTTTTTCAGCCAAAGATGAAAAAAAAAAATTGTCGTACGGGGATGTTACGCAAGAATAATAACGCACACCGGGGTCAAATCCCTTAATTATTCAATTTTAATGAAATATACGAGACTTCGAATATTCGAATTTTCAACGGGGCTTTTTTTGCGTCTCTAATTAATGGGCTTGCAAGAAAAATGAGTATTTAAATTACGATTTTTTTTTAGGTCGATAGGGTCAATGCGAAAATGCGGTCACGACCACGAAAAAAACAAAAAGGGAAATGTAGAAAACCCCGAACACTGGGAGATTTTTCTTTTAAAAGAAGAAGTCTTTGCCGCTTCCTAGCCCGTGGGGAAATTTACCTTGGATGAAATCGTGATTAGATATTGTTTATTGAAGTAATCATTATTTTATACCGTATCCGATTGTTAGATCGTTTACCAAACGTAAATTAAGATTTCACTATAATTTTTAAGCTGCCATATTGCAAATGGCGAACACTGAAGCGTAATCAGTAGCTTGAGTATCATTTTTTTTTTTTTAAATAAAATGATGCAGCATATGAAGTAATAATGTAACTTTTTTTTAAAAGGTCAGAATTCTAATTGACATTTAATATATGTATTGATAATTAGCTGCGAAGGGAGGCGTCGGAGTTCAGGAGAAGTGAAATCTGTAAGCGGACGCGCGCAGTGAACCTGAGACACGTGAAGTAAGCCTGGTTCGCGCGGAGTGAGCCTCAGGCGCGCAATCTGAGCCTGAGACTTGCGTACTGAACCTAAAACGCGCCAGCTGGTCTATGAGCTCAAAATTTTCGGCGCAACACGCGTGTCCGTGAAAGGTGCTTCAGCTTCTATGTGCATGGCAAGTTATTTTGCCCATTTATAAAAACCTGAGACTTGCAAAAAGCAGAAAAGTTTTACCTTCGTTTTTTTTAAAGTTTTGAGATCTAAAAATTAGCCAAGTTTTGGAAAGCTATAACACACCAAAATTTTCAGTCACTTAAAGTAGTGAGATCCAAAAGTTTCCAAAGTTTTTTTCGTAACTAAACCCTCCGTTTGCGCAAAAACTGCACCGGGCTGTCGCAATCAAAGAAGTATTTTTTTTCAGGTTGTCACCATGTGGCTTCACTGTCGACTAACGTGTTGAGCTTAATTTCACTATAAATTTTATACTGTAATTCCTTTCGGCATTTAACTCCAGAAGACTGTTGGAATCGATCGTGCAACGAGAGTTTTTGATTGTAGAAAAACTCGGTTGCCGTCGTGACCGGTAAATTCGTTTTTGGCGCCAGGCCGTTTAACTCCAGAAGACTGTTCAACTTTAAGTGCTGCATCCACTAAGGGGTGTTATATCCCGAGCTAGTCACATCTCCAAGACCAGACGACTTTTCTGCGCCAATCTTAATCCAGTACACTGCGAGGCTGATTGACACGCCATATTGTCGAGCAGTCACCCTTCCTAGAGCAAACCATATTCGATGCTGCTTAATTTCGGAGATCCCATCAAGAGATTCCAGAAGATTCCCAAAGCATTCAACTATGGACATTCTTGAGTACTCTTTCTATTTCTGAAAGTACCCATCATTTAAATTTCTCGAGCCTTTTTCGTTTCAACGTAAAAAATCTTCCATATAAAAACAATCTGATCATTCATTGTCATAATTCGAATGATAAATCGAATTTCTTTTATTTCAGGTCAAACTCATGCTTTGTTGTTCTTTGTCATTACTATCGATCTATACATATATGGCATCCTCTTAATTTAATACTCCAAGACCGTTATGATTCCTGACAGTCTTGCATACAAGCCTGAAACGTTTCCGATAATCCCTTACATATTTGGAACCACCTTAAAATATAAATAACAATGGAATTTGGCCCCAAACCAAACCCACAATCAGATTCATATTCTAGTTTTCGGCCGTCACGTTTCCTGAGCAAAGCGCGCGAAATATTTCTTCTTATTAACCACGCATTTACGTTTAAAATCTTCGAATCCATTTTTTGTTTTCCGCATTTCAAATAACGCACACGAGGATAATGATAAAGCTACGTAATTTCGGATTATTAATGTCCTTATGATTAAAGTTTGCGCGTGAGCACGTTTTATAATTGCACGTTTGTGGACATCCTTGCGAATGGAGAAAAAAGATCATGTTAAGTTTGACCTTGGGCTGCGGATTGTACCGCAAGCCCTACAAAAGTGTGCATAACAATAGCGCGGCAGTCAGGTTTTGTAATTGATATTTATGCATAATATTACAGTCACGGAAGACGTACCGTTCCCCCGACCGTTCTTTAAGATTAAAAAAAAAAAAGAAAAAAACCTGAAGAAGCATGCTGATGATGACTAATTAACCTGGAACAGGTTGGCTTGGTGAGATAAAAATGAATAGCGTGAGTAATAATAATACTCCTCGTTTTAATTTATAAAGGGAAAATTTTTATAACACGTATATATTAAATATATAACAAAGCTGGTTATAATTATATTAAGGATTGCAGGAGTTACATGGCTCGCTGTGAAATCGCTAAAAGAAAGCGCGCAAATTTTAATGCTACCATTTTTTTTGATCTTTATTATTATTGTTTTAATAAAGATCTTTTTAAAATCTTTCACTCTCACTTTTTTTGGCACCTGAGAATCTTGAAGAAATTGAATTCATATTTCTGCACGTATAAAATCGTTAAACCTTGACTAATTGGTTAAACCTGACAATGAAGTTTCTGCGGATGCGAGTACAACTCACAGCGTAGTTGTGCTTAAAAGGGTGTAAAGCTCAGACCGTATGCGCGCAGGGGTGATGGAGCGTCTTATACAAAGCTTTTCGACTTACATTCTTTAGCCTAGAGATATAAGTCACTTATGTCAAGTGAAGTTTATTCGGGAATTAGACCATTATTCGCAAGAAAGCAATTACTGTGTTGAGTTTAAGGGTCTAACTACATTTGCAATGTTCTTGCAAGCCAGCAAGTGGTAGCTTGCTTGCAAACACGAGTGCAGCAGTTCATGTAGATGATAAAATCATCGTGAGTTTTTTCTCATTTTTCCTTAGTGCGATGGTGGCAACCTTGCCAACCTCGTGGCGCAATGGATATCGTACTCGTCTCACAATCTGGGAGTCTAGCGGTCGAATCCACCCTTCGGTCCGGATTTTTTCCGACGTAAATCCATCTCTGATCATTAATATCTGGTCATGTGAACATAATTCGAGGGGTTAAAACCAATCGTGCGCTGTCGTTTGGACTTTGTCCCCTTGCAAGGTTATGACAAGCCAGCAAGTCCATGTCTAGTACAGCCTCTCTAACTTGCCGTTCAGATTCGGCGTTAGGTCCCGCGACTCTATACATTCTTCTTCTTCTTCTTCTTCTTACAGCGCTTTCCAGCGACGGGCATTGGCGACCATCATGGTTAGAGAGCTTATTGCGGCGTGCAAGAGACCCTAGCCGAATCGATTGTCTTAAGTCCTGCACAGCAAACCCTCGGCCATGATGGCTCTACTAGGGAGTTTAATTAGGTGGCTTCCCAACACCTTCCGCATCGCAGCAAAGGAGCCATACCGTCAGTCCTCGACCCGGCCTCCTGCTTTCTGGACTTAAGCTAGCCAACTTTAACCTTCTTTAGCCTTAAGCCAGTACTGGTAGGACTGCTGCCTCTTACCAGATGGCTACCTGAAGCAGGACTGTTAATGTTTCCACCGACTACCCCAATCTGTGCATTACACAGATACGTGCAGAGAGATCGCCGACACTTGGTCACGAGTGTGGGACTTCAAGAAAAAAATAATGGCAACGAATGCAGCTTTAGAACAGATATTACTTTTATAAGACGAATCTGCAATAAATCCAATGCAATCCCAAGATAAATCAAGTGGGTAGGTCCATATCAAGTCATCCAGCCCGGTTGTTCGAAGTGAAGTTAGAGCTTTTAGCTCGATTTTAGTTCAAGTCTTAAGACCAGATTTGGCTATTACTTACCCTTACCCGATTACGAAAAGTGCATGGTCTAACCAGGTTTTTCTTGTCAAAAGTGTACTAATGTTAGTTGGCTGCTCTTCAGTTTTCAGCTTACCTGTAAAAAAAGAAATTTTATATAAATTAAAACCATTTTGGATTAAAAAATTAAAAGTACTCAGTTGGTCGAATGAATGATAATAACAAAGAATATGATTCCTGTTCTATAATTTTTACGTACAACAGATTCAGTTTCAATGTAAGAGGCAGAACTCTATTCTAGAGTCACCAATGCCAATGCGTTCAGCTGTCACACTGTTGTTGACCACATTTAATCAGACAATAATATAGCAAGTGGTAACTCAGATATTACCCAAGGACTAGAGGTAGCCTTGACTGGTATAAATCATGTTAAATCAAACGGCGGGAGCAAGTCACGAACATAATACTGGGTGATCGATTACAGGTTTTCTAGGAATGAGCCCAGATAAATTTTCTCACAGTGCTCCTTTACATCAAAACTGCAAATAGTTTCACGTCATTCAACACGTTCACTAAAATAAGGGATCACCCATTTAAATAAACAGGATCTCAAACTGCAAAGACTGTTGCTGGTTGCAGTTATGAGATAATCAGTAGCTAGCTAGCCCTCACCTGTAGTAGCCAAAAATAAGACAAGAAAGTTTCTTTTTTGAAAAATGTTGAGGTCCCCAAAAAATGATTATTGAAAATTTGAAAATGATTTCTCTTTATTGCTTAAACCTTGCCAGTTTTTAAATTGGGTCTTAAAAAAGGACCACAAACTTTAATCGATGAAAACGAAAGAAAATCTGCAAAAGAGGTAGCAAAGGAATAGTTCCAGAGAGCACAGAGCAAGAGGAGAATTTGGGAATGGGGAGAGGCCGTTAGTTCAGTCGAGCTCCGGCTTTCGAAGAGTGAACATCGTATGGTTTGTTTTTCAAAATTAAAAAATTTTATTTGTTAATTTTTTCAATTAAAATTTCGAGTATTGAGTATAAATATTCATGACTAATAGTCCTAATAACAATTATTTCACTAATTTTGAAAGAGAAAATGCAAAAAGGCACTTATGCACTCGTTTTCTGCAGACATATTCCTTTTTTACACTAAGAGATTCCCCCTCCCCCTACACCAGCGCCATCTTGTAAACAACTACGCAACACTAGCGCCGTTAGTTCAGTCGAGCTCCGGCTTTCGAAGAGTGAACATCGTATGGTTTGTTTTTCAAGATTAAAAAATTTTATTTGTTAATTTTTTCAATTAAAATTTCGAGTATTGAGTATAAATATTCATGACTAATAGTCCTAATAACAATTATTTCATTAATTTTGAAAGAGAAAATGCAAAAAGGCACTTATGCACTCGTTTTCTGTAGACATATTCCTTTTTTACACTAAGAGATTCCCCCTCCCCCTACACCAGCGCCATCTTGTAAACAACTACGCAACACTAGCGCCGTTAGTTCAGTCGAGCTCCGGCTTTCGAAGAGTGAACATCGTCTAAAATTGGTTAAACAATATTTTACTTAATTTTAAAAGATTTTTAATTTTTTTTTTAACATTTGAGTGCGGAATATGATTACGGTATTGCTTCAAGAAAATCTTAACAGAATTTTAGATAATTTCTTCCAGAATATAATATGAAGTCATTGTGGTGAGATTTGTTCATTAATATTAACTAGGACAATAGTTTTAAGTTGCTTACTTCTTCTTGGCTTTCACTTTCCTACTTTTCCTTCTTTTACATATTAGTATTAAGTTCAGGCCATAGTAATTTAAGTTAAGTTAGTAAATAAGTATCATCACTAATAATACTAACACCAAAATCATAACCTCATCCTCATCAATCATCATCATCATCATAACTACTAACACTAAGCAACAAATCAAAGCATAATGACTTCTATTTTATTTTACATTCAATCAATGGATTTAAATTTTAAAGAAAATTAAATCCTCTTTAATTATTTGTCGCGAACGCCGGGACCAAGCCGAAACCGGGTGAACCATAGCCTTTCGATTAATTTTTGAAACAGTGCATCACGGTATTCTTTAAAAAACTTATCTTTAACGTGTAAGTGCCGGTATTTAAAAAGTTTTGTGGATTGTGAATCATAAGTGAAGTGAAGTGAAGTGAAGTGAAATGCATTACCATCATTTGGCTACACAATTGTAAACTATTGAGTTGCTCTACATAGGTCAAGAGATTTAAGATATTCAAAACTCTAGAATTTCCATAATTTTAAATTCGTTCAAAACTATAGTAAGATTTTTAGAAAAACTATAAACGCAAGTTAGATTTTAAAATGTAAGGGGTGGGGGTCGAACTTTTAAGCATTCAAATAAGATAGGTTCGAAAAATATTTTAACTGTCAGTTGAAATTCTGCAGCGAAATACACGTTTTTGAGTCAGTGAACCTAATTTGGGCGTTACGGGTGCTTAATGGCACAGTTCCGGAGCACCTCCCTAACCCGGGGGACCGTCCTTAGGCGTGTCTCGAAATGACGTCAACAAAGCTGGGGATCTGGCTCTAAGTGTTATTTTGGCCTTTCAGGTTTCATGCTGCTGTTAGTAATATTTTTCAGGTTAGTCGTGGGGTTATCGTGGCTTTCAAACAATGATACAAATAAACAAGTTCAAGTAAAACATTTTTTCTGATAAAGAGAAAGCCCGTTGGGAAAACTTCAGGTCGGCTAAATTTAATTTTCCATATAAAATGAAGTATTGCATTGTCAACATGTAACCTATGAGGTTATTCGTGAATTATTTAAGTTATATATAAACGTGTGTTTTTTTTTGTTATACTAGTTGTGTATTATTAAGGTTTAAATTATTTATATGTACAATTTTTTAGTAGGGAGTAAGCCCGTTGGGGAGACTCCAGGTCGTTTTAAATACATTTTGATGTACAACTCTTTTGGTTAGGGAGTAAGCCCGTTGGGGAGACTCCAGGTCGTTTAAAATGTTGGTGTATAATTTTTTAAATGATAAGTAATTGTATAGCTTAGATTTTAAGATGTAAGGATGTGGGGAGAAATTCCGAACTTTAAAGCATTAGTCATCAAATAAGACAGGTTCGAAAAATGTTTTAACTGTCAGTTGAAATTCTGCAGCGAAATACACGTTTTTGAGTCAGTGAATCTAATTTGGGCGTTACGGGTGCTTAATGGCACAGTTCCGGAGCACCTCCCTAACCCGGGGGACCGTCCTTAGGCGTGTCTCGAAATGACGTCAACAAAGCTGGGGATCTGGCTCTAAGTGTTATTTTGGCCTTTCAGGTTTCATGCTGCTGTTAGTAATATTTTTCAGGTTAGTCGTGGGGTTATCGTGGCTTTCAAACAAATATAAAGAAAGAACTTCATGTAAAATAATTTTTTCTGGTAGGGAGTAAGCCCGTTGGGGAGACTCCAGGTCGGTTAAATTAAATTTTCTATTTGAAATGTATTGTTTAATTTTAAACCCAAGGTTATTTATGTATTATTTAAGGTATTTATAAGTATGTGCTTTGTATTGTTAGTCGTGTATTATTTAACTACAAATTATTTTGATGTAAAATTTGTTAGTATGGAGTAAGTCCATTTGGGAGACTTCAGGTCGTTTAAATATAAAACTCTGATGCGATTTTCGAAGTTAGATTGATAAAAGTAAGGAAGTGGGGAAAGATTTCGGACGTTGTCATCAAATCAGTCATCAAGTAAGATAGGTTTGAAAAATGTTTTAACTGTCAGTTGAAATTCTGCAGCGAAATACACGTTTTTGAGTCAGTGAATCTAATTTGGGCGTTACGGGTGCTTAATGGCACAGTTCCGGAGCACCTCCCTAACCCGGGGGACCGTCCTTAGGCGTGTCTCGAAATGACGTCAACAAAGCTGGGGATCTGGCTCTAAGTGTTATTTTGGCCTTTCAGGTTTCATGCTGCTGTTAGTAATATTTTTCAGGTTAGTCGTGGGGGTATCATGGCTTTCAAACAAAGATATAAGGAAAGAACTTCATGTTAAATGTTTTTCTGTTAGTGAGTAAGTCCGTTGTAAAGACTTTAAATCGCTCAAATTTAAAATTTTGCTGTATGACGTTTGTCTACTTAAGAAATGACGGGTTTGGATATGCCTCTTCATCGATCATTTTCGTTGAAGGGGGAAGGGTTCCCTAAAAAAACTCTAATGATGGACAGCGTTCACACCTCCTGGGTGTCCAATGGAAGATGAACGAATTTTGAATAATATGACTTACTTCAAAAACATACGACATTTCAAAAGAAGTTTGTTTTTCGGAAGGTTTTTTGGTGATTTAACAAAGGTTCGGAAAGAATTTTTCGGAGATATTTCAAATTTTTCAGAAATCCACAGATGAAAAAGAAATTGCGGGTGAAGATTATGAAGAGAATGATGTGATGAGTGAAGATCATGTAACTGTGGATGACTTTGTTGTAACAAGTGAGGAACAAAGTTTAGAAGAAATGATAAATGATTACAAGGAAAACAACGATAATGAAAATCAATCGGATTCCGATTCTGATGGCGAACAAGCAGAAACACAAGAATTATCAAAATTTGCAGCTTTGGACGCTCTTAAAAATATAAAAACGTTTTTACAACAACGGAAAAATTCAGCAGAAGCTTTATTAGCTGCCACTTCTATCGAAAAATTTATTCTGATGAACACGACTGCCAATATGCGCCAAGGGCTCTTAACAGATTACTTTATAGAGGATTAACTATGGTAAGTTTTCAATTTTGGGCTTTGTTGTTCAAGACGACTAAAATCGTATTATCGGTTAAGACGACTAAAATTGTATTATTGGTTAAGACGACTAAAATCGTTATACCGGGTATTACGATTCTCGCGATAATACGATTATTTTTCCGGACCCCTGAAGAATCGTTATAACGAGTTTTCACTGTACCATCATTGTTATGTAAAATTTCGTGTGAGCACCTTATTTGCAAAATCATGTTCACAATATTTTTTTAATAAGCATAAAAAAACCTCTTTCAAGATGAACACGTACGAGCGGCAAAATTTTCCTTCTTGTTAATTTGGAAATATGAATCATGCGAAACTTTTTTCATTTTCCCCCTCTCTTAATATCCCTTGATACTCCGTTATAATCTTGTTAAATTTTTTTTCCACGTCAAAGATGAGCAAGAAGAGCCCAAGAAAAAAAAGCAATAATAATAAATCCTTGAACTACGTGATCTTTAAGATAACATACTTGATTTATGAAAACAAGTAATTGTGCAATCCTTTGTTTCTGGAATGTTTGGTTGGGGGTGTTTATAAACTAAACGTTAGAATTTAAACAAAAACATATTAATTTGACCGAAAAAATAAAAACCTCCAAACGGAAACGCGCATAATATTAAAAATGGCTCCCTACATATTTTATTTTTTTTTTTATATTCCCATTTCAATCATTCCAGTAATAACTGTTATCATTACTGACATTTTACCAAAAGAAGTAGAGGAAACCTTGACTCTTCGATGTTAACTATCCATTCGCTTGTTTTTTCGAATCTTCATTAACTAGGAAGAAAGGTCCAATTTTTTTTTAGAGTGTAAGGCATTAAATCCTGATTTTAGTGACAAGTCAATGTCGCGCAAGGTTCTCATTATATCAATGCCATCCAGGACCGTATTATCGTAGACACATCAGTACCTGGCAAAACGAGACCACACCCTCTACAAAAAGTATTAAAACTTCGTCCTTGCCAAACATTAAAACTTGTTATAAAAGTTCATTCTTAATTGTTCCTAAGTCATTTTCTTACTTTCAGTTTAAAAAAAATCTAAAAATAATAAAAAACAGAAGGTCCTGCAAAAAAATTAAAAAATTGAAAACAAATTAAGGGAAAAACAACAAAACACCGCGTGTGGGCAATCCATTATCATACCTTTCCTCTTGCTCTTGTCATTAAGGGGGGAAATTAGGTCATTCGCTCAGATTTGCTATAAGCTTATCGATTCATAATTTTTTTCCCAACTTGGTATTTAGCCAAACTCGGGAAATCATTAAAATCTGCAGTTTCTTTTTTTTTTTTTTAGATATTACCTGATTTTAGATAATGCGAATTTTTTTTCAGGGAAAGTGGTTGGATTAGCTTCTCCTTGGGTAATACACCTTGGCACTAAACAAATGAAATAAACCCACGACATTTTTTTTTTATTATATTTGAGATCAAGTTTTAAAAGTTTCACTTATTGCAAATGCAACGCGCTCTCGCTATTGAACTTGCTCTGTGATGTTCTTTTTATTTCATTAATCATGAAAGATCATTAGCAAATCGTTACAAGGACGAATATATTTTATATTGATTCTGGTAGCTGAGATTAAGGTTTTATTTCTTTTGGGCATGACGGTTTAAGCACGGACAAGCTAATGCGGCTTACACTGAATCCCTAACTGGCTTCAGCTGAACCTGCTGAAGCTACCAGAACCTTAAGCTAGGTGCGTTAAAATCAATTACAGATAGATATAACCTTCCTAGAGCAGCCAGAGGCTCATCTTAAGCTTAGATGCTTAGACCAAGTCATCAACAGCTGTTAAAAGCCTTGGCATAGATCACTGGAACTATTAAAAGCTCAAACTAAATTGGTAAGAGGCGTAAGAGGCCATGGTTAAGTCCTCTGAAGCCATTAAAGCTTACGCTAGACATACTAGAACTAAAAAAGGCTACAGCTAAATCTGGATTTGGATTGTAAAAGCGCCATAAGGATTGCTCGAATTTCGGGCTAAGAACCTAAGAGATGTTTAAAGCCTGTCAAACATTTTGCAGACTTAACAGCTTTAACCAAGCTGACTAGAATCACCACAAGTCTATATGATGCTCATTCAGAGGCGCCTCAGCCTTAACTGAGATCTATAGGATTCTTAGAAGTGCGTGTTAGCCTTGCTGTATCACCAAAGACTCCAGCTGATTGTTTTAAAGTTCATAGTTGATGCCTGTTTGATTTTGGAAATGACAACACAACCGTTAGAAACCTGAAAAAAAATTTGGAAGCTTAAGAGTACAACTACAGTAATAAAACACCTGACCAAACCCACACACGGGCTCTTAAGCTCAAGCTGAACTTGCTAAAATCTTTAAAAGTTCAGGTAATTTCATCTGAGTCCTTACACAGCTTTACTGGGCTTTATTTTGCACATGCATTTTGCTATCTTTTATAATTTTAGGACCTGACCAATTTTTATTTATTTGTCTAAAGCCTAAAACCTGGATCGAGTCAACATTATCACGATAACACGACAAACAATTTAACCTGCAAAGTAAACATAACTGTAAAATATTCAACTAATCATTTTTCTAAATCAAAAGTAAAAGAATTTTTATAAAATTAACAATTGAACCTTTCCTTGAAATGAATTCAAAGAATTCAAACTTGCCCTAAATCCCCTTTTTTCTTTAAAGCCATGTTCCATATAAAAAAATTTTTCTCATTATCATAGTGTCTGTGAGCAGCTACCAAAACGATTATACCAAAACAATACAAATGAATTTCATTTAAGAATTGAATTTAAATCAGTGAATCACAAGATCTTTAGTTTCTAGATTCCTTAACGATACATTGAATCTACAAGAATAGTTTGTTAAAGGTAATACAAGCTATTCTCATAAAACTGCATTTAAATTATCTCCCATTGGGATCAGAAATCTTACAAGGGCAATGTGGGTGATGCATTCAGCCAGAAGCAATTTTTTTTTATATAAAAAAGCTTCTATTATTTGCTTGTTAGTTTTTTTCCTCTGAATACCAAAGCCCCCTCAAAAAGACAAATTGCAAAAAACCTGGAACAGACAGAAATGACATACTTTAAATTCAAGTTCATAAGAGACAACAAAAAAATTTGATTTATCCTCCTACTTTCTTTCGAGACTTTCATACATGAATGCATATGCAAGTTAAAAACTATAATTAAAAGTCAACTTCAGCAATTACACATTCGGCATTACTTACATGCATTCTTTCAAGGTCACAACGAGAAGATTTTTTTTCAGAATCATTTTTCCATAACAAAAAGTGAAAAGTGAAAAGACATTAACATGTTCCTAATGACTTATTTCTGACTTCCCACTTGATCAGACTCCGACGCGGTCCATTAGAAACTATAAAATCAAAATGAGATGAAGAATGAATAAAAATTCATATCCATTAAAAAAATTAAAAAAACAAAGTGTGCTTGTTTAATAGAAGTGTCGTGTAATTGTGATTACATGGTCGATGAATTTGTAGTGAATAATCAACCTTCCATGAAAGTGAAATCTTAAAGATGTCACGATTCCACGGTTAAAACCTTTGAAATGAAAGGTTGTTCGATCTTTCAAGTATAAATATCGATCACCCAATATGATGTAATGGAAAACGTAAATACGAGAATTAACAATTTAACATCACGTGGAAGTACCGTTAGGATTAGTGACTAAGGTTCCTAACTTGAAAGACCGATCCCATTAAACCCGTTACCTGTTTTAATGTCGACTTACGACTATTTCGAGTCGTTTTTTTTCCTTCACATATTGCATATCCACAACGCCACGTTATTTAGTTGACGTTTATAACACGAGAACATTTTTAATTTTTTTACGTCTAAACTCTCCGGACAAAATTTTGCACTCACATGTCACTTGAAAATATGTACTCACCTTACAGGTTTCCATCAGTTACAATTAGGTGAAATAAGAACAATTCAAGCGGTACATTAAACGTCTTACACCAAATGTAGCTTTCCTCTTCTTCGACAGATTTAAACATAATAAAATGCTTTAAAACGAAATGTAAAAAACAATTAAAGATGGCTAACCAGCAGCAATAGAATTTCACTTCCGGTAATGACGTTGCATCCCTTATTGGCGCCAAGGCGGCTTTTTTATAGTCATTTATTTTTAATTAAAAAATCATTGTTGATTAAATTATTTAAATCAGACCACATCACATTTATTATTTTTATCTTTTTGTGAGAAAACAAACTAAAAATATAAGATGAAAGGTGATATTTTTGTAATTTTTGAATTCCAAAAGCTGGCAACGTTGCTTTTTCGGGGCCCTAAATAGTATTGTCTTTGTCTTTTTTATACCTCCTTCTCCCTCTTTCTCAGTTTTTTTTTCTTGGTGATGGTTGGTTTTATTTCATTCATGTTGAAAGTAAAAAATCTTAGTATAATAGTTTTTTTATATGTGTTTAAGTGGTGAAAATGAAATAGTTAGTGGTGAATATAGTGGTAAAGTTTGAAGTGATGGGTGCAAATGCGAGCCGTGGGAGGAAAATGATACAGCTACACACGCTTCCTGAAAGGTAAGCACATTTTTTTTTTACTCCTTCCAAGAAACCAAACGAATACCTACAGTATGCATTTCAATTTGTGATAAATTTTTGTATTTAATTATAGAATTTTAAAACACATTCGCATTTCGGTTTTGTATTGCCGCCAATAATGGTAATGTTGATTTTATGATTATAAAGGGGGAGGGGGGAAGCCTATCGAGTGTATTAAACATGTCTAGACATGTTTGCTGCTTCATGAAATTGCCAAGCTAAATTCCCACGCCTTGATACTGGGCAAGATTCAACGAAAACAGTTTTTAGATTTTGGTTATTATTTAATGTAGAGTCAATATTATCTTTTCATCATGCTTGTTTGAAATTTGGTTTTTTTTTATTGAGGGTTTTAGCAATTTTAGGATTATTAAGCCTGGAAAAATGATTTTTTTGAGAAGTTGATAAAATGCCACGAGTGACTACTTAATTTTATCAATGAATTAAATTAAATTTCATGTAGCCATAATGAATATGTTTTGGATTTTCAGCAGTAAGTGCACATTTGCAGATTCAGCTTTTGAATAATCCTGCATAATTCAGTCTCGAGTGTGATGCTGTAGGTAAGAAAGTGCTTATTGAAAATGTATTCGAACTGATTTTCAGCTTTTTGGAAAACAAAGTTAAATCTGAATGCATATAAATTCTAAGTAACCTTCGGTTATTAGTTGTTAACATGGATTCTCATCATTTGGTTAAATTATCAGTAAATGGTGAGGCATGTTTTGTCTTGCTCAAGGAATGGTGTCCTTGGCCTGTGGTGGTGAGCTCCCTTCTCAGGGATATGAATGAGTTACTGGAGAGCAGCTAGCCATACTTCTCGTTTCTGTTCTAAAATCTTTGAAATTCTTACTTCTCTTCGGAGCAGTTAATTTTTCCCTGAGATGAAAAAATCGACACAATGTGATTTTTGAGTTGCATCAAAAAATATTTGGCTACTTCCTGAAGGTCAGTGAAGTTTTCTCAATTAATCCTTAACTTATGAAAGAGCAGACGATAGTGACGTCACGAGGTCAGTACATTAAAAAATTCGAGAGTCTTCTACTGTGCTTCATAAGCTAAGCATTGTTCTATGAATTGCTCTTTCTCAGACTCTTAGGCCACTAGGCTCATTACTTAAGATTATTGTTCACAATATTATTAGTTTTTGAATCCAGAAATTTTCCGTTGTCATTTTTCTCCCAGGCTCTTCGTTGCTTTTCAGGATTCACCGTAAATATTTGAAATTATTTATTGCTTTTTGTTCCAGTTCGGAAATTTTCGTTGCTCTTTGTTATTTTCCTAGGGTCTTTCTTTGCCTAAGAAGAGTTTTGATTTCTATTTGGAGAATCAGAAGAAAACGGTAAAAACAAATTATATGCTTCTTCTTCTGCCTTTTTAAAGACCTTTCGGTTTGTTTATTGGGGAAATCAGCCGACTTCTTGTGAAGATGGCTGCCATAAATCCTTCACACGTTTAGACGGGTGGCCTGGGGGACGTACGCCTCGGTGCCTTTCCCTTAGTGCAGCTTGTGCTTGTCTACCATCATACATTGTCTGCATGTGGTTCCGCCAGTATCACCTTCCAGGAGTTACGATGCAGGGGTTTGTTGCATAGTTACGTCACCATACCACCAAGACAGTAAATGCCTACCTCCCGGTCTCAACTGTCGCTGCTGTTTAATTACTTAACCCAACTACATCTTCTGATAATGGCTCCCGCTTATAACACGACATGTTACCATTCTCCTAACCTAGTTTCCACATATCCGTGCTAATCAACATAACCAAAAAAGTATTATTTAAGCAAAAAACAAGAGAAAGACTTGTTAGCACCTCTCTTACCAAACTGCAAAATAATAATCCCTTTCTATAATCCATTAACTCTATACTCCCGATATATGGTCACTTTCTCAGTCATCTTCAACATTCTCAATTGGCGTAACCTTGATGCTACCATATACCTTATTAAAGCCATGACTATGAATATTAAACGTACCGCAAAAAAATCTACTTTATAATCTCAAACTAGCCATCAGGCGTTTTATGTAAACATGTACGGGATTATGGGACCGTCCAAAATTCATATGATCTCATTGGATATAAAGAAATATTATACCAGATGCCATTGAAATGAAACAAAAGAACCTGTAGGTGGGTCAACGTTTGTAAATGGACTTGACTTAAAAAACGACTCGCCTAATTTTTTTTTAAAGAGTTGTTGATCTGTTATAGAGGAGACTCCCTATTCGCGAAAAGATCTGCCAGAGCATTTTTCGCAAATTTTCCTATTACCGGATATGACAGTTTTTGTTTGCCCACGCGATATTTTTTTAAAATGCACTTTAGAAAAGAAGAAAAAGAATCGGGAGGTTGAGTAACATTTCTTTTGAAGCATTTGTATACGTTAGGTTTTTGTATTTCCGTTATGTTTGTTGAGTAATCACTATATCTCTCTCGCTGCTCGATAGCTCGCTATTAAAATGCATTATCACTTTTTAAATCGTGACTTGAGTTATTTTCAGAGAAACTTTTTCTAAACGTCATTTTAAACAGATTTTTACCTACCTGAGTTGAGGTAATGGCTAGGTATATTTAAAATATAAGAAAAAAAATCGACTCCGTTTTTTTTTTGGTCTTCGCGTTTCCGCGAAGGAATTAACGTTGATTATCTTTAAATGTAATATCGCTTAATAAATTTTTTAAAAATAATTTTTAGTATGTTGGCGGTATGAGATCGGATCTTGTGAGTCAAGGTCTTCCTTCGGACAATTAAAACAATAAGTTGTTGGGCTTAGTTTTAAATGATACTGTTAGAAGATACCTGAAGATATTATTAAAGGTCAAAAGGTTCCGCTAGGAAATGGTATAAATCTTAAAGTTTAGAAAAATAATGTACAAGATCTTTTGAAAATAGAGTTAAGTGTTAAGGTCTTGACCTCTGGGCTGATGCGAAGGCGAGAGTCCGTTCAGATGGAGAGATCATCGACAAAATGGATACTCCCACTTGCATCTGATTTGGTTGCTAAATTTGAATTGTGAAGTTATCAAATTGATAAGGTAAACTAGAAAAATGTAAAGGTTCTCATCATTGTTATGAATTTAGTGTAAGCTTGTGATTGACAGGATGTAACGAAATGACAAGATCATCCTACAGAAGGCCGGCTGTCAACAACTCTGG
The DNA here is from genome assembly GCA_023512825.1 of Liposcelis brunnea. Classification (NCBI taxonomy): domain Eukaryota; kingdom Metazoa; phylum Arthropoda; class Insecta; order Psocodea; family Liposcelididae; genus Liposcelis; species Liposcelis brunnea. The sequence goes on from CM042073.1 coordinate 21,363,363, forward strand.
ATATCTGGCCTTCTTGTTATTAGGAAAAGCAGTAGTTGATAGTCGATCGGTATTGGCAGAATTGGATTTTGGAGTCAGGGTTAATGCGGTTGAGTTTTAAGTAGCTGCAGAAAAGGGTCGACTGACGGAAATCTCAGGTACCAGCATTCTCTGGTGAATACCGTCTGCTCAGAGGTCTCAGCGTCCTCCAAAAAGAGCTTTGTATATTTTTAGTTTGATTAGTTTGTTCTAGGGCAACCTGTGAGGCATTTTTTGTCTTGCTCAAGGAATGGCGTCCTTGCCATGTGGTGAGCTCCCTTCTCAGGGTTATGAGTTAGTGGAGGCCAGTAGCTTCGCTAATACTGACCTAGGGCTGAAGATAATTGTAATCGGCAAGGCCTAGGCTCAGATAACGGGAGGTAGAGTTGGATCAATGGTATGGCTCCCGTACTGCGATGTGGAAGATTATGGAAAGTCACCACATTATTTGATATTCCTAGTAAAATCATCAATGGTTGGCCATGATGATCGCCAATCTCCGACGAGGAGCGGGCATTTAAAGAAGAAGAAGAAGAAGAATGTCTAAAAGCCTTCAAAACCACGAGATCTGTTCCAGAATTTCATAACTGGAGTCTTTGCTGAACAAACGCAATAGCAACAAGCAACATGTTGCGTGCTCACGAACAAAACTTTAGCTGTAAGGCTCTAAGAGTTTTATAGCCGTTTAATTTTGATTTTATAAGTTCAGTCGTGCGTTTTTTCACTAATATTACGATTAAAATTTACTTTTTCTTATAATTTAATCCAACCTTGAAAACAATAATACCATAAAGTTAATGAAATGCGTCATTAGCTAACGACAAAGGTGTCGCTGGTAAATTACGACAGGAAAAATGCTCGATTGACTGTTGTTGATTAACTGCAAGCATGATAATCGTTGAAATCTAGTTAACAAGGCATTAGCAAGACAAAAATTTTAAATTAAGTTGGCCTGATATTTCCTCATTTCAATAATTTAAAGCAATCTTGAATGGCATCTTCTGCCTCTAAAATAAACTTAAAAAATGATAATGCTTCCTCGAAATTTTTTGGGGGGAAAATCAACTAATCTCGTGGGTTTCTTCACAAGGAAAATTTTAAATCTTCGCCTTCGTCCGACCAAATAAATATAGTCATATCTTCAGACGATTTTTATTCGGTATGAAGTGTCCATAGACCTTGTAATGCTCATTCATTCTTTAATTTCGGCTAATCTGTTGCGGTTTAAAAATCGTTTAAGATGATTTCATTCCTAGGACATCCACCTATTATGGAAGTTCTTAATTTTATTTTTTTATATTTGCTCAAAACAATTATATTTTTTTTGTTATGTTAATTATAAGCTGGGCGAAGTCCGAAATGCGTCGGCGTAGCGTGTTGCCAAAAAAAAAAATTCATGGTGAATCATTTATTGAGAAACGTTAGGTCCAACGCTTGTATTAATCATCATGATGTTTAAATATTTAAACGTTTAATGGCTTTGTGGTTTTATGAAAAAAAAAAAATCTTTTTGCAGTTATTTCAACGCAATTTTAAATAATTTAGATCTAGTTACGCAAGAGCGTAAATGTTACTTCAGTACATGACCAAATTTATTCGAAAACGAGTCCTCGTCATTCTTTTGCTTAAAAGGAGACTTCAACTGGGCAGCAGAAGTAGAAGTAGAAAGCAAGTTTTGGGGTTACTCGAAAAGAAGGAACAAGAAGGAGAGAAAGATTAGCAAACGAGATGTAGAGCAACTAGTGTAAAGTTTAATTATTTGGGAAAGATGGCAACCAGAGAGAGGAAGAGTTGAAAGTCTGCTAATTTTTCCTTCTTCCACTAACTCCAATTTTTACACCAGATCAGCACAGTAAAATAAAGCGGCTTATCCGAAGTTAGGGTAGTCGGCAGGAACATTGACAGTCCTGCTTCAGGTTTGGCGCACCTGCCCTTGACGATCTCCATATTCCTTCTGATCCGGGAGGTAGCAATCAGGTAGAGGGCAGCAGTCCTACCAGTACTGGCTTGAGGCTGAAGACGGTAAAAGTTGGCTAGACTTAGGTCCAGAAAGCAGGAGGCTGAGTCGATAACTGACAATATGGCTCCTGTGCTGAGATGCGGAAGGTGTTGGAAAGCCACCGCATTAACCTCCCTAGTCTAGCTATCATGTCCGAGGGTTCGCTGTGCAAGACCCAAGACAGGGTCTCTTGCACTGCGCAATAAGCTTTCCAGCCGTGATGGTCGACAATTCCCGTCGCGGGGAGACACTCTAAGAAGAAGATTCGAAGTTGCTTGCCCCTTTTTTGGCAGGCTTCAATCGAGCCTTTTTCAACCAAAGTTGGCCGCCATTCTTGGCTCCACCAACCATAGTAGCTATAAAAACCTCCCAATGATCTAAAAAAAACATTAACTGGTAGCACGAATAGCGGAATTCAGTCGAAAATATTCAATACTATCACGATCAATCTCACGACCATCATCCGTTTTATTCCGGAATGGGATTACAAAAAAAATTACCTTATCTCATCCATGGATGGGTACCTATCTCAAGAAAAAAAGTATATAAAAAAGAAGCTAAGTTTCTTCAAATATTCTTCCTCTTCCGCTATAAAAAGATTTTTATCAAAAAAAAAAAAAACAACAAAACGATTGAAAATAATTCATTTTTTTGTTATTACCGAAGACGAACATAAAAAAAAATAAAATAACGTTATTGCAATTAATTTTAACGAATACTATCAGTACGATTTACACTCGATTGCTCTAAGATTCGGTTTCGCAATTGAACCGTTAAAATGCAGACTCAAATTTAGTCACGCTTTCAAATAAAACACGAAATTTTTTTTAGAGCAACGTTGCCTGTTTTTCAGCATAAATCGTATCACCTTGGAAAACAAAATAATTCCAAAGGGAGTTCGGCAAGCCTTTGTAGAGCTGGCGATCTTCCCTTAAACCGGAAACTGAAAGGGATCCAGAAAAGACTTTTTCTATATATTCTTTAATCCCTCCTGGTTATACGTGCACGTCTCCTGGATTTATCTGATTCATCATTTTCTTTTTCGCTTACTTTGTCCTTTTGTTGAATCATAACAAAAAAATGTTTTTATTCGTCCGGTTATCTCACAGTGAATTCTATAAAATGAAAATACCTATTCATCTTGAAAAAACCGCAGTGTAACGACTTTTTTCCCGAGACATTTTATAAGCTATTTGCTTTTGTTTATTACGTCTGGGGAAACTCCGCGGTTTTTTTTTCTCTTTTTATTAAATTTCTCTGTTGACACGTTTAATTCGATTATAAAATAAAAATCCTTCGAGATAAAATTAAAAATAAACGCGGGGGTCGTTAAAAAAAAAAAACAAATAGTTAAATTGGATAACTTGAAATTCTTTATCGGTAAATAATCCCCAATTATCTATGAATTTTTTTTAAAAAGCTTATTTGGGAGTGCGCTGGTTAAAACTAACCTTGATGTACCTGAATCTCACCCACAAGGTCGGCATTTTTTAATAATTGAAACCATGATTGAAGGTTTTATTGTTTTAACGTAAATGCTCGGTGTCGATTACATAAAAATAATCGAATCGATTTCCGCCCTAAGTTAAACATATGAGAAACGGGAAAAGGGAACCACAAGGCGATGTGTAAATGTTTATTTTTCTTGTCGGAAACTGCACATTCATATTATGATAGAAATGTTTTATACGGTTGGAATTGACTACTTGGAAAAGAGAGCCGTCTCGTAAATCATAATTTAAAGGTAGTGGTGCATTATAAATCATAAGGAAATATGCTTAGCTTTATGTTTTATCTAAAGTTGATCATTAAGTTCGGTTTTCTCCTAGAAAACTTTTTGATATACTGCGTTTAAGGCTCAATGTAAAAGGTATTTAAATATGAAGATAAACTTGTGCTAGTTAACTGGGGCAAACGGTTCAATGAAATGTGGTTGAATAATATTTTTTTTTGAAATATGTCTAAAGCGTAAGAAAATGATGATTAATGGAATTATTTATAGGGATTGTAGTTATTACGAATCGTAGATTTGATTAATTGATTTTTAGGTTAAACGTCTGAGGTCAAGAGTGTATTGAATTTTCAGTAGACATGAAAATTGAATGCCTTTCCCGATAGGCAACTTGCATTTTTAGCATCACAAAATGAGTCTCAATCATAATTGCAAAATCAGAAACTTAAGTTACGCAAGATTGCAGAAGCACAGCAGAGCTTGAAGATCTACAACCACATATCACAGACCCAACTACAGGCGGACCTAACCTCGGTTGCCACCCTTCAATGCATCAGCACAGTCTTTCTAAGGCTTCTTTGACGATTAGCCAGCACTAGCATCCTTCAATGAAACTCTCATTGGTAACTCACGTTCAACATGCGCACAGACGTCTTCATCTTTCAATCGTCGGTTCTTAGCCACTCTCTTTCCTTCCGGGACCTCTGAAGCCATCATGATCCTGCCTTTACTATTTTTATGACATCGTGCCAATGTTTCTGGTGTCAACTGACACTCTTCTGAATGCTCAAGGCCTCCATCAAGTCGCCCGCGACTTCCACTTTCCTCAAGCACCTCAGGCGGGACTATGTTATACTCTGCAGCTGGTGATGGAGGGGAAGATTGAAGGCAGGCGTAGACCGGGTCGGAGGAAAACATCCTGGCTCAAGAATCTAAGAGACTGGTACGACCAAAGTTCAGTATCCCTTTTTCGTTCGGCAGCCTCCAAAGTTAGGATCGCCATGATGATCGCCAATCTCCGACGAGGAGCGGGCATTTAAAGAAGAAGAAGTTTCCAAAGAAAGACTACGTTGGTACCACATACTTGCAACACGAGGGCGAATAACTTCTTTTAACCTATTGTCATCCACTCATTTCCACTCTTAACATCAGGTTAAGCCATATTTTTTTCTCTTGCGCCCTCAACAATCATCAGGATCTCGCTATACTTCAATTTTATCGTGTCAAAGAATCGAGAGTCTACTGAGTTTTCTGGCACTCTTTGATGCGAAAAGCCTTTAGCAAGTTGACCGAGACGTTCACCTTTTAGGATCCTCTCAGCAACATGTCCTGCCCATTGCCATTTAGCTGCAGGAGACACTGCCCAATATCATCTACCCTGTCACACTCTCTTTTTCAAAATTTTTATAGAAAAATTTTTTTCTAAAACTTTTAAACCTAACTCGACACTTACGCTAAAATATTCCCTTCTCGCTACAAAAATTCCTTAAAAAAAATTCCAACGCAAAATCCATTTTCCTTGTTCAATGGCTAATTAAGATATTCACCGAGTAGATAATTTAAGTATGACATCATGTTTAAGATGTAGCTTCCAACCCTTAACTCTCTTGGTCATTAATTATAAAGTAACTTTAGTCTTGCTTTTTAATCTCATTAAAAAACTTGTACGTTATAAAAAACCGATTTTTTTAAAAAAAAAAGAGCGTAAAATTGATTCTCGGACAAAAATGCGTAGGTGTTATCCATTATTCTTGGAACCATACCGGCTATTCAAACCACCGTTATGATTATTAAAAAATAAAAATGTAAAACAGTCATATTCATGTAACAAGGGGACATCGCCATTACTTCCTGCTACCATGGTTCCCATAGTCAATCCGATTTCTTCCAATGGCTTTACAGTTGAGTAATTCATTCTGAAGATGTTACGAAATTAGTCGCGGTTCGCGTACTCACGAATTGTCCATAAAGCCCTCTTTTATAAAATCTGAATAGATGATTTTTCGTTTTAAATCATTTCGGGTCTTGTGGTATACTTTCAATCAGTTAGATCTCCATAGTTCTCCCCAAGGTGAACCACATTTACAAGTTTCTGCATCCTATACGCGTCATTGGCAACAACTTCCATTATCTCTTTTTTGACTAATGGCATTGCGGTTAAAATTAGAACCATTTGAACTAATGTTTATGTCTCTCTAATCATGACCGGGTATCAATTTCGTGAATCTTCCAAGAAAGCTCTGGTAACAGGAAACCTTGAGTATTATACTTTTTATTTACTTTCACGAGATAGTCATGGAACCGAAACGGGCCTGGGCTGACAAAAGGTGTGTGTATTTAAGGATTATATTACCAGACGGCTTGGCTTTTAAGATTAACTAGCGCAGCATTTATTAAAAAAAATTTTCTGGCTACGATGATTTATTTAATTTAAAATATTACGCTGGCACCAATCAACACCGATATAGACAGTTTCGTAACATCTTACAATGAAATCGCGCATAATTTAACAGAGTCGTGGGAATCGGACGGTTCCTACATTGTTAGTATAATGTAGTTTTGCCTTCTGTCTGAGTCCACGATTTTTCCTCGCATTGTAAAATCATTTCAATATGCAGGGGAATCGATTTGATGTTGTATAAAAGGTGAACGAAAGGCCTAAGACCAAAATCACACAATTTACATATTTAATTTGGTTAATGGCTTATGATGGAAAGAAAAATTTATGGTTGACTTCTTAAAAAAATGATTTTTGTATGAAACTTTACAATATTGACAAGGTTCCTGTCTTATAAATATAATCAGCTCGAAAAAATTTCCCATAAGAAAGCTTTTATCAGATTAAAAAACTAACCCTAAATTGAATTTTTTTAAAATGGACCTGGAGCTTTAGCATTTCATCAGTTCATAGCATCCTTACACAACTCAGTTCGACATATATCCTGAAGGCACAAGCAAATTCTCTGATCAAAATAGCTGACAAATGTACTCCTAAGCTGAGAGATAATTTCCAAAAAGTAAAAATACTGAACCTGAAAAAGACCAACATTATTATGTGCCCACCAAATACATCCATTGCAATAAACGGGAAGGAACTAGAGAACGTGGAGGAGTACGTATATCTCGGCCAACTGACAACCCCAGGAAAGGCGAATAAGGACGTAGAAATAGAGCGCCGAAGACGATTGGGATGGGCAGCATTTGGGAAGCTAGCCAAGATTTTGAGGAACCGACGGATACCACTACATCTAAGGGTTAAGGTTTTCGACCAGTGTATTCTCCCAGTGTTGACATACGGAGCCCAAACATGGACATTCACCAAGCAAACCGTAACGAAGCTTCAGGTGACCCAGAGAGCGATGGAGAGATCAATGTTAGGAATATCACTTCGAGACCGCATGAAGAATGAAGAGATCCGACAAATCACTAAGGTAACTGACGTCATTGATCGAGCGGCGAGGCTGAAATGGGATTACGCGGGACACGTGGCAAGGAGAAATGATGGCAGGTGGAACAGGAAAATCCTGCAGTGGAGGCAATGTGCTGGGCAGCGAATTAGAGGGAGACCAATAACCCGCTGGTATGATGACTTAAAGAGAACGGCGGGTTTTCACTGGGTGAGGACAGCGGAGGACCGAGACAGATGGCATGCCTTGAGGGAAGCCTATGTTCAAATTTAGACGCATTAAGGGCTGAAAAAAAAAAATCTGACTGCACACTGACAGTAAAAATCATTTTTTTAAGAAGTCAAAAAGTCAGCAAATCGGAAGATTCAATAAAATATTTACCCTGCTCATTGCTCAAATATCATTACATTAAAAATAATCATTCGGGCACGAAAGATCCTTCAAAATTTTCCTCTCGTACAATTTCATAAAATAATAACAATGGAAAAGCTTATGAAATTTTTCGAAAAGCAAATCATTCAATTAACAACGTAAAAACGAAACAGCATCAAACCCCGGAGCTAAATTTCAAAAATTCGACTTTACCCAAACACTTTGCACATTTTATTTTTCAGATTATTACATAACTGCTAAATCCCATATAAAACTTATAAAATATTATTTAAAATCATATCAGTTAATTAAATTATACCCTATTAATTTTATGAACCATGAATTTAAAAGCAACAAAAAGTAAACATCGATTTACCCGTGACGATTTTATGGGAAAATCAATGTATTTGATCTCATTTCGTCGGCGCCCGCCTCTGTTTTTAGTTATTTTCAGCGAAAAAATTAATAATGACTTTAACGAGATAATTGCATTTCCCTCTTTCCGAAATAATTTGCCGGAGAAGGAAAAAAAAATGTATAAATAAATACCTGGTGCATCAAGTGAACCAGTTGGGTTTGTTATCATACCTACGCTTTCACTTGTCTTAACTAAATAATTATCTGATTAAAATAAATTTTAATTGACTCTTCGGTCTGTTAGATTTTTTAAAGAGAGAAAAATTTTCAGCTTACCTAAAGCGTAGGAGATTGCAATTTGAGTTAATCCAAATAGGAAAATGTAGAATTTTGATGATATCGCTTGGCGATTAAACACCGCATTGCAGATTACATTACACATTGTTAAATATCACTAAACTGTCATCGTAATTATAATTTTCCCTGGTTTGTATTTTATTTTTTTTAACTCGGGTTTCGGTTTCACTCACTTAGCCATTTTGGCCCCGCACTACGGAAAAATAAAATACGGATTTATTTATTAATAAGAAATTGGAGCATGTTTTAAGTGTCCCTGAGAAAACGATTTCGTCACTAGAAAAAGAGTTTAAAAAGACTTACGACGGCGATGACTTTCATTTCTTATTTTTTTTTTACTTCGTTCTAGGATCTATATTACAGCCACTAACTCATTAAATTTCTATTGTTAGAAAATTCTCAAGTGCGGTCAATGAATTTACGTACTTGTGTCGTGGCAAATATGACAATTTGTTTCCTTGGTTGGAAATAAAATGAATTAAAGTGTCTTGAGGGGGTGTTTTTGCACCTTGTGTTATTTATTGATTGATGTGTTTATTAATTTGTGTTGCGGACATGCGACGAGGGGGTGATTTCGATTGTAAATCGGATTTTTTGCCGGATAAAAGCATTGGTGTCAAGGTTTTGGAGATATGGGTTGGTTTTGGAGTCCCGTGGAGAAAGAATCATGAAGGGCAGGATTAAAATGATTTGCAAATTTGTTAGTCAATGGCATGGTTGAGTAAATGAGGAGTTGAAGGAAAAGGCAAGGGAACGTAAACGTTTAGTGTTTTTGTTTGGTGAGATATTTCCGCCCGTATATAAATTCGTTAGGAGTGTCCAGACCTCGATATGTGAAACCGTGGTCATAGTAAGTAGAGTGGAAATTGGGCCTGAAAGGGAAAAGAAAAAGGAAATGATTAATCAAATGAAGTTATTAATGGAAAGATTTAATGGATAGGTTACGCTGGGATTTGTTTACTTTTTGATGCTTGTTTATGTTATTAATTAATTTTAGTTTGATAATTTTTGTAGTGAAGAGTTAAATGCGTGGGCTTGAAGGCTGGATTCTTATTTTTGAGTGAAAAATTCAAATATTATGGATAGTAAAGTCAAGCCTGCAACTTCTAGCATTGACAGAAAAATTAATTTGGTATGAGTAAGTCTTGCTGGCCCATCTAGGATACATACTGAACTCTTAAATTAGTAAATCCACGAAAAATTGAAAATTGCTGGAAAGGAAGCGGGCGGCTTTCGAGATGCGGATATATCGCCGCATGTTGCGAATTCTGTGGACCGCACGACACAACTCTTGAATTGTATGAGCAAGGAGGTGGATTTGCTCGAAATCAAGCGTCGAAGAGTATTTTATGATATTCATAACGGAAAGTACCGCCTCCTTCAGCTGGTGATAGAGGGGAAGATTGAGGGCAGGCTCTGAACTGGTAAGAGGAAAACATCCTGGCTGAAGAATCTAAAAGACTGGTACGGCCAAGATTCGGTGTCCCTTTTTCGTTCCTCCAAAGTTATGATCTTCATGATGATTGCCAATCTCCGACGAGGAGCAGCTATTCATAGAAGAAGAAGAAAGTCAAGCTTGCAAACGAAGAGTCTTCTAGCATTGGTAAAAAGATTAATTTGGTATAAGTAAGTCTTGCTGGGCCATCTAGGAAACATACTGAACCCGCAAATAGTAAATCACGAAGAATTAAAGGTCCAAGCCAGACATTTTCATCTGTTTTTGACAATGGAATGCACTTAGTTTCAGTCTGGTATGGACTTGCTGTCTGCTGACTGGCCAGTCTGTAAGTTTTCTGGCAACCAATTCAAAGGAAATTCTGGAGAGCATTGCAGTATTGAGCCTTGGCGGCTTCAGCGGCAACTTGTATGATGCCTGAAATCTTACTGAACAGCTGTGGATTATCAATATCTTAAAATCGCAATCGCTTTAATGGGCGAAGTATGCTGGCGCCGGAAAAGCGAGCCATCGACATAGTGATGAATGGGAGGGTGAATGCCTTGATACTAATCGCGGCCTAGGAAACAGTGGTCAGACAACTTGATGGAGGATACCCAACGCCTGGGAGGAGTGGAAGCAGCAGTTCTGCAGCAGCAGGACTTCAGGTCTCGTTGAGCACCCGAGTAGGATTCTTGCGCATGTACAGCCAACTTCCACCTTTCAAAATCGCGCTTGCCGCTCATGATCTCATAATACTCTTCATGCTTGCTCTGAATGCACCTTAACCTTCAAAAATCTTAAGATAATTAATCGAAGGTCTGCTTAAATATCAATACAGCTTACTGTCAGTACGAAACTTGGATCTCTTCCAACAGGAACAAAGATTTTGTCAATTAACCTTATTAGCAATTGTTAGAATGCTACTAGACTCTTCCAAAAAAAGACAAAGGAGTGTATTAATAATAGTGCTACCGTATCCGCTTGATTAGTGATCTACCTTCCAAAGGAATGTGTGTGCACAAACCCTTTTCCCGTAGCTCATATAATGATTAGGATTTCCAACTTCAGTTCCATGCCCTTAGCATGATTGCAAATGTTAAAGGAAGGAAATGTCTTGCAACAAGAACAAACAGTAACATTCACTCAATAGTAAACTTTATACATCGTTTCTCAAAGGTCATCGTTATATGGAATTTCTACGTATTTATTTGAAATTGAGAGCATTTCTTCCTACTTATAAAACATTAGTAACGAGAAATGAAAACTAACATTCACTGTGAACAATAAACGATCGTGACGAAGTGACCACACATTTACCACACCATACATGGTACTGATCACAATTCCGATGGTTAATAGAACATGACGATTCGGTGACGAAAAGGTTTCATCTCAAGGTCACTTTTAGCTCATCATATAATTTTCCTGAAATTAATTTTCCTCGGATGAACTTTTTTAAAAAAAAAAAAAATATTAATTTCCCTCTTTTTTTTATAATACCGCAGAGGGATTATTGAAAATATAAAATTTTACTTTATAATTGCCCCGGAATTTCGATTACAAATTATCTTTTAAATGAAATCGTGTTTAAGTTAATCCAGTGTGTTGTGGAAACAAGAGGAACCGCCTCGTTAGCTATATTGATGGTTTTCCAATTATAATGCTTTGTAAATGAGCCCCTGGCTTTGGTCGTAAGCGGTTAACCGGATTAGAACGAGGGGGAAACAAAAAACTTTCATCCCGGAGAAAAGACGGCGTTATAGTTTCCAGACTTGGCATCTGGAACCACGAGAGGAAATTCCACGAGAATAAATATGAGAGAAAAACTTCACTTGATACTAACCATCCGCGTGAACGTAAAACATGGAGCCGGAGTAAGGACAAGACCCGCACGATTTGTCCGTTACAGGCAGACTAACTTGAACCTAGGTTCGAGTACTTACTCTCTCTCCCTCCAAGTGAGAGCTATAAGTGGTCCCACTTCTTCCGGACTATACTTCAATCCTTATCGAGCCGTTTAATGTAATGAATTTAAATGGGATTTAATTACGATTCATACAGGGAACATGCATGATTGCAACTGACATTTGGATTAAAACCTGGGATGAGAGAGGGGGGGTTATTCTTGGTTGTGTATTTGTAGCCAGCTTGTCCAGCTGGGTGTTGATTTAGGCTTTTAGATCGATAATTCTGTCTCGTGCCCTTTAAATATTATTACTAACTTGGCTGGAGATTTTTTTTTAAAAAGAATTCTTTATGGTATGATTTAATATTTTCATTTAGTATACAGGGAAGTTGATTTGTATTCATGGGTAATTGGTGATCTAAAATTAAGTATGACGATTCTTTTAAGTATTAGCTGACCTACTAAGAGTTTTTTTTTTAAATACTCTCACTCGGTATGTAGATGAGAGTCGATGGCACTTTAAAAGATGAGTTCGCCGAAATAAAAGAGGAGTTGGAGTTGTGTTTATAATGGAAATTAATGCGGTTGTCAAAAGTTTTTGGTCTAGTTATAGAATTAAAATGTTTAGGTAGAAATTAAAAAATCGTTATGACATTTTTGATATTTAAAAATCATTGTTTGATGTGTAAATATTGCCCGTTATGGTCATCGTTGGTTTTTTTCTCACTTGTTGGTTAAGTGATTTGGTGAATTTCAAAGTTGTACGCACGCGATTATTGTCCTGGCTAAAATAAAGAAAGGGATTATTTTTGCAGGTTTTTGGATGAAAAATTTGCCCTGTTAAAAATTGTGAGGATAAACTATTTTTTCGTCCTATCTTTCTGCTATGTAAGTAAGGTTTCCTCAGGGCCGAGGTAAGCCCGTAGTGTGCCCCCCCGCCACAGGGAGCAATTTCGCGCCCTTTACCCTTTAAAATAATTTTAGACTTCAAGCAAAAAAAAGGCCTTCAGGTAGCTAAGCAGCACCTCTTGCTGTTGGTGCCCCCTGCTACGCCTACCTCGCTTCTCAGTGTGCAAGATGACGTCTTAAAGACGTACACACCTGATTTGTCCCAAATAAAACGTCCTTTTTAGGACAATTAAGGACCACTAGGAGTTCTAGACGTCATCTTGTAATCGTCCATTTGTGAAGAAAAAAAATCCCAACTTTGCAAACGATCAAGTTTCAAGTCTTAACCTGTTGGTGTAGAATTTTGACGCCTTTACCAACTCCCATTAACCGATTTCTTTTTGTCATTTATGAAAACACACTTTCAAATCAAATGGAAAAAGAAAAAAAATCCATCACATTTCTCATTTCGCTTGTTTCCGGTATCGAAAAGGATTTCAACCTCTGCCGATTGTAATTTAAGTGGCCGTTGAATGAGAGAGAGAGAAATAGAATGAAACGAAGGATAATCCGTTCATTCTCGTCTCTTCTTCCTTGTAGTTTTACTTTTTTTCCTGGTAGAAAAAAAAGAAGCGTTCAGAGCAATCCTGTTATGTATACTTGACTATCAAAGACACCGGAAAAAAAAATAAGACTCTTTAGGAAAAGGTAAAAGGGATTTATCATTCGTAAGAGGTAAAAAGAGACATCAAGTCTTCTCCCCCTTTTTTAGCTTCTTTTCGATTTTGGAAATCGCCCAAATCATGTAAACTTTCCAAGCGGCCTCGTAAATTCATAAATTCTTGAAATTTATTTGGGTCTAAAAAAACTTCTTTTTTTTGTAAGATTTTCAAATGCTGTTGTATAAGTTTTCTTTTTTTTAAACAACGGCCGCTGATTTGGCAGAAATGATTTTTTTTCCCCTTTTTCGGCCACACCATCTTTAGCTTTAACTTAATTGATCGTTAGCCTTGAGGGAGAAAAAGCTTCCGATAAAATTAATGAAAATCTGTCCGCAACTTTTCGACGCCATTAAACCAGTGCCCTGATTAATGGCAGTCATTGTAAAAAGTGACGCTTTACGGGTAAATCGTATAAAAAAAACACTCCTTGTTTGTCTATTCTGCGTCTCTTCCTCAAATGAATTCTTTTGTCTTTTGTGTTTTTCCTCTTCGTCCCATACTTTTTGCTATATATTTCCTTTTTATTTTGATTCTTTCACTGTACCGGAAAATCGTAAGTAATACGATGAGTGTTGTGTATTTTTTTTCTTTGAGAAAAGGAAAAAGGATTGTTGGGAATTTGTTTTTGATTTCGAAGAATTCCCCATGGAAATTGTTCACAAAGTTTTTTTCTTTAATTATAAGTAATATAATTATAGTTTTAAAAATGTAGGGGGAAATTAGAATCGGGTTTACTTTAAAGTAATTTCAGAGCTGAAAATTAAGCAGTAAGTGTAGTAGGTTTCGGATTTTTTGGGAAAGATAAATTAAAAACTGTTTTTTTATGAGAGATTCCTGATTTTTTTTAAGGTTTCCAAGCTGGATATTGTGTGGAAGCGAGTTCGACGCAATTTTAGTAAATACTTAAGGCGTGGGATCAAAGTGCATGTAAATCCATCAGGACTGTAGAGATATTGGATTTCCCAGAAAAGCTGGGCTCGATAGGTTTTCTGATATCTTAGCTGCAAGTTAATCATACCAGGCATTTAAAAATCAGCAATGAATTTTTCTCCTGTTTTGGTACAGTAACTGATTCTTACCTGAAACAAAAAAAGAAAAATAAATATGAAAATTTATAAGAGCCAAGCTTCAAGAGGCTCAAAATAGACGAAAAAATAGGGGGTCAAGTTTTTTGCGAGAACAATGCTTTATCAACCTACGGTCGATAAAGCAAAAATTATAAAGTTAGCGATTTTAAAAAGAGCAAAAAAAAATATTTAGTTCAACTGCTAGTGAACGCCTTCATTTTTCTTACCACACATTCTATGCTACATGAAAGTAACGCTATCAAAAACTCCAAAATTTTTCAGAAATAATACTTCAACCCGTTTTGTTTTCCCTTCTTTCATAATTGGTAATTTTAGAATAAAAAAAGGAAGGGACGGATTAATTTATAAAATAAAATTTTCCTTCCCGTATTCAAAAAAATAAAAGGGCGAACAAAAACCCTCTTTTCATCATGCAAAAGAGATGACTATCACGTTATTTTTCCCTTGTACAAGGTTAATTCATTGAAAATAATCAACTCAATGAATTGAATAAGTCCGCAATAAAGATAATTATTATTTCCTTGTGTTGAAAAAGCATGAATGACCATCTACTCCGGGTTTTTTTTCTATCGTTATTATTTCGTAGCAGAATTAAATTGCGCGGGTCAATAGGCGCCTTCAGAAATTTAAAATAAACGAACCAATCAGGTTAAAGTTTACGGGTTCAAACTGATGTACGCAGGAGCCAATCAGATCTAGCAAGCGAGCTCCAAATCCAAGATGGCATCATTGCCAGTGGTTGTGCTGCTATAATCGCGGAATGTTTGTGTAATTTTAACGGTTTTACCGACGTCGTAGTTAACGTTCGCGTACGATTTTTACAATTTAGGATGTAGGTATTTATATTATCGATGAATCGGTTTATTAAAATGATTCCTACACGGGTTATTTTATTTAAAATATCGATTCTCCGTACCCGTTTTTGAAAGAGCATACGATCCCCCTTTACATACACGACAGAAATCTTGTACGAGAAAAAAATAACCTAAAAATGGGTTAATGTTAAGTACAGCATGGCCTGTACCATGCTGTACTTAACGATAGTAAATTTAATGGGTAAATGTTTTAATGTCAGCCCTTGCCATGCCATTAATCATGTTAGTGATGCTTAGAAAAATAAGAAAAAAATGAAATAGGTGCCTTGAATGATTTTTTTTCATAAATCGTTTTGTATTGTGGGTTTATTTTAGCAGTTTGAATTATCTTGTGTAAATACATGATGAGGAATAGTCATTTATTAATGGTGTTTTATGATTTGTGTGTAAATGTATGAATTTGAGGTTATGTATGTACATTTTTATAATTTGAGATTATTTTTCCTTGTTGACTTTTTTTTTCTCATCATGTATATGTTTGACTGAAAAATAAGGGTAATTTTTTTTTTTTCGAGTACATATTTGTGTTAAGATTAGGTTATGGTGTAGTTTTAAGTAGTGATAAGTGGAAATGTGTTCAGCGATTCTCAATTTTTGGATATTTCATTTTTGGATTATCAATAACATAATGGGTGAGTTTATTTTTTTAAAATTAATTTTTTTTTAAGTCAGCTAAATTTTAATCTGATTTGAACAAGATTGAAATTTTTTGGCATGACTCATTTTTTTCCTTGGATATCATCTGTTTGCAATTACGATTCCTGGTTTTCATTGTTGGGACTCATTTTTTGAGAAAAAATTTGTGAATTGTGTTTGATCAAAGCAAAGTACATTAAGTGTCAGGGTAAAGAGTAATTGAGTGTTTTGCCAAATTATCAATGTCGCAATCACCTGTCTGAAGCCACTAGACAGATGAGACTCCTTAACATGTTTGTCACATGAAAATTGCGCACAAGTATTTTGATTTTAGCAATTATTGTCTCTTGTTTCAGTCGTAAAAATTCATGCTAAGCAGTTCGTATTTAAAAACGCAGTCTCATTTTCATGAAATCTGAAGCTTGATGACGAGATATTACTGCAGTTAGATTATGTCACAGATACGACATTAATAACTAAATGGTTAATATCATCGGTTTTTCAGTTTTCCTACTTAGATAATTTTTATAAAAAGGAAAAAACATGCAAGCTGTTACTATTAAATTGAAATGGAACTTTCCAATTTTTTTTGTGGTTGAGTTATTGAAAATGCTTTCAAAAATATTAATTGAGACGTTGTAGTGAGTTGAATGGTTTGAGCATGTGATTAGGAAAGGAGGTTAAAATTTTGTTTTACATTTTGTGGGATTTTTTTGCAGGATTTTGTGATTGACTCAAGTCTGGACTTGTCTCAACTTGTTTCAGTTATTTCTTAACAGAGGAGGGTCATTGTATTATCATGAAAGACATCTGCATTTAGGAATTGACTTCTTAGACATTCTCATTTTATAGGTAGATTGTTAAACTAAAAAATTTTACTGCTGGATGAGTTAAGTGGCTGAATTTTATTTTTTTTGGTTTAAGTGTATTGAACGAAGTATCTTTTTCCACTGTGCTAATAATTAGCTGAGCTGAATTTGGGGTGAAGATTTTTTATATGTTATTGTGAAAATGGTGCAAGCTTGTTTTAAATTGTTTCAGCTTTTTTAACAGTGAAATTCATTTTTAAGGTTTTCAGTTTAAGGTCTTAAATCGTCCGAGGAAGCTAACGCTTTAAAGCTCGGCATTAAAAGGAATTTTGTGTCATCTGCATCGGTTTGACGATTTACCATATGAAGCATATGGAGAACAAGTGTCAACCTGAAACTCGAAAATAGCACGAAAGTATTTTGGACCACCGAAATGTAAACGATCGTTAGCCCAAGTAGAATTTTATTTCCTCTATGCCAGCGTTCTTAGAATCTAGAATCCTGCCCGAAAAATTTTTCCCCTAGAAGAAAAAAAATCTTTATTTTAGGAGAAAGGCAATTTACTGAAATGCTCTGTGCTTGTCAAAGTCAGCAAATGAAACCAGTCATCGTATGTCGTTCAAAAGTCAATCCAGGCAGGAAATTAACCTCGACTGCCGGGCTCTTATCCCTTCTTCCGATACGGATTTAGGATCCTGTACATGCTTGTCCGATTAAAAAAAAAAATTGGTTTGAAAGTAATCGCCTTCACGCTTTCCCGGAAAATGATTTTAATAAAATGCCTTTGATGTTGTATATTTTATAATTCCCCGAGGTTAACGATGATTCGTCGGTGTCGGTTTTAGCTTCCTTGCGGTATTGTTTTTACAACGAAAATTGAGGACAAGAAAAAGAGGAAAATGAAATATGAAAATCCTGCGTCTGACATTGTATAGCGTTTCTGGGGAGTTTTAAGTTTTAAAAGTATCTCCCACTATATAGAAATAGATTTTATCTCTGGAAGTGAATGAAAAATGAGGACGATGAGAATACCCCGAGATAATGCGGGATGCGTCCCAAATAAAATTATTCCCATCGATTTCTTTTTGCTTTTTTGTTTTTCACTGATGTCGGGGAGTTTTTTTTTTTTTGGAAATTGGGGCAGCAGTTGAGCGTAGCTAACGTTGGTTTATGCTTTCTCCTGCTTTCTGAACTTTCGATTGCTCGTAAAAGTGGAAGTTGGAGAGGCTGGGTAAATTTTAAGTTTATTTTTTTTTCGGAGAAACAATTTTTTGGTTTTTATGATCATTGGTAGATTTAATGTGATTTTGTGGAGCCACTCATGGTCTGAAATTAATTATGCTAAAAGAAATTTTCCATGTGGAAAATTTAGTAAAACGAAGGAAAGTTGAACTTTAAAGCAGAGTCTCGTCTAAGTTTTAATTTAGTTGAGAAATTTTTTTTCGGACGGTCTCGAAATGGAAATTAATTCTGATAACCCCGCTCCAAATTTTATAGCCCAAAATTTAATTGAATAAAAGTCTGCGGATTTCATTTTCGCATATTAAATTTCTGAGGACGTAATCAGTTGAGTTTCAAATGCGGGTGGGTCAGTTAAATATGGAAATTAAATGCTCGGTCTGAAGACGTGAGAAAAAATGATGGTGGAATTGTGGCTGTGGCTTCAAATCATGAAGAGTAACTAGAATTGAAACCTGAACACAAATGTGGCTTGAAGAAAAGCTTTGCTAATCAAGCCCAAACCTAACTTTATAATCTGTTTACAGACGGATTGATGAGTAAGTGATTAATATTTCTGTTCTCATATTTGAAAGTTCTAGACTAAGATTTAATACTCCATCTAGTATGGTTTGTATAGCAAGAAGTTTTAGGCCACATGCCTTGTAATCGGTTTCCCAGAGCTTGAACTTACGACTGTAACATTAAATTTCTACTTCTAGTTACTTTAACCTTATGATCAAACAAATGGCTTAAAATTGTATTTAAATTAGGCGGAAGCTATTTTTTTTATCTGAAAACTCCCTTGCGAAAAGGTAAATTGAATATATCTTTCGACCATTCCTCTGTTGTATGTTTCTTCAATAAAAACCCTTTTCATGTACTGCTTTATACACTCAATTTTGTTAGCTTTTCCCGTAACGTTCAAAAAAAACATTTCTTAATTAAATTTCTTTTTCCACTAAAATCACGCAGCTAAAAACAGGGCCGTAGGGAAGACAGGGCGGCCGTGGGAGTTACCCAGCAAAAATATAGGAAATGCGGAGGTTGGCTGAAAAGCTTTGGTATTAGAGAAGATTAAAGATGTGGCAGCATGGACCAACTTTGAACACAGCTCGAAATAAATTGGTTCCAGCTGCCAGCTGGCTGTGCGATGAAGCGATTGCTTCTGATGATGTTTGCATATTCTTGGTGCTTGAGATTTGTTGGAAAAGTTGAGAGGAGAAGAAAAAATTTGTCGCCAACTGAAAATCACACTTTACGTTCAAGTCTTTCCTTGAAAGTCGGCCCTGAATCGATTTTGAAAGTCTTAAATCCGTGCAGGATTCCATTATGTGCCCAACGAAGCTTGCCTCTTCCCCTGAGGACCCAAACTCGCTCTCAACGCCCCTGACTAAGAAAAATAATTACCTCGACTTGCGATTCACCCTGTTACATTATTTATTGTTAAAACTTTCGCTCTTTTTAAACACATTTTCCGCCAACTTTCCAACTTTTCAATTAAAACGTTTTAGAGATTCATTGCAATGAATGCAAATTATTGCAGTTTCCCTAAAACAAGCGGAAAAACGAACTCGGCAACTTTTCCTCGGCTTGTTAAATTCAAAACTGTCTGTCCTCGTTTGATTGCTTCGAATATGTGTGGAGGTTTGGTGTATCCCTCAAAGGAATTTATTAAGAAGGTTAAATTGTCAGTTTCCTCGGTGGACTCATTGGGAGTGAAATGTGTTTGATGATGTAATCTCTGGACTCCCGAAAGACCTTTCCCACGGGGATTTTGGATTATTCATCAATTTTCGGTAACCTTGTTTTTTTCCTTTCGATTTATTTTTTTCAATGAGGTTTTATAGGCGAATGGGAATTGTGAAATGACGAAATGGCTGAAATCTAGGGAATCATAATTCGAAATCACCTCTATTTGGCAAAATATGCAAGTTATCTTGAAATAATTCCAAATCGCACGATAATGAATCCTTGTTCTTAAAAGTTGGCAATACTGACGATTTCGTTCTACATCACGGGCATTGCAGAAATAATCTTATCTCCGAGGTTTCCTTTATTCAAAAATTTATTTACTTTTTTTTTTCTGAAAAATCGGGATTTGTTGGATGCAGGGGCGACGCCAAGAGGGAGTCAGGGATGACTGTGATCTCCCTAGCGCTGTTTTAATGCCCTTGGCCGACTTATAATTTGAAAAAAAATTATTTTAGTCTTGATTCATTCAAGTTTGGTACATTGCCCCTCTTTTTGCGATGTTGGCCCCCTTTTGAGAAAAATTTCTGGCGTCGCTTCTGGCGGCTTGAATTTTTTTCTCCAAGGAAATATTTACGGCATTCATTAATTTATTTAAATTTTTTCGCTTCATTTTGTATTTCGGTTGTTTTGATATAAATTTAAGCGGAAGGGCTTTAGTTTTAAAATTAGCAGCGGAACCCATTCACTTTTATTGAAAATCTTGAGCTTCGATATAAAAACTTTGTCGTCAGGTTGTACTCAGTTAGTGGGGGGAAAAACGAGGAAACGAAAAAGATGTCGGGGAAGAAAAAGCAAAAAAGAGCTTAAAAAACTTTTTTTCCCCCCGTTGTTTGTTATTTTTAACTTTTCGCAGAAGAAAAAAAATAATAAAACAAAGTTTTTAGCATGGTTTGGTATTAATTATTTTCATGCCAAAGAACACAATCTTTTAAATGTTAAGAGGAATTGCCCTAATTTAGAAGAAAATTGTGGCAGGAGTTGTAGAGTTTGCAGTATTGAAGTGTTAACCTCAAAATTTTTGGAATTCAGGTCGTAAGATGAAAATTGGGTCATGATGAGATTTTTCCAAAAAAAAGCCACAATTTATGGAATTAGGGATGTTAGGCCAAATCAGGAAAATGACGCAACTAACTTGAATATTCATTCTTTTTTGCTTTATTCCGTTAAAACTCGATTCTTGTAATTATTAAAGAGACGTTTTATCCTTAACCTTCTAGTCTTCCGATTTAAATTTAATTTATTACGTTTTTACCTTATCCCTTTCAAAAAAAAACATTTTTGAGATGATCCCAACTTTTTCCCTCGTAAATTTTATTATGTAAAATATTTTGAGTGGGATTCCTCTTCTTTATTTAATCAATAGAAGGGTGTTTCATATTTGGCCGTAAAAAAAACCTCCGTCGTGAGTCGCGAATAAAAATCACGAGGAAAGTAGGGCAGGTTGCCTTTTTTGATTGATGTAATAAAAAAAGTAATTGCCTTCCTAATTTGATAAAAGCTCGGAGTCGAAAAAAAAAGAGGAAGAAATATACAATCTTTTTATTTTTATTTTTAATTTTATTTTATTTTTTTATTTTTCGTCATCTCATATTTCCTTGAAAAGTCACCAAATCCTATTTTCTTCGTCTTGCTGTCGTGATTTTCCTTCTAATTGTGGCAATTTCTCGGATTTTAAAAGATTATGGTTGAGAATTTTCCAGTGTTTCTCGACGCGAAATTCCAGCGGGAGATGTTAACGGTTTTAGGGTTTTGATTTTTGTTTCAGTTGTTATAAATAAAGTGGAAAGAAACTTTGTGTATTAATGATTTTGAACTCTCACTAGCAGCACAGTACAGGCAACTTACGATACTGAATTTATTTCAGTATCTCGTATTGTTTTTCGCAAATCTGCGAATTCATTCCCTAATACATTTAACAAAAATCCTCACCCAAGCTAGGAACGACTAATCATGACAAAGCGCTCAACAAAGTAGAAAATATCGGTTATCATAGTCCGTAGATAATTCTTAACCGCTTTGTCATGGCTCTTAAAAGTCGCAAAACCATAGTTTTCCTTTGATAAATTCTCAACGGGACCTTTCCAGCCGCATCTAAATTCCCCATACATTGTCCTCTTTAACGGTATGGTATGAGCAAGAAGAGGAGATATATATTAATCCGATTTCAAGGAAAGCTCCCGAGGATTATACATCCCCATTCTCATACCCTTATATTAGAGTTTTTTATTTTTTTTTGCTTCCTCCAATAAATCTATGCATGGCGATATGAACGGAGGGCAACCCTTGTGAATGGCCCTGAACGGCACTTCAGGTCTTAAGCGAATGCAAAAGTAACTGGTTAAAAAGAACCGAGGAGGTTGGTGGGTTGAAATGGCTTTTCCGAACCGAGTTTTTAAGTCGAAGCCATCGTAGGCGTTGGAAAAGACGAGAGACAACAACGAAGATGATTAGTGCTTAAAAGGTCAAACAAGAATAGTTTTTCGTAACTTTTAATGAATGTTAGGAAAAAATGAAATGGCTACGGCTGACGAATCCGAATCCGAATCCGAAAACAAGCATCATAAAGGAAAAGGGCAAGTTATTTTTCTGTTTTTCCTCTTTTTAAAGTTTTTTTTTTTTAAAGGAAAATCATATACAGAGATTTTTTTATTCCTCGTTTTCTTTCCTTTGACATAGAATATCATCGTAAAAAGTTTTTCTTCTGAGAAAATTATAAAATGTCATTTCATTTGAATGGGAAATTAAAAAATGTTTCAGTTATGTATCTTAATCTTGTTTTCTTGTTTTGAATTTTTTGGATAGGCCTAAAAAAACTTTTGAGTCGGAAGGTTTTTTAACAGTTGAAGTAAAGGCGTTGGTAAAAGTTACGCTGAACTACTACATGATCTGGGGAGTTTACTGACTTTTTGATTGCTGAATAATTTCTCTGAATTATAAGAAGGCCAACATTTTTGGCTTTACAACTTTTTTTTAAAGATCTATCGCTAAAATACAATTGTCCATTGCTGAACATTCAAAATCTTTGAGGTTATTTTCCAATGAAATTACCTGATTATTATCAGGGTTTACCCATCCATGGTTGTTTTTTCGAAATTTAACAGCCCTGTTGCCTTCTTTTACTGGACTAGGGGCTTTTCTTTTATTTTTATCTTTCTCTCTCAGCGAATTCCTCTCCATTTCTTCATTTTCATAATCTCCGATGTGGTCTGCTGCTGGTTCCGCCTCTTTGGATTCTTCAGGGGAGGAGGACTTCGATGAGTTAATCCGGATCTACGGTGGAAAAATCACAAGTATCTTTACCTTGTTTTTAACCTAACACGTGATGCTTTATCAGAAATAAACAGGAACTTTGAATCGTCAAATTTTAAAAACTTCCTAATTCGATTTCAATCATCTCATGTCACTACTTAAGTTTTTGTTGCAAAGGTACGGTCTGTCTCCCATTTGCTTCTCCTTCTTCCTTTTCCTGAACCTTGTGGATCGGCTAGACATATTCTCCAATTTCCTTAAACAATTTTTTAATCCGCCTTTTGCCTAAAAAAAAATGATCATCATTGACATCATCATATATGATGATGTCAATGATGATCATTTTTTGGTCTTCAAATAAATAATAAATAAAAAATACATATATGTATTTTTTATTTATTATTTATTTGAAGACCAATATCCAGTTCAAAATCATAATCAGTCCAGTTCATTCAGACCAATATCAGTTCCATAACCCAAGACGACACAACAAAATATTCATTGATTAGGAACAAGAAAAAACAAGTTTATAATTTTTATTTTTGCTTTTCGTCGATTTTTTAAAGTTATAAATAAGTTCACCAACATTTACGCATTGAATCTATTTGAATAAAAGAACCCGAATCCACAAGTTCAAAAACAGTCTTGAAAGTCGCCGCGTATGTAGAAATTGCTGTCATATTGAAAGGACAGGATAATAGGGAGGGAAACCAATATCGACTCTTGAAGAGCGATAAGTTTATCCTGGAAAACAATTTCATTTTATTAAGCCACTCGGGTTTCTAAAACTTTCATTTCCTATTTTCTCCGAGATCTCATAGTTTTCTTGTGATGCTTTCCACGGAAGAATCTTTTATTGCCTTATTATTCCTTTTGTTCCTTAAGCTTCCCCTTAATACGTTATGGGCGATTTAAAAAAGCGACAGTATTTTTTTTATTTAATTTTCAAAAACCTCTGGTGAAAAATTCGCGTCGCCTTTAGATGTTTTTTTGAAATAAAATGGGAAGTTTGACTGGAATTGAAGATGGAAAATGGAATTAACCTTGTTTTCAATTTTGAGCGTTGTCGATTTCCATGTTGGAAAATCGTAATTTCGTTAACTCTTAATGTAGCATTTACCTCCCATTCGCTTTTGTTTTTTTTTTCCTTTTGCTTCGGATGACGATAAATTTTTCTGGGGTTGTAAACTTTCTTAGGAATTTGGTGTTTACGCCCCGGTGATAATAACCGGCTTCGTCAGCAATTAAGCAAACACCGGGTTGCCCCTTCATTATCGTTGCTAATGGCAACCGTAGATGCTTTTTTTCTTTTTAACTTTGGCTGGAGTTAATACGGCCTCTTGCTATCCGGGTACAGTTTGAGATTATCCCCCCTTTTTTTATGGAAAAAAGTCGGAAAGATTTTTTTTGTCGGAAGGGCTTAGAAATCCTTTCCAAGTTTATCTGAATAAATGTAAAGGATAAAAATCTGAGAGTTCTTAAACGATTTATACGAAATACACTAAACACATATCGGAGAGTGTAAGCGAGGTAATAAAGTTGAGAACGAATGGAGAATAGATTGCGGGGAAAATCGGGAAAAATGGAAAGGCATCCGATTGGAGCATTAAATATAACTGATTATCAATTCTTCGAGCGCGTTTTTTGCGATTTATGTCGACTGTTGTTTATCTGTCTCAACTTTTTTCGCTTTTCGATTGTTTTCATTTCCATTTTTTTGTGCTTAAAAAAATATTTATTGATAATCGAGTTATTGCTTCGATTGAAATTAAAATTGACGTTTAGCGATGAAATCGTAAGAATTGGCAAGTACGCATTAAGCACACTCGGAGCAATATCCCCGAGATCCATTACTTGACCATAACCCAACATATCCGGTGGATTAACGACGCATTCTTGAATAACAGTTTCAGGTGGAGGATCAATTTCGTCAAGATGCTCGGCAGGCTCGTTCTGAAGAACATTTAGAATGATGGACACTTGTTGCTGGAGGAGGCGGACCCAGTGACGGATTTACGTGTTTCAGGCCCCTAGGCAACATCAAATTTGAGGCCCCTTTCCTAAACTCAACCCCCTCCCCCCCCCCCCCCTTTCCCCTTTCGCAACAATCGGCTATCGAATATTTTTGTAATATTTTTATTTAAAACGTTACCTCGAAAAATGTTTAAATATTTTTTCTAATTGAAAAACTTATAACTCACCCATGTTATTTTTAAAAATCCTTCTTTCTGCTTTAATCGCAGAAAATGTATCGATGATAAGGGATAACATCATAATCAATGTCTTTTATCAAATCCGAGTTAGCTGCAAAGGCTGCCAAGCTGGTCAACCTTTCGTCGCACATAGTGTTTCTCAAAAAATTTTTAACCCTTTTCGAGATTACAAATTTCGCCTGGGCATCTTTTTTAATCCGATCCTCCGGGTTGGTAGCTGGTTTTTTCTCAGTAGCATTAGCAATCCCATCTATGCCTTGATATTGGAGATAATTTAACACCAAAAATTTCCACTAGAGAGTAATTTTTACCGTCGAATTTCGTAATGCCATGCAGTAAACCTTTCGTTTCCATGGTGCCACTGTGTTCGTTTTTTTTTCTATTCCGTAATCACACGTAACAATTCCGCAGATAAATCAAACACGGCATAAGGCCCATAACCTATTAATACACTAAATTTGCTTTAATAAAGCTTTATTCATCATGACTGCTAATACATTTTCTTTAGCTAATACAACCAATACTAACTGAATGACAATGCAGTATCTTTGTTATTATTATTCTTGAAATTTCTAGAACATTCTAGTATTGCCAACACCATCTTCGAGATCTAACGAAACCAGTGTTGCCAAATTAACTAATGTTCCAATAATATAAGAAGCGACTGAGGGCGGGCGGTGGCGTGGTGCCTAGAGTCTTTGACTCCGAATCCGTAGGTCCCTGATTCGAGTCCCAGGCTCGGACCGAGTGGAGGGTTTTTTCGAATAGACTAAACATCCACTCTGAGTAGACAAAACATTATAAACAGAGGAAATCTGTCCGCAATGACAATGTAAAAACTACGAAAGCGTATAAGACAAAAATAAGTAAACTGAGTATCTGGTGAAGGGTGAATAGCCAAATCCAAGAAAACAACAAAAAAAAAAAAAAAAAAAAGAAGCGACTGGATAAATATCCTGCCACCAATACGATTCCTATACACAAAATTTTCCACTCCTCTCAGTACTATTCATATTTAAATCATAAATTTCAACCTCTCTCACATTAAAAAAGATGAAGGTATCTCCATATTGATTCTACGTCACTTTCCCTGTCGATAAAGGTACATAAAGTGACGAAACGAACAATGCCAGCCCCAGACGTTTGAAAGGTTTTGAGGTTATCGATTCCCTGGGTTGATCTGGATCGAGTTTTATATAAAAAAAAAAAAATAAGAAAAAGGAAAAGAAAAACAAAATCAGAACATCGATTCTAACGTACAAATTTTTTTCTATTTCTTATAAAATTCGAGTCATGCGTTACCCTCTAGGGTGTCCTTCCTAATAAAAACCTTTAAAAACATGATGGCGATGTTGAAACGAGGGTTGATTTGCTGAAAGCTACTCCCAGGTTCATGTCTTTTTTTTTTTTTTCATCCTTTGCCTAATTACCAGATATGTATCTTCATTTTTCTTCGGGAGGATTTCGTTGAGTTTTCGTGTCGTGCCAAGGGGGTTTAATAAATCATTTGATGAACTTTCATAAGCACTTAAAACGTTAGTGTCGGATATAAAATTCAGTGACAGGGACTCTCAAAGTCAAATAAGAGATTTAAGCGTGACGATATTTAAGGCAAGGATAGGAGTAACAATCTTCAAATGCGTTTTCCTTCTTAGGAATTATGAATATTCAATGATGTTTGATTACGATTTCCTTTAGCCCTGTTTTACTTGGATGCTAATTTTCTGAATATCATTCTCCTTCTCTCTGCCATTAAGTCATCTATTTCGTTCTCTTGTATCGTATTTTTTATTTCGAAGAGAGAATATTCTTTTTTTTTTTTTTTAAATCCTCGAGCCTTGATAACTGATTCATGAAGAATAAAAAAGTGTTGAACAAAAGGGGGAAGAATTACCCTGGGAGGAAGGAACAAAAAAAAAACGACCACGAAAGATTTTCTTTTTCGATGAAATATCGAACAGGATTTTTCTTTAGAATTTATTTTTTTCCCTTCGATATAATTTTTTTATTGAGAGTGTTTTTTTAATAATACCACGAAATGCCCATGCAAGATGTAATGTGGGCAGAAAACGTTTTCGATTTTTGAATTTGCCTTATTCCAGTTTTTCTTCTGAGTTTTTTTTTATTTGATTCTCTCCTTTATCTCCCCTGGCATTTTGCCCCGAACAAACGTAAGATGGATTGTGTTGCAGTAACATTCGTCGGACGACAAGATAATCTAATCTTATTACGATTTTTCCATCTTTTTAATTGGTTTTCTTGTTGTGCGCAGAAGATTCCGAGGGGATGAAGAAAATGAGGTTTGGATTCGTGATGTTATTAAAAATCGAGTTGGTAATGTTAAAGGTAAAACGTGAGATGACTTTTTTTTGGTTTAGCATTCATGGTTCGATATTCCATGTTTAAAATTATGAATTAAAATTGTTAATTAAGCCTCAGTTGTGGGCGTGAAAATTATAAATTAAAATTAAGCCTCAGTTGTGGGAGTAAAAATGATACATTATTGTATCGAAAATATAAATAAAATAAGTGTATTGTGATAAATAAATAAGCAGTGGTGGAGTACAATTAATAACGTGGAATGTTTAAAAACCAAAATTAAAGTGTTAATTTATTAACGTTAAGTTTCAGGATCTTCTTAGGAGATATGGTATCGTTCATCAGAAAAGCGTTGTTTACACTCCGCAACAGACCGGTAAAATCGAAAGAGAATCGCACGATCGTAGAAGTAGCTAGGACAATGTTGCTGAAATTCTGCGAGGAAGGCATAGAACTTCAATTATTTGAACCTTGACATTCACTTGCTTTATGGCCAACCAAATGACATTTATAACACTGATTTTTCTCGTAGTCAGCTCTCATGAAGCAATTTTTAGCAATATGGCCCGGTTTCTTGCAAAAATTACAAACTTGACCTTCTGACGACCTTGACCCTTTCTTTTTCTTCTGACCATGACCCTGAGTTCCAAGTAAATAAGAAGAAATTCTGGGCGGAAGCAATGAATATGGCCGTTTACGTTTTAAATGCCTTCGGAAGTAGTCCAATACCAGGTAAAACCCCGTCTGAAATTTTTAGGCAAGAAGCAGGGATAAATAGCACCTCGGAAACCCTGGATCGGCTAGGAATTTTTGGAAGTAAGGTGATAGCCTACGTGTTTGAGCAACGTCGCAAGAAATGGGACGCAAAGGGCAAAGAAGCACTGTTTATGGGTTATCAAAAGGACATGAAGGGATTTCGGGTGTATTACCCAGAGGATAATCGTATTGAAGTGGTACGGGAAATCAAATTCCTACGAGAAAAAGAAGAAATCATTGTTATGAAGGAGGAAGAACCTGAGGAAAGGAGCCTTGAAATTCCCCTTGGGAATGGAAACCAAGAGGACGGAAGGAGGGATGGAGGTGACAAAAAAATTCAATGACAAAAAGTGACTAATGACAAAGGCGGTTAGTGACAAAAAGTCTGAATGACAAAAATGAATACATGTCAAAAAATAACATGACAAAATGTACCGTGACAAAAAAAGGATGACATAAAATCGTGGAACCGGTATAAGAAACCTCATCTGAAGTTTGCGATTCAATCGGATCCCCAGCATTTGTTCGCTTCGCACAAATTGGTCTGAAATTCCCATGTCCTTCCGAATTTCTGAAACACTAAAGTGTAAGCAAAACCTTAAATTTCCCGTTTAAACCGCTCACGTGTTTCCTCCATGCGGCAATCCTCATGTTATGCACTGTTATCCCTCATGTATATCCCCCATTGTTAATATGAATAATTAATTCGATTATAAGCTCGGTTATGATCTGACATCCTTTCCTGGAAACAACACGAGGACCTGTACTTAATCCTGATAGACACTTTGCTCTCCCGTGAAAACAGGCAGGAAATAATTAACCTTCAATTCGTTTTCGCGGGAAAATGGAAATTTTATAAATAAGCATCCGTTAGCGATATGAATATTCTCTCTCCGTCAGCGTAAAATATTTTATAATTTTACTATACGAGGTTTTTTAAAAGCGGAATTTTCGTTTATCGGTCGTCATGTAAATTAATTTTGCCCCTTATTTGTCTTTTGCTGTTTTGAAACTGAGTATTTTAAACTCTGCTAATTGGTCTAATGTAATGCAAACAAATTGTCATTCGAAACTGTGAAGTTGGTTAACTAGTTAGCATGAGATAAAACTCGTCAGAAATTTTCCAGTTAGCGCCAACGGGTTGTTTTGCTATTTGAAAAGGTCCTTGAGCGTTTTACATCTGGAATTTAGTTGCAGATTGGTGTTGCATCTGATTCACTACTTGGTTTTTTTTTAAATGTTGGTGGTTATGGCGATTCTTAGAAGGTAGAGATGCATGCTGTCTGAGTAGGCTTTCCATTGGACAAGTGGCATCCCTTGTAAGGATTCGCACCAATCGGATTTATCGGATTTATTTTAAGAGCCTCTTTCTTGTTTTCTTTCACTCTTAGTCTTGACAGCAACTGAAAATCCAAGCGTATTATTTTAAAAAACGGTCACGATTAAAATTTTCCCTTAAAAAAATTCCCATATCCCTAAAATGAAATCGTTGTTTTTGGGAAATGAAGAGGCGTGGTTCTGTTTATCAAACTGTCATGGTTGAATCCAAGATTGCTGTTGATAGTTGATAAAAATGAAAAATAATAAAAAAATGAGAAAGGTCAGTCATGCAATGTAATTTAAGCTCATCATCAAGATTTCCAGCTTATACATTTCTCCGGTTTTAGAGCATGGCGCCCGCCGAGCTTTCCCTTTCTATTTTTTTTTAAAAATGTAACATTATCTTGATGACCTAGACCACCGACTGGTTTTTAAGTCTGGGTTGTGAAAATTTAATTTGCAAACGGTTTTTCATTCTCGTAGGCGATGGCAACTTTATTTTTTAAAAAAAATACTACGAGGATCGTCGTATTAGAACGTGATCTTTTTTTTTTTTTTAAATATTTTTAATTGACTGACGTCACAATCAAATAATTTGTCTTTTTCCCATCCTCGTGACACTTTTAAAAATATCTCCTCGATGTTTTTTCGATGGTGACGTAGGGGATTACGTTGTAGTATTGACGTAGTAAGCGTGAACTTAGTCTCAATACAAGAATCCGTATCGTCCGTTGTTACGTCTTCCCTGTTCTTTTATATGGGCATGAAGGGTGGACGTTAACAAAAGTGCTGGAAAAGAAGTTGGCGGCTTTTGAAATGTGGATATATCGCCGCATGTTACGAATTCCGTGGACCGCACGAGTAAGCAATGTCGAAGTCTTGAATCGTATGGGCAAGGAGATGGAGGTGCTCTTCGAGATCAAGAGGCGAAGGCTTGAATATTTCGGCCATATTATTCGTAACGGAAAGTATCGCCTTCTGCAGCTGGTGATGGAGGGTAAGATTGAGGGCAAGCGTAGACCGGGTCGGAGGAAAACATCCTGGCTCAAGAATCTAAGAGACTGGTATGGCCAAAGTTCAGTATCCCTTTTTCGTTCGGCAGCCTCCAAAGTTAGGATCGCCATGATGATCGCCAATCTCCGACGAGGAGCGGGCATTTAAAGAAGAAGAAGATTGACGTAGCGCCGTATTAACATGTGGTTGAAAGATAATCATGTTTTTTTTTGGTTAAGATCTGTCTTGGTCAGGGAATTTCGAAAGTGTCAAGTTTTAAAAAGTTTTTGTTTCGGTTGAGAAAGAATCGGAAGTCATTTACGGATTCGTTGAATAATCGCACATCCGCACCAGAAACTTTGACTTGATTGCCTATCATAAATTTCTCTTTTCAAACATTTCCGATTTTTTTTTGAAAGAGTTGGGGTAAAAGGTGGAAGTAAATTGAGGAATGAAAAGAGAATTTTTATTGTTGGATTGGGATTTGAGTGTTTAATGGCTGGGCAACGATTTTAGATTTAAATAAAGATGAAATAAAGGTCAAGTAGGAATTAGGATGTCGGTGTTTTAGCATGAAGAGGATTATTGTAATGTTGGCTAAGTTTATGTTGGAAAAGACATCAAAGCTTGGATTTTTTTCAGTATTTAATTGTCGTTACAATCGATTTAGAAATAATATTGATTTTAAAAAATTCATGTCATTAGAAATAAGCAAATGTCTCGGAAGTGGATGTTTTTATCATTATCGGTCTTCACCTGAAAGCTTCAGTTGATAGCGCGGTAATTAGTTCGAGGTGAACGGCTTTAGTTGAGAAACAGTCAAACGCAGAGGTAAGCCTTATGAAAATAAGGCCCCGGGAGATTCAGGCCCGGAGGATTTTTCTTGAAAACCACGGCAGCGACGAGCGAAGCGAGGAGCGTGCCGCCATCCCAGAACATTGTTCAGTGAAGAGGGTTCACGCTCCCGAACTGGGTATTGGGTTTTTGATGACAGCCCTGCAGTATATTTTCAAGTCATTGAGGTCTACATTTTCGGATATTAATAAACGGTTTTCCGAGTCTAGTAAGATGACATAACATAGACATGTTTCCCTAAAACATAGTTGTTTTTTTCGTAAGGTAGTTCTCTTTCATTCTCGGCGTTTTTGTCACTCCGTTAAGGAGGGTAAGATTTTTTATAATTTTTTCCCCGGGTATAACCAAATATTCTGTTTAAAAGTTTTTATTGTAATCTTGCTTTATCTTCGTCATAAAAGTTTTATCAATGACCAAAGAGATGATTTATTTCCTTCTATAATAGCCAAATGTTGTCTTTGGTGGTTCTTGTATTATTATTCCTTCCACATTTTGACACTCCACGCTCGAATTGCATATTCTTGTATCCATCGGCACGTGAGCCTGAATGTAAATGATTCGTTTCACCTGTTTAACCGGAAATAGTATCCGTGGAGCAATGCTAGAAACGACGCAGTGACCATAATTTCATTTGTCTCTATTTTTTTTAAAACAAACCGAAAAAGGAAAAAATTCCATCGACCTAATAGATTTTTAAACCAATCCGATCGCTCAAACGACAGTAGAACTCAATTTACGTATGAAGTTTTCTTCACGGTCGGTTAAACGATTTCAAAAGCAGTAAAACAACTTGAGAACGAAAGCCCTGTTCGATCTTATTGGAGAATCTCGGAGAGTTATGAATTTGATGTCTCCTGTGTTTTTTATTTGTTGTTATAACATGCCGCATACCCGATAAAATCGACGTGTTCCGTCTTGTTATATCCCCAAATGTATTTCTGAAAAGAACAATGGTCGATTGGGAAAAAAAAGTGTTACGTATTCTGAGTGACGATCAAGTTTTTTTTTTTTTTTCCTTTCGGATCGAACCCGTCAGTTGAAATAAGTTTAGCGTTTTCCCGTGGAAAATAAAAATACATATTTCTTATTTGTTAACGTAAACTTTACGTGTGACCTTTCTTTTGAGAATCACAAACCGTGGTTTTATATTTCTCATGGGAAGGCTTTTCCTTTTAGGAGGGGGGTATGCTGTTTGTTGTGTGCTCCTGTTGCGCGGGAATCCGGTCATTTTTAACGCTTTTCTTCTCTCGAATTTTCTTGCATATATTTTTCTATTTTTAAGTCTTTGCGTTTTTTTTTTTTTGGATCGTGGCTTTATGTGGTCGTGTTGAGGTCAAAAAGGGTCGGGAGTTTGAAGTTATTTTTTGTTTGACTTAAAAGAGGAGCCATGGTCGGATGAAAAAGATTTATTTTTTTCCCTGTGTGAGGAATTTTTGCTATATTTATTGTCGGGATTTTTGATTTTCTAATAGACAAACTTTGTATATTTAACTTTGCCTTCCGTCATATATTTGTCCTGCTTCCCCCCTCCCCCCATGATGTACCGTTGGAATTTTTTGGCTTATGTTTGTAAGATGATTTGTGGCTCACTATGCGAATATAATTTCTGGATTACAAGATGACGTTTTATGCTCACATACGAAGACCTCAGATGAGACTAGAATATCTCATCCGTTTCTTTTAAAAATAATTATATTTCTTGAAAATATTTTTTAAGTGATCTAATATTTAAATGAGTAATTTTAAAATCAAAAGTTTTACAAGTCTATAATGTCGCGATCTTTCCTTGGTGGGACTTGGCCCCGAATCATCGGCAGCGTCGCCCGAGGCTGCCGATGATTCGGGGCCAAGTCCGATCAAGACAAGATCGCGACAACTGGCGTAAGATCACCGGGTACATCGTTAAAGGTCAGGGGTCTCTGATCCTTGGCACAGCTGCAGCATTTTTAAATCTTCTTTCTAATTTTTTGCCAATTTTAGACACTCGAGAAAAATATACTGTATGTTCCCATTTGAAAATGATTATCATTTTTCATGAGGGCTTTTCTGAAAAAGTTGATGGAAAAACAGTGATTGTAAATTTTCACTCATATTTTCTTTAATCAACGAAAATATATATATAGCTGGTTGAAAATGTCAACCTGAGGTCTCGGTGAAAACTTTTCCTTTCGGAATCATTTTAATCCTCCTCGTACATCTTTCCCCTCTCTTTAAAATTCAAAGCGAGAGATCCTTATTCCATCGAACCTTTCAATGCAAACATCCCGCATAAAGTCATCCCACGATCTTTAAATGAATTAAAGTTAACTGTGTAAACTTTGGTTCTTTCAGTCACGATTTTGTATTCGGTAAGAACCGACCCGCGGGTCTAAAAGGAAATGTCCATTTTCTCATTTCAAAAAGAAAAAAATTCTCTCTGCCCAATTAACAACTTCTTGGAATTCTAAAGCATCATCGGGTAAACTTGTTTATTCATTTGAAGCGTTGAAGCGTTTTGAATTGAAGGATTTAAATTTCAAAAAGCTTTGCGGTTTTGGATAATGAAAGAGAAGTCGAAAATCAAAGCCCTTCCCTTTACACGGCGCTGTTCAGAAAAATGAAGTTACCGGTGGAAGATGTAAACAAAGATAAAGAATGTCGCCGTATCGAGTGTTCTTTTTCTCTTACGTCAATGGATTTATGTAAATGGAAGAAAATGGTTTACAATAGAAGATGAGCTTTCAATGCGAGGTGGTAAATGACGAATGTCAGATTACTTTACATCAAGGGTCTTTTGTCCGGGGCGAAAACAAATTCAGGGCAAAACAGGGATTTAGAAAATGATGAAAAAATTTTCTTTTAGAATAACAAATAAAGGGAACGATTTCGATGGAAGCTCAAAACACCTTTTCCTAGTTTCCTTTGAAAAGCATTAATATGCAAATGTAAGGTTAACAACTGCTGGTCTGGGAGTCTCTCGATTATTGTCAAGAGCCTTCAAGTTAATATTCTGTCTTAAAAGCTAAAATGCGCATCATTAACTTAATCTTCATTAATGTCAGTGAAAAGTTTTCGACGCGATTTTTTCCCTTGAAAAATAAAATTTTTTGATTCGGGAAAATTAATCTTGATTTGAAAGTTTGTGGTTTTTTTTTTTTGAAGTACAAATTGCCGATCGATTTAGAGGTGGATTTACGAGATACGGCATTATAAAATATTTCCCCGAGCTTTGGATTTCTCTCGGTTGAAAGGTCGGGGTATCCCTTTTATAGATTTTCATCATTTTCCCTCGGACTTTAGCATCGATGAATGTAAATGGTGATTATCGATGGTGAATGGTTCGTTTCAAGCGTTGCGGCTAATGTAAGGAGATGGGGTTTTTAGAATTATTATTTGTTGTTAGGAAGGATTTTGGCTTCGGGTTGTTTTGTTGAAAGATTAAGTTATAGCGGGGAGAGTAGTGAGTTTTTGAAAGATTAACGAGTAGTGAAGAGTTTATTTTATGAACGATAGTTTTCTGATTGGTTGTCGAATTGAATAAAACTGTCGAAGTGGTTTTACTTTGTATTATTATTGGTCGGCTGGTTGGAACTGGAAGCCCGCTGATTTAAGCTCGCCGCACATCACAGAAGCCTTGATCAAGAATCAAGATTCCTCAGGCAGAATTTACATTTCAACAATTTCTTTAAAGAAAAAATTTTTAATTTCCTGAACTTGGCTTTAGTTTGCCTTCCTTAATGATAAATCCTAAAAACTCAACTTCTGTGGTTCCAAAAATGCTTTTGCTTATCTTGATCGTCAACTTGGCTGCTAGTAATTTTTGTAATACTCGTTCTAATAGTTCAATCATCTCCTTCCACTCCTTTCCCGGAATTAATATGTCATTCAAAAAGCATAATACAGTATTCAGCATCGTCCCCAATACAGTGTTCATCAACCTTTGATCAAGTGTAATTCTGATCAGTTTCTTTCCCGGTCCTAATAACAAATAGTGCCCCAAGAAATCCTAGAATCGCACGCAAACTAGACCGGAGCGGCGCGAAGCGCCGCGACGCGGCTAGTCGTATGTAAAACACAAATAAATAAATAAATAAGTACATCAACAACATCCTTATATTCTATCTGTATTCCCAAAATCCGAACCTTGAAGTTCACGTACGTACCAACAACACTATTCACACTCACACTGAGTGCCGGGCGACCGTAGGTACCTCGTTCGATCGGGCAGCCTAATCAGCACTCGCTGCTAGGCCTACCGAACGAGTCACCCACTTACAAACATGCCACCCAGCCTTGGATTAATCCGAACAATAAAATGAACACATCATTAGCTCCAAAAATTTTTACAGCATTTTTGGGAGGAGGAAAGGGACAAACTAAATTAACAATTGC
Source organism: Liposcelis brunnea (assembly GCA_023512825.1). Classification (NCBI taxonomy): domain Eukaryota; kingdom Metazoa; phylum Arthropoda; class Insecta; order Psocodea; family Liposcelididae; genus Liposcelis; species Liposcelis brunnea. The sequence goes on from CM042073.1 coordinate 21,399,016, forward strand.
GCAGTAGGGGCGTCCAAAATTAGCTACTAAAGCATTTCTAATGTTCGGAAGTAAAACGGAATCTGAGGATAGTTAAGATGACATTCAGGGTCTCTATTTCCATCCCAGGCTGATACGGTTGGGTTTGATATATCTGGGGTTGTAAACTTGCCAAACTATTTCTGCTGTCTTCTTGTCGTGTATTTTCTTTAAAGGGGTGCCGTAGAAGCTTGGGAATCCAAGAGAAGTCGACTCAGTAGAGACTGAATGAATGTAGGAGGTCGGTTTCAATGAGTTTACCTCATACTTCAGATTCTGGAAAGCGACGAATTCAACGAATTGCGCTTATGCTGGTAAAAATTACCATCTGTAATTAATAAATTCATTAATTAAATTTTTTAATTGATCCCAGCGTCACCCGATCACCATAAATTAATTATTTAATTAATTGCTTAATCAGTCTATTAAATTGCATTATATCATCCTAATATAAATATCAAAGAACCGGTTGTGCTTTGTGAACAATAACAAACCAGGTAATTAAATATGAGAAAGAGGAAAACAAAATTCCATTGCTTGAATTTTCCACATTACCCGTCTGTAATGGTATCTCCGCACCCTCTCTTCCTCCTCCCCCTTTTCCCTTGTAAAACACAAACTAATTGGTAAGTGACGCGTTTTAATTTGATGCAAATCATTTTTATTATTTGAACGAATGTTGATAATGATCAATTGCTGTGAATGAAATGGATTTTCTTTTCCACGCGATGCTTTTACAAGGAATCTGTGCCGGAAGTTTGGTTCAACCTTTTCAAACTTCTCAAGGCCAAACTGTTTTTTTTTTTCAAGGGTGTACCGTGACTTAGTTTCTGCTTTATTGACTAAACGCGTGAATTTGAAAATCGATGTTTTCATTTTGTTCTAGTTTTAGTGTTTAATGATTGGAGGGGAGGGAAAGGTGGTGGAAAAGTTTTTTCGTCTCGTTGAGGTTATTGGGAAAATGTAAGGGGGAAAAAAAGAGGGCGAGACGATGTGATGAAGTTAATATTTCAAAATGACAACGGGTGACAATGGATGTGGGTGAAAGGTGAATCTTCTTTGACATCATCATTTTTTTTACTGTGCTAAACAAGATCCTTTTTTTTACGGAAAGGAATCCCAGGACGTTTATTTTTTTTTTTTTACCGAAGACGAATGGCGTAGTTAAAAGGGATGTAAAACAAAGTGATCCGTTTGTTTTGTTTTGTTTTCTGCATCAAGAGTTTTTTATTGTCGGATGTAAAATTTAATTGAGAGCGAAATCGGCGTTTTGCGTCTAGCATTGTTGTTTGAAAAAATCTTCTGTGAAATTCAGTTTCATTAGTAACATTTATGAATTGAACGTCTAAGATCGACTTCAGTAGCCTGCAAGTTGGAATTACTTCAAATAGAAAGTACTTTCAATTTGGCGACCGTATTGCTCCATATTCGTCGCTGAACGTGTTATGAGATGTTGGGTCAAAGGGACCTTTTTTCCCTGATCTTTTAGTGTTTCTTGGTCCTCCTTATTGGGGCACAAAACATCATATCCTTTTTCTGTTACATCATCTATATTACCAAGAGTAATATAAGGATATTCTGTAAAAACGTCATTAAATAAAAGAAGACTCTCATTTACGGTCGCCATTCGTTTCAACTTATTTTCTACTTGAGCTCAAAAAAAGGAAGAGCCCTTAGCGGTTAGGGCAACCTCGGAGACGTTACCTGAGCACGGTGGAGGCTTAAGGTTAGATAATGAATATTACGGTCTGACTAAATACACTTCATATTATATTGACATGCTTAAGAATAGTGATTACGAGATATAGACTTACCGCCTAATAGGCGACGCTCTAATATGGCTTTTATGCTATTACACTAGCTGTTGACACTTCGATAACTTTAATTATTCTGACCGATTAATAGGCCGCATTTAGGCCACAGGCTCTAAGACCTGTCCTCATTTAAAGACCGCATATTTACATATTTCTATTGTTGATTCATACGATCCTTAAAGTTGGGCTTATCGAAGTGTAGGGTGTTACCGAAATAGTGACACGTCCATTTCGGGACGTATCAAACGCATTCAGATAGCGACGATCGACGTAAGTGAAAAAGTATGAAGGTGACTCTTCCCCATTTTCTTGTCCTTCATTAGCCTCAGCATCCGGAATATCACGGCACGTTACCATTAGATATTCCCCCAGTCTCGTCGTTGCTCGCTTCATGTATATTATTTTGTATAGTATTGCATTTCAATTCTGAGATTCTTCTATACTGTGGAGCTGTTTGCTGAAGATTAGCTTCTTGCAAAGCTTGAAGATTAAAACTCTTAAAAATTTAAACAATGCCAGATTGAATCAAAATGTCGATAACAAAAATCGGGGAAAAAGTGATACGAGGGATCTTAGTTTGTAAGTGTTATTGTACATCTATTGCCTTTGTACTGTCTTGCTGTGTGCTGTCAATTTTGTAATTTTAAAAAAAAACACTAACTGTAAACCTGTCCCTTGGGCCCTTAAGCCTGCACATGGGTAATTCCTTCAAATAAAAAAATAATAAAATTAAAGAAGTATATATATTGTACCCCCCTTAAAATTTAAAAATATTATATTTTTTCACTTTACTTACCGCCATTTTTTGTAATCCTTGAAACAACAAAACTTTTTGAAAATAAACGAAACGAAGTTATCCGTATAAGATTTATTCAACGAAACATCCCTTCTATGAATTGATTGACTCTACATGACCATTTGTTGCATCATCTTTCGACAAATCACTTTGCACATTGTCTCCCGAATCTTCTACTTTTGAAATACCAACACGCTAATTCATTCTAAAAAAAATTAGGAGACAAACATTTAGTACAAACTTTGAAAAGCACTTAACAAGTAACCGATTCTGAGCGTTCGTCACGTATTCTCTCATCCTATTCCACGTAATAATTGAATTTCCCCAGTCCTCCAGGTTAGTTAACCTTTTCTGCCCCTAAAGGGTGGAACTTTCATACAGTTTCAAAAATCGCTTATAATGTACTTTAAAACTTTTCAAAGGAACTCTTTTTTATTAATAACGATGCATACTATTTCTGAGTTCTTAAAAGGGTTCTCCTTCTAATTAAATAACATATACGGGCTTCTTTATATAGTCGGGAAATGTATCAATCCATATAGAATCTAAAATCCTTCCTTTTCCTCCGGAAAATGTGGAACGAAAAAAAAAAACTGGCGGTAAATGTATTAGATTAAAAAGCAGTGGAAAATCAATGAAGAAATTTGTTGAAAGTTTCCTTTTTGTGTTATTTCCGGTTTTTTAGTTTATTTCCGTCTAGAAAGTTTTACTTTCATTATTAATTTTCTTTTTTCATTCTTTGTAAATATTTTTGTATGGAGTATAACTTAATGAATGATTCGTATTTAACGGTGGAAGTATGTTTTATAAAGTTTGGAGCCATTCTTTTTGTTACGTTACAGTTAATGATTCTATTGGTGATTGGTCGAAAAAATTTTAAGAGTGAAAGCATCGGGATTTTATTGTCTTGTTATCAGTTGTTAACGACAATTTAGATCGAACAATGTGGCTCAGAGATTCTGGATTCAAAAAATCAAAGCTCGGGCTGAGAAAGAGCGAGTCTCAGAGTTCTAGGTATCGCTACGTTGTCGTTTTCAGCGGTGCAAAAACACGTGTGAAGTGCTACATTCGCTTATCTCAAAAATATGGAAAGCCGAAGAACTACCTGACCAGTGGTAAGAGACTCTAATCGTTCCCATTAATAAAAAAGAGATCGAAAAGAGTGTGCGAATTATCGCGACATATCGTTGCTGTGTACTGCATTCAAGGTGCTGTCCTACATCTTTTTGCAGCGTTTGTCATCGCTGGCAGAGGAGACACTGCGCGAACATCAGTGAGCATCCGAAGGCTCACGGAACAGCTGCTGATCAGTAGTGTCATCAAGGTTCGTTGGCTTTTGTGGGCCGAACTCGTAAAGCGAACTGATGATATACACTGGTATACACGGGAAGATATGAAGAAAAGCATAGCATAGCATTAAGTAAGATCGACGATATTATCACTGGCTACACATAACTTTATTTAAATCAGTACTGACTGTTAGCTCAATATTGTCCCTTAAAACTTCAAGTTTGCTTAACTTGGCAGAGTAAAACGATTTTCCTGATAAAAAAATCCTTTAAAGAACAAAATTAAGAGTAATTATTCTGTATTTCCAATCACAAGTTACAAAATGAAACCTTCCCTCAAAGAACGTATAATTAATCTTGAATCGATTCGAAAATTATCCAATATACACTTTCCCTGAAAAAGGAAAATTCCTAACCAGACGATTAACCGCAGCGGAACTGATTTACTCCAAAAAAGAATTTTAAAGTGCTAATTAATTTAACAAGCCCTTTTTTCCTCCCTTTTTATAAGTTAAGCATGAAACAAGCAATAAATAAATTAGATTGAAAATAGCCACTTGAACACTGGATTCCATTTCACGAGTCATTTGAAAGATTCATTCTTTTCAAGCATCTCTTTTATCGCAAGAGAGAGGGAAAAAAAGCCCGCGAAAGAAAAGAAAACCTTTTACCCAAGAATTATTACACCGCGTCGTGCTTATATTGTGTGCATGGGTCCCTTATCACAGGAGAAGAGAATTATGAAGGAAAGAAAATAAGAAAATGAGGGAAAAAAATCTCCAGGCCCGAATGCAAAGACACGATCCGGGGAAATGGATCGCGGCTTCTGCCTCCTGGTGATTGCTTCAAGAACTAATACTGGAGCGTTAGGATTGCGGGAAATTTCCTAGCGATGGGGTTCCTTGTCCTTGTTGTTTAAACGTGGATTAAAAAATAATTAGCAGGCATTTTTTTTTAGTTTTAAAATTTTTTTCGAACGGAAATAATTAACAGCAAAAAATGTTTAGGAATTATTAATTAGAAATTCGGTGGTTTTGACCTTTTTAAAATAAAAAAAAAAATCTGTTTACAAGCAATTGTGACGTGATTTGTCTTAATTGAGAATTATCAGCTGTCACAATAGGGAAAGGTGGAAAGTATAAGCCCGAAAATCGTTTAAAAAGAAATTATGAGAAAGAAATTTTGTTTATTTATATTTGTTAAAGCGACATAAGTTATCTTTCGTTAAAAATAACTTTCAACAGTTGGTCTTCCCGGTTCTTTTTTTTTTATGCGTAACCAAAGACGTATTACATTTGCTTGAGAGAAATAAATTCTGGACCTCGGAATTTATTTCGATACTATTTTAAAAATAAATTAAAGAGATTTAGATTGCGGTTTTTTTGCCCCTTAGTCATTATGATTAATTTGAATTCTTTTTGCTTAGTTGTATTGAAAAATAAACATTATTTTTTCGTGTTTGAATTATTTGGATTGATGGTTGAAATTTTGCTGAATTTTAATGTCAATGACCGATTAAGGAGATTTCAACCAGGAAGAACTTGCCTGAATTTTTATTCTAAAAATAATTTTTTTCTTTTAATTTTCAAAAATGTTTGTGATGTTTTAAGAAGAGTTTCTACGTGGAAATATTACAATTGGGTAGTTAAGAAAACCCCTATCTTTTCTCCAATAGAGACGGATATCATCACATTTTTTTTTGCAGTTCGCGTCTCGAATTTGTATTGCTTTATTTCGTTTATTATTTATTAATTTTGCAAGTTGCAAAAATACTTACCAATGAACTTCTGGCTGCATATTGTAGCACTAGATGTTGGACTTAAATTTTCAGATAGCAAGTTATCAGCACTAAAACTTGCACTCGAACTTCCAGGTGGCAAATAAGCACCATTAGAAGTTGTACTTGAATTTCCAGGTGGCAAATTAGCAGCACTAGAAGTTGCACTTAAATTTCCATAGGAGAAGTTAGCAGCACTAAAACTTGGACTTAAATTCCCATAGGAGAAGTTAGCAGCACTAGAAGTTGGATTCAAATTTCCATATTGCTTATTAGCAGCACTAGAAGTTGTACTTAAATTCCCATAGGAGAAGTTAGCAGCACTAGAGGTTGGACTAAGATTCCCATAGGAGAAGTTAGTAGCACTAGAAGTTGGATTCTAATTTCCATATGGCAAATTACCAGCACTAGAAGTTGTACTGAAATTCCCATCTGATGAATCAGAATCTGATGAATCGGACTAACAATACGGGCTTAACAAAGAATCAAAATGAATGCAATTGGTCGTTAAATCAAATGCCAATATGGACCAATGTCTTCTAATATTGTTGAAATATCGCATTTCCCCCAAATTTTTCTCACATGCAATAAAAGACCCGAATTTTTAATTAATTAAAAATATTATACCCAGCTTTACATAATGCAATTAGTTTCTTCCTTTCTTTGACTCTTAATATAACTTAGTTGATAAATAACTCACATTATAAGAAGTGTTAATCTGAAGCGAGAAAAGTTTTGCCGAAAGGGGCGGAATAAAACTCGAAAAACTTTATTCCTTTAATTATATGCCGTTAGAAATAATATGACTTGCTTTAGTATAAAAGTTTCCCGGAAGAGTTCTCAGTTGCTAATTTTAATTTTTTGAGAAAAGGAAAAGTCTCCGTTTCTTTATTTTTTTTTCGTCCAGATTTTCGTGGGACCTGAGAAACGCCCTGCAGACTAATAAAGTAAATTCCACGCTTTTCCTAATTATTATTAAGACGACGACTTCATTTTTTGGCGAGGGAAAAAAATTTATAAAGAGAAAAGTAAGAAACGATTATGTAATAAAAAAATATATGGGTCTCTTGAGGATTCGAATACCCATGGGAAGAAGCGACGAAATAAAATTACTTAAAAAAGCTAAAGTTGTAATTTTAAATGATAAAAAGGGTTGAGGTGTCGGGTTTCTGCGAAGATTTTCTTTTATTTTGTTTTTTTGCAGAAGGAATAACCTCTTTTTTTATAAGGTTTTTTTTTGCTTTGAATTGCGGAAGCTTCCGGGAAGAAAGAAATAATCGACGGGAGAATAAGTGAAGCTACCCTATAAACAAACTAATGAACGTCAGATTATTACATCAAAGAAATGACGCCGTTCTGTTTACGGTTGATTACATATTCAACGTTTCAAAATTGACAAGACCTTAATTGAATTGTTCGTCATTACTCCGATGAACCGTCGTCGTCAGTATTCTTGTTGGCGTCTTTTAATTTCTTAAGTCTTGTGACCCTAAATCGGTTGAAAAGAAAGGAGAGAGTTAAAAGAAATAAATTAGTTTTCTTCTTTTAAAATGGATCTAAGGTATTGTCGGCAAACGGGTAAAGCTGGGGCAAGAAAATTATTCCAGGCCGAACCTGAATTTTCTTTGTCACCTCGTCATAGGGTGGGGAGGACCCTCGGAGGCACTTTCCCGCCAAGTATTTTCCCGCACTGTCCCGAAACTAAGAGGAAATGCATCACGGAGAAATATTCTTCGTCGGTGATGTTTCTTTTATGCTCGAGGTTGGCGATCCAATGGCTTAGGGAGTCAGTCGCATGTTTGTCAACCTGAAACGATCGAAAAAAAATTATCATTAAAAAAACCGACCGGGGCAAATGAAAGTACAACTTGGCCGACATTAAATTACCTTAGAAATGTCCTCAAAACAAGGCATCTGAGCGTCTTCCTTCGCCCTGCTGCGGCGGTTTGTCTTGTTGCCGCTGTAGGCCCGGCCAAGGACGATCGAGCGGAAATAACTGTTATTATACATCAACTTGAATTTGGACATTTCGTCGATGCTTTTCTTCGTTCAAACTTGAGAGGGGATCAGGAAGCTCTCGAACTCCACGATTTTCGAAAGCTGAAATGAACAAAAAAACAGTTAGACTTACCTCGTTCTGATTCTCCTTGAATCCGTTGATCTGAAATGAAATTGTTAAATTTCTTACCATTTGATGAAGCTTCAAGGCACATGCGGGCTTTTGGTAGCCATCCTTTTCTGATTTGTGAAAGCCACCGTCTACGTACCCAAAAGCTCGCATAAGCTCATTCATGCGCCCTTCTTTCAGCATCTCGGACAACGTAACATCCACTCCAGATTTTTCTGCCGCGAACACCATCGCATCCGCCGCCAGCCGCAATTGATAGCTGCAAAGAAAACAATTAAAAATTAAAATTTGATTACGTCAGAAGCAATACTCAAGTTCATGCGGAGTTAAAACTTACCGAAAAGAGTTGAGGTCCTGGACCTTACCTCTCATCATGCTCTGGTGTATATAATGAACGAGGAGCGGGTCTCTTTCAATGACCTCCCTGTTACGGGGATTCTCCATCTTCTCCGTTACTTTTTCCCTTACGTACTTCAGCTCCCGCTCGAAGCCCTGTGGTAGCACTCTTGGCTGGGCCGGCGGGACCGTTGGGAGGTCGGCGGCTGGTGACGTCGGTGGGGATTCTGCGGCTGGTGACCTCGGTGGGGATTCTGCGGCTGGTGACCTCGGTCGGGGTTCTGCGGCTGGTGACCTCGGTGGGGACTCGACGACTGGCGACAGCGGTGGTGGCGGGAGTTCCGGAAGGATAAGGTCTCCCGCTTTTTTGGACGCGTAGCTTACCGCCCCATACCTGTCGTTCCGGTGGTGGCGGATGAAGTCTCTCATAAAAAATTTCTGAAGAAACTTCAGAACCTAAACGTGAAATAATAAGGCACCTGTCATTTAAGATTTTAAACTTTTCATGACTGCTCAAAGTTCTTTTTTTAATAAATGTTTCGGTTTGCGTGACAGTTGCGGTTTGCAGTTGCGTCTCAATTGGGTTTGCGTCAAAATAAGGATGGTGAGTCATAAAATATGTGATTTTCCATCGGTTTAAACATAAATTTTCAGTACCACCCCTGGCATTTCCGGCAAAAATCATATTGCCGGAAGTCAGGGGAGGCGTCGTCCTTCAAGGGCGTGCAAACCGCAAGCAACCCTTGGCCTCTGCTAATGACGGTCTCGTTGTGCCTGAAGTTCCCCATTTTCTTCAGGCTCTCGATCGCCCTCGTCTTGCTGACCCCCTTCGTCATTTTTGAGATGTTCTCCACCGCTTTTATGTCATTATGGTTGTACCTGAAGTGGCTGGACAGCTTCCCCTCCTTTCCACAGAAAGGGCAGTAGGAAGTATTTTAATATACATTTTCTGAAAAATAAAAAAGGCATTACCGCTAGTCGAATTTTTTTCCTGTCAGAGAAAAAAATATTATTGAATATTAAAAATAACAAGTCAATAACACTTACATGATTGTCAGGATCCACACGGGGAGCAGTAGCTGGTTCCGTGTTTTCGATATTGTAGCCAGGAACCTCAGGATCCGCAACAGGAGCAGTAGCTTCTTCCACACCATCTATATTTTCCGTTTCAGTTGATAAATATTAATAAATATTCGCGACGACCGTTACCCGATTAAAAGCAAAGCTCAACTGACTGATTAACTTCATTTAAAACCTCTATTTTACTTTTTAATGAATGAAATAAATAAACAAACCAAGATATTAGGACAAAATTGTTTTGCTTACCTTTGCTAAATTCGTGGAATAGAGTCACCCATTCATCTCAGAGTCGCCCCAAAATGCCGATAACAAAAATATTTTTCTGTGATTAATTTTTATCGCTTTAAAATTCTAAATGTTGTTTAGAGTTTACCGGTTTAGAAGTTGGAAAGCGTGCGTAGAAATGAATAGTCCATTCGTAGAGTAAAACAGGTATATTGAATTTAACACTAACATAGAATAACAACCTTCCGTGGTAACGATCTAAGGACTACTGAATAAAACCTACTCTCTACGTTGCCAACGTGCCGTGGGCAACGTATCGAATAAAACTTGAACTAAAAAATGGCAACACAGCGTGTTTAACCCGTGTTAACCGAATTTCCCATGAAATACCGGTATTGCAATCCCTAGACCGTACATTATAATTAAATAAGAAAGTTAACAAAGCAAGACAGCCTCTTTTCTCTTCAGCACTTTGTGCCAAAAGTAATCAAGTCCAAAGAAAAAGTCTCAACACTTTTAAGGTTTCCTTCACCGCAGTTTACTTTAAATTGAAGATAATTCTCCATTTAATTTCTTACTTGGAAAGTAAAAGCGTTCTTCTCGTGATCTTTCTCTTTCCCTTATTCCACTTCTTCCCTCCTTCTTGCTGACCGAAGACAAGGTGTGCAGGATTTCAGGTGAAAATATTGTAATTATAACAGTGGGTGGTAGAAACGGTTGCCAAGACGACAAAGGGAATAAGCTTGTAAAAGGGCAACGGGAAAAAGGATTATACAAATAAGGATGGCTTTTCCCGTATAATTATCATCTTCCGACGAATGTAAAAATCGTTAACATTTTCGATGTAAGAGATTTTCCTTCTTAAGAATATAAATTTGCATTTGCGGGAAGCTCGAAGCTACGGGAATTTGTACGAGAATCCGATTTCCCTCTGGGTTGAGGATAAATATTCAGCATAAATTAATAAGCAAATATCTTGCGGCGCAGAAAAATTAGAAAAAATCTTACTTGAATATGAATTTATTTTCTTCATCTTAAGTATGTTCGACATGCTGGCAGCGGTTATTAGAAAAGGAAACAAGAAAATTAAAAGATTTTAGGCAGCGTCCACACTTCAGAGGAATCAAAGAAGAGCAATTTTTTTGTTCCTTCTCATTGAAGTTCTTCTGATTTTCTGGAGCGGCTGAGTTGCCTCAAATGTTTTCGGGAAATTTTCTTCTTCCACCATCCCTGGAATTATACACGTTCAAGAAGCATGCAAAACTCATTCTTTAAAGGTGTGAACGCTGCCTTATTCCAAGGAAAATCTCGCATGTCGAAAAGTAAATGAGAGCGATATTTACATGAGCTTGATAAGCTTCTGGGAAACAATAAGGGAATTGAGGGACAGGTTAATCCTTACAATAAAACGGCTACGGATTAATGAAGGATCTAAAAGGATTTTACTTTTTAATTAAAATTAAATAAAATTAGATACTTGAATCTTCTAACTCTTCTCTTCATTGTTTTCCTCTCCCCCCTCGCGCTGAACAAACTGGAAATCTTGTTAACATAATTTCGAATGGCGAGTTTAAAAAACGTACTGGATTAAATTTAATCTGGATGTTGGCTCATTTTCTTATTAGATCGAATCTCCCGCTGGCTTATCGCGAAATCGTACGTACGTGTGCGTACATCTTAGCAAATAGGAAAAGATTTTTCTTTTTTTTTTAAATCGATGAAAGTTCGGAGCTTCCACACTCACTCACTCCCTCACCCGCCCCCTTTTTTCGGTTCTAATCCTATTTCGTATTTTACCTCCCCCATCGACGTTGCCGCATACTTGCCTTCTCTCCCGAGTTGCGCTCTTATGATGTAATCGATCAACGGTTCTTGTTAGTTGTACAGGTTCTCACTAGGGGTGCTGCCAGTCGTAGTTTCAATGACAATCAAATTGTTCGTTCGCTTCTTTCTTCATCCCCTTCTCTGTTTTTTTTTTCACCCGTTCGCATTCGATTTTCCAGATGGAAATAAATAAAATTAAGAAGAAAGGATAAACGTTTTTCTTGTGTTTTGAAAATCGCTTGAGAATTTTTTTTTTTTTTAAAGAAGCAGCTGGGTATAAAGCTTTTTCTTTTAATTTTTAAGCTTTCACGCTTTGAAGTTTTGAATTGATGGTTGATCTTAGCGGAAAATGGTTTAGGTTTGAAATTTCAGGGCCGTTTCAATTTTTTTCAATTAAACTTTGGCCCGTTGGCGATTTTACTGAAGGGGGGGGCTGCTACTTGGAGTCTTTGTATGATACAAACATGCCAAAAATCACGGACTTGTCCGTTCTGATTGCCCCCTGCCGCTATTACTGCCCACTGTGGCTTCCTGCTAACCTCCTCTACAATCACAAATGATTAACCAAAACAAGAAAGCTAATTATCTATTTCTGCCTTTGTGCAAAAGCATCAATAAATATCTCCCATCTCACTTTCACGGTTTCAATCTTTTTAACTATTTAACAGATGGCAAAGTTTATAAATTTGAAATAAAGAAAGGAAAAATGTTTTTATTTAAACTTATTGTTCAGGAGATGAAATGACTGATATCAAATTTGTTTTACTTTTCTTTCATCGTTTTAAAGGATAATTACTTTTAAATTGAATTTTAACATTCATCATTCTCCAGTGAGCTTCAACTTATAATTTTTCTTCCTCCCCCATCTCCCGTCTACTTTGTCAAAAGAAAATATCTACGGTTACTGGCTTTTTCAAAAAAAAAAAGGATGACTCCCTTTTCGCAATAAATTCATTTTATAAATTAGCAAGAAGTGCTGGGAGGAGGAAGAACAAAAAGAAATTATTACCTTTCGATAAATTACGAAACGTTTAATTTTTTTTATTTGATATAGTTCGGGGGAAGAATGAGCTGATTTTAATTTTGTGGTTGCGCATGCGGTTAGACGACGTAAAATAATAACGGCTATAGACTCTGTTACAAACTCGTAATGACGGCTTTATTTGCAATAAATAACCAAAGGCACGTCAATACTAAATCGCGTTCAATCAATTTCACCTCGTTTTTTTTCCTTTCCCCTCTCTTACCCGAAAACCGAGAGAAATAAGCAAAGCACAACAAAATTAAACATCAGAACGCGGAATCAGGAGGCAATAATGCAGTAATCCGTCCCCAGAACTAATTTGATAGCTACGAGAACTGTGGTAAAGGATTGAATTATTTAAATCAAAGCCAAATCGAATTAAAACCATACTAGAAATGGGTGACATTTCCATTTAACAGGCTGGAATTTGACTTGTAGCATTTCCGGCCGGCGAGTACAAGTGTCCCCGAGAAATACATACCGTCTGGTTTTCATACCGATGGAATAATAATAAAAATTCATGCGACGAAAAAAAGCTATGAAAAGTCGTTAAAAAAGCGTTAAGCTGACGATGTTATGTTCCCTTATCTTTCAACGACCCCCCAACAGCCTCCTTATCTGAAATAACAACCTCGCGGGAAATCCAGATGTTTATTTTGTTGATAAAAAAAAGAAAAAGCAATCAAATCGGATCAAATTTCTCCAGCGGCACCCTGTATGCTTTTTCCCATTTGTAGTTGAGAGGTAATAAGTTGAGGAAGCTATCAGCGAGTCGATGCTAGTGAAAGTCGCAATTCTGACAAATATTAGAATTTTGCGACAGTATGATCCTGTGGTGTCGCTTAGGCCGTCGAGGGGCGTCTTTTGAGGCCAAATTGGACGAATAAAGGGCCCCACGTGATTCGATAGATCAAGGAAGTCCGGCATGGACTATGTGCTGACGGCAGCGGCGATTCACTGAGAAACCCAAATAAGAAACAAACATTGAACCGCCTTTTTAGAGTTTAACTCTGACGTCATAGGAGCAGTTTACCTCTGAAGTACCGAATTTTGAGTTGTGGAAACAGACACGTGGGGAAATCAAAAGAAAAATAGTAAACTTACTTGAAAAGTTGGATACTATTTACGTAACAGAAGAAATAGGCCCGGGTGTCCGTATGTGAGAAGTAACTGTTAGAGATCGGCAAAAAAACTAGGCGCATAGTAAGGCCCCCATCTTAGGGTGCTGGTATTCTGGAGGAAGAAGTCCCTGACGACTTCCGAACCCCAATCTACAGACACAATTATTTATTTATGTTCAGCTTTTGGCTACCCAGGGCCAACCTGCGTAGTGGAAGTGGGGCCTTATAATATTGAGGTCGCAATATTTATGTGGTATGTTGTCATCCGCTAATCACTTACGGGACCTTCCTCCGGGAGGTAGCCAAAATCCTTCGCATTCGTCTGTACACGTAACAAAAAGGATTTGTACAAAAGCAGTTGTATTGATTCTGACAGATTTCATGAGCTTAGACTTACCAAATGTGGAATATTCAAAATTCGATTCAATCTTCCTTTCTACAACTTTTTTCGACACGTAAATCTGTCAAAATTTATTTCAAGGGAGCCTGATCCCAAAATCGAGATTATTTTTATTCCGTTTGAATCTTCCAACTTTTACTTTTCTCAGTAGTCTTAAATCTAAGAAAGTTTTCTCATTTTTGTTAGAAGCTGAAGGGTTGCATATGCATATATTCAAACTTATAGAAGAACTTCGATGTTGGTGCCACAGTCACTGTCAGGTTTGCTCCTTCAGTCAGTTAAGCGCTGGAAAGAAGAGATGAAGACTTTCGTCGGGAGGCAATTAACTGTTTTAATGTGCACTGCTTCAGTGGCCGAAAACTTTCGCCTTTTGCGATTTTCTTAGGACTCGTTCGAGTGCGGAGTAGTTACTGGTCGCCTAGTTACTGTACATTGAAATCGATCGCCTTAAGAGTGTCAGGACTTTGCAACTAAGGGTTGTTATTATTAAGCATGCTTGAAGATATTCCTCTAGACCGGCTCTGCCTTCAAAAAATCGGAATTAGGAAGCGGTCCCCAGCTTCCGCAGAGCTTCGCCACCAAATATCAGTCAAATGTTTATAAGATTCAGGGGGGAAGGAAAAGAATGCTTTCTATCGAGATGGAGTATACGAAGTTCAATGAAACTCTACTGTAAGGTCGGTCCAAGCTTAGGCTTCGATAACTTTACTATGGAGTGACTGATATGACCTTTGCATCGTTGAAAAACCCGCTTAAATGTCCAATAAACTTCAAATTTGAGCAAACGGTTGACCAAGTTTGAGACGAGTAATCGCCAAACGATTTTACTCGATATATTTTTTCAACTGTACATAGCTCATTAGCGGGGATAACAGTGAATAATGGGAGCATAATCGTATGAGTTATTTTCTGCAACACATCTTCCTTCTCTCATCCGAACTAATTCAAAATGTGTATTAATCATTGTGTTAATTGACATGGGTGACATTTACTGGTTGTTTGACTGTTCATGATGAAAGCTTTATAATTCGCGAAAGCTCAGGTGCGTTTCCAACTCGCAATAGCCCTCATTATATTATACATCCTCGGTATATTTCTTGCCTCGAATCTTTTTTTCCCCCCCTTTTCTCCCTCTCTCTCGGGGTGTATACATGCTTTTAAAAAAAATTGCATGAACTTCGTCAAGTTCACTTTAAACGCGTTTCATTCGGCTTAATGTTTTATAGCTTTTTTTTTTTATCTTTTAACTTAGCATATTTATCGTATTCTTCTATTTTTTTACGGTCATATCGGCCGTAAAATCGGTTTTATTACGTCGTCGGTTTTTTTTTACTCGGCGGGGGAAATTATAGATACAACGCCCCTGTGCCCGATGTTTGATATTGAATATCCAACTCTTCGTTTTATGAAGTCGATCGGGGAATGAGTTTCGGAAGCTTATCGCCGAACCGGAAACTTGCCAATTTCAATACCTTGTAATTTAGCGGTTTTGCTAAGTAAGTGCTTTGACCGTTAACGTTCTTAGCTCTGCGGAAAATAATTTCGCATGAGGTTTATCTTTTTTCCCGTCTTTTGTTTTAGCGAAGGGCGGAATATACATTAAATTCTTCATGAGGAAGATCGTAACGATAGGAGAAAACATCTCATGTAAATTTCACGGGGTTTAGTTTACTTTTTCGAGTTGGGAAAGTGGAAAGCGCGTTATCGGAAAAGAGAAAGTGGGAGGGCGCTTTTTAATTAGGAAAACTGCATTGAATTTAAATTACTAGCAGTGGAGATGGAACCGTATATTATTGAGGTCGCAACTACTTATTTTTCGGTGCTTGACTATAAACCACAGAAGCGCCAGGCAATACCCATAATAAAAAATCTTGTTTCTATTTTCACGGGCACCTTCAAATTTCACGGTTATAAAACCTCCAGCAATAAACCCTTTTTGTAGCAATTTCCTTCGGCGAAATCAAATTCATGATTACCATCCCATTTTATTCATCATAACCTTATTACCAACATTCTGTTAAATATTCTTGGAATTATTAAATCATCTTTATAATTATCGAAGAGGAAGACTCCTCGTTGAACCAATGTTTGTATCAAATTTCTTGGAATCGTTATTAATCGGAACATCAAAAGCCCGATTTAATACCGCCCCAAAGAGATTTACTTATATTTTTTTTTCTTTCAGGAAAAAGTTTTGCTTTTTGAATGAAATCGAAATGGTTTCATCATTTAAAATCTAATCACGATCTAGTAACATAGTCAGCTGCACACCTTGTCAAAAGAGGAAGCCATTAGTCTTCCGATTTCACCCCCTTCGCTACTACCTTCGTCACCTCCCCAATTTTAACAAAAGCTTTCTTTCTTATTGAAAATTATATCGATTGGTTACTGGTTGATGAATATGATTTACGTGTTTGGGAGAAATTTTTCTTAATGACGCTTTCTCTTGACACGGTCTCCTTATTTTTTAAACACGCACAAGACCGATCATGTCCCACCCTGGCCCAGTTTCAAAAATGATGTCTCGATATTTGTAAGCTTTAAGGAAAATGAGGCACCATAAATATTTATTACACACCCTGGATGTTTCGATCTTTTAACATGCATTGAAATTCAGCAAAAGACCGATCGACGAAGACCCCGTAACCCGTTGCGGTTTGTGATTGTTTGCGGTTGTATCGGTTTCGGGTTCTCCTTTTGTCTAATACTTCATTAAACAAGTTTACTTTAGTCTCGGGGAAAAATGCCGGCACGAAATCGCCTATTTCGACTTTCCCCCCGTTTTTAACGAGGATAATTGGCGCAGACGAGGTTTGAAATTTTTTTTACCCCGTGATCCTGTTTGTATTTTTATTCCGGTTCGTTAGAAAAGATATACAGCAATGCGAATTGACCGAACTGCGGCAAACTTGTTAACTTCGTTCATCTCTCTTTCTATCTTTCCCTCCTTTTTTTTTTTTTCGTTTTTCCGCAATCACCAGTTTTTTTTCCCAGTCTGATTAAAATCGAAACGTTTGTGTACGCCACTGCGGTTTTGGAAAAGGAAAAAAATCTTCGGGAAAAGATATTTCTCAAGTGAAGTCGATTTATCCTCTAATGTGAAGTCCTATCTTTCTTTTTGATGTTCTTTGAAAAAACCCTTTTGTGAAACATTAAATATCTCTTTAGTTAAGAAATGATAACTTTTTTTTTTGAAAGGACTCCAAATGGTAAAGTTTGCGGGAAAAATGGATTTTAGGTTTCTCGTTGCCCTCGAAACATTAATCTTTTCATCGCTTCGGTTTTTTCTTTTTTTTTTTTGCTGTGTTCCTAGAATTTTTTTCCTTAGGCAGGAAAGTGATAAACATCTGTTGACCTTTGATATTACTATTATTATTTTTTTGGAGTGCTTCGTGTATTTTTTTTGAGAGAGATTAAGAGATTAATGGCGGTCGTGGATTTCGGGAAGTAAGTTTCCACATTGCAGAGCTTTTACAAATAAAGAAAATATGAGTTATTATTTTTTTCATAGCAGTTTGGAATTTCAAATACTTTAACTTTTATTTTTTTTTAAAATTGGCCTTAATAAAGGAATTTCCACATGTTTTAAGATTTGTAATCGATATTAATTATGTTTTCTTTCTTTTTTAGGTAAGTTGATCCAGCAATTTATACTTTGGGAGCGAGGGGTAAGAAAAGAATAATTCAAAAGAAAAAATAAAAATTATATGGGCAAAGGTAAAGTAAAGGTTACATGCCCTTAATCTTCCCCTCCATCAACAGCTGCAGAAGGCGGTACTTTCCGTTACGAATAATATGACCGAAATATTCAAACCTTCGACGCTTGACCTCGTAAAAGCACCTGCATCTACTTCCGCATGCGATTCAGAACTTCGACATTGCTTACTCGTGCGGTCCAGGGAATTCGCAACATGCGGCGATATATTTACATTTCGAAAGCCGCCAGCTTCTTTTCCAGCACTTTTGTTAACGCCCAACCTTCATGCTTATATAAAAGAACAGGAAGGACGCAACAACTGACGATACGGGTTCTTTTATTCAGACTAAGTTCACGCTTAAACAACAGGTTCCGCAATTTCATGAAAGCACTCCTGGCTTGCTCTACTCGAGCCTTGACTTCCTGGCTGTAATCCCACTTTCATTACATTCGTATGAAGCAACGCGCTGCACGGCCCTCGCCAACGACTATTAGCTGAGCATTAACATCCCACTTGCTAACGACCATGAATTTACGGATATTCATGTTTAGGCCATAATTGCTTTTGACCGCGTGAGCGCGATCCAACAAAGCTGAACTGCCGTAATCCAAAGACAAACTATCACATTGATTGGAGTTTTAGAATTTTTAATCAGATAAATTCTCATTTCAAAAAAATCTGGCCTTAAAAGAGCAAATATATTGTTTAATGCTTCACAAGGAAGGGAAGCCAATAAGACCCGCGATTACGTTAGTACAACCACATAAAACCCCTTCGATAGTCGTTCCCAAGCAAAGATAACAGTCACCGCCCATTGTATATGACCCTAATACGTATAAATATATTTATTTACAACCTCACCTTGCGTTTTCCTCCGCCAAATGGGTGAAATTAAGATAAGTCGAAGCCCAAGGGCTACATTTCCTATCTTTACATTGTTTCAGCAGGAAATCGTCTACGCGAGTGAAAATTGTCACCATGAAATATTCACGAAGACATTTGCGAAATATTTAATTAGGTTTAATAGCATTGCATATAACGTTCGCTTCATCGATTTTAATCTCGGAGATCTGACGGCGAACGTATATATAAAAACGAAAAAAAAATTTCCGCTTTGATTGATGAGATTAGCACAAAAGAGTTGCAGTTCTGATAAAACCCCACTTTATACATGGAATCCCATTTAGGGAAAAATATTTTCCGGGAAAAGCTTCATTAATGATCGTCGACGGTTTTTTTTTTTATTTAGAGTTATATGTTGACGATTTCCCGCTCGTTCATGCGACAATCCAATCCTACAATTTTTATTTTTTCACGCCCCCCGAAGGTATAAAAAAAATATGTTTGGAAAACTCGGTCTCGAAAAAACTAATTGGTTTCCGTGACCAAATCTAATCATGCGAGATTAAGCTGGTTGGAGGAGAGAAAAAAATATTGGAAGAGGGAGAAAAAGACGAATGGAGATCGTATTGTTGATTTTCGAAACCTCCTCTTTTTTTTTTTTTTTTCTATGAAGGCAAATCAAGAGTGAGAAGAAGAAAAAAAGGAAAAGAGCAAAAAAGAGTTAATTGGAAAATAAATTAACTCGTCTGAGTAAAAATAATATCATTAAAATTGAAATTCGATATCGTTCCGGCAAACGTCATAAGGAAAAAGTCAGTTGGGTCCTTGAGTTTTTCCAGCAAGGGTTTTAGAAATTGACAGTTGTCAACTTTCAATTTAATTGATTAAGATATCTTGGGAATTTTTTTTTAGAGTTGATAATGACGTAATGGCTAAGGCTGATGATCGTATTTATGCTGCTAGTAATGGTGGACTGATGAAGCAGAAGATTTTATGGGTGAGAGTAGATGAAAACGAAGAGTTTTGATTTAAAATGGTTAGAGTTCGGGTTAGGAATCTTCTTCTTTGGGTGCCCTGCTCGCACACGAGCTTAGGCGATCGATCCGAGCTCCTTGAATGTTTCACGATTGGTGGCCATGCGGAATAACTCCTCTACAGTTAACTAACTATGGCATTTACAGGGCCTGAAGCCCTATTGCCTGTCCAGGCATGGAATTCTCCAATCAGGAACTCCGAGCCAACCCGCATGTACTGAAACGTTATCCTCCCATCGAAGCCGTGGTCTGCTTTGAGGCCTGGGATTTTTAGGCCTTCCGTCTAGGACCTGTCGTATAAACCGCGTCGGTGGCGCCCGCGCGCATGCCCCGCCCACCGAAGCCTATGCGACTCGATTATACCAGTAGCTCCCCACATAGCCTTTGAACATCCTTGAGTTTCCCCAAGCAAGTCAAGATCGTCTACGGTTAAATTCCGGATACTCCGTAATCAGGGGAGATTCTTACCACCAAGTCTTCTTTTATCCTCGACCTTGCATGATGGTCTGCAGCAGCCTGTACTTGGGTCCCTGCAACATATGCCCAAGGTACTCCAACTTCTTGCGTTTTACGGTCGCAAATAGTTCCTTGTGCGACCGATGTGAGACCTCCTCGTTGGTCATATGTTGGGTCCAGGATATTCGAAGGATTTTTCTGTTAGGAATAAGGCTAAAACAGAAGAAAAGCCATTAAGGATTGCAAAATTAAGCCTGCTGTTGTGATCAATCACTTGTTTTCTTGACCATCTGAACCCAGTCTATCCTATAAAGAAGATTGTAACTAATCCAGAAATAATATAATAAAAATGAGCATTAGTGGTAAAACCATCCAGCTGTTGCTCTTTCGTAAAAGATTTAACTATTAAATCCAATCACTTTATGAAATATTTAAAAAAATTCCTAAAACTATTCATGTTTATGCAAAATACCGCAGCACGTTGTCGCTTTTTTCAATAACCCAGCCACTCCCCACTCATCTTCTAACACGCATACAGCCCACGATTATTGAACCCCCGCAGTTTTTTTCCTTATATCGAAAGGAACTTTTATTTTTCTTTATCTTGTATCTACGATTTCCCTATGAATTCATGCACGGATTTTTTTCTGCTTACCTCTGCAGCACATAATGGTTGTTTCCAACCCGCACGAAAAAGCTTTCCTTAAACCATTACAGATGCCTTTCCTTCAATTAATAAAATTCTCAAAGAAATTGATTCCCACAACCAAACACCATTAATTCCGATTTCTTGTTGATTCCGCTTTGTTCATGGCCTTCCATTTTTCTTCCGACGTTTGTTTTGTTTTTCTTTTTTTTCGTTATTCCCTTTGCCCATTCCTCCCCGTTTCCGGCCTCCACCCGTTAAAGTATCGGGTTTCGAATTGATCGGAATCATTATCTTTATGACTCCGTGGCTGTTTTCCCCCTTTCGATTTGATTTCAAACCTTGAAAGGATTTCCATAAGATTTTACCTTTAAAAAAAAGAAAGATTCTCTCTTGGCTCGTAAAAAAATCCAAAAGTGAACCATGTTTGCATATCACGTGACGTTTCTTGAATACGTTTACCCCGAAAAAAAAAATAAGGAGCATAATAGCGATGCAATAAAAAAAATTCGATATTGTTATTTTTTTTCCTTATAGTTCTGAGATCCCCCCGTGCTTTTTTTTTTATATTTTTCAATCTGTTCTAAAAATTTCATCCTTTGCAGAAATTGCTGCGGTAAAATTTTTTTTCAATTCTTTTTTTCTACTTTTATTATGCTTTTTTTTCGAGGAGAGAGACGACTTCGCTGTGATAGTTAAATAGAAAACGTGACCAGGGTTTTTTAGAATCATCGCGTAAATTTTGTTTGTATTTTTTTATTTTTTTTTACAACTGGATGAGGATAAAAAATATGAGACGGATGGGAATTTTGAATAATCTACTTCATTTATTTCCTGACTGAATGAAAAATCGTAATCTTTGGATTTGAGCCAAAAAGAAAATTTCCCTTCATGTCTTTTATGGAATAATGGAAAAAAATGATTTTTAAGGATGCAACCGTAAACCGATATGTGCGGTTATTGGGTTTTTATAAATAGAACAGAAAAGTTATTTTTGAAAGGATTTTTGAGCTTCAGGTTTAGGATTTTCAATTGCAATCGGGAAATTATTGCTTTTTGAAATATTTTTTTTTATGAATGGATGTTTTTATTTTGGACATGAAGACAACCGCCGCCATGTTGTTTTCCATTGATGAAATTTTCAATGCGGAAGGATTGATCGAGATATCCACTAAACCGTTCTGAAGACATAAAGTAAAATTGAGTTTCAATACTTGACCTGTAAGCAAATAAGATTCTCAGGGTTCTCGTTTAGATAAATTATAATTTCACGGTAGCGAAAAGCATGATGATATTGTGTGACCTCCGTAGCGGTTTTCCTATAAAGTTCAAAGTTCAAACGATTTCGGGTAGTCGTCTCTGTTGTTATATATTCAATTAACTTGATTGCGTTCCCGGATTCATCTTGTGTTTACCTTCTTCATTTGAGATATTAACCGAAATACTTTATAGTCTTCATACGAAAGTTTAAAACCGTGTGCGGGCGGTGTGAGCTGTCTTCCTTGTTGTCTGCCTGAGGCTTTTGGTTGTAAAAATTTTAGCTTTCGACGAATAATAAAAATAAACAAATAAAATATATTATGTATTAAAAATTTTCATATATCAAAGACAGGTAAAAGGTTTTCCTTAAACTTAAGATGACGGGTGACTGACGACTGTCGCTTCATCTGTTTTCCCCTATGGCTTAACCGCCACAAACCAAACTCAAACCACTTTCCCTTTTTTTATTCGCTTTCCTCGAAATTGAAAACCCTGAAAAAAAAGAAAAGAAGAAAATCGTTGCGATAACATAAATCCAGGAAGTCGCTGAAACTTATTCGGGAACGATTCGAAATTAAATTACTGAAAGTTTTCGATCCGGATGAGGAAAGAGGGGGAAAAAAAGGTAGTAAAGAAGGAAGAAAATCCAGGAGGAAGATGGTGCTAATTGAATCATCACCCGAAGAGAACAATAGATAAACGTGAAAAAAGGGCTTATGGATAAATTTAATCAACGCCGATAGCAATTAAACAAATAGCTAACGTTTTTTTGACGTGATACCTTTTTTCTTTTTTTTTCATCCCCTCCAACCCGCCAGTGTTGACACCAACTCAAACAAATGTTTTTTTCTTCGAAGGAAAGGAAAAAATCACGGGAAAGTTGCCAAAAAGTTTTTTTTTTTTGTTCATGGATGTAATTCGATGAAGCGTTTCCTGCAACACTTGGTTGACCGAAATGATCGTTGTAATATCTGTCGCGATTCTCAAACTGAGTTTGATTAATTATCTGTAAATATCTGGAGTCTAGAAATGTCGGGTAGGTGGGGATGAGAGGACATGGAGGCTCGGAGATAAATTTCGTCTTTCTTGTTGACATGGTTATAGAGAAAAGCTCTGCGTTGGTTGAGTGGGATTTGGAACATCTGGATTTACTCTCTTATCCAAGATTGAAACGGGAAAGGAAAAGCTTCCCCGGGAAACATTAGCTTAGTGAAATAATTTTTGATCTTTTTTCTTTGTTTCGTTTCATTTATTATTTTTTTTTAAAATGATGATTCATGAGATTTTTAGGCTTAGAAGATTTATGATTATATGTGGCGTTTGAGATTGGTTTAATTGAGATAAGATTGTTACCGTGATTTTGTGATGAACAGAAAACCGGGCTAGCTCTCTACCTCTCAATTTATATTTTTGTCGGGGAATTTTGTTAATTTTTTGAGACAAGATTCGAGAAATTCTTGCCGTCCATCCCTATGCAGGACTTGCACCTCGTGTTAATTTGAACTGTGGCCCTAGATGAGATCCCTGGGGAAGCCAAGATTTAAAATTATTGAATTTTTTTGTTAGAATGAAAACATTCGATGTTATAAAAACGTTCGGTCTCTTGAAATCCCTAAACGGATTTTTACCTTTTAAAATATTTCAATTTGACTTGATCCAATGTCATTTGCCTTGATTGAAATTCACACCGCACGGACTTAAGAGCAACACGTTTATAAATTCCCATGTGCAATATTTTGGGATTTCATTATTCAACGTTTGATACATATTAACGAGAATTTGAAATTCCCATCCAGTACAATGGGCAACACTTTCGTTAATTGACGATTCAAAATTGAACTTCAATTACGATAACCGGAGCCCGCGCCCTTGATTTATCCCGCGACGTTTCAGCATCTTTTTTACTCGCGATGATTTATTTTCTCGCAGCCCCCGCGCCAGGATCCCAAATGCGACAAAAAATATAAATATTTTATGAAGGATTTTAGGAGTCTGAAAGGGGAAGTCTGGAAAACCATTGCACCATGGAAAAGAGAAAGTTTGGAAATTTCACTCAGCCAGAGAATAACTTTCTACACTTTGTGGTTGAGATAATGAAACGCAAGAGTCACTTTTGTCCACATTGTAGTTTTCGGTTTCCGGATGGAAATTATGGATTATAAGAGCTTGCAGCTGAAAATGTTTTATAGGTTTTATCGTTTAGAGAAGATAAATATTCACGATATTTGGTTTATTGCTTTATCTCTGCGTTTTTTTAAAATGTTTTGAGTGCTGAAGGTGTCACATTTCTTTTGTGATCATCCCGCTTCCAGTCACTGATCTCTTTTGGAATTTTTCTTTAGTCATTTTAATTTTCTTTGTAGTATTCCTTTGTCTTTCCCCTTTTACTCAAAATTTAATATTTTGGAAGGCATCCAGCGTTTCTTTTTAACTTTGCAAACTTATAAATTGAATTTGTTTTGCATTAGCCGAATATAGTTTTGAATATTCTTTTAGGAAATAAATATTTTAAAGAATTTTAAAGGTTTAGCTAAATGACCTTTTCCGCTTGGAAAAAAATAAGGAAAGGAAGGAAAAAAACCGGGAAATGTATATAAGGGAAAGGAAGTTGAATATGATAAGTTTCTCTCTCTTTCTCCCCATTTACCACCTGGAACACGTGTTTGTCCAGGGATCTAAAGCTTCCAATCGATATTACTAGACTCGGAATGTTCCCTTCCCGTCCCCATTGGTTCATTCATTCAGAACAATCGCAATGTTTCTACTGGGGATCCGAATTTTTTTTAAAAAAATGGAGGGAAAACATGGTGGTTGCTCGATAACGGGTTATTAAATGTTTTCCTCGTGAGCGCAAATGTCATCTCGACTCTTCCCGTGACGAAACAAATTGATATCATATTGAGAATTTAATCAAAGTTAATTTTGTAGACTCCTTGCGGGAATCGTGTGAAAACGTATTGAAAGATTTTTTTTATTTTGAAAAATCGTGTGATATTTTTTTCCGCATGGCTAGTTTCAGCTGGGAGTAAATTGTAATCCTTTCGTTTTGTCCTCGTTGTTATCTGACAGAGAAGCTTAGGGAAGATGGTAGACTTTATTTTTTCTCTCTTTGGATTACGTTTCTTTTTTTAAGTAAGTGGAAACAATATGTTTTACGCTTTTTTCCACGAAGTTCTCCGTCTTTCTTTCCTATTTCTGTCATTTACGGATTTGGCGGTTAAATCATCTTTTTTTTGTTCTCTCTGTTTTTCCTACTACGGTTTTTGATGTTTTAGAGAACGTTATTTTAAGTTGTTTTTGTTTTTACCTCTCATCATTTTAATTAATTTATGGAATTTAGTTAACTATTCGGAAAGTTGATAATTTGTAGGAATAAAACCATAAGGAGTCTGAGTTGCAGCTGCTGGGCTTGGGTTTTTCCCTTTTTCTTGAGCGAAGCAGCTTCCATTTCTTATGAAACCCTTTCCCGCTTCTTCGAAATGAAACCGTTTCCGGAATATAATGTGAAATTTAATTACAACCCAAACTGACGAGTCGGCATTCTCAGATAATGAGATCTCTCGTTTTTCGCTAATGGTAGACGATTAAAATGGGAGAATTGAAAAGTAGAGGTAATAATCGTTGTCTTTTGTTCAAAGTAAACAACCCTTAAGGGAAGAGAATTTTCTCTTTACCTTAAGGAAAGGTGTTCGATGTTTGTAAAGTTTAAGAAAAGTATGTTTTACCTTTTATGTATAAGAAAAATTGCAGAGAAAATGTTAAAATATAATCTTCAATGCCAGGTCAACGATTTGATGGTATCCAATGTTTCATGTAAACATAAAATAGTCTAGAAAGGTTCAAATTTTTATGATCTAATGTGCTACATGCTGCCAGGGCGGAACACAGTGTTGGAATACCAAACCGATTGTCAAAATGAAGCTGGTTTTTAGTGAATATTTGTCGTTCTTTTTGTTTAGGGTAGGGTGGTATAAAAATGAGACACCCTTTTTCGGAGTTTCTAGACTGAGATCTCTTCAAAAATGCTGTTGTCTCATTTTTACCCCACCCCACCCTAACTCATATTCTTTTAACTTCTTTACTTCATTTAGTTTATCCAGAAGTCTTTTAACATCCAATAAAGCCGCGCAAGTGCACTTCGATAAAAAATGGATGAGATGCAGAAGGAAATAGCGTCAGTTTCTGGTTTTTGAACTGACTATTTAAGTCCAACTGATTATTCACTCGCTTGGCAAGAGGAAATTCCAGTCTCTGCTAATAGATCCTATTCGTAAAAGTTCAGAAAAGAATTTAGCTATCGTGAAATGTTAAACAGCCAATTTTTTTTACATACAACTGTGCTGAATAGCGTGACTCAGTAAAATTTTCAGTTTTTATTGAAAAAAATGTTTTTATGAGCTAAAAAGTCGCGATTATAAAATCGAACGAAGGTTCGATGAAAAAACGAAGGTGATATTCGGTTTCTACGACCTCAAAAACATAAACCTATGGAGTTTCGTGAAAAAATTCACGCTCGAAATGTATGATAATAATATAGCTAAAAATAGATATAGGGCAATCGCATAGAGGCAAATTAGACGAAGGGTGGATGCGTGTCTTGGAGATCGCGGGTCTTGGAGATAGTGATCCTCTTCAGCTTACGGATGCCGCAGGTGCCTTGTCTTTGCACAGGCAGTATTCCGATTTCCTAATTAAATCTTATCCGAATGACGTTAAAAAAAGGCCGGGAGGATGCTACTCGAGCATCGACGACATGCAGGGGCCTCAATCTTCCATGAAAAGATTAGAAAAGTTGGCCCGTTCCAACAGGGAACAAGAGAGAGTCTTGTCACGTTTGGTCGTCGACTTGGCCGCGCTGTACGATGTCATACAAGGTTTTCTAGATATTTATAAACGGAACCGGGGCTTGTAGGAATACGAATAGTACAGAGAGATAGTACAGTTTAATCCTCAGGTATCGAAAAGTCTCTTATGCAAGGCTCTTAAAACAGAACAATACCTAAAGCTACATCGTTCCGGGATTGCAGTTGCTTCAATGCATATGAAGCAACCACCAAAAACCTTTCATCCGGTAACAATTTAATGCTCTACCCAACTAACTTGAATAAATTTTTATATCTCCTTAAACTGCTGCTACAGCTTTATTAGCTCTACGGCGACATCGAGATTAAAGTAAAAAAAAAAGAGAGAAAAGACAAGAACTACTTCATTCAAGAAGAAACTGACAGAAGAAATAAGATAAGAGAAAAAAAGTCACTTTTACTTCCTTCATCTTAGAGCTATTCTTAGTTTCTTTATTGTCTATTATCAAACACTTTTATCCTTTTCCTGTTTAAAGCTTTATACCCATACCTGCTGCCCTTTGACGTATCATTCTCCCTCTTTTTCCTTGAAATTTCATCAATCA
The DNA here is from genome assembly GCA_023512825.1 of Liposcelis brunnea. Taxonomy (NCBI): domain Eukaryota; kingdom Metazoa; phylum Arthropoda; class Insecta; order Psocodea; family Liposcelididae; genus Liposcelis; species Liposcelis brunnea. The sequence continues at coordinate 21,426,192 of CM042073.1, forward strand.
TTCGAACATTAAATCAACCCACGCTCGACTACTATACATCATCATCGAATTGTTTGGATGATTACTGCTTGTAAAGCCCCGGAAAAGTAAAAGAAAAAAAGTCTCCAATGTAGAGGTAATTTAAAACACATTTCCGCCGAGTAGGATGAAAAAGAGGAAAAAGGGAAACCGGCCGAAGAGAGAAAAATAGAAGAGATATAGGAAGTTTCTTTTCAAAGTTCAGACATTCTCCGAGCATTTGGAAAACGTAATATTAGCCGATGAGTTTAACATTTCTAAAAAGGCGAAAAAAGAAAAAAAAGGGAATTTCAGTTTGACTTTTTCCCTTTGATTTCTATGTGACTTGATTTTCGTGTCAATGGATGAAAATTCGAGATGTTACAAACCGGTCATGCGTTGAAAGGAAAGAAAGATTCAGTTATATGGATCTGATGTCTAGTTCCAATGCTTTCTACTTCGATACGCTTTCCCCCGTTTTTTTGCTGATACTTTTTTCTCGACCGTTAGAGAGAAAGCCCACGTTTTATTTTAACCCAGGAAAGGGAAAGTTTCCCCAGCGATGAAATTAACGATCTATTTCCCAGTATTTTTATATCGGAAAAACGGATCCCTCATCTTGAGTGAAAAGTTAATATGACAGATGAGATCAAAGTCCGTATCGTACTCAATGAAAATTGCGACACGTTTATCTGACATTCAATTTGAACATCCATCTCTCTCTCTTATGCTCTTATTTCTCCGATTTCATATCCGGGTAAAGGATGGAAACGAAGAATAATAGAAAACGAGGCTGTGTTGTGTTTTCCGCCCGTTTTCCCCCGTCAGCTTGTCAAAAAATTTCGTCAACGGGGAAACGATCCCCCCCGTTTTACGGTTGAAATTTAATGAATATGGGGAGAAAGATAAATCGTGCGAAAGAACTCTTTTCTTTTGTAATATCGTCGCCCAGACGCCGAGTACGTAATTTTAAAAAAAGGAAAATTGTTCCGCATTTAGAAGTTTCCCATCATTAGAATATCGCATGTGTGCGACACACTTGAAAACGGAATTAATGGAGACCTAGTTTCGTGTCTGACCTAAGCGTTATCGCGATGCGATCAAAATGGATACGGCAGGAGTGTACGCTGCCTGCGTTTTTTTTTTTTTTTTTTGCTTTTATTTTCTACGGCACCGCGGATGATGAATCGTCGGGAAAGGTTCAAACAATTAAAATAAAAAAAATATCCGTCTCCGTCGGGGAAAATCGGGTCGTTTGAGAAATGGAAAGGGGAAGATGTATTTAATCCTCAGAGCAAAACCAAGGAAGATAAATTACGCCAAAGGATTAAAAAAAAAAAAAGAGTTGAAAGTTTTTAAGTTGAAGAAATTTGAAATTTAAATTGTGATTATGGAAGGGTTTAGGATTTTTTGAGGTAATGGGCACTGGGCAGGAAATTTTTTTGCGTACGGCTTATCGTTAATTTTTCTTTTGAAAAGAGGCGTTTCTGAGGAAATGTTTGTATCAGATTGTACAAGCATGGTAAATTATAAAATTTCCATAAAATTTAAAAAATGGCCTGAATAATGTAAAGGCTGTTGATGACGGTGATTGGAAGCAATATCTTGATAGCTTTGATGCTAGGTTAGGTAATAATAATCGCGAAATGTGATTAGGAAGTAAAAAACTTCTATAGGGCCTGCAAGAAATTTGGAAAGACTGAAAAGAGACTTTGTCAATTTAACAGTAGAGAAACTTGTCAGTAAGCTGAACAAAGGAGGAATTATGGGCAAGCCTAGTTTGTTGTGATCGTACTTAGAAATAATGGGCACTATTACCAGCAAAATTATTCTTCAGGAGCTATTGTCCGCATTGAGCAAGCCAAAGGGAATTTATTGGCTCAAAGTATTGACTAAATCCAAGCTTATGCTTGAAGAATACAGTAAATAAATTCTACTTAGAAATATCATCCACCTGTTAATCAGTTTATCTCGTATTGTCCGTTCAAAATCGCTCGGCGTTTAAGGGCAACCGCTCTCTCCTTCACTTCCTCTCTTAAATCATTTCGGAAAATGACGATTTCCTTTAGAACACGAAGCATTTGCCACACAATGGTCTGGAAAATCGTTTTGGGTTTGCCTAAAATGATGATGTTTTCCAAATCTGCAAGCCGGGCGGGCTGACGCCTTGCTAATAAAATCTATCGGGAATCGATACCATATCCACATTAAAGCCTCCCCCCTCTCATTCAAAACAAAGGAAAAGAAATGATCCATACGAAAACCAATTGGTTTGTACAGAAAAGTAAAGCCCTTTTAGTTCAAATATTAAGATTTCTCTTTCTACATCACTAATTAGGAAACTTTCTTAATTAGAAAGTTTCTTAACTCAAAGATACGTTTCTGTATCAAAAATCTATAATCTTCATTAAAGAGATCTTGAAAATGTTTTTTAAAGCGTCTTCCCGGTTGTATATTTTTTTTTTAAAAATTTTCTTTCACCTCGGTTTATCAAGAAAAAATAATTAGCTAATGAAGGAGGGCGGGGAAAAAATAACGCGGATTAATAAAAACGAAATCATTATTTTTAATTACTCTTAGGCAATATGAATATGACGAATGTCACGTTCATAATCATGAAATTTATTTTTTGTGACCTGGCAAAGGAAGAAGGGAGAGAGAAAGAGAGAGGAGTGACTGGATTTGGTAGGTGTAAGGAGAGTTTCATTTTTCAAAGTTGACGGGGTGATATTTCCCAGAAGAAGGAAATGAACTAAAAAAAATGAAAAAAAAAGGAGGCGAAAGAGACTTTCTATCATTATTACCATTTTCCCGACCCTTTTCATTACTTTAATACATAATTTACATTTGAATGTGAAATTATTATCATTCGTTATATGTCTTGTTGTCGAGAAGAGTGGGAGAAGATCGTATATTAATGAAAAGATTGTTTTCTTCACTTATTTTTCATTCAGAGGGTTTATTTTTGAAAATTGAGAGGGGCAGATGCTTTTTTTGTATTCCCATGGGAATACCAACTAGGGCTCTGCAGAGCCTTAGTAGAGCCTGTAGAGCCCTAGTTCATTGCGGGTAGCAGATTCGATCAGTAAGTGGCTTCAAGAATATCCTGGATTGCAACCCAGGAACATTTTTAGGGTGCTCATAATGTTTTCACAGGTTTTTTGACCAGATCTAGCCGAGAGCTCAAGATCGAATGAACCTGCCGCTCGAGTGTGACCCTATTTATGACAGTTAGTGTGACCCTATTTATGAAAACAGCGACGGCTTCCGCGCATAGAAGATGGTAGGTTCGAGGCTGAGGCCGATTAGAGGTCAACATCACGGTTTAGGCAAAAAAGCAGGCGACCTGCCACCTTGAATAAGGTTGATCGACTCAACAGTAAAAATCAGTCGAAAAACTAAAGCACGGTCTGTTTTAATTGGTTTTCGGTGGCTGAGGATTGCGCTTGTTGATTTTTTCCTGGCGCGCTTACTAAGTGGTCGCCGATTGCTTTGGTGATATCCGCGTCAGTAGCGTCTTTATTTTGCTTCCGTACCGCCTCTGAGAACGAAATAACGAGCAAAACATCATTGCAACACAACAGCATTGCTTGCTATAAAAAAGTATCATGTTAAATTTTGAAAAGAATCGATACTTACGAAAAACGCAGTTATCGAGTATAGTTTTCGAAAAGTCTTTCTTTGATGACCGCGAAAATCCTTGCCCGCAATACAGGCTGCACACCTCGTCCGTGAGCGTTCTTTTCAATATTGTTTAAGCAATCTTTTTTACAGTGACGCCACCAAAATGAGAGATTTTTTCAATCTAAAAAAATATTAATAAGTAGTTAAAGTTAAAGAGAAAAACTAAAAACCGACTTACAAAGTCTGTCTTCACTTTAGAATTTTTCAATTTATTTTTCAATTGCTACGGATTCCGATAGAAAATCTGCCGCTGGTTCTGGTGGAAGATCTGGGGCCTGTACAGGTGCAGGTGAAATAACATCCATTGCCTTTGAAATTAAATTATCTTTTAACATTTTTACAAAGCCCCTTAGCCAGTAGAACTAACCTAAAACGAGAAAAACAGATTCTTTAAAGTCAGCAGAGAAAGATGGAGACATCTGTTTAGTTTTGGGGAAATTGTTTACTCGGATGATTTAATAGTTTCACTGTTTTATATCTCTGGAGCGAATTCGATACTTGTCGATATAATAAACCTGAGACTTTCGAAGTTTAAATGCGAAAGTTTCCCCTGGAAGCGACATCTGTTGATAACTGTCAAAATTTTATCTCCCTCTTTTTAGGATATAGAAATCCTTAATGTAAAGATCTTAATCACTCTCGGCTCGTATATATATATTATTTTCTGAGGCTGGACAGCTGGAAAGATTGATGGTTTGCGCGATGAAGTATGGGGATGTCCCTATTTTTCTAAAAAAATGATTTCCTTCCTTTTTACCCTGCGGTTTTTTTTTCCCGAGCGAGGGAGAGAAAGGATTCTTTTCAAAGTTTAATCTTATCGCCTTCGAATTACGAATTAGTTTCACGAAGGACGTTGAAATATTCATGCATAATCGTGGTTTTGAAGGCGTTTTAACGGTGTTAGTTAAATTTTTTTTTATTTTAAGGTAAGGGATCTCTATTAGCTTTTTTTCGTGTGTGGGAAAAATGAGAATTAATGGGGAGTTGTTAAAAATTTAGCAGGCTGGAATTTTTTTTCAGAAAATATTTAGGGGTACAAAGTAGTGGAGTAATGTGGCTGTTAGTATGAGAGGTAATGCTTTTGGTGAAAGAAAAGCTTATTGTGAGCCCAAGAGCAGCTTAGTAAACTTGAGAAATTCGAACTATATCTGGAAAACCACGGCTTTAATAGGAGGATATTGAGGATAGGAGGCTTTGATCGTGTACCAAGCCGACCACCTGAGGAACTGTATGTGATACCGCAATAAGTCTTCGGGGATAGCCTGAGACTTAATCCGGGTGACGGCTTCCAAATTGGCCTAGGTGATTGTTTCCCACTAGGTCGGGGTGACGGTCTTTAGAGTCGCTCTTTGGCGACACTGCCACTTATATTCGGGGTGATAGAGGAAAACTTTATCTTCTCCTTCCAGTGTTATTACTTTGATTACTCTTATTTCGGGAGTGAAGATAATGGTTCTGCATTTTTAGCAACCGGCGACAAGTACTGTAAAGGCCACTGTTGAAATTACAGGTATCGTCCGCTATCCGCTGTTAAGGAGAATGTGGCTTAAAATTTGTTATACGTGTCAAGTGTCACTTACACGCGGTGTTTGTCTGGCCAAATGTTGGAAAACCGGTGAAAAATTTTGATACATGTGGACAGATGAAATCAATGAAGAAAGTAATCAAAAAATGGCGTTAACAATGGCGTAACAACAAAATGGCGTTAATGTTTCGTTACACTCCGTGATGTCTTGGAATGTCACCCCCGCGGATAACAAGGGATACTTGTATTAAGATTTTGCCAGATTCGCTGGCCCAATGATATTATGTGCTATTTCCGAGATTGATAGTGGTTTCTTATGTTGGACAACAGGTGTCAACCTGCCACTCTGACAGAAGATTATTTTTGACTAGCGGATTGTCCACTTCATTGATAAAATTTTGTAGGATACAATCATTTTTTTAATATTCAATTCAAATTCAATTAAAATGGAAGTATTGGGAAAGCATAATTGTTACTGTTCTACTAATAACAGATATTCATCTTAAGTGGACTCATAAATAACTCGTGATGCTAAAATTCCCAAGATAAACACTACCTTATCTCTATCATTTACTCTAAAAATTATCTCATTATCAAAAGGTGATGTTTCTAAGAAAAAAAAACATTTCAAAAATTTATCTCGTTTCAAACATTAAGTAAAGAAAAATTATTAAATAAACCGGAAACGGAAGTCATTAGAAAACGATCGATTCAAAAAGTATTTTCGTAAAAAAAAAATTATTTTGACAGAAAAATATCCGAATTCATTTCCTTTTCCTATTGGGATTTTCGAATAGAAGCATATGAATATTTGCAAGCGAATAAAGAGAGATGGGGGGAGAGAGAGGAAAAAAAAATGAAAAACAAGTTGGCGGACTCCAGATTGTTACATTACATCGCCGTTGTGGAGATGTGGATCGAGCATGCGCTGGTTGAATGAGACCCGGTCGCACTCGCGAGCGAACCGGGACCCGTGAAGCTTCTACTTATCGGCTACACAAGTTCGAAACTTACCAAAATTAAAAGAAAATAATAATAAAAATACCTGGTGTGTGCGTGTGAGTTACGCTTTCCGAAATCTTCGGGGGTTTCGTGAGTGTTTTGTGTGTGAGTGTGTGCGCGGGTTTTAATTATTATTCTTTAGAATTAAAATTTTTAAGAAAAAATAAGAAAAGAAAGTGTGATATGTTTATAGTTTGATTAATTAAAATAACAACTGATGGATATTGGATAACCCATATCGGATTTTTTAAACGGATTATATTTTAGGAAGCTGAAAGGTGAAGCTCTTTTAATTATTTTGAAAGGTCAGGATATTTTTTAAAGGAAAATTAATTACCCGATTTTTTTATTTAACGTACGGGCTCCCGTTTTTTTTTATTTTTTAACGGTTATTAAATATTTTATCGTGGAAACGTAATCGAACGCACGAAGGCTTGATGGGACGTCTTAATTTGTAAGGGAAAGAAAAAACGAAAGAGATAATGCATTAAAAAAGCTTTTTTAAAAAAGGAAAACCGCATGAGAATATAAAATTGCAAAGTTCAGCTTGACACCGTTCAACCGCATTTCTTATCATCATTTTTATATAAAGGAATGTTTTCTTATTTTTATCAGTAAATAACCCGAAAATATTATGTTATTGATTTTTAGCAAGGTCGAGTCGTTTTTTTTTATGAAATAATCGTTTTGGGTCTAATTAGCTCGAAAAATAGACTGCGGGTGTGATCGGGATTATTTTGTAGTTTTATGAGTTGGGTTGTTTCGGTTTGCATTGCGGTTTATACATAAATAATTGGTAAATAAAGCCCCGTAAAAGCACACACCGTATTTGTTCGTTTATTTTATGAAATGCTTTTCGTAATTATCGAAAAATTTTATTGTGAACCAGCGCTCCTTTGTCTTGAGAACCGTTTTTCATATTTAATGAAAGCCAAACATTGACATTACCAGGAAGGGATGATCGTAAGGGTGAAGGTTTCGGGAGTGATAAAATTTTAATCACAAAGAAAATGGATGGGAAACACGGGGTAAATCCTGGAAGTGGTTTTAAGTCATACGAGCCGAATCCTGTTGTTTTTATTTTGTTTAGCTTTGGTTGACTCGGGTTTATTCCGTGAGAAAGGCCAGTTGGAAAGAGAAATGAACTCTTATCAATGACCTTATAATCCTTTGGGATAGGACACCTCGGTCGGGTTGTTAGAGACTAAGCGTGACTTCCATAACAATTGAGATGAGAGTGTATACTGTTTAGGAATTACGTAACAAAAGGCTTTTAGCTGAAGAAAATAAGGATGATGATTGTATGACCAAATGCAATGCGGGATCCAGCCTGTTGCATTATTCATTTACGTTTTCGTGTCATCCTTTTGTCGCTTTGTAATTTAATACTTTTTTTGAAAATGGTTTGTTTGGCGATTCCTAATGTTGAGGCGTGATCCTGGCGAAATTGGTTTTGGTTACTCGTTTTAAATAATGGGCAGAGAGGTAGATTTTAATGTTTTATTCATTTCTGTTCTGTAATTGGTTTATGGAAGTTCTGTTTCCTGGTATTGTATAAACAAGATGCGCCGGTGCAGAGCCATTGCCTGAGGCAGATCTGAAGTGAATGCTGGTTATGCTTGGACATTGTTCCAGTGTGTTTCCAGATTTATTTTCCTTGTTTGGATTCTTCGAGCTTTGTTGAATGCTGGTTGACGTTGGAATCTCTTAATTGTTAACTTTCTCCAACAGTTGGAAAGAGTTTTAGACTAGTAATACAAGGAATGATCGAAACGAGATCGTAAATCAGGAAAGTTCGGACGTATCAAGAAAGTCATATATAAAGTTAGTCTGTTAAGGGAGATGGGGGGGGGGGGGGGGGGGAGTGATCGGGCACGCCAATGAAGTGTTTATAGTGATTCACTTAGAGAGCATTAAAAAATGCATTCGCTCATGCTCATCTATGACTCTGCCAGCTATAAGTGTCTAAACCACTTAGTGGCAATTTTTGTCCATCAAAAAATAAGGATGTTTTAACGCTTGAACGACAACAAAAAAGATACTCATACTCTGTTGAAACAAAGAACTGCCTGAAGGACAGGAAGTATTTCCAAAAAAATTTGGTCCTTAAATGGCCTTAATGCATTGTGATCAAACGGTTCACTTGATCGATTTTCACGGGCTTCTTTTTCATTGATCCCGATAATTTTGATTTCTTCATCGTATGCCAGACTTGTTATTGAGTATTACTAACCTCTTTTTTCACGCATCAGTGTAATGCAATTATGTACCACACAGATACTCGGGCGGCAAATCCAAAAGAGTCTTGTAAGCAATTCAGAGGATCTACTAGACATGTTATCACTTGCTGGTGACCTTGTAGCCTTGCAAGCTTGCAAAAAAGACAACGTCTGAATGACAGCTTAAAATCCGTTTCTAAAATCTCAAATTTCGACTGTTCACTCATATTGCTAACATTGGCACCCGCCCTATCATCACAATTATAAAAATACTCGTACTCAGACTCACTACTATCATCTAATTTCTCTACACTCTCTACGTTCCATTTCTGCAATTGCTTTACATGAACCTTAGGATGTAAATGGGGAGTATCACCCATTACGATCAGTACACACACCCCTATCAAAACATTAAATATCCCTACATGCACCATTTACCCACATTTTCAGATGTTTACATGACACAGATGTTGATAATCTGTAGTGAAATTTTTTCATTAATTTTTCGATCAACAAATTATTTTGTTGATGAAACAATTTTTCAAATGATTTGTACCCAACCCTGCAATTTTTTTACTGGCGCCATGGTCACTTGGCCTTTTCTCTATCTAATTGTCGACTGAACTTTTGAACCTCTTAAACTATCGTCAGTCTGATTTTAGATTAGCCTCAATTCTACTACGGTAGAACCCCATGTCAACGACAATACAATACAATGCAAAACCCAGCCTTGGATTGTTTTTCCAGCCTGGAGCCTTGTACCACCCTTGAGCTCAATTTTTAATTCATCTAAGAATGAAAATATAATTCGAGAGGTTAGCAATAAAGAAGAAAGGTTGGAATCGATTCTTCAATATGTTACCTTGAAAAACCTCAATTCTTGATAGAAAGTGTATAATGAATGAGCGGAGAAAATGTAAAATCGATTTTTAAGGCACCATTATTTCTTCAAACTGACGAGACCATATGTGAAGGTTATTTCCATGCTTTTCCATAATAACTTAATAAATACAAAAAACCCTTTTCCGTATTTCCAAGAATTGACGTAAAATACAAATATTCGTTGCTTCCAGTTCGTTTTCGCTAATTTTTTAGGGCATAACACAAACCCATTGAAATTGTGAGTTCGATCGCCTTCGTGTGCTTTATCTTCGCGTTTTGTAATCGATGCTACATTCCAGGAAAGAATTTATAAATTATTCAAACCCTGTATTATGTCGCGTTTTGTTCTCCCCTCTTCACTTTCTACAATTATTAATCCTCAAATCGATACGCCCATTATTTTTTTCGAAATTTTAAAACATCCGAGGAATCCGAACGATAACACATTTTAAAGTTATGTCATTACACACAACAGTAAATTTTTATTTACGGATTGTTTAAAACTCAAATATTTGCAGTGATTGTAATAAAATATCGTAAGCACTCGCTTCCTCCGAGGATTTTTAAGGCAATCCCTAACCCGTGTTTTTTTTTTTTTATAATTTTATGAACATACGCAACCGCCCAAGGAAAACTTGGCCAAGCTATGATTACACACGAAGGGGGGTTATTAAATTCTGTAAAAGATAAACAAGGAGCCGAATTGTTTATACGGGCTAGATGATCTGCTTTTTTAATGGAATCCGATTAATTTCGTATAGGACGATGCGAGTGATGTATATTTATTTTTGGACACTCCTAAACGTCTTGCAAAATTTAATTGGGAATGTCGAAATTCCCCGCGTGGGAAATCTCTTCTCCCGAAACGTTTTTAATAGGGTACGGCTGGATTTTCGCCTTGAAATCGTAATTGAAATAATCTTTGGAAATCGGAGAATTGATGGTGAATGATTAGAATATGAATGCGTCGTTTTCATTTGGTTAGTCCCAAAACTGACCTTAATTTAAATCCGGGGAAATCCTTTTATTTCAAAAGTTACGGGTTCTTCCCCCTTTCCACCAGCTCGTAAGGTTCCCTCTTTTATTTATCTTTTCCATGAATATCGGTCTGTGTCATTTGTAGAATTTTGATGTTATTTTGACTAGAATAGTTTTCTCTTCTTTGTCGAAACTCTAACTTCTCTTACAAGTTTACGATTCTTTAATAAAGTTGAGAGAAAAGAAATAAAACGAAAGGGAGAAAAAAAGAGAAGAAAAAAAGGAGATTGTGTTTCAAAAAGTTTCTTGCCGAACGCCTCTTGCCTCATCCCTTTAATTTTTTTTTTTCCGTTCGTTGTAATGAACTAGATGGAAGAGAATTATTGCTTTGATACGAGAGGATTTTTCGGTATGTTTTTTTTTCCGCTTTACGTTAATCGTTGTGTAGAAGGATTAGAATGAAAAGATTATTAAATTGATATTAAGTCGTGTACGCTTGTTGGATGTTGAGTGTATTAAATTGTTGATGGTGGGAGAGCGAAACGAAGAAGCGTTTAGAAACAAAATTGGATTCGATTTTTTGATTTATTTAATAATAATGCAAAACGAAGCTTGAAGTTGACGAGTATTGCAATGGTCATTAGGTCCATTGTATCTGCCACTGCGAACGAAGGAAGAGTAGGTGAAAATTAAGAACCAGAACCGTAAAACTTCTTTTTATTGCAGAATGTGCTTGAAAGTAATTTCTCTTTAGAAAAATTTCCTTAATTCTACTCTTGGGAATGATTAGGGTTGAAAGCCGGCTCAAGCAAGAACAGGCTGCATTTTAGGTCACGTCTTTCTTCAGCGAAAATACTACCCCATCGTTTGCACATAACCGACGACTCCCTTAGCCCATTTTTCACATGATTCCTTTTCCCTTGATTCGCAGCTAAAGACCTTCTTGCTGCTTTTGGCAACTTCTTGCATCTAAATTATCCCTTCAGGGTCCTTAGGTGCGTCAACTCGGTACCTTGCCAGGGCGTACTTCACCCATCTGCAGATCATCTGAGCATCCACTGGATCATAAGGAGGACGAAGGCTAAGCGGTCTGTATTGCAGCGTGCGATGTAGGTGAGTTTGATTGGTCAGAGGGACGCACTCAGGACGATATTAAAAAAAGGGCAGAACTAGGAAAGGTGTAAAGCGCTCAGACGTGATGCTTTATGGGATGGTAATCTTCAAATCACGCATTGACCATACGAAATTCGAAATTAGTTTCGCCTCCGAAGTTTGCGATCGCTGGGATATCGCCATGGCGATCAGGAGAGCCGTCGACTCGCCGCACGCTTGCAATCGGTCGGATGTTCATCTTCCTCTTCTTAACGTGCCGTCTCCGCGGCGGAGATTGGCGATCATCATAGAGTTGCGCACTTTCGAGGCTGCTGAACGAAATAGGTACAATGAATTAACGCCGAACCAGTCTCTGAGATTCTTCCCTCAATTTAATTTTTTGCCTGGATTTAAAATCTTGTCCAAAACAAAGTTTTTTTAAGAGAACTTTTTTATTCAAATTTTGTTTGTTATTCAAACATCTACAGTGTATTAGTTTAAAATGTAAACAAAATGAGTGTAATTAATTATGATTCTCTTCACACTTTTACATGGTTAAATTTTTATTATTCTTTCCCATCGTGACCGATACGTTTATTTACCAACTGACATATAAATCACAATAATAAAAAGATCAAATTTGCAATGAATAGATGGTTACCAACTAATAATGCAGTTTTACGAAGCCTTAAAAAATTACTCTTTTTGCCTGATACCAGTAGAGTAGGGTAAGTTCGCCAAGCTGATCTATCGTGGGACTTGTGTCCATTGAGTCCTTGCCTTTCACGGCCTTCGTATGGGTCTAGGGCTTTTTGGTCGGTTATTTAAAACCCAGTCTTTTAACTGGCCTCGTCCTTGGCGCACATGCAACCGCGTATTGGGCCCATAATCTGACAAAGGACTTCGACCACAAGAACAGCTCCGGTAGTTTGCTGCAAGGGAACTAGCTGAAGTGTAAACTTACACTTAATTGCTGCGAACCACCGAAACTGTTCTTGCGGTCTCGGGATATGCTGTAATTAACGGTGCTTAGAACCAAATTGTGAATAGTTTATTTAGTACTTACATTCTTATCCTTTCCTTCAGCCAAGTCAAAAAAATGCATTAATCTCCACATACAGTCTCAACGTCCCATTCTTCCCATTCTTCCAAGGGTCCAAGAAGTCTGCCTTACATTGTCTATTCTCCATGGCTTTAGGCTCCGCGCAACGCACTCAACCGAATATGCCCTGACAATACTCCTTTTCATCTCAAAAAAATGCTTGCCCAAAGTTGCTGACGATGAAATTTTTTTGAAACAATACAGTCACGAGATATCCTCAAGAAACCTCGATTTCACACAAAAAAAATCCATTTAAAGTTAAATTCAGACATTCTCGGGTTGGTTTTATTTCCTTTGTCTCGATTCCCATCTCGAATTTCTAATAAATTTCCCTCTCTCTCTTCTTGATGTATGAAAACTTTTTAGACAATGAGGGCTTTTCAAATCAGACATTTTAAACTCCGAAACGCTTTTGAGTAAAATGAAAAGATTTTCAAATGAAATGGTTTCTCTTTTTAACGCAATAAAAAGGAATAAAACGGGGCATCGCATCCCGCGAATCTCTCCGCTTCTTCTTATTCCCGACGCTAAAAATTACAACTTGACCGAGATTAACAAATTCAATGTTAATAAGGATTAATTGGGCTTAATCGAAGAAAAGTAGTTTTTGATGTTTATCTCCGTTTTCTCCTAGTAGGATTATGAGAGAGCTTTCCGTTGAGTTTGTTTTTAGCTTCGTTTATGTGTTTATTTTTATGGAGTGGTCGGTTTTGTTTTGACGTCATTGTCCTGGTCCGTTTGCTTGTTTCTCTTTTTTCTATTTTTTTTTTATTACGAAGAAGAGTGTCACTGAGCTAGATTTATCCGAGTTTAGCGAATTACTTGCTCTTAATCCCTTCGTACGGTCGGTACTTAATGCAACAATGAATGATTAACTACATACTTACAAGTTGAATAGTAGCCACATTCTGGTAATGTAAATGGAGTTCCATTATTCTAATTACATGACCATTACCCGTATTATGTAAAGTAATAAATCAAAGTAAAGTTCACGGGGCATTAGGACTTTTCATTTTCTTGTTGTGAGCCTTTCAAGTTTGTTACTTCATTTTGTAGGATTCCGTGCCGTGATATTTAAAGTATTGAATTCGCCCATTTGAAAATTATTCGAGAGAATCCTATAAAATCTTACTCCCGAGAGAAGCGAATGTCAACACCTATTGTAAAGAACTTTTGATGCAAATCGTTAACTCGCTTGGGAAGTACCTTTTCTAACAATTCTAATTGCAATAACTCAACTTCTAAACTCATTACCCACTAACGAGACAAGGAAAAGTCGGGCAAATTCGAAGAAAAGACAAATCGACTTTGTCAAGATTAAACTTTACCCCTCTTATTTTAACAAATTGCTTAGGTTCGTTTTTCCACAAGGTTTAGAAGTTTCTTAGACCAAATTAATTAAGAGATTTTTTAAAACCGCTGACAACAGCGGTGGGATTATAAATATGCTGAAAGCTTCCCTGGGCACAAAGACGAATTATCTTGATTGCTTGAGGTAAAAATTTGTGATTACCCGGCGCCTGCCCTACATGTTCTGCCTGGAGGAGGCGCTTTGGTCAAATAATAGACCTAGGTGAATAGCAAGATCGAAAGGAAACGAATTTTTACTGCGAAAATCTTTTATAGCTGCGTGTAAAAATATTCTTTAGGTTTTCGATTGAAAATTAAATTTTCTTTATCTGTAAATAAAATAAAATAAAATCCCGGGTGGGTTTATAATATCAAGCCAGTTCAGCAATTCTGAGCTTTTCAAATCATCAAAATGAGGAATCGCACATATAATTTAGATTCTATGGAATAGGGAGTCTTAAGGAGGACACTCAGTTTCCAAATTCAAAAAATCACGTGACTGGCAACCATGAAGTAGTTTTAGACGAGAGACGAGTTTTAGACGAAAGAAAAGACTATCTACATTATCCGTCGAATTGTTGATCACAGGTTTGCTAATTAATGGCGGATATAACAAGTGAATCAGGCTGAGTGTCCACTCCCTCTTTAAGACTCCCTACCAATGAGAACTATTCACCATAAATAATTAAGCAATCCCATAAACGGGATTTTTGAAAAACTTTTATCATGTCACTTTGTTAAACGGAATTTAACTAATTAACGTTGAGTTTCCGCCTGGTTTCTCAAGTTTTCTTGACAGGTTTCGCTTTGCAATGCGTCGAAACCTAGAACCGAGAGATCCCTTTCTTTAGCGGAAGATTTAACATTCCCCTCACGTTCTAAATTACATCTCGATCGAAAATAAAGTAATCTAGTACAAACCTACTCGATGTTTTTTAAAAAAAAACAGAATCTCTTTTATTGGTTTGAAATCTTACAAGTTCGAATTATTCACTAATGAAAATTTTATCAAGCCTCCGCAGCGTGACATGGGCTCAAGGAAATAGACAGATAGAATAACTGGCTTGAAATTATGAGTTCACGAGGTCAAATAACTTAAAATCCTTATATCTCGCATGCGCGCATCCCTTGAGGGCAAACCAGCTTCGGCTGGCTGTCACATCAAAAAATATCAAGTTCGAAAATGCATGAATAACATTCTCCCAACGTTTTAATAACTTCATGACTAATAATGATAGTAAAACCGTCTCGTCTTTATTTTCTTTACTAATGAGTTTATGCTCTAAAAGCGCCTCGAGCTTTTTATTATAGGAATTACGACTAAGGTCTGGTAGATGAATTATGTCTGGTATGTGACTAAGAAGAAAAGTGATATCCTGATTTTCCCCCGAAACCAAGCACGAAGTTGAAAATAATAATTCTCATTAAATCGAATTAATTATTCGTGGCCCGCACAGATTTCAACCTACGCAGTAGCTACCAATGCACCGCATTGACCTTAAATGCACGTAAATACTCCTCCACTTTTGTTTTGAAATCGAATTCCCGATAAAACCATCGTTGTTTGGAAACGGAATAAACTTTGCGTTTTGTCTAAGATCGACTTTTCACAAAACTTAATTGGAAGCTTCAAAACTCGTAACTTACAGCAAAATCGGTTATTACGTTGTCCGAACTTCGTGTTTTCTGGTTTTCTCTCCTCCCCTTGTTTCCCCCGTGATCATTTTCCCGAAAATGGTTTCATAGATCAACCGATCTTTCGGGTCTCGAGAGGAAAATATTTCCCTTTATGGAAGTCTCAACTTTCCTAATTGGGAACTTCGAAACTTTTCAATATTTGTGTGATTCCGTTTTCGGGGTGCAAATACACGGCAAAACATGTTCACTAACATGTTAGCTAATTGTTCGTTAACTTGTTAGCTCGCCATAACATATTGGCGAACATGTTATCAAACATGTTAAGAACCGTAAAATGTTAGCGGCTCACCATAACATGTTAACGAATTTGTTATGGTGGGCTAACATGTTCGCTAACATTTTACGGTTCCTAACATGTTTGATAACATGTTAGTGAACATGTTTTGCCGTGTATTTGCACCCTCGGTTGTATTCAATCGTAAAAAAAAAAGTCGAGAGATTGTTGACCGGTTACTAAACAGAGATGTTAAGCTTAGGCCCACAAGACGAAAATGAGTTCATTGAATGTTAATGAGAGTTGATAGGTGATCCAGTCACTCCCTAAAAAAAAAAGACTGGTTTATCTGCATCATGAACAATCGAAATCCGACTTAAGGACCCGAATAGCTTAAGTCACGAAAACTGGGTAATTCTTTTCATCTCGCGAGAGGAGAACTTGGCGTTATTGTTCACCTTCTTGTCCTTTCTTCATTGGATTTACATTGATGTTTGATTCAAGATATAATTTATAGCGTTTTAAAAACCATTGTCGTATGTTTCGAGTGTTTCCATACACGGCCCCTACCACACCTTTTTTATTTTAGATAAATCAACGTTAATGGCTAAGCGATGATTTTTAGAAAGAATTGTTAGCTAATATTTGAAAGTCATAGAGGACGTGTTAAGTGAAAATATGATTGCTTGAGGTCAGGTCTATACCTGGGCAAGTTTGCGTTAAAGCAATTAAGCTTGGGGAAAATGTGATAGTTGTCAGACACTGCCATTTTTTTTGTAGCGAAGACTGGAGGAAGACCTAAAGGACGTGTACTAGTTGACTAATTGTCGAGTGACCTGTCTGATCGTCCGCGTTGGGGGGAAAGTACGTACCACATGACCCATGTACTGCGGCTTCTTCGACGATCGTCTAATTAATCGCCATTTCATCCCTGTTATCATCTCTTTTTGTTTTTTCTCTTTACACTTCATTTCCAAGAAGCTTATCCCTACGCCAAATGTTTAGTAGTAATTAAATACGACAATCGTTTTTTGGCTGGTTTCACCAAACCGCCCTCACATAACAGATGTAACATCATATCTAACTCGTTACTTCCCTGACACCGAAATTAATCTGTTAGGCTTTTTTTCCTCCGTTATGACTCGAGCAAACCATCCAACCATGTGCAATTTCTCATGACAAGCCCTTTATTGCATTTTCTCCCACCTTCTTTTCCTCCCCGTTCTGTTTTTCCCACCTTTCATTCAACGCTCTTAACCTTTAAAAGGTTAAAAAGTTATTTTTGTTCCTTGAAAGCCCCTGGAAAATGCGTTTAATGATCCCAGCCTCTACCGTGCATAATTTAGTGTATAGTTTCTCTAATGCCGGATTTAAACTTATAAATTGAAGAGGGAAAATTAAACATATATTTCTCCCTCGTTTTAAACCTTTTATCTCCCTTGACGACTTCAAAAGTACATTTTAGAGTAATCCTTTTAACCCTATTTCAAAACTGGATTTCGATGATTTTGCAAAGAGCGATATTATGTATCCGACAGTCTGTCGAATTCGATTTCCGATTTTTAATAAAAACTTTTTTTTTTCGCTTCCCTTACGTCGCCGGATATTCATGTCGTATTTAATAGAGGAAAAATGACGGTTTTTTGTCGTTCATCGAATGTTTTGTTTCGAATATTGATATATTTTCTAAAATGCGTGTAATCGACGGAAATAAACGCGTTAGTTTGAAACAAAAAGCGATGGGAGAATTTATCGGACTGAAATTAATGAAACTGGGACCAGTGGCGGTTGAAGGATGTCAGTGTGCCCTGACTATGTGTAACTTGTTGAAAATGGTCGATTTGACCAGCGACCTTATTTACTTAAACATTTGTGCTTGTAAAGAGGTTGTATGTAGATTACGGGAGAAATCAAGGTTCGGTTTAATTGTTATGAAAGTACCACAAGGTTCGATGTTGGGGCCACTCATGTTCATTCGTTTATTAGCTAGCTACTTCACCTCCAAAATGAAGTGTACCAGGATGAACGATGTTGCTGAACGCATACTCAGACCCACCCATGGCTCAACAAAGTAAGAAGCCCTATTACAAACGCATTTGGCAGGTGACTCGGAAGTCAGGGATCTTTAGGCGTCCCATGTTCATCGACAACTGAACTGAACTAGCTGAACGCATAGCCGTAGACGTAAACGATTATAGGCAATCCATGTCGACGCAGAGACGATTTGCGAAGATGGACTACCCGAGTTGCTAACTGAAAACCTCACTCAAGAAATAAGAGCGCTGGTAGTTTTTAAATTCGAGAGCTTGACGACATCAATAAAATCGTGTAATTCTGAACCCGATTCAGAAATGTTTTATGCTGCCGAGGATTGAAAATTCCCATTCGTCTAAATGTCTTGAGGTGTTATATCTGGTCAAGTCTTCTTTACGGCTGCGAAACTTGGACGCTCATAGCTGCCATGATGAACCGTCTGGAAGCGTTCGAGATGTGGTGTTACAGAAAAATCCTTCGAATATCTTGGACCCAACATATGATAAACGAGGAGGTCTTGCGTCGGTTGCACAAGGACCGTGAACTACTTGCGACCGTAAAACGCAGGAAGTTGGAGTACCTTGGGCATATGTTGCGGGGACCCAAGTACAGGCTGCTGCAGACCATCATGCAGGGCAAGGTCGAGGGTAAAAGAAGACTTGGTCGTAAGAATCTCTTCTGGTTGCGGAATATCCGGAATGGGACCAGGTTAACCGTAGAGGAGCTATTCTGCATGGCCGCCGATGGTGAAATATTCAAGGAGCTCGTCGGATCGATCGCCTAAGCTCGTGTGCGAGCAAGGCACCCAAAGAAAAAGAATTCTGAACAAGACAGAGACGTTTGACAAAGGCTATAAGAGAGATCTACATCCAGGAGTGAATGGAGATATGTCGAAGGAAGGATATGAGCAAATCCAAACTTTTTCGCCAATTGCTGATCAGCTCAGCGGTGGTAGAAGACAATAGCGTACGATGATCTCCTGCATAAGCCAAATATGGGTTTCATCATCGTATCCTACCATCGCTGGAACAGCTAAATCAGTTAGTGCTGAAAGCTCTAGACTTCGGCTCAAAACTTACGTCCACACCGCCACTGTTTATTGCAGTATTGCATTTTTTAAAGTGATGAAGTGCCTTGTCACCAAAATAATCATTATTCGCTATATGAAATTCCTAATTATTAAGTAATTTGCGAACAGTTATGATCTGGAGTTTGGAAATTAGACCTCACGAAACTATTTTAAAATGAGAAATTAAGACATCGTTGAGAGAGCAGTTAAACGTTTTGGAAACGTTCCAAAACGGTTTCGATACGATTAACAAACAATAACCATACACCTCAATGAAAGCCGAATGCACACATGACGATCAAGACTTTTTGGGTGTTAAAATTTTATTATTTTTTTCCAAAACTCGTTTTGCTAAGAAATAATTCTCACTTGAGATACCCCTTTAATAGTTTATTTTTTAATGTTCCTGATTGATCGTTTAATAACTAGTTGAAAGATATTTAGAAAATGAAACGCACGTGATCGGTCAATTACCACTTATTATGGTTAAATAATAATCCGTCTTATTGACAGACGGGTTATTTATATTCACAAATGAGAACAAGAGAATACAAGGAAGTAATGGTGGAAAAAATTAAGTCGATGAACTGAAAAAAAATGGACTCGTAAGATGTTTTGTATCGGGCAGGAATCCTGATGACGTATTTATAGGTATAATAAATGGGGAGAAATTGTAGTCACGATTGAATAATTCAACTACCCGTCGATGAGGGTCGGTTTGTGAAGTTGGAAGAGTTTGACTTGTTTGCTTAAACTGTCACGGAGTTTATGTCAAAGTTGAAATTTAGCTTATTTGGTTTTTAGTGTGGCCAGAATGGTTTGAGGATATTCTTGAGTATCGTTATCCGTTGAGTTAAGAGTCTAAATACAAAATCTTTCGACTGTAGATTTTCTTTGTGGAAAGTTTAGAAGGATTTCTCCTGTCGACTTTATTGACTCTCCATTAAGGTGATCAGAGTTGGAAAATGCACAATATTGGTTGCAAGTAGGAGTCTGGAGACTCGAGGCTGATAAACGGACAACTTGTTCAGAAGCATTTAGGTTGATCTGTTTTGGATTCTAGCCAGATTCTGATTCATCATCTTATACTGGAAAATGCCATCTTTTAAGGCGGACTTCTTCCTCCAGTTCAAATTGGTTGAAAAGTCATTATTTTTTTTATAATCAACATCGTCGAATTCTGTTTGGCAGTTTACGGCTTCTTGCAGTGCTAAAATCGAAAATTGAATTTCCCATTACGATTCAAGCTTATTATTCGCGATACCTCTAGCTAATGGAATACCATTATTACGGCGGCAGTTAATTAAGCTCAGTTGAGATACTTAATTCTTCATATCCAGCCTCATAAATCAGAAAAGGAAAAGCGAACTTTACGGAAAATTCAAGTTTTAAGTAGTATTGTTTTATTTATACATTGTATCTCATTGTCACCATCATAGAATATTACATCGTTAACATCTTCGGTTATTATTCTGTCTCGTATAGCTTTCGCCAGCTCTTTCATAGCGTCATAGCATGAAAATTTAGGATTCGATTGCGGTTTATTTTGATGAAGCTGTATTTTCTCCTCTTCTCGTGCTTTTGTAGAATTAGGCCCGTTGTTAAATTTTTTTAAATCACGTAACTGCATCCACGGCGCCATTTAAAGAAGAAAAATGACTAAGGAGTTAGGCAGCAACGAGTATTAATGGTTGTAAGTTTGTTATGAAGACTCGTTGCACATTGTCTGCCTTTAAATGTCGCATGTTCATATGTCATAGATCCCTTCGGGATAAGCCATGACAAGTTGCAGCTAAGTTTTTAAATGAAGCTTTAATCCTTATGATTATATTTCATCTACAAGAGCAGCGATGGCAAAAATACGATTTATTTGGGGAACTTGGAAGTGAATTAGTTATTTCCGGAAGCCAAAGTTTTACAATGCTACTCGCGCGTGGGCATGATTTATAATTTCCCGATCAACTAAAAGTTTTGAGCGATGATGATAGTGCAACCGTATATTTCTTAGTGAAAATAATTCAGTTTCGAAAAATGAACTTCTTGATAGTTGCGAAGATGTTAGAATATTGGAAGGCACATTAAAATCTTGATAGCACAATAATCTGAAGTTTCAAATCTTTTTCAATCATAAGAATTCCTTTAAATAATGTTTTCTATTTCTCATTTGTTTTTTCTGAAAGGTCGTCGTAATTCTGATCGAGCTAGGCCCGTCTGGTGGTAATAAAACGGTTTACGGGACCAGTTTCATGACATATTAATGATCTCTGTATTATTTAGAACTTTATCTGGTAATAATTAAATTATCAAAATTATTTATGGGATTCAAAGTTTATTAAACAAGAATATAGGCAAGGAGGAGAAATTAAATTTCTTCGTTTAGATTGATTGTAACAACTTGTACATCTTATACAGAAATATTGTATAAGAAAAATGAAATTTATTTGACCAAGTTGCTGTGTCTGTCGTTACCAAAATTGTGTTATCTCAAACATTGGAATTTGATCGACACTGGTTTTGAAGCATTTGTGTCGATCAAACTCAGTTAAACACTTAATAACAAAATTTTGAAAAAATCCCAAGCCAAGTAGCCAAGTAGCCAAGTAGCCAAGTAGTCGCCAAGTAGCGCTGTTCTTTTGGTAAACCATCGCAAAAACTGTGGACAAACGCTGATTTTAGAAAACGGCATGTTTGGACTTATAACTGAATTAAACGTTTGGCCAGGGATTTGGCGGCGGTGGTTCACCAAAAAAACCAGCGTCGAATAGCCAATCTTCCTCAATTTCACCACAGTTTTGCCTTTTCTCCAAAATGTTTTAACTCCAGTGGACACTGACCAAATGAAGGCACTAGAAGAGAAGTTGGTGGCATTTGAGATGTGGTTTTACGCCCGCATTATCTGCATCCCGTGGACCGCTAGAATAAAAGATACAGAGGCGCTAACTCGAAAGTGCAAAGAGATGGAGATGCTCTTTGATTTTCAGCGACGGGAGCTTTCGGTTATGTGTTGCTCAATGAAAAACATCACCTAATCATGAAAGGAAAGATTGAGGGGCAATGCAGACCAGACAGAAGATAAACCTCGTGGCTCAGGAATTTTATGGACTAGATTCCTCGTCCCTGTTATGGGCAGATAATTCTAATGTCTGTAAAGCGATGATGATCTCCAATATCCGGCGTGGAGACGGCACATAAAGAAGAAGGAAAAGCCAGTGAAAAATTCTGCATCATCCCAATCAAAAATCGACTGTTGATCAGATTTCGAAAAACCAAAAAAACCCGCATTTATAGGATCTTACCAGAAGCTATGTTTGTCCGAAAAATCCGCCAAATAGCGCCGCTGCGCAATTACACTGTTCAACGTTCATATTATGTCAAGGAATCGGCAGTAGTCAGAATATTACATTGAAATTGGATATACTGCCCACAGGGATAACGAGCGAGTATTTACTTCCACTACATCACCCATCGAAGTCATCTTATTCCAAACAAACAACCGAACCGACGACCACGTAACATATTACGAAATACCCATCTTGACCATAAAAAAAATTGCAACTTTTTCTGCGGTTAACATAACAATCAATACTTTTTGTCATCATCGCCTGTAATTTCGCTTACGCGTCTTTATTATATACTGCATGCCCCGTTTCTTATTTTCCCGTCCAGATTACGAAACGGGAACCGTGAATAGAAAACGGGATCGTAGCGTGTTTTGAGAGCAAACGAAATTAGACGTTTAGAATTCTAGGCGAGTTCTCGTCTATGTCACGCGACTGTTAGCCGTGTAATAGGCGTGATTTGCTGGCCAGATTGCTCAGTTTTCCAGAGAAAAAAAAATGATCAAAGTTGATTAAAAATTAATTTTTGAAATGGATGGGCGACACTCGGAACGAATTAATCATTTGCATTATTTATTAACTTTTTATTCATTTTTTCTTCTGGAGTCATTTTCGAGTTGAAATTGATCGAAATGGGCTCCCCGCGTAGTCATAATTAAAAACCAAACCGGCTTCATAATATTTATATCGATTAAGGGAAAGCAGTCGATCGTTATTTCTCCTTGACGACTCGGTCAAGATGTAATCAGGTACGGTCGATTTTTTTCATTTCTTTTTTTTTTTATTAGCAACGAGGCATGCGCTCGCGCCAAATGGCCCCGAGCTCGGTTTTATTTGTTTACTTAACTTGATTCGATTCCGTGTCGGAGACTCCCTGATGGAATCAACAGAGACATGTAAACTAAGATTAAACTCTGTAATGGTGATTGGACCTGTGAGACCGAAAAAAAAAACGAATCTTGCTAAATGATTTAAAAATATTTAATGCAAGAACCAGAATCTGATCCCTTAGGCGAGATACCGTTTAAGTAGTACCGTTTCTTCCTTGTTTGGTGCACCTGGTTTTTTTTAAAAATATTTTTAAGAACGCATTCGTTTAGGCCGATTTATCTATATTGGGAAAATTAAAAACTGCAAGGGTAATTACAGGTAATAATTTTTGACGTCTAGCCGATTATGAGATTTCCAGTCGAAAAGGTTGTCGCCCTATAGTGGAAAGGTCGTGTGAAACGAAGTTGAAAATATGATGTTACATAACTTGATCCGATATTGACAGCGTTTTTCGATCCCTCTAATATCTTCCTTTTTCTTCGATTTAAAATGTCTATATAGCTTCTTCTTTTGCTTCATTATAATGTTGGAAAAAGAATCTTGCTCGTAGTATGACAGTCACGTTCTTGGGTTCTTTATAGTGAGTGAACCATTTCCTTTTTGATAAGTTTTGCACCATTTAACAAAAAATGCAGTATGAATATCAATGGTTTTTAAAGCTTAAAGGTAAAGAATTGGGAATGGTGTTAACAGGCGATTTTTCAAGCTTTGAAAAGGGAAGAGATCTTTTTTTTTTATTATTATTAATTGAGGCAGCGTATAAATTATCGTCGGGGTTTTAGAATATTAAATCGATTTTGTATTAAAGAGAAGTCGAGGTTAATGAATTGGAAATGTTTAGATTTAATTTGAAAATTTATTCAGTCGGGAAATTTTAATAATTGTTGCGGATTTGTAAAAAATGTAATAATCGTTTTTAGAGAATGTTGCCAGCTTAAAAATGTTTTGATTTTTTTTTTGGGAGTGAACTTCTGTTATAATCTTGCGTGGGTTGGTAAAGAGCATAAAATAAACAGATGAGGTGAAAAGGAGTTTTGATCAAAAACGAAGAGGGACGAAGAATTCTGAACAGTGACGAAGGTTCTCGAACGAAAAAGGGAAGATCCTTGACAAAAGCAAAGTTCTGAAAATTTTTGATCGTTGATGTTTTAAACATCTCGATCATTCTTATTAGACTCACTTCGTTTCTATGTGAAACCACAAAATGTATTGCTGTCTCTGCATGAAACTTCTTGAAGTGCCACTCTCGTGACCGAGTATCGAACTATTATAACGCCGAATCCGAACGGCAAGTTGGAGAGGCTGTACTAGACATGTTACCACTTGCTGGCTAGTTATAAGGGGGACAAAGACCAAACGACAGCGCACGAGTCGTTCTAACTCCTCAAATTATGTTCACATGACCAGATATTGATGGTCAGAGGTGAATTTCGGTCAAAAGATGGATTCGATCACTAGACTCCGCTATTTTGTGTCGGGTACGTTATCCACTGCGCCAAGAGGCTGGCTCAAACTTTAATCACACCTCTTTATCCTAAGGAAAAGTGAGGACACGTGCCCTTTCTTTTTTGAAGTAAAAATTTATCTCTCCTTTTTCCTCTTTGACTGTAGAGATCTTGCTAAACGAGTCTTTCTCTTCAAAAGCCTTTCACCGTTTGTAAATTCTCTTAAACTAAAAATCAACTTTTAAGATCTCTTCTTGAAGTCTGAAGAAAGCTACGAGGGATTCGGAAAATATCCCTGTGATTAATATCTCTCTTGTGCTAGAAGAGTAATTTTGGCTTGCTAGTTAAGTCACTTGTTAAATTCCTGTTTCCTCGACTAAAAAATTAGCACTAAAACATCCCTTTTTTAATCTGCGAACATGAAACCTCTTTACAACCGTGCTTGGATCCTTTTTTTCATCATTCTACATCATGTTTAAAAGTCTGTTGGATCACCTAATCGCTTCCATGGGGAACATTAAACCATTGTGGCCACTGGAAAATTTCCATTAACAATTTATGAGGGATCTTTGCAAAATATTAACATATCGACTATGATTTTTTTCCCTCCGAATTCCGCGGTCTTCGTTAACAGCATAATCCCGGGATCTAAAATGGGCAAGGGGAAGGTGAAAGATAAAATTTTGCTTTTAACGGATTACGTCAAAAGGTCGCGTTTTTTTCCTTCGTTACCCAAAACCAAGCGTATCTTTTTTCTTATTGGTCGGAATAAATGTACCGTGCTTTGGGATTTAAGCGATCGTCGCTGTTTTTTTCCCTCTCATTATTTTTTTTTTTTTGATTCTGCCGTTGATTGTTTATTAAGGGAGGAAAAAGATTTTATTGCTGTAGTGCCCTTGATGTATGAATTTGTATTTTTTTTGCCGAAAAAAGAAATGGTAATTTATCAAAACGCGTTGACATTGATGTAAATGACGAATGAAAAAGCGTATGGATTTATGAATATTGACGTCATCTGTACTTGAGGGACAAGGATGGGGAGGTGGGGGCTTTAGAAAAAAAAATAACGAATTTCGTATTTTTATTTTTGAACGTTTTGTTTAGGGTTTCGGAAATTTATTTAATTTTTGATTTATGATGGTGGATAAATAAATCTTTTGTGGATTTGAAAAATTTTTCATTTTGAATGTTAATTTTGAAAGTATGGTAATTTAGGAATCCGTGAGTGGTTCCCAAAGAGAAGGACAGAGAGAGAGGAGGTTGGGTATCAGAATAAAAATCGTCTGCAGAATTAATGACAAGAAGAAAAAAAATATAGCAGAAGGTGATAGCTCACCTCGAGTATTTTTTTTGTTTCTGTTTGCCAACCTCGTAAAGGTGCCCGGCTCATTCTTGGATGCCTCATGATCTATTCAGGGCATTGCTTGTTAAGCTAGCTGCAGCCTAATAGCAAATCGTTGGATGGCGCTGCTGTACCATTTAATGTGTGCGCTTAATTCTAGTCTCAAAGCTTTTTTAACATTTTCATACCTCGGTATAATTCATTTGTTTTCAGCCTTTGCCGAGTTTCTCCACCAATGAATAGTTGATCACTACTTGCGAATGTTATTTGTTCCATGAAAAAAGTGATTCTGAATAATTTGTTGGCTTTTATACTGGTTTTTATTGTGGGCACCAGGAGAGATAATAAAAATGAGAAAAATATTTACCATTGAAAAGTGTTATGTGCCAAAAGCGGGCGCACCTTTGGGTTTTGAATTTATTGTTATACCTCTAAGCTATCTCGATGCTTATTGGCTTTTTACTTTATTGGTTTTCGTTTTATTTATACCGTTTGATCCTTCACTCAATAAATAGCATACGCAATAATCCGGCGGATCGTTAGACCGGTATTTTTGAATCCTATAATATCGTTCTCGCGTAACTTTTTACTCTCATCACCGTGACCAATAAACCGCACCTTATCATAAGCTTTATAATTACCGCATACTTTAAGTCGTAACCCGACTCACGTGTCTTTTTTTCTTCTTATTGTTTCAGGGACCGCCAAAGCACTAGTCCGAGATGGGGTGCTTTGGAAGCAAGGACAAATTATCGAAAGAGGATATGGACTTTTTAAAATCTCATACGAGATACGATGAGGCTACTATTAAAGAATGGTACAAAGGATTTAAGGTAGGTTGAGTCAGAACACACATGCATTGCAAAAAAAAAACTGTAATTTCCTCTTTAGGATGTATTTCCATTAATTGAATGAAAACGTGTGAGTGGCCGGGATGCTCTGTTGCTAGGTAACAACCCCAGGCAATAAATTAATTTTTGCACGACGCAACGTACATTTGTTTGACAGTCCGTTGCGTATTCTTATCTCGAGGAAAAAAAGTCGGTGATGTCATTTTTTTTTAAAATTCTGTTTTGCAGCAAGATTGTCCGAATGGAAGGTTGACTCCTGCCAAGTTCGTTGACATGTACAAAATGTTCTTCCCGAGTGGAAACGCCGAGGAATTCTGTGATCATGTTTTCCGTACATTCGACATGGATAAAAACGGTTACATCGACTTCAAGGTAAGTTTTTTACCCCCCTCTC
Organism: Liposcelis brunnea; assembly: GCA_023512825.1. Lineage (NCBI taxonomy): Eukaryota > Metazoa > Arthropoda > Insecta > Psocodea > Liposcelididae > Liposcelis > Liposcelis brunnea. The sequence continues at coordinate 21,453,239 of CM042073.1, forward strand.
GCTTTTAACTTAATAAAAAAAGGTTCTTTACAAGTCATGAATCATTATCTATTCGATTTCTGAAACGTCATTTTGTATGGTAGATAAATCGCGTGCTTTCTTTTTATACAGGCATTTTCATTCTGAGAAAAATTCCCACAGTTCCCCCCCCCCCTTACCCCCTCCGCGCTTTTTTTCTTTTCTCTTTTCTTTTTTTTCTCTCTCCTTCGGTTTAAGGTGATAAATGATGAGAATCATTCCCCTTGGGTGGCCTTTATGCCAGGTTATACCCGGCTCATGTTTTTTTTATCTTGATCATCCCTTAGCCTTTTTCAACAGCCCTTAAAAATTTTTGTTTTTTTAAAAGAAAATTCGTGTTCGACGATTAATGATAATTCCTTTTCTTTTATTCATAAATCTCGGAAAGGTCAGAAAGCCCAAAAAACCAAGGCGCCAGGGAGTTGAAAAGCACGGATTGAAGGATGAAAAGGTCATTCGCTTATTTTTAAAAGAACGTGACGGAATACGGAACGGGCGAATGAATTGATCTCGCTTCGTTCATTTACATTTGAACAGTTTATTTGTTAAATTCCGATCGTTTGACCGCTCAATGGGATCTGATTATGATCGTATGGGAAACAATATTAAGTGTGTAATGGTCTCGGTTAAGGAAAGATTATGGCTGTTTTTGGTTCGGTTGTTGTTGACGAGGATTTCTATTGAAAAGTTCTAAGAGTTTTCAACAATTGATCTGTTCTGATTGATGATTGATGCGGTAGGGATTTATCGATTGCTTTGGGTGAAAGATAACTTATACCTTTCAAAGAAAAGAAATGTTTTTGTTTGTCGGGGGAGATTTTTTAAGGTTGAGAGTTTTACTGTTAAGTTTCAGTGTTCGTCTTCTGGAAAATTATTCAATTAGGTTACATTGCTGTATGAATTTATTTAGCTGAGCCATCAAGCATGCTTAACACTGACGACGGTCGTTTAGATAGGTCTGGCCATCTAGACGCCATTGATTTTTTTTTATTTCGGCCATTTTCTTTGTTTTAGAGAGCTCTGCAAATTAATAACCACGATCAGTCATTTCTGCATTAGTTAAAAAATTTTTCAGTGACGAAGTCTTGTTCCCCATAGGAAATGAGATGATGATTTTTTTCAAGTTTATAAACGTCGAAGGCCGTTTTCGGCCATATTCTTTGCGACAAGTAGTGTCGCCTCTCGGAATTGGTGATGGAGAGGACTATGGTCCTTCCAAATCCTAAAGCAATCTCGACATAGTTTGTTTTGTCTCATAGCTGTCCTTCAGAATCGTCGTTAACGTTTCCCCAAAATTTCGAAAAAATTTATGGTTACAGGGCATATTGAAATGTATTTGCTCAGTTTTTCCCTTTCGCTCAGCTGGTGCAGGAAAAAAAATGGGAAGCCGTTTTCCACTTATTCCCTTTTCCTTCCAGGTTGCATTAGATTTTGGACGGATCATAGAGAGACTAAATACAGAGTGAAGACATGCGGTGACTTAAGTGACTCAACTTTACTGACTTAACTTCGATGAGATACACTCGACAGTGCAGCACAATCAAGTATGAAATTTGAAGGAAAGGAAGTTCGTTAAAAGTGTAGAAAGTAAAGAAAGGGGACATTCCATCTCTCCACAAAAGACAAAAAAGACCTGTCAAACCCGTCGCCATCATCACAAGACAATTGAAGAAGAACATTCTGATCGGAAATTGAAAATCGAGTCACGGCGTAACTTTGTCCTGTCACATATTTCCTCATGTGGCAACTGCAACTACACTTTCTCTGCGGTACCTTCGTTCACTTCATTTATTCCCTAGCGACGAGTTTGTCATCCAATATTTTTTTAAAATAAGGAAAATAAGACGGATAGAAAAGTACATAAAGAGCTAGCTGATCCGTTTTTTTATGCCCGGATCGATAAGTGGGCGGAGAAGAGTGTATCCCCAAATGACAAGGCTAGTCGTTACCTTTCAAAAAGAGGATAAAGACGTTTTATATTGAATGGAATTAGGGCAAACAGAGAACAAACAAAGCAAACACCTGAGTCTCCCAGTTTGTTTTCCAATTTGGAATAAGATAGATACCCTTTCCCCGAGTTTACGACAATGGGGAAGCGTTCGCGTGAACCGTCCTTTCATTATTTCAACTTCTCCATTGTATTCATTGATATTAAATTTTCTCAGTGGAGTAAATCAACTTGTTTTTATCTATTTGGGACCACAAACATGTCTTAAGGACTCTCTTCCTTGATGGAAGGGAGGAAAAGGGAAAGAAAAAAGAAAACGAGAGAGGAAAACATTTTGCGACTTAGCCTATAGCTGAAGCTATTTCGGAAATTAAAAGAACGGAAAGTAGGAAAATGAGAAAATGTATCATCAAGACGTTCATTTTTTCTTCCTCTTCGCAATTTCGGAATTACGTCTAATCTTCATCTACCTTTCCATTATAGACCCTTAGAGAGGATTTTTATGATAGAGTAACTAAGTTGTGCCTCCCGGGGATGAAATAATAGTCGAGGAGTAATGATATATTGTGAGGTCGGATGTAATATGTAAAATTTTCAACCTTTTTCCAGAAATTACGATCTTGGGATGTTTTTCCTGCGAGCGGTGAAAATGTTTTTCGTAAATTAGGATTTTATACTTTTCGGGGTCGCGGGTTCGACATAAAACGATGGCACTCACGTAAGGTATGAGCTATTGTTTTGTTATGGGATTAGATCGGGTTTAAAGTCAGCAGAGATATACCGAAAACCGCAAACTCGTTCTGTAAGCAAAGCGTATGACAATGGAGTTGTTGATTATTCTATTCTGTGATTGAATTCATTGTGCTTTCGCTGCAGCGAATGGATATAATAGTTTTGATTTCCTTTTATTTTACCTTATTTCGGATTTTAAAGTGCTCTTTTTGATTTTACAATGGGAATGAATTGAAATGATGATTAATAGAATGTAGTTTGGGGCTATGAGAGCATGACTAGGAAGATAACTTCGTTGTTGACCATTGTTTACTAACGTATTCGTTTGGTTTGGCAGTTAATCTAATTATTGAATGAGTCCATATTTTCAATTTTGATTTTTAAAATTTTGATTGATCCAGAAAAAATACGTGATCGGAATCCAAAACTCCAAATACCAAAATTCGGATCCTTTACCTGCGTCAACCTCCGTTTTGGTCCGAAATTTCGGAGCAATGTAACCGCGGCCTTATGCTTGCGCGACCTTGCGCACAAAATATTAGAGCTGCCGCACTTACGGGGATTGAGCTATGAAAGATTATGTCATTTCCAGAACTTAGCCTGCACTTTAAAATTTTAATTTTTTTTTTCGACCAATCGGTAGCTTATGCTTGCGCGACCTTGCGTGCAAAATTTCGGACCTTTTGTACGAATACGAACAGATTCATTGACGTTCACTTGACTTGTTTTGACTTCAAGCCGAACATGGGAACTTTTTGGTTTTGGCGGTAAGCGAACGTTGGGCCACTTCGCACTTCTAACTTAATCCTTGCAGACAAGTACCCGAACTTCTCATTCATCCGCTTTACCAAAACAGCAGCATTTCTATTCATATCTGGTTTTAAATCTTACTAAACAATCACGACCTCTTCTTTAAAATCAAAGCTCATAAAAGCTGAGTGGCAATCACTGCTCTTTGTGAAAGTTCTTTCACTGACCTATGTTACTATTATTTATGAAATCAATCTCTCTGCTGCCAAAATTTTGTATACACTTTCCGCCAGACACCATAATATTTGTTTATTGAGCGACATCCTATTTTAAACCGGCCACATTTAATTTCACGGGTAAAAGCTCGAAAGGTGAAAAAAAAACCGAGAAAAAAGGAAAGAAAAATAAATCAATGCTTTGCCTTTGTTTTTCTTTTTTTGTTTTAATACCTCTTCTACTCCTATCGGATTCTGTTTTTGTAACAACATTTCTCAGTCATTTCGAAAGAACGTATTATGGTTGTTTGTTTGTTTATACAGCTTTCTTTTTTTGTTTCTTCTTGTTTTTTATTGCCATGCGGGATTCAATTTTTCTCCTTCTCTTCTTTCTCTTTTCTAACGATTTAGCTCTTGCCTAAAATTTCAGAAAACTTCTTTTAAATCATATCCCATTTCAACTTAACAACCCTTTTTTTTTGTGTTCGTTTTAAAGGATATCCTTAGGCACTTGGGAAAGCGTGATTGGTACAAGAAGAACATAAAGAATCAAGAAGACTGAAAAATGAGAGAAAATTACTACCGTTTTGGGAATAGCTTGTTCCGCTCCTCGCAAAATGCACCTTAGAGTGATTTATGTATCGCTGAGGTTTTTTTTTTTTAGTCGTAAAAGGGAATTCCGCAACTTTTCGTTTCATAGCTGCATGAAGCGAGCCTAAAAAAAATTTAGTTTAATTAAAAAAAAGTCCCCGGGAGTCGGTTTGAGAGTGCTCTTTAAAAATTCGCAAGACTGCAAAGCCTTTCATCAATTAATAAATAATTAAGCTGTGAATTTAAAATGGCGGGTCTAAAGTCGTGATGTTTAAAGTGAAAAAACATCCCGGTTTTCTTTTATGAAAATGTTTGAAAGGTGTTGCGGAAATAATAACCCGTTTCATAATTTGGGAGTTTCGTGTCTGACGGAAGAAAACATCAAGGAAAATAAAAAATAAAAAACAAAGAAAGCGTTTGTGTCGGATTTAATGAAATTCCTTTCTAAAAAGAAGAAAAAAATTCAAAGCTGACTGTGTAAATAATACGTTTAACGCTTTCGACTTTGCGTGACGAACTGCACATAATTTTGGATTAAAAACCGCACTGGGGTGTCATTGCATAATCCGTTGTCTTTTAACACGGATATAAATAAATTTTTTGTGATTTTTTTTCTGTAACGTTTTTGGAATTTGGGTTCCAGTGGAAAATGGAGCAGCAATGAATAATAAGTTTTGCCAAATTGCTCGGAATGAACGTTTGTGAATTATGATATCGGCATCGATGCCAATGTCGAGTTGCTGACGTTGATATTTCGTGGGGAAAATAATGTTATAATGATAAAACGGGTCAGTACCCATGACATTGGATCTGGCAGCGACTGGGTGGAAGCTTAGTTGTATGTTTTCTTGGTCGTCCTTGGCGACAACTAGGTGAGCGGAAGGTCGGTGAAGTGTGCTCGATTGAGGTAGGGCTGGATGGAGGATTATTAGCTTCAAGCCCTCCAAAAAAGAACGTCGTTGCCAGAAATTAAAGTTTATGGTAGCTCAATCAATAGTCTGGTCCTCAGAGTCAGAAAAATGAAAGAGCTACAGGGGTGTAAGAGTTTACCAAAGCCGACAACCAGCCATTTCGAAAGCAGTTAGCTACCCCTTTAGTGTGTATTTTGCCAATATTTACCACTATTATTTTTTGGAGGTAATAAAAGCTTCAATTTTTTATGGCGAGCTTTCGCATATTTGGAGGTGAGGTTTTTATAGCCAATCGAGTAGGTGAATGATATTTAATGAGCTAGGCGTTGTTGTTAATCCCTGATGAAGCGTTCCTGTTTCACATTCTGAGAGCCTACTTTACTGAATACAGATTCTTAATTCACCGCGAATTCTCTCATTCTGTCTACCCTCCTCCAACCTTTGACACTTCCATTCATAGAAAATTCGAAACCAGAGAAACTCTAACATCCGTAAAATAAATTCGAATCGAACTTAAAGCTTCTCTCGTATAAATCAAGTTCTTATTTTCTGAGCCACGAGTCTGACTTTACATTCCAAGCATTTCGGTGTAAAACAAAAGAAATCAAAATCGGCAGGTTTCTTCCTTCTTTTTTTTCTTTTTACTTTATTGTCTCTTCTTTTTCCCCCGTCTTTCCCTTGTCAAGAATTCTCAAGAATGAAATCTCTTCTAAAATATTCATTTATTCTTTCGTAGATTAAAAACGTTTTTTTCTCTCCTGGTCCTTACCTCCTTCCCCTTCCCCCGTTATTCTGTCTGATGACATCTTATTCTGGAAAACCGGAAAAATTCGTTGAGTCGGAAAATAATCCCCAAGTTTTCTCCTCAGTTCAGGATTTTTTTTCTACCTCCTCTAACTAAACTTCCATTCGCCGGGATACACAATCGATTTTATGACGTAATCGCCATTGTTTTATTTCATTAACAAATGTTTTTTTCCTTTCAATTCGAACCCAACGGCATTTCAACGTCAGCTATATACGGAACAAGACAAATCTGCGATTCGAATTTTCTCCCCCTCAACCCTTTTTTCCCTATAAATTTCCATTTTTCATGTCCTCGGATAAATCGAAATTCGATTTTACCGTTTCCAGCAATCGAATGTGTCGATACTGTCAATTACTAAAATAAAAAGAGACTGATAGAAAAATGAAGGGGAGGGCAAAAAGCCCCTCCGACAATAAAATAAATCAAATCTCGTGAATCTACTTTAAAAAAATCGAAAAGGAGTCAAGTCAGACGGATCCATTAAACATCATAGGGAGACGGGGGGTTTTTTTTTTCCTCTTTTTAGTTTTGAGATTAAAGAGATTGCCAATTTTTTTTAAAGCTGTAAATATCACGGTTAATTTGACGTAGAGCCGGATTTCTCATCTTAGAAGATCACCGAGTTTTTAAAAGTAGTTAAGAGGAAAGTGGAAAAAACACTTTTCCGGAAAGTTTTAACGTGGAAAATCTTAAAAGCTTATAGTTTTTGAAAATTTTCTCGGAGGATATGATTAATGATGAATGTGTGTTTTAGATGTTGTTGCTACATCCTGGAGTTCTCCCCGTGTTCCCTATTTTAATTAATTACTATTACAGGCAACTGCGTGTCTGTAGGCGACAGCTAAGAATTTGTTTTACGCAATCCTGAGTTTTAGCTGATGGATATTTTAAATGGATCTCGGTTGTGGGATATTTTAATTAGGGTTAGGTTGTGGTTTAAAATACGTTTTAATTTTTGGTTAGGCAATGGCGAAGATTGGAATTAGTTAAGTAATAACGGTTTTTTCTTAATTTTTTGATTTTTGTATAACAGTTCAGTGACGGAGTTTAGGTATTATAACGTTGATTTGGAACTTTGACGGTGTCAACCAAACCTTTCCTCTATCCTTGTTTTTAAGTATGGCAATCCTCCTGTGATATGATGTTGTTTTTAATTTGTTTTTTCGTTGAATTTTAATTTGTAAAAAATGTCATGGTTTTTATTTAAAAAATGTTTTTCGCGTATTTGATGTATTAGTCAAATTATTAACCCCTGTGATTTTGTAACTTATCTAGTCTTGTTTGTTTTATTTATTCCAATGTAAGCCCCATGTTTTTTAATGAAGTTAGGTTAAGGTGAGTCGGTCAATTCAGTTTTGTTTGTATTTTATCTGTTTTTTATATTTTGGCGGTTAATTTTTTGTATTTCTCAAATTGTAGTCCTGATGAAGTGTCAAATAAAGAACACGAAACGTTGACTTAAGCCAAAATCTTCTGATTTAATTTCGATTCGTTTCCATCAACCGAGATTCTATCCATCATCATTACTAAGGGAACGAGAAATCACAATTCAATACTTTCCTCTATCATCGAATACGGAAGGCGGAATTGAATATAAATGACGCAGACGTTGAAAAATTGCCAGTGGCCGGCTACGCACTTTTTGACTGGAAGTATTACAACACTATGGAAACAAGTCATCGGCTGGCTACTATTATAAAGGCAATTCTTTAAGTGGAACATCTTAAAAGACACTATTAATGACACCATAAAAGAAGATACTATTATTGGTTTGTGCTTTATTGCGGTTACGTTGGGGCCTGAAAATCAAGCCATGTGCAAAAATTTTGGAATTGAAGCCAGAAGGCTTGATCGAACGAAAACAGCATTGCTAATTCTCTGCTAAGGAATTGCCAAAAAACTTTGATCCTAGATTCTGACTCTCTGTGTTCCGTTCTATTTAAACCGTCGAAACTTTGATCTTTAAAGTAAAACGTGTCTAATAAAACAAGCTTTTTTAATTGACGAGATGTTAATTAAAGGAGGCAGTCAGAGTTGGCTCAATTTATCTGCACCGATTACTTATCGCTGTAAAATCGCTTTGAAAAATTTTCTTTCATTACGTTCACAATAACATTACTCCACAATATATTTTCCGATGCCGCATTTTGGTTCTTGCAATAATAATACTCCCCATACCTTTTTAATGCTTTGTAAATATTTTATTCGACACGTATTTACATGCTTAGTCATTCATTTATTTACATTTTATTTCCCTGTTAAAAGCCCTACACAATTGTATGCAAAACTTTCTAGCTACATTTTATTATGCGACGAAAGAAAATATTTCTCATCTTAATTTTTTTTATTGAAAATCCATAAGCCTTGCACAATAAAGGTTTGCTCAAACCAATAAAAAAAACTTTAACCCGACTTGTTTTCTAACTTAAATAAACTCGCCTTTCTTAACTTATTTTTATGGAACCGTCCTGTATAAACTTTCTTTTTATATGCGCTTAGATAAGAATCCAAAAGACTCAACCCGTGTATTGAACTGCCTATTGTATGTTATATTGCCTTGCCTCGGATAATAAGAAAGTTTCTCTTAATACTCGACTTTTTTAATGAGTTTCTCTTTTCAGTGACGGGCTAATAAACATGAAAAATTATTTCTCCTACTTTGTTCTTTCCGAAATAAAAAAAAAATTTACTTTAATATTCTTAGCTCGTTTAAAAAGCTAGAAATCTGATGAAAATCGGAAATGGCTTTATATAGATCCGATTTGCGGAGGTGTAATTTTTCCTTTTTATTTTTTTTTCTTTGCCACGAATCGAAATGAACCTCCCCATTTCCTTCCCCGGAGTTGGTTTTTTCTTTCACCTCGTCATTAAAATAGGTGTGGCCGGAAATTTACAGCATAAAGCTTAATGGGATTTTTTTCCCTTTGTCATTTTTGAAATCGGCCAGATTTAACCCATTCTCCTTCCCGATTGATTTACAATGTTTACGAAATCTCCTTCCTCGTAGGTTAATTACAGAAACTAACTTCTAAGATTAAACACATTTTCAATTTAATGTCATGCGTGGAGGAATCGACCATTAATGAAATCAAATCCGAAGGACGAAATTGGTAGATTAGGGATTAATTCGTCGTTGCTGCTTGTCGTCATCGTCTTCGTTTGGAAGTAAATTTCCCACCTTCTGGTAGTCGGGGCAAGATTGAAGATTGACAATGTGGCGCCGATTCCTTCATTTTTACGAGATTTTTAGTACCTTCTTCCCCTGTTTTTTTTTTACAAGTTCGTTGATTTTTTTTCATCCTTTATCCCCAGAAGAGTAAAACTTTATGTAATTTATAACTCGTAGTTTTATAACTCGTTTAGTCCCTCATTATCATTCAAAATGGAGGAGTGACTTTTAGAGGTGGATTTTTTTATCTCGCTAATGGTTTTCAAAGTGGTAAGTAAACCGAATAAAATAAAAAAATCCTCCTGAGCCAGACAGTTTCACCAACATTGTTTACATTAGACCGCGCTGGAAAAAATAAAAATTGCGAACGCGCCCTTAATTGAACGGGAAAATTTTCTCGTGTGTGCTTTTTTTTTGCCTGCCAGTAATTGAGATGTCCATTTTGATTTAACCTGAGAATGGAATGTTTTAACGGAATTTGAGAAAAAAAGGAAGGGATTGGAATCCCTGGAATCAAGGCGGAAAGATTTTTTTATATCATGTGAATGAGATATTGTATGTGCGTGAATTTTCTAGAGAAAAGGTAATTCTGAGCTGTGTTTGTTCCCCCATTATTGCTATTATGCTTTGCTTCCAAAACGTTATCTTCGTTATTTAACGTTTCAATTAATCACTGTGTGGTGGAGTTGAATTCGTGGATGTTGCTTCAACTATAACTTCCTCGTCACGAAAGGCACTTGGGAAAATAACTAACGCGATTAATGTGTTACTTGCAATATAGCGGTAGATTGTGAAATGGTTTTGGACTTTCTAACCTTGTTTCCTACTGGAATTGGGTTAAAGCTTGTTGAGGGAAATAATTTAAGGTGCACGTGGAAGTGCAGCGGAGTAATTAAGAAGGTGATTTATCGTAGATTTAATGACTTGGCGTTGTGCTTGAGATATTCTTTAGAGTAATTTAGGGTGATTTCTCTTAGATTTTCTTCATTTGTTTCTATGAAATCAAGAAAAGGCCAGACCCAGTAAGCAAAAATATTTTTTTAAGACAAGGGAAATATGATTAGGACATGAAAAACTTACCGTCCAAGAACTCAAAAATTTTCCAGGCCTCTGGAATTAATGTTTCCATGAAATGTAAAAAATTCATGAACAGATAGATTCGCAGCATTCGTCGGAAACGCCATAGACTTTCACCATACCTCCTTAATGTAATGTGGTTTCTCGTGTTTGAAGTTAACGTTTTCTTTCAAATTTCCTGTCGTCTGTTTTTCGTCTAAACCTTCAACCACCCTATCAATATAGTCATCTTTTCCGCTTCACTCATCGTCTAGCCATAGTCTGCACCAATTTCCTTCGTCTATTCTCTTGACATGTTTCATTCTTCTCGCTTTTTTATCTCCATATCAATCAATTTCCATCATCTTATTAAATATTCCCTCAAAAAAAATTTTTTTCCATCCTTCTATTCTTTTATCTATTTCAACCTACAGCATCTGCCTTCCACCTGCACCGATAACATTTTCTCGCCTCATATTTCATTCGCATCCGCACGACTAATATTCGTTAAGTGCTTTTGAAATATGCTAGAAGACATTTTTTCGGCTATCAAAGCCACGAATTAAAATCACCGCAAGGAAAATATTATTCAACGCGGAAAACCCAGAGACGATTGGGAAAACAATCATAAAAACTACGAAAGCTCAAAAGCTTTAAAGTGGAAAGTCGAGCGTTAAAATGCAATGCCCTTAACGACGGAGGGTTTTTTCTCGGTTTTTTTTAAATATTTACGGGCATACACAAAATTCCTGGGATGTTTCTTAGCGAGGATGCTGCTGTTGCTGTGGGAAAGTGGGTAATTGAACTCATTACTTCTCGCCTTTTATGATGTGAAAGCTCTGTTGCTCCTTATCCGCTTTGAATTCTTCTTAGCGTCTTTGTCAACAGATAAACAAACACCCGACAATTTCGCAGTCACGTAATGTATTGCGTTTTCCGTTTTCCCTTTTTCGGGGGAAAAAAGGAAAAGAAAAGAGGGGAAATTGGAAACTTAATGAAATGACGGCTGGAAAATGTAAAAAAATGAGAAAAAGAACAGAGAGAAAAAAAATCCCCGAACCCTTTTTCGAAATGTACAATGGACTTTTGGGATCTTAAACGGTTTTTCAACTTAACATTTTCCGGTTGGAAGGTTCGATATCTCTATTACATTTGTTATTGGACCCTGTAACAATATCTGCCCCCCTTTTTTTTTTTGCTCTCTTACGTAACCCTCTGAGATCAGAAGTCGGGTGAGAATAATGAGAAAATTCTCGTTTGGTTTTTTCCCTTTCTCCCTTTGGAATTTCCATAAACGCTAGATTTTTTCATCCGTGTTTGAAAAATACGAATTTCTCCAAGTTTTAAAAATGGATTGCAATGTAGCGTAATGTAAAACGAATGATCCATATTTCAAAATCAAATAAATTATGCGATGGGGGTTTTGCAGAAGTTTTTTTAAAACCTTGTGTTCGTGCTTTTTTTTCAGAGGGAATGAAAGGATTTTCGTTTTTTCGCTACTTTTAAGGATATTGGTTTTTTTGTTTAATTTTTTGGAAGAAATGTACGATTTCTTGTGAGTTTGGATTTTAGTATATTGAGGGGAAGGAAAACGGAGCTGTTGTTCGCAATTGAGAGAAGACGAAGTTTGGCCTTTTCTGGTTTTCGCTTAGGTCCACTCATTCATGGCTCCGCTTAATTTTATGTGGGCGGGATTTGTCAATTCCCTCTTTTGCGCAAGCTGTCAGTTTAATCACCAAGAACTGCTTACAGAAAATTCATATTTTCTTCCTCTTTCTTAAATCTTACTTAAAACACTGACACATTATTTTAAAATTCAGTTCAAGTGAAACTCTCTCCCCTGAAACTGTTTTGCATTTACAGTAAAATATTTTATAAAATAACACTTTTCCAAACCACTTACAGAAAAAGCTAAAGCTAAACTCACTCTTAAACTGAGCTTTTGAATTCTCTTAAAAGACAAGAGTTTAAAGGAAGTTTATAAGTCATGCAAATTAAGTTAAAAAAGAGTTGAGCTGCGAAGTTCGATGACGTAAAAGTTGAAGGAGTTTTAATGATTGCTTTGAAAACAGGACTTTTTCCCTTTTTCTTAAGTCCCTTTTTTCCTCTTATTTTTTTCTCTCATTCCCTGTTTCCCTTTTTTTCCCCCTTCTTCCTCTCATCTTCCTGAGTTTTACTTTTCTCTCAGCCTCGCGAGGGATTTAGTTTAAGCAAACAATATAACACATGGGAAACTTGTAAATGCGTCTACCATTTATCTTCGAGCACAAAAACCCGTAGCGAAAATGTCACGGGAAATGATGTTCCGTGCATTTTAGAAGCTCTGTCATTGACGTTTCCGTTGCGGGAAAGATAAAGGAAACAAGAACGGAGGTGGAGAAAAAGCAGAAGAAGGAAAAAAAAATAAAGAGAAAGCCGCAGAGGTTAGATTTCGCATCCCCGAAACGTCAAATCCGTTTAGGTTGTCTAATTGCACGAAAGGAAACTGGAATTGGAAAACGAGGAAGACATAGCACGATTTTTTTTTATATATAATCAAAGGATAAAAAAAAGTTTCCTTGCGGTTTTTAGTTTGAATTTGCCCCCATTTTTCAAAATGACCGAGTTAACATAGTTCATTTTTATCCCCGCAAAATTATTTAAAACCACTTGTTAGATTGTAGCAATCTGTTCGCGTTTTCTTTTCATCTGTCGAGATAATTTATGCGACTGCATTAGACAGTTTTGTATCGCGAGGAAGGGGAATTCAAACCGACCTGGATTCTGTATCGATCTCGCTTAGGAACATTTTAGCTTTGCTCATCGAAACTAGAGATTTATTCTTCGTTTTCTTTTTTTTTTTTCCTTTTCCCTAGAGCTTTAGAAAGTTTCATGATCCGATTTAAAAATATAAAACCCGGGGTGCTGAATAAGAAAGAATAAAAAAAAGGGGTAGGGGAGGAAAAAAGAAAGTACGTGGTTTCCGGAAAACGGTAGCTCCTTTGTTTACTTTTCATCAGAACTGCAGAATAAATATCAAGAAGTTGGGGAAGTTAGCAAGGCGCAAGGGAAAAGAGGAAAGAGGTTAGAGCCCTCCTTTCTTCTTCCATCTCTGTTTTTTAGTGTAATGTAGAAAGAGAGAAGGAATTTATTCCTTTGCTTGAAATTTTTAATGAGCGTTGTAAATAAACGTATAAATGACGCTAAAAGGGGAAATTAAATAATCAAATGAAATGGGAAGAAATATATGCGCTGGGTCCATTACCTGTTTTTTGAAAAATTCTAATTGACGTTTTGAATGTTTATTTTATTCACGGTTGACATTTTGCCGCCATTTTGTTGGTTTATTATTATCGTTGTTGTTTTACCATGTGTAAATTTGGTAATAAAGGTATTAGAAATTAAACGGGGCCATGAATCGTAATGCTCCGAAGCTCTAAAATATTAAAACTTTCGAGAATTTGGTGGCAGCGGCAGCCATTTTCAAACAATAAGGGAAAGGGATGTTTCCTTATTATGTGAAGAAACATTTTCGAACTTGAGATAATAAATATTCAAAATTGAAATTTTTTGTTTGTTCAAAACTTGAAGCACCAAATTAACATTAGTCATCAAACCAGTTTTGTGAACACCTACCCTTTAAACCTCTTGAGCAACGGAGGCTTATTGGATGTTTTACTTTTTATCATTGGTAAAGTCACTGCAAACTGTTTTTCCTTTAAATCTCCTTCTTGTTACTTTACACATTTTTTCACGAACGGAAAACTCCCGGCGTAAAAATTCTAAATTCCTCAGCGGCGCCCTTTACAAAATTTTTGTAATTCCCCGAATAATCGAATATCTTTGCATCCATGTTTAGCACCGCCCACTCTTGTTCAATTCATTCTCCTAAATCTAACGTTTTTATCATAGAATATTTATTGTTCCCTTTTGTTTTCAAAAACTGGAAATTACCTTTTTCTCTCCCCCTTTTCTTATCAATAAAATGAATATTCCACTGGAAAACAATATTTTCAACTATTGTTATAGAGAAAATTTCAAAGCTTTCAACCCGACTCCCCCTGTACATAGCTGAGTACGTTTCTCGTAATTATATTTCCATTCACGTTTCAGCTTTTTTCCCGAGAAATTTCTTTTTGCTCTGAAGTTTGAAAAATATTTTTTTGTTGTTGTCTTTCTTTAATATGTTGTCATAGTCAGTTTTGTTGTTTTTTAAAAATTCATAAATTTTTTCTTTTTGTTTGCAGGAATTCCTGTTAGCTATAGACGTGACCTCTTCGGGTACGCCTGAAGAAAAGCTCAAATGGGCGTTCAGAATGTATGATGTCGATGGTAACGGAGTTATCGACATTCAAGAAATGACCAAAATAGTCCAGGTACGTTTTACAGATATTTTATTTTTTCTTTTTCATGAAAACAATGAAATGAAAGTTTCAGCACTAACTAAATTGTCTTGGATGTTTTTACCAAGAATCAAATACGAATGATTGTGTTGAACTTTTGTTTTGAATATTTACAGAGCTGAGGTGTCCTAACCGAAAATCCCTCCCTGCCTGAATTTTTCCCTGAACAAGTTTCCACCATCTTACAAGCGTAGACGCCCTCAGTTTGCTCATTTGTTAAAGAGAACGCCACTACCCTACGTTATAGTCCAGGTACGCTTACTAAAGTGAAAAGGTAATAAATCAAATTGAAATGAATCATCACTTTACCTTGACAGCGTGTAAAAAAATATTAAAAAAACCTTTCGGGAGATGATAATGCCTTGGACAGCAATCATAGCTCATTCTTGTGTGACATTTCAGAGTTAAAAAAAAGGGCGCGACCTTCCAAGTCGAGAAAAAGTTCGAATGATTTTTTTTAACATCGTAAAATGGACTAGAAAACCGGGAAATGTTTTTTTTTTTTAAATACATCACAAAAAAGATCGAGTTTTTTCCCTCGAACCTGTGCTCGAGAACGACTGAATTATGTGACATGTATTCATCATGTAAGCAAAAAAAAAGTAAAAAAAAAATTTTTTCATTTTTTTGAAATGCTTTGATACGTTGTCTACTTGCTTTAACATGAGATGTTTGCTTTTTGAAAGTTACAGCTTTACGTTTGACGAAGTAGGATGTTTGCGAAGGAAAAGAATGAGGAAAAAAACATTGAGTATCTGAGTGAACATAAAAAAGAAAAAACTTAGTTTGATTGAAGAAAGAAACTGAATGTTTTGTTGCTGTTGTTCTTGTTGTTTTTTTCTTGCACTAAGTCTCTGGATTTTGAATGATGGTTTTCGCTCTTTTTATCTGACCTTGTTTTCTCTGGTTTTGTGTCGAAACTTTACCAGGTAGAATATCGTGACAGGACAAAGAGAAAGAACGGATTGTGGTTGGCCACATGGCAGTAGAAGTTTCACATTTAATCATTTTAGCCTCCTCTTGAGACAAAACTTTTGGTTAACTGCTCGAGGTATTTCTTTAGTGGGAAGGTTTAAGCTTGCGGGAAAATCGTTTTTTCCCCGCCAAGTTAAAGGATTTTTTGCTGAATGATAAAGTGATTAATTTGAAGAGTTTGCGGTTAGACTAGTTTTATTAATAGAAAATTGAGGATTATTGGGGAAAGTTTGTAGGTGGTTGCTTGGTTTTCGAAAAAGCAATAAACAGCCGAGTCGACGATGGTATCAAGTAAAGTACTAACATTCTGAATGACGACTGGAAACCTGCAGACCCACGAAGTCAGTAGTGGACTAAAATACAACGGGGAAAAAATGAAAAATTATATTTAATTTTTTGTACGACGATGTACTTTGCCCAGAAACTGGAAATCGGTGATTTACTTGGGCTTCTGACTGAACAAGTTGAATCGGTTCTGGGCAAAAATTTTTATCATTAAACCGCTTATCCCAGGAGCAGACTTCAGTTTTCTGTGGCCAGGCTAAGTTCCATAAGAAAAACATTTCACAATAGGCTCCAGTTCGGGTCGAGTTTTTGGGGCCCAAGCCCGGCCTGATGTTTTATACTTCGGACCGAGCCCCGCCCAAGCCCGATTCAAAAAAAATCAGGCCCGAGCCCGAGCCCGGCCCGGCCCGGCCCGGCCCGATTTTTTTAAAATTGAATTTTTTTAGGCAAGAGGCACACAATTTTCAAAATTTATTTAAAAATTTTTTGGGCCCGAGCCCGACCCGAAACCCATGACATTTTTGACAGTCGGGCCCGAGCCCGTCCAAGCCCGAAATCTAAAGACCCGGTTCGGGGCCGACCACTTTTAACAATTGATAGGCCCGAGCCTGGGCCAAAAACTGAAGCCTATTTCACAAGAAAATCTGCATAAGAAATCTTGCATGTGTACAAATAAAGAACAGTTGAGCAGATTACATGCCCGATAACATTCACCATTTACAAGATTTGTTTTCACCATCAGAATTATCAGAAAAGAAATATAGCTTCCTGTAATCTCTGTGCAAGGGTCCCAGATGTTTTCCATTCAAGACTTTCAAGAAAAGGGAACAAATGGAAGATAGCTGTTAAAGCTTCATCATAGATTTTATCTTCGAAGCAGAGAGGAAATCCAGTTTTCCTCCTTCTTCAGCTTCACATACGTGCTTTCAAACACTCAATACAAAGGCAGAAAAATCCATTAGTAAATCCTACGCATGCCCTGTTTTTAAAACATTCCCTCGGATCAATGCCGTTAAAATTATGAAAATTTCGATTTAAAAAAAAACGACGGTTATAGCTACGGCAAACCCCAAAGGCTCCTGAAATTTTCAATTGACCTATATTACACGAAAAGCGTTTTCCGATTCCCTTCAACGTCCTTAATACTTTAAATTCGTAAAAGCTCACCCGTTTCCCGAGCTTCGAATTAATTGACGTGGGCTAAGCTCACCTGAGCCGGTTTTTGTCATAAAATCCAAAAGCATCTACTTGAAAAATGTTTTATATTTTTAAATGATTTTATTTTATTTTTATTTTTTATTTCAGGCTATATACGATATGTTAGGAGCTTGTTCAAGCAATAGACCTGCGGATTCGGCCGAAGAAAGAGCGAAAAATATTTTTGCCAAAATGGATGAAAACAACGATGGTCAATTGACTCAAGAGGAATTCCTGAAAGGATGTCTGCAAGACGAAGAGCTTTCGAAAATGTTGGCTCCTTAAGGGATAAATTACAAAAAGGAAATAAAAAGAACTTTTTAAAAAAACGGACTCGTTTAAAAATGTAATGGTGTGCGTTTGTGTTAGTATTGCTTTTCCTCTGGATGGATAAGATGCCGGGAATAAGCGATGAAAGTCTTATCCTTAAGCTCGGATAAAAAAAAAAGATGAGCACTCGCGGAATGATACTTGGGTTGTGATATTGTAATAACAATATGGATGATGTTTACTTTACCAAGAAGGAGAGCAAGCAAAGTTGAACTTTTTTTCTTTACCGGGTTGGAAAAAACAAAAGATAGTGTTAAGAGGGTCTTGTATTTTTCAACAAGTGGACTTGAGTGTTCTTTCAACCCAGCCCCTGGTTTTTTGCTCCCTTTTCATTTTTTTTTTTTTTTTTTGCTTTCATCGTTATAACGATTTCCGGGGGGCTTCTCGTGTCGAATTGCTTATGGGCGGGTTAGAGTTATTACGAGAGGTAATTTTGAAATGTTAAACGGTCGGTGGCCTGGGAAAGGGAATAGGTTTAAATAGGACGGGGATGTTTTTAGGGTTTGCCAAGATTTTTGGTGTTTCATTTTTTGAGGCAGAGGTAAAGTTTTTAAGATCAGGATGTTTAATCCTGGATATTACTTCGATTTTTTGTAGACGAAGGAGACAAGGTGTGATGAGCAATGAGTGTTGGACAGAAAGGTGAATTAAAGAGGAGAGTCGATGAAAGAAAAAAGATGGGTGCAGGAAAAAGGTCGATCGAATTTTTTTCAACCTAATTCCTTCAATTTTTTCCCTGCCGACCTTTTTTCGAATTTTAGGAAAAAAATAGAGGAAGATGGTAATAGTATATTACCTAATAATTGGGGAAAGGAAGATTTTACCGTTGAGAGCGACGTCGAATGTCGCTCGAGACGGTAAAATCTTCCTTCTTTCCAATTATTGGGTAAGATATTTTTTCTTATGAATCAAAACGAAGTTCTTTCCATTTTTAAAGGAAAAAATATATCCAAATTAAAGTGTCACCGTTTTACTTCACGCCCAGCCGTTTTACTTCACGGCTGTCGGCTGATAGTTAAAATCGTACTTCCGTATGTCGAACTACCTGTGGAAACTGATACTTTACTTTTATGAATAAGGAAACAGTATATTACTTTACAAGTGAAGCAAAAGACAAATTGCCCGTGGAGACCGGATTTGAGGCCCGAGCCGGGCAAGTCTTTTGCATTTCTTGTATAGTAAGATATTTTTTCTGACGAAGAAACCGTTTTAAAAAAACTTTACCGTGAGGAAAAATGGTCTTTTCTTCACGGAGTGAGGAAACATAATTTAATGTGTTGATCTTTTTCCTAAAGATATTGAAAAAGGTCGAAAACCGCATTTATGAAATTGTTTCAAAATGCTGGAATTACTCAAATGGAAGAGGCCTGATATCATTTTGATTTTTTCTCCTTTATTTCTTCCGTAAAAGTTCAGCAGCAGCGCCAACAGCTCTGAGCTCTGACTATTCTTTGGCCCACACGCAATTTTCAAAATATTCTATTAGAAAAATGATTCCCTGTTAAAAGTCTAAACTCAAAGAATATCTTGTGAGAAAAGCATACTATGGACAGGGGGATATTCCTTGACAGAAATTCTGTAATCTGGGCTTCTCTTGCATCATTTGAGCAACATAGGAAATCATTTAATTATGACACCGATCGATGAATTATGTTTTCGTAACTCATAGTTAGAAAATACTATTTTCAGTGGAGGTAAAGACAACTGAAATGAAGAAATTAAAGTCACAGAAACTCTGAAAAAAGGTGATTCTTCCTTACGAACTCGAAAATCTCTTGAAAGCCAAGGTTAAGAAATATTATTTTTAAAAACCATTGTTAGGCTTACATCGGCGCTCTGGCACTTTTCACTTTTTTTGCAAATTCCACAACGTGAAAGAAGTTCATAACGTGGTATCCTGCTTCCCGCCCGTGCTGTGTCCCCCCTACTGCGTAAATCTTAACTTTTAATGTATGTCTTTGATTGATACTTAATACCAAACATTTTCGCTCTTCCTCTAAAATACTAAAAAAGCATAAGTCGAAGATACGACGTCTTTACGACACCGTAAAAGCGTCATTATGACGAAATGTGCTAAATGTAATGAACAATCTCAACGTGGATGTTTATGGACACTTCAAAATATATTCCTTTAGCATCTCCGTCTACCTTTCGCCCAAAAATTAAACTGACCGTTTTATCTCTTCTCAGAAATAGCCTTCAAATCCCTATCATAAAAAGGACTCCGCATTATGTTCTTTTTCAGTATCCCTCTTATTGTTTTAATAAAAACGTTGGAAGCAAAATCATCGCACTGAATTTCCATTACTCTAATGAAAATTTGTCGGTGCTTTTTAATTAACTGACCGAAAATTATTAAAAGCTTTTACAGCTACATTTTAATCTGGAAAATGAGGGATTTAGCAAAATTATTAAAATATATGCAGATGCCTCAACTGGCGCCCAAGCAATGACAATAATGTTTATTGATTAAGTTGTTAACATCCGAAGGAAAATGTTGCCAAACTCCCCATGTTTATAATTCCGGCGTTGCCAAAGTTTCAACCCAAATCAAAAGCGAACGGTTTATATAAACTGCATTTATTATTTAAATAAGTTTTAAGGAAAAGGGGAGGGGAATTTTTTCTCGGTTAAATATTTTCAAGTAAATGTAAACAAGTTTTAATTTACCGATGATGAATTCGATTTTAATTACCCTGAAATCTGTTTTATTTTGTTTACATTTTCTCGAAGCTTTTTATTTTTTTTTTTTGTTTTTAAAAAAGGAAAAGTTCGGTGCCGGGATCCCGGTTAATCCTTTACCGAGGTTTTGCCCTTGCTTTAAAAAAAAAGTTTTCTTCCGGAGAAAATGAAGCGAAAGTCCATTGTTTATACTTTGAATTGAAAATGAAATAAGAGATAAAGCAAATAATGGATCTGGTGACGTCACCGTTCTCAACTTTCCCTTTTATTGTATCTTTTACCGGTTTCCATGAAACATTACCGTTGGAAAATGGCAGGGGGGATGGAAAGAGGTATATAAAGTTATTATGACGTACTCTGATATCTTTTTCAAGTGGGAAAGGGTTTTCCAACCCGAATGTTCAATACCAAATTGGAAAAGTTTTGGTAATTAATTAAAATCGTTTTACTTAGATGTTTTAAAGGAGATAAATGAGAATGTTTATGGTTTTCAATTTTGATTGAGGGGAAATACCGAAACAAATAAGCGGTTTTGTTTTTTTCGAAAATTAAACTCGGGCAATAAAAAAAGGGGGAAATGGAGAATCTTGGGCTGGCTGCTACGGACTTGTTTACAAAAGGCGTTGGTCAGGCTATCGTAAAAAATAGAAGTCAGTGAACTATAAGGAAATCCATCTCGAATCGTTCATGCCGGACGATAAAAAAAGGGTCTTGGTTGGGTTTTATACGGAATCCGTTTTGGATCGTTTCGTGTGCTTGTTCAAAATTTTAGAAAGTAAAGAGAAAAAGTTTTGAATGAACTTGCTTGAGGAATCGGCCTAATTTATTAAAAAACGATTGTAGTAAGACAAAGAAAACTAGATTTAGCGAATTTTCAAAGAAATATGTAATCAGGGAAGAAAAATTACTTCCGAATTTCAGTATAGGAGTGTAATGTAATTAGTGATGGACGCAAGACAAGACAAGAAATACATGGTTCTTGTTCTTGTCTTGCGAAACTTAAATTTTGTTCTTGTCTTATCTAGCAATAGAGCATTGAATTTTCTTGCTTCAAAAACAATGCAAAATCGCTAGACTTTTCTTGCAGTCTCGTCCATTACTAAGTGTAATGTAATGTAATGTAATGAAATGGTAATGTAATGTACAGAATGATGGGAATCTGAACTTTCACAATTTACACTTGTGATCTCGGGTGAACCGCCATTATGTCCAAACAGACCGAACACAATACAAGTGGACGGAAAATTTATAAACGACACTTATTGGCCTAAATTTTTTTTGAAGACCGGAAAAAAAAGCTTGGAATTTTAGCTCTGCTTTGAATCTTGGTTTGTTTCAAACAAGATTTCCAAAATTTCTGATAGCCCATTTACAATAATTGATCTTTTCAAGATTACCTCTCTTTCTACAATGTGTAGCCCTAACCTGTAATGCCCAATAATTAAAGAAAATATTTAAAAATCAAAAAATTCCTGAAAAAATTTTCAAAAATTTTTTTAATCTTTTCGCTGTAGCCCAATCGTTAATCCTTGATGTTTATTCTAACGAATATTACGATCCGGATAATGCTTTCGCGGGAAAATAAAAAATCCCACTCGAACCAAAAAAATTTTTATTTTAATTATATTACGAAATACAAAATCCTTTCGTAAGCTTCTCCTTTTTAGGATTGATAGAACCTAAAATCAATACTAACACAAATGATTTATTATATATTTTAAAAAAAATGAGTGGAATATCTTGCTCACGATGCGAATTTACGATCGGACACCATTTTGAAAAAAAATTGTACTTTGTGTTCCAAACCAAGTTCTTTTTAGATGAAAATATTTGACTAAGAACTCTTTTTATTTTTGAAAATTCAATTACACGGAAAAAAAGATCCTGTTTGCTTATTAAAACGAAAAGTTGATAGAATGCCATGAATTAAGCTAATTAAAAAGCCTCAGAAGTTTGTTAAAATCCTTTGTTAGTAATTATTTTATTAAAAAACAAGGAACGGGGAATCTGTATTAATCATCTGGCTACTTTGTTTTCACCAACTTTTATATCGTCGAAAGCCGATATTTTAAATGCCGAGTATAATTATTACTAACGGAAAAGCAATATAAATATGTAAAAAGGGGCTTTCAAAAAGTAAGATTGTTTTGAGCGTGCAGGTCACGACGGTTTTAAAAAGTTTTTAAAATAAACTTATTTTTTGATTTTTATTCCCCAAAAATAATAAAATGCGAAGCGTTAATGCAAAACAGCTTTTAATAATTAAGAAAATATGTTCACATTAAAATATCTTAATTAAGATAATACAGGATGGGCAATCATACGAAGGCGTTGATATCAGGAGCGGAATGAGATCTTAAGAGCCAGACCGGTCGCGTCCGAAAAATTAGAAATCGGTTGGCACATCCTGAAAATTTTAGTTTTCTCAATCCGCGCCTGGTTGGAACAATTGTAACGATGTTTGGCCGTTCTGTTATTGATTAAATTTTTTTTTTGGAACACCCTGTACACTCTGAGGGGAAACTGCATTCACATTCCACAGTTTTTTTCTTCTTAAGGAACCGGAAATTAAAACCAGGAAAGATAACTGCCAGGCTTTCCTCGGAAATTTATATTTTGTTTTCGTAAACCTTCTGCATCGATCTATGTAACACAACGTTTGTAGCTATATTTTTTATTTGCATAGACTAAATGTTTTTTTGGGGAAAAAAATTCAAAAAGAAAAAAGCAATTTCCTGTTAAAAAAATTTTTTTTTACATGATCAAATCGCCGTCTTTAAAAATTTTAAAAGAAAGAAAAAAGCAGTTTCGTTAATGATATTGATGATTTGAAGATCTCTTTTGCCAGTTTGAAAACTTTAGTATTTTATTATAAAGAAGTATTATGAAAAGAAAACCATTTTTATAAAAAAAATATAATATTATATAAATAATAAATCGTCCGGATGTGAATGTGCACATTTTACAAGGGAATTTATCGAAAAAAAAATTAATTAATTGATTAATTATAGCTGTGTTTGTGTTCCTTTCGAACATTTTAAATATTTAAAAAATAAAATGACGGAATTTACGTTAAGGCTAGGAATTACATTTCATAAGCCCTAGCTCAATATATTCCATTAGGATATTCTTATTATTCTTGCCTTTTTCCGTTTTAAATGTTTTTTCTTGGAATTTTTTTATTCGAAAGGGAAGGAGGTCTCGGGCGCGAGAAGAAGAGACTGTGAAAAGAGGGAATTAGAAGTGAAATTCTGTTGAATTATTAAATTGCTGAGTAAATGTATAAGTTTAAAATAAGTTTTTTTTATAATTGTTTGTTGTTGAATATTTTCACTTGGTAAGCGGCAGCTTAGGCAGGCTGCAAATTTTTTAATTAGGAAGTGTTGATCCTGCTAAAGTGCTTAATATTTTATGGCCTACTTTTAGAACGAAAAGCTGAGCTGTAGCTTTTGACTTGCGGGGTGGCTTAGCGGAGCTCGGGTCTCAAACTGATCTCGGCTCTGTGGCCGGAGAGTCAAAACTCTCTTTAAGATCTGAAACTTCTAAGGCAGCTCTTTAGTTTTTTTTAATCGACTTCCAACAAGCTTTGAGTAACGATTATTATTTCCCCAAAATTTAGAAACCATTTTACTCTCCACAGGTGGCTATATTTTACATTTCTACCTTTCAAATGTCTAAACCTGACAGGTCTTTACATCCCAGCGTCGACTCCTAAACATCCCCACAATAATACAAAGCTCTAGCTCTTTTCACAAAACCCCCGACAGATTATTAATCTTCCCTCGCAGAATTTCATAACCTTCACTTTTCGTTTCCTTTTTGTCTCTTCTTCGAGTGCTATGGGATCGTAGTTAAGCATTCTATTCAATATCCGTTTAAGTAATAATTTCCGTCTTCGGCCTACCTTTATTTTCAACGAAGAAAAACAAAAATATGTTAAATTCTTAATGTTTTTTAAAAAAAAAAAAGAAAAAATTTTTAATTGTATAAAATTAATTGCTTCCATTTCTTGACGTGTAGTTGTTAAGTTTAGGATATTAATTGTATAATTCTGCAGAATACAATCAAAAAAAATTTCACCCCACCTCCCCTTAATTAAATTTTCGAAAAAAAAAACAATTATTATACTTTGAACGATTGAGAGATTTCGAATACACTTAATTAGCAAATATCGTGAGCTGTTTTAATAAAAACGAGTTCATCGCAAGGTTTTTCCTCTTTCATATTTTTCGAAATCGATCAAATATTCATAATATTTTCTTTTTTTTTTTGTTATCTTGTTTATCGGGGACTTGTTTTTGAAAAAAAAAAATGATGCAATCGTAGCTAGAAAAATTTTTATTTGTTAAGAAGAAATTAAGCTGTACGAGCAACTGAAATATGTTTCGAGAATATTTAAAATAATATTAAATAATCCGCTTTTTTAATTTTAATTTAAAGGAAAATATGGGCGGCTAATATGATTTCTTTTTTTAAAAAAAATAGTGGTAGTTACCATATCGATACCAAAAAAAACAAGGACTAGAAACATATTCATACTATGCCTTTTGCTCTACTGCCTTAAAAATAAATTTATATTTACAAAAAAACAAGGTACGCCTAAAAATTTGAAGTTATGTTTGCTGTGGACAACTTGTCACAGATCAACTGGTCTCTAAAATTATTCGACGTCTATTATAGTTTGTCACAAGTGCCGATTTTGATAGTTGGAACAAACTTTCTTAGTGAAATTTGTTCTAGACTCTCGTTCATTGCCTCCTTAATTTAAAAAGCATCTCGGAGGCAGCGTTTGCGAGTCAGCTTCATAATTCTGCCACTAGAGGCGTTGTTATCACGTAGCGGCTAGATTGCTGGCGCCCAATTAGATTTGTCTACAACATTATAATCTCAATTGACATTTAGTGGTCCTAGCTGCAGAGTTTCGTATCTGTTTTCAACGTCTGTGCACTCCATGAATATTAACATTCTTTAACCTAACTTGGTTAAACGTAAATTCTCTTTCTCTTTTCAAAAATCCAGCATGGCCGCTGAAATTCATATAATGTGACTTGTGACAAATTGTCTGTGAGACCAATTGAACCGTCGCAACTGCCCGAAATTCACGTTTGTATACTTCAAAAATAAGAAACTTTTCATTTATTATTATCTTTACACGATACCTATTGTCAATTACGCTAAACACCCTAAATTTCTCATTATTTTATTTGAAGTATACAAACTTTATTTTTTATTTCTGAATTAGATTCCGATTCTCATCCCGTTTTTTGCTTTTTTCGAAAAGAAAAACAGATGTTACGTGTAAGAGATAGTTTTGACGAAGTCAAAGCATCTTTGGCCATAATAAAAATAAAAAAAAATTATTGTATAGTTAAGGGAAATTCCAGAAAAAAAAATTTTAAAAGAAACTTGCACATCACATTTTTTCATCTTGTATATTTTCTCATTGTGTCTGAAAATGATCATTATATTTGCAATTTACCTCAAACAGCGCTCGGGGAATAAATTTTGTTTTTCGAAAAAAAAATTGTTAACTTCCTGCAGAGAAGACAATCATTTGTTTCTTTGAAATTTTAATTTCCCGTGTTTTGATCCCAGCTTCTTCCGGAAAAATTTTCTCTTCGCGCGCTGATTGAAAAGAAACACTATTACTAAAAAAAACACACTCACACATTACACTTTCTTTGTATTTGTATCTAAAAAAAAAAAATTGGGCACCGATGTAAATGATTTAATGTGAAAGAAAAAAAAACCAATTTGCAGTTAAATTAAAATCGATTTTATTTGATTAATTGAA
This sequence comes from Liposcelis brunnea, assembly GCA_023512825.1. Classification (NCBI taxonomy): domain Eukaryota; kingdom Metazoa; phylum Arthropoda; class Insecta; order Psocodea; family Liposcelididae; genus Liposcelis; species Liposcelis brunnea. Next base: position 21,479,082 of record CM042073.1, read on the forward strand.
GTTTTTTGAGAAAGAAAATTTCTGTCGTGTATGTATGGTCTAAACACGCATTATAAATAACCGCTGATTCACTTTTTTTCGAGTTTCTATTGAATGTTTTTTATAAAAGGTTTCGATATAAAATCTGCGGCATTGGTCTATTGCCACATTTATCCGCAGGAAAAATTTTTAAGACCTGTTATTTTGTTCAGCGGGTATTTTAATGCATTTCTCTTTAAATATTTAGATATTTTTTTGGATAAAACAAGGTAATTTTTAAAATTTTCGTATGCGAAAAATGAATCTAAACGTGTAAATGTAGGGTTAAATGTAAAAAGGGTCGTGACGGAGTTGTAATTGAATTTTAAATCATGTTTCAGGTTTAGATGGTGATTCGTAGTTTTCTATTAGATTTGGCTTTGCTGTAGTCTACCGCAGGAATGGGGAAACAAAATAGCAAATTGAAACCAGAAGTCTTAGAAGATTTGAGGCAAAGCACTGAATTTTCAGGTAGTTATTTATTTTATGAGGGGTGAAACAGAAAATGGAAACCTTCAAGAGTCTATCTTGGGGCTTTTGCTGTTTCATTTCTTGTATTTAGCAAGCGCATCATAGTTATGGTAATTAACAAGGAGTTTCCTTGCCTGTTTACACATTATTACAAACAGATCAGGAAATTTGAGCTTTAAAGGCGTCTCTACTACTCTACATGCAAATGTTTCCACCGCCATGTTGTTAGTCCGTCTTACACTCGTTCGCCATCTATCGCTGAAAAAATTAACTACGAAAAAAGAAAATCCCCATAGGAACTATAGCGAGAGCAAAACCTCTACTCTGGGTTGTTTGTTGTGAAACACAAAGCAGACGTCAAAAGGCCTCCTGTCTTAGCTTATGGAAGCTCCGGAAAAAACCGAGAACACCCGATAAGTGATTTGCACTCTCTATAGATTCTATTCTCTAAGTGTAGTGTCGTTTTCAAAAATTTTCAATGAAATACCATGATGCAAATTTATTTGCTGGAGTCGCTAGTGAATATCGTCTGCTTCACGGGTCAAATAGAGCTTTCCTTTACTTTCAATTTGATTGGATCACAATAATGTAGCCGCCATTTGACCGATTACATTTAGACGATATTCACTAGCGACCCTAGCGGATGAATTTGCGTCCTGGTTCCTCATTGATGCTCCTGCCTTTAAATCGGACCAATAGCTAATGATCTTCCAGCCCCACTAGCGCTACATACCATCTGTTTATTACTTGAACTGTAACTAATGCCATCTAGCAGATTTTTCTTAACCTTGCCCCGTTTTATCATTATTTTAACCGCTCCGAAATCTCATTTTTCTTAATTATGTTTTCAGACGCCGAAATACAGGAATGGTACAAAGGATTTTTAAAAGACTGTCCAAGCGGTCACCTAAGCGTCGATGAATTTAAGAAAATATACGGGAATTTTTTCCCATACGGAGACGCATCGAAGTTTGCTGAACACGTGTTCAGGACGTTCGATGCCAACGGTGATGGTACTATAGACTTTCGGGAGTTTCTCTGCGCTTTGTCAGTTACATCCAGAGGGAAACTGGAGCAGAAACTTAAATGGGCATTTAGCATGTATGATTTGGACGGAAATGGTTACATTTCAAGACAAGAAATGCTGGAAATTGTTACTGTGAGTAATAACCCGAACTAAAAAAAAAGATAACAAATGATACTTATCTAGAAACAAAAAACAAACCCCTTCTTCCTTCATCATGTCATTTACATCAAAAAATTTTCTTTTATTAACGCTTTTAATATTTGGCTCGTTTCTTTATTTAATGCTCTTGTCATTTGTATGTTAATGTCGTTTTCTATGTAATCTGTGTATTTTCTTTATTTCGAAAATAATACTAAACCCGATCTCCTGTTTTCTTTCTGTTTGTCTTTGAAAGTAATCATGAATGCTTGAACGGTATACGGCTCGTAGAAGCTTGTAATCATTTATCATGAATAATCTCTTGGGCCTTAATAACATACCTAAATCTCACAGGTTATAGTTCCTTTGGATGGGGGGGAGGGAGGGGGAAGATGGGGTTTCAAAAACGAAAAAGAAAAAGAAAGAAATTCTGTTCTATTTTCCTTCGCTGAAAAACGTCGCCAAACTTCCGTCATTCCATAGTACTTCAAAAATAATCGCTGTAGTTGGCTGTAGAATGTTGGGCCGAAGCCATGCGCAAGTTGGCTTTCTTATAATTGCTGTTTTGCTGGGCTGTTATCGTCGCATTTGCAGATGGGTAAAGGTATCTGAAAAAAAAATTAATAAATGGGCTGATTGGGTAAGTAAAAAATTTGGAAGAAGCGTTTAATTAAAATATTATTTTTTGAGTGCTCATGAAAATTCGCTTGGTTTTTGCAATCTTGTTTGATTAGATGCCTCACCAATTAATTAAATTTTCTTGCAGCGAGAAAATTTTATGAAATAAAGCTCCAAAGATATTTTCTCTTTGGATATTAGCCGACATTAGCGCTGAAATGCGGCGCAAGAAACTACAACTAGCGATCCTAGTAAAATTATGCAGAATTTTTATAGGTCTTCAACCCTCAGCGCCCTTAGTGGATACTTTTTAAACTACAATAGCTCAAGCTTTTTAAGCGTAGTCCGACTACAGCGCCATATATCATTGGTTTATTAAACCAGAATTAACCTTGGAAATGATTTAATATTATTCCAACATTATGCTGTGGCCATTTCACGAACTACAATTATAAAACTACTTCCTGTTTTTTCTTTTAATATTTATGTAACTTGACAGTAGCGCCATCTAGCAACTGTACATTTAGCTATACTACTGAAGTCCCCGTATAGTGATAACTTCTCTAGCTTTCTTTTCCTTTTTCAGCTTTATTTAGTTGCCTTTTAAAAAATGAAGCGACGCTAGCGCTCTCGGCGTCAGCGACACCCAACATTTTGTACACTGAAATAACACTGCTAGTCTCAAGCACGAACTTTTCTAGTTTCCTTTTTCTTCATTTGATTCCAGCGCTGTCAAGTGACCATTTCTGGAACTAAAACAGCACTAGCGCTTCCAGAGGATTTTCTCAGACTTGCTCTAGTTTTTATCTCGCAAATCGAATTCCAAAAATCAAGCTCAAATTTTTAAAAATATTTTTACTAAATGCTTCTTCTAATTAGTAGGCGAATTTGTTTTAGTTTCTATGTTTTTTTTATTTAGTTTCTCTTTCTTTTAATATTATCCAAAACCAACTGTAAACTAATACTATTCTTTATCTTTCCAAATAGGCAATTTATAAAATGGTTGGGACAGTGATGAAAATGCCGGAAGACGAATCGACCCCTGAGAAAAGAACCGATAAAATTTTCCGACAGATGGACAAGAACAAAGATGGGAAATTATCCCTTGAAGAATTCATAGAGGGAGCCAAGAGCGACCCGTCCATTGTTCGATTGCTGCAATGCGATCCACAAGCTCAATGAGAACTGGTTTACTACAACACATTAACTCAGCTGAAGTGATAAGACACTCGATATACTGCGAATTTTTTTTTTAATTTTCCATTTTGAAATTCTGAAGATTGTTAGAAAGGAAGGAGCCAAGATAAGTTCCGAAATAAAAAAGTCCATTTTTAATATAGTAATTAATTGTTTTGCAGTTAAAAAATTTAAAGTGTTAATGAATGTTTTTTCTGATGTAATTATAAAAGAAAAGAAAAATAATGAGATCGGGCTTTTTCTAATGGATTAAATAGATGTATGATCGGCCTAATTGTTATTTAATTGTGTGGGATTTTTCATAATGGAGCTCTCTTTGAAAAAAAAATTTAAAAAGTCCGTTTCTCATTAAGTAAATTTTTTTTTCGTATAATTAATTTTTTTAAAAAGTCATCATGTCATTAAGATGTTATTATAATGAATGTTGTCAATTTTCATTTTTAAGAAAATCGTATTTTCATCATTCGTCTTTCATTACATTAAAAAAATGGTAAAAATGTGAAAAAAAAAAATAATTAAAATTGAAAGTTTTTTAAAAAAAATTTTTAGCAAAATTAAACTTTATTTTCGATGATGTTACTTGTTATTACATGTCAATTTTTTCGTACAATTTTTCATAAAAGTAATGTATTTTAAAAAAAAGTGATTTAAAAAATTTTTTTCGTCAAAGAACAAAGGTTGCTTTTTATCGTAGTGAAATTTTTTAATTTTTATAATATTCGTAATCATGTAAATGATTTGCGTTGCGGAGTATTGATTCAAATGAAAGTGTTTTTAAATGGCAAAAGTGAAAGTTTTGTAAAGGTGTAGATAAAGCTCCGCTGACCAACTTTTTTAAATTATCAAACCAGAGTGTGCAAATTTTGCAAGAGAGAATGTTCAGAGGAACTTAAAGCTTTGCCTTAAACGGAATTAGACGAAGCCACAATCGGCAGAAAAATTTAAAAGCAAGTTTTCAGACCAGTAAGACTGTTAAAACTTACTGAGAGCAGCGTCGGCGTATTATAAGTTCTGTTTCGATAATTATAGATTGCTCCAGGTTATTGATTTCTAAGGAATTTACATAAAAATGTTAGCCTAGTATAACTAGTGTTTTTGCCAGAAAATGAAATTTGCTCTTATGCACAAAAAATTTGATTTCTTGACAGCTTTGGAACTAAAGTTCCGAAGTAAAATTGTGTTGGGGTTCTGAGGCAGCCAGAATTTTTTAATGCTTGTTTTTCGGCTTTTTCCCACATGAAATTAAGTGCATAAGCCATTTGAAAGTCCCTAAATAGTTTTGCATGTGATCGGCAATTAAAAGATTGAGCAGAAGGAAGGCATTTGTGGGGAATTCGGCAAACTTTAGCATTTTTGCCAAAGGCTCTTTTTGTTTTTTGCAAAAGATATAGGAATTCCTACCTGTCCAGACGTTTAATTTAGTTATTTTTGTACTCAGCTGGGAGTTTCTTGTGCCCAAAAACCATTCCCTAAAGATAATCGCGCTTTTTCCAGGCCCGGCAGCCCTCCATCGAAATGTCAGCCTTAATTAAAATTCAGATTTTTTACCTACAAATGATTTTTTAAAAGAATAAATACTTCCATAAATAATTTTTGAAGAGCCTGGGCTTTTTTATGATGCAATTATTGACGACATTGTTGGCGGGTTCAGAAACGTTTCGGCTAGAATGTTCTTAATTAAAAATCTTGGGTTTAGCTGGGCTAATGTACAACTATAAATCACGCTCATTAGTAAAGAGAAGTATTTTTTCGGCTTTTTTGGGATGTCTTGGTGCTTTTTAAACTTCATCCATGTCGAAGAAAGTAAAGAAATTTTAATTACGACTCATTTGTCATACATACAGTAACGCAAATCATGACTTCTTCATCAACGTTATCTTTAAAGAAGAAAACGTTCCTGACTCCGAATCAATCAAAATATTATTAGTTCACGTGTAAAAAAATTTAAGTAAAAAAATCATACGTTTTAACTAATAATATCCCTAAATTAATTTAGTCCTGTAGCTAGAAATAATTATTCATCAGGGGAAGTAAATTTAAAAGGGAAAACAATTTCTCTTCATCAATTTCTTATTGTGAGGAATGTAAGCCAAGAATATTTCTTGGACCCAAAAAGCAAATTAATTATTTATGAGACTGAAAACAAGATTCCAGTATGAGAAAAGCTAAAAAAAAGCTTTTAACGGAAATCGTGCAATTTAAAGCGACAGTAGCGCCATCTATTAGCTCTTCACGGAACTAATAGTTCAACCTAGCTAAATTAATTTTTCCTACGTTCTACCTAAAATCTTCAAAAATACTTCTCCCTGTTGCGAAAAGACTTAACATCGCCATTATCATGTTCTGGCTACGGGGTTAAATTCACTGCATTTAAATAGATAAAACTATTCAATGGCGTGAAAATTTATATTCATCTTCACCGCCATTTTCAATACGCCCCCAACTTTAAAAAAATCCTGTTATATATATTTATTGTATAAATTAAGGGCCCGTCTTCGTCTTAAAGTCTTCGAATTTCATAAGTAGATTTTTTTCATCTTCAGACTTGTTCTTTTTTTTATAGAGCTTGGTTAGTTTCAACTAGTTGGCATACGGTAATGTCACATATAGAAGAATATAAAAAAAATGATTTGAAGTTGCAGGGTGTGCGAGGAAATTTCAATGTACTTAGATTTTAATATTCCATTTCGGACAAATGTTAACCTTTTTTTTTATTTCTCGAACACTCTGTATACATTTAGTTAATTAGCTCTAATTTAATCTTTCTTATAATGTTGTAAACTTATATACTAAAAAAACAATTTTGTTGTTTTGATTTTTAAATTTTGACGCTTCGGAATTTAAAAATCGCGGTGGTTCAACAAGATAAAAATTCAAACTGTATAAATCCGTTTTTTTAAATTTAAATGTAAGAAGAAAAAAAAACTAATGTTAATATTAATTAATAATTATATTTGAAAAATTAGTATTCTTTTGTAAAATTGAAAGAAGTTAATTACATGTTTAACATCGTATATTTTAGTGATTGATTGCAGTGTAAAATTCTTCCATTTCGTTTATATTTTTTTCCCAATTTCAATTTACAAAACAAGAGAATTATTAAATAAAAAATAATAAAAATAGTTGTTTTCTTCGTGTTCGTGGCTTGATGTAACTATGAAGGATTCAGGATAGGAAAGATTAGATTATAAAAAAGATTGATTAGGACTGAAATAATTAAGTCAGGCCGTACTTAAGAATATTAAGTGAGCGCGTTTTTTTTTTATGGGTAAGGTTTCGAGTTTCTAATTTTTTTATTAAATTATCAAATTTTTAATCTTTTCCCGTAGATTGAAAATAATTTATTTCGTGAACGCAATTTGAGGTTTATTTATTTATTTATTTAAAAATTAGTCAATATTTTGTTTATATCGCGACATTTTTATATTAGCCAATTTTTTTTTCACTTCAATCAATGGTTTTTTGGGTAGTTTATACCGTTAATCAAAAGATTGGTTAGTATGAAATTTTTGCTATCTTTTTAGGTTGTTAGTTGAAAAATAATTCTTTTTTAAATTCAGTATTATTCAAGCCAGGCTTTTCCGTGATTCAAAAAAATAAATTTTATAATACTAGGAAAAGAAAACATACTCTTGATTGTTCTTTTTTGGTGTGAACCTTATTTTTCATTGATTATTTAAGAGAAAAACTGCTTTGTAAAACTCAATTATTGCTAAAAATAAAATTATGATATTAAATTTTTCTATTTATATTTTTTACAACACATTTAACCTCTGTGAATATTATCATATATACAAAGAACATGAGGAAAATTACTTAAAACTTCTATGAACTTATTGCAGAGCTGATGATCATGCTTATTCAGGATTACTCGTTCTTTTGGGAAATAATCGACTTCCACTGATTGGATATCGTATCCTAAAGCTTCTAACTTCTTAGCTGTCGTTAGCATTACATCAGCTTGACATAAGAATATAAACTGCTTTGTGTTCTTCTTTTCAATTACTCTTGAAGCATTCACACTTCTTAAATCAGGGGTGAGTTCTCTTAACCTCTCCTCGTAACACTTCACTGGTTTTGTAAGGATGGCTCCGTATTTATCAAATTTAGAAATGCCAGTCTGATCGTATTTGCAGGAATGCTCCTGAAGGATAAAATTCATTAAAAACCGGACCTCATAAACGTCTTTCGCTAATATTTCGATTAAAAAAGCACTACATCCAGGTCCTTTGATTTTAAGCACATCCGTCCAAGTTTGTTTTGATTTGGTAAATGCTGCTTCTATTAAATCACGAGGGAGTTTATTGATGGTTAAATGCTGCTTTATATATTTCATATTTATGCGACTTGATTAAAATTTTGAGCTATTAGTCAAAATTAAGAAGGAGAAAATGAAAAATCACATATATTATAATTTTGAAAGTTTTGTTTACATGCAGAAGAAATTCTATGCCGGAAGTGATCAGTTAGTCATTTTTGTTTAGGAATCAAGGTTACGGGGCCCCGATAAAATTTTTCACACGATGAATTCTAGTCAAAATATCGTACAAGATATGAAAATGAATATTTTTTTGCCTTTTAAAGGAGGTCTTTTAAATTTTAATACGAGTGACAAGATAATAAATGATGAAGATGAGTTTTATAAAAGAGAGGATGTATATGCGATTCCACCGAACGGAAATGGAACAAAGTATTTCAAGATGGCGGTCATGGAGAATGGAAGTGATTTCTGAGGAAGTGTGACAAATCTAATTTACGTAAGTAATTCAACATTTTTCCTCTATAAAATCGTATATTTTTTGTAAATTTAATGTTATCAAATATTTGTTCAACTTTACATATTGTGTATAACCGATACAATATGAGGGATTTTCTCCAATTCCTTTACAAACGCATAGCATATTTCATGGTCTTCGGGGGTAAGCGTCACCCTCTCAAGCGGTTGAAATTTATAGGCAGAACTTAAAATTTTATACCCCAAACGTTCTAAAATTTTCTTCGCTTTCATCGTATTCGCAAGCGGAATAATAAATTGTAATTGATTGCTCTGTGTAACTTCTCGAATTTCTTCAGCTCCAGCAACGGCCCCGTGCACCTGAGCCCGTTTCAATTTCTCCGCCGTATTAGCCATTGGCTCCGTTAATAAAACTCCTTTCATTTTAAAATGTTCAATCACGGAATTATCGAATGAAAATATTGATCCTTTAATGGCGTCTTCTAATTCTTCCGTCATCATTTTAAAGTCGCCCGCATTTACTTCTAGTAAATATGCGGTTTTGCCCGGTCCCCGTATTCGTATTAATTCCGTTCGATCGGGGACTTTACGGGGGGCGGTATATTTATCGTAATTTGCAGCAGCAGCGGCTTTTTTCGCTTCATCTTTTGTTAATTTCTTCTTGGGTTCGGGAGGTGGAACGAACGGTTTATGGGCTTCTTTAAGCTGTTTAAGTTTCAATTCAAGCTGGAGTTTTTCGATAATGCTGGGTGCACTTTGCCGACGAGGCTTTTGATTGTACGTTACGGTGGACACGTTTCGCTGGATTAATAAATTAAGAAAACATTTCCGAAGCATCATGTTTAATTTATCCTGGCACTGAAATTTTGATCATTTTTTTCGGAATTTTTCACACGTTAACGCATGTTTATGTTTGGATTTTTATCTTTCAGCTTGTTTTGGGCGAGACGGAATGTGGATTTTAGAAGGCGGAGGTTTTGATTTTGAAAGATGGAACAAAGAACGGAGAATGACTGAGACAAGTATCCCTGCTGGTTAAATTTGAATGGACTTAGCACTGCTTGAAAATTTTACTCGAAAAGGTTTCCTGAAGCATTAAATTGAAAATTTGCATCGTTGAATTAAGGAGAAATTATGACTGCTCGACTAATTCAGGTAAAGTATTTTAGAGATATACATTTCAAGTTAAGTTTCTTATAGGATTATTGGATTAAGGATTAAGAAGGAAATTCATTTTGAGGTTACGAGAAAATTAATTTTTACATCAACTTAACCTTTCTATTTCCTTTTTAAATTCGAACAAAGAGTCGTTTAATTTTATAAATAATTGTAAGAACGCAACACTAAAAAATTTTTCACCTTTCGTGAGTGTCGTCATTCTTCTCAGTCGTTTTATTAAAAAACTTTTCGTATCGTACCACAAACCGACAGCTAAATTTCCCATAGTTAAACATCCACACCGTGTTAAAGTACTACAATTTAGTATTTTAACCCGATCGAAAGTAAATGTTCCTTTGCGTTTGTTAATATTTCAACAGGTCGGTTAATTGTTAAAAAAATTAGTTGCTTTTGCTGGAAAGAAAACGATAAAAAAAAATACTAGGGAAATCAGGTGAGGGATTTTTTCGGTTTTCGATCGGATTAATATCAAACCCACGCTATAATAATATATAGGTTTTCCAGACCTAAATGGCGCATTGCATTATCAGTTCATTTGCCATCACTGTGTCTGTTATCACGTAGCCAAAAAATTCTTTGAGGTTAAAAAAATGAAAAGAAAAAAAAGTCTTTTGTTTAGGTTATTCTCCCTTCATCCTTTCTCAATACGCAGTCGTTAACTTTCTCGAGTAATAATTTTTGCTATGAAAATGATGAATGGCTCGGGCATGATGAACGCTGTGAATTAATTCTTCGTCTGATTTAATTTTAATAGCATTTTCTGTTTTTCCAAGCTTTTGTGTGTACGTCCTCAGCGCGCGCTCAGCCCAGGTCTGAGGTCGTGGAGGTTCACGGGTGATTCCGTGGCTTCTCCTGTCCAAATAATCAAGGACGTCATCGTAGTAATTTTTGCGGTAATCGTAAATGTAGCTATATTGAAGGAATCTCGGCCTCACCCAGTGCCTAAAAATATTTTTTTTTATTAAAAGAATCATAATGCTGTTAATAATTTATGGTTAACGTACCTGAAATAAACAGGTTGGTTGACGTCTCTCTTTTTCTTCTCTTCTTCAACAGGTTGGTCCCCAGCAGGTGCTCCTTCGCCTCCTTCAGCTGGAGGGGCGCCTTCGCCGCCTGCTCCACCTTCGGCGGCTGGTGCAGCTTCCGCCGGAGTTTCTGAATCGTCAGCTCCCCATTGAGGTTCTTCTTCGTCCGCCCACATTGCTGAAATAAAAAAGAGAAAAAAAAGCATGAGACCTGTCATTTTTTATTAAGCTTCATTATTTATTCGTAGAAACGTAACCACAAACAACGATGAGATATTTAATTTAATAGGAAAAAAAATATAATTATTTCATTGGAAAACGCACGTCAGTGTGGGAAATCGGATAATATGTCTGAACAACTGCAAAACGGTCTCTCGTTTCAATTTTTTCTTTTTAATTCATTTGTTTTCATTAATATTTTTTTTTCCGGTCTGGTCTTTTAATTAATGATCTTTTTGAGGATGAAAAAAAAGTAAAGTATGATTTTTGGGACAGTGAAAAATTTAAACGTTTGCTAATTGTCAGATTTGTTTAATTGTGGAGATTAAATGAGAATAAATCTGAGTGAGATTCGTTAATTTTTCAAAAGATGAGGTTTTTAAAAATAGATAGGCCGTGTCGTTGGGTTAATGTTTCATTTCGGGGGGAAATGTTCATGGTATTAAGTAAGGAGCTAATTAGTAAAAAAAAAAAAAAAAAAAAAAAATGGAGGCCACAGAGCCTGCTGAAGGTCATTGAATAAAACATCAAAGCAACTTTAGCTGAATATTTTCAAAGTTTGACTAAAGCCCATTGAATTAATTTTAATAAGGCTCAGGTTGCTGCCAACACGATCTCAGCTCGAAGTCGGACTGTAATGAAACTTCAATTGCTTTAATTTGACTTATAGTTTGGCTTTAGGATTTTTAACTAACAACGATTCCCTTTTATTTCACAGATTTACCATCATGGCGGATACTTTTTCCTGCGATTTTATTAAACTCCATCTTCAAATCAGAAAGTATGCCCCACCCAGCTTTGTCAACCGAAGAAAAAACCTAAGAGCTCCTTTGACAGAAAAGAGTTAAAAAGTAAATCATACTTAGCTTGGGAATGGTTTATTGGACTCTTAATTTGGAGCTAGCGAAGTTATCGATAAAATGTTTTAAATTTGGTGAGTAATTTTAATTTTTTTGATATGTGAAATTTTTCAAATTCCGAAACGGATTTTTTAAATTTTAATAAAAATTAATACTGGCCATGTGCTCATGATGATCGCTCTGCTTGTTAGTCTTAAGTCAGTCGATATCAGCTGAGTGGCAAATGAACCATAGCTCCGTTTAAATTGTCTAATCTTTCATTGATTAAATTTTTTGCCTTTTTTGACGAATTTAACAGTTTTTTTCTTCCTGACAAATTTCTAGTGTCGCTCCTGATTTAGATTGGGCACCAACAAAAATCTTATCTCTATTTTGAAATATTTTTATTACTATCAAACTAATTTCAAAAATTTATTCTCCGTGAACATGATATTCTACAAAAAAAAAATCTCAGTGATATCTAAAAATACTATGGCCATTTATTTCATCAAAATCGTTTAAAAAAATTTTCCCGCCCTTGATTTATTCTGACTTGCTGTTTCAAATTTTTAGGTGAAAAACAAATGTTACACGGTTTGTGACACGTTGTGGGTGCTCGCTTATGGCCTCGACAATGAATCACCCACCTATGCATCAACGTCCGTTTTTTTTTAAAAAACAACATTCAAAGTTCCAGTTATATTCAAGGTTAGTTTTATTTTTAAAATTTTTATAAAAAAAAATAAATGCTCGTCGGCGAACGCTCAGATTTTTTTGAATGAAAAAGAATTTGCAAAGAATGAATTTGGTTTGAAAGAAAAAAGGCAGAAGAAGAAAAAAACGTCAACGGTGATTCATTAGAATAGAGTAGAAAATAGTCATCAAGGCCTTTGTTTCGTCCCGTCGACCGTCCCCCGGGTAAATCAATATCAATTTTCTTTTATTGGCAACTGTTTTAAACAAAAAGAAAAAACCCGCTAGATAATTTTAAGAAGATGGGGCAAGTCATGCGAATAGTAAGAATTTACCTTGTTTAATTTCGTATTTCGGGTTGGAGGTTTTCGGTTCAATTCAAACCGGGGAAATTTTTTTTCAAACAGAAAATTCCTATTTTTATTTTTAAAAAAATTTCAAATAAAAAAACTATTTTTAAAAATTTTAAAATTCAAAAATGATTTCCTAAGACCAATTAAGGTTAATTGATCATTTTCCCTCCAAAAATTTTTTAAAAGTTCACGGCTCACCTTATCTCAGGATTAATCCAAATAAACAATGCAACCAACCACTAAAAAATGCAAACAACCACTTAACGAAAAAAAAAAAACACAAACGTTTAGGTGAATGAAGTGGTGAAGAATAATGAAGCCTCAGTGAGGATGTAATTTAGATTTATAATACTTTTCGAAAAGATAAAGGGGCTGGGAGCCAAGATGGCCGACCGCCAAACTAGAAGCTGGTGCAATATCGTTTTAAAAAAATTAATCACCAAAATCCAATGACCAATTAGGCATCTCTCTCTGCCTCCTTAATTATTTATACATCAGCTTTTAAGATTACTCGAACTCTTTTTCAAGGCCGAACTCTCCCGACAGGGTGAATTTATTGACGAAATAAAAAAAGCGAAAGGCAAGGCTGAATATTTTTCGAAAAATCTCCCACGATTTTTCTTACCTGGTTTAAAAAAATGCAAATACTGTGACCTAGTCCTTGCCTTTTGTCTTTTTTACCCCAACGTGTCATCAGTCATCCGGTTTTTGGACGGGTTCTGCCGTAAGAGATTGACGTTCGTACTCTAAAGGATTATCAATGTCATAAAGCTTTTTAAAATATTGCCAAGCTTATTCTTGTTTCGTTATTTTTTTTATTTCACCTGGTTGATGTGTATTTTGGATTATTTTTTAGCGGATTCGTTTGTTTGCAAGTTCTCTGACCCAGTGCTTTTGTTTTTTCGAAAGATCTTGATGATAAAGTGCGTTGCTTTCATAAATACAAGGAGTTGTATGAATGGAAGGTTTTTGACAGTTAAAATCTTTTTTTGACAGGGAAATTGTCTTTTGCATGACCCATACGGGTTTTAGTTTTTTTTCCCAACTGACGTATTGAGTTCAGAGTTTAGGTTGGTGAGTCATGATAGATAACTAACTAAAATAAAAGTTTGAGATGAATATGAAAAGGGGAAAAAAGTATTGAAAATTAAAAGTGCTAGAACGCAATGTGGACATTTAAAATTTAGCTGAAGATAGGGGAGAGAAGACATGTCTTTTAGGATGGCCATGCAAAGGGACTGAGGAAATGATTTTAGCTTCTTCTTAAATCACCTTCTACTAAAGTCACTTCTGGCCCAAAATTTCAGGTGGAGGCCAAATTTTTTGGGGGTCTATGGGCACGAATAGGTAAAAGGAACTACTCCAGTTCTTTGTACACTCCAAAGTCTAAAACAGCTGCAACCCAATGAGTGTCACTCAATGGTGTATGTTGACTGTAGTAAGACCAGGAATGGATTGAATTCTCTGGCTCCAAGCAGCAAGGGGTGAAAATCGAAAGAGAATCCGAGTCAAATTCGACGTTGATTTTAGGATTTTCCACCAAAAGTCTTAACATCGATTCACCGCGAACCCTTTTTCGATTTCCACCTCTTGCTGCTTGGGCATTTAAAATTTGTTCAGAATCAGATCTTTGAACTCATTGTACTTGTTGAGACGGTGGCAGTACTCGGTTGAGAACTTTGTCTAATTGATGATCCTTTATTTTTTTGCAGGTACTTCTCACCAGAATAGTTCGCTAGAGCTTCTATAGACTCTGATAGCACGAATTTGTGTTAGTTGAGCTTACAGTCAAAGTCACTTCACAGTTTAGCTGAGTTTCCGGTTCAGTTCAGACCAGCTTAGTGCTTATGGGATCCAATATCGCTGGTAATTTATAGTCACACTATACATTTGATTGGCCATGCTTAAAGAGCCTAACATGGAGTGGATACTTCGATGAATTATCTGCTACATAGTTGTACGCCATTTTGAAAACTGGAAGCTGCCATGATCTTGAACACGGTCTTCCAGGTCTTGCAATTTGGGGGCTTGTGTTGTGACTCCGATTTTGAATACGGAAATAGTTCATGTTCCGCCACTAGATGGAGCGAGTGTCGTAGCAGCCAGCCAATCACAAGCCAGAAAAGTTATGTTGGACATTACTAATGGATCTCTAGAGCGATCAATTTTATTGGTCGGCCGCTGGTACACTAGTGCAATTTGCATGAACTAAAATCGGATTCAATTTCGAAGTCAGAGTTGCCATGGAGATCAACAAGAGTTTCAAGACCTGGAAAACCGTGATCTCGAAAAAATAGCTTAAAAATAGTTAACGTTCCAAACACAGATACCGCTTGTTGCACACTATCACAGAATACTTCAAGTATACAGAAGAAATCAGTCACATGTCCACTTCCTATTAGGATCCCTAGTCATGCCTTACCAGCTAACTAGCTGAAATAATTAGATTGTCTATCTCCACGAAGGGCAATTGGCTTTCAGTTACCGAATTCTCTTCTCATCAGTTAAAAAAAGCTTATCAATAATGACTGAAAACGAGTCTAGAGAGTCCCCCATTGCTGAGGGCAACATGAGTCCTTTATGTTGGTAAACGTAAACTAGTTGGAAATCATTTGTAGCCATCCGCAAAAAATCAAAGCGCGAGCGCGACAGTGCAAACTCGCAAGCGCGCAAATAATTGGCCGCTTGGATGCAATAATGATGCAATGATGCATACGCGCGTGTTCATCAGCTGACTTCAGCACTATTGATGCCAAGTAGGGCGCATTGCGAAACTCGCGCTTAAGTCAACCTGGCTGTTTTTTTTAAATTCCATTCCGACCTAAAAACTTGCCTCGCTTCCATGACAAGTAGCACTATCTTAGTATTTCTCGTCTCCGCAGCTTTAAGCCCATTTAATTAAAACGGTTTTGAGGCTGCTGGAATTGCCCGAGCGTTTGATTTTTTAGAAATTTCAGTCATTCATTATAAGGTTTCTGACTTTTTAAAAAGCTCGGGCGACTTTGGTCTTGCACAGATATTCGCGCATGTCTAAACTCTTTTTTGTGGGTTTCAGTATGTAGACTATTTTTCAATGAATTGCTTTCATGGACTGATAAGGAGTGGTTTTTATTTATCAGACTATTTTTCATTCTCGCGAAAATTTTTTGAACTCGCTAGAGATTCACCTTCACTGTTGAACTCTTTAGTTTTTATATTCAAATTCGAAATAGGCGGTTTAGTCGATTGTGGAATGTATTAGTTCGAAACAAAGTAAAATTTTTTAAAAGAAATTCGTAGTTATGTAATATTTCTATGAAGTTTGGCCGTTTGATTTTAACCTGCAAACTTGTAACAATTGCCCACAAAAGAATTTTATAAATTTTTTTACTAAAATCAAAAAACAAAAGTTCGAAAAAAAAGGAAAATTAACATCCTTGCGAGAATGTCGTGACATTAAGATTACATAACAATTAATTTTTTTTTCTTAAATCCCAAAACCAAACGTTTTAAAAAAAATTCACAGACGGCAAACAATTTGGCAGCTCTTGGTCTTTTTTTTTTATCATTCAGCAAAAAACCCACAAAATGAAATTCAAATCTAACAAAATATCATTTTTTTCCCCCGTCTCTCCTTTTACAATTAATTTTAGCAAGTCAAAATTCGCTAACATTTCTGGGGTCCAAAGGACACTTCATTTTGGCTCCCCATCTCCCATAACAAGACATGACGTTTGGCCGTTACACAAACAACATGCAGAAAAAAAAAGAACAATCGACAGTCGATATTTGCACAAACATTTTTTTGGCTTCACCTACTTTTTTTTTTTTAAATCACTTTTTTAAAAATTATTAGCACTGGAGATTTTTTGTTTTAAATTTGAACCGTTAAACACAAATTTGACATTCAACAATCATACTAACCTGTGCAGTTTATCGATATCCCTGGCAGCAATCAGCAATGCTAACCGACTGATTGCTCTTGGTCTTTTCCACGGCACACAACGACTCCCCTCCCCGCTCCTTTTTTTTCTTCTTTCTCTTCTAATCTTCCCCTCTTTTTCCCCTCTGTAAGGGCTATTAATTTATTTTTTTTTTATTTATTTATAAACATAAGATAACCTTGAAGGTATTATTTTTATACTTAGGTATAAACTAATTTGCTGAGCGATTAAGTTTTTGATTTTTTTAAAAAAAAAGGAATTTCACGGGTCACGCTCGGCATTGTTGCCTTTTAATTCCCGAAATTTCAACGAAAAAATTTCGGTTTAATATTAATGATTATTAATTTATTTAATAAAAAAGAAAGGTTTGTGTGTGCGGTTTGGCGCGCGTGGCAAAAATGATGTCATAATATATCGAAATAGTCAACAGTTCATTTACTTTTTAATTATGAGTGTCACCTTCTAATAACCTGCCGCTGTATATTTATGATTAGTTGAGGTTGTGATTCCCATTTTTGAAATTCCTAAAAGTTTAGGTTTCGATGTTTACAAATGCGGTTTTTGCATAATTAGGATTTACCCTAATGTTACATAATCGTTGCGGTTTGTACTGCCAAATTAAAGCAATTAAAAGCGATTATAATCGGGGAATTGGGTCAAGGAGATTTAAAAGGTAACTGGGGGATTTCTTTCCAAACCGTATTTATTAATTCTTTTTTTTTTTTTTTTTGATTTTCAGGTTGCTGAAATCGGCGGGTGAAGTTTATGGTTCTGCAGAATTTCCCGACAGCTGAAAAAAGTTGCCCGCGAAGCAGTGCGGACGATTCGACGTTTTAACTATTTATAGGACGCAAGTCTCCGGTGTTGTCTTAATTATTTTTATCTGGGGAGAAGAATTTCACTAATTTACTGTGATGGCCAATGACGACTGACGAGCAGGGAGATGCTTTGTTATCAGGGACGGATTGGATAAGAAAAAAATTCGGGATTGGCGTTTGAAAAAGGTGAGGATTCTATAATAATGATTAATGTTTGAGATTAATTTGGGAGGGAGGGTCTGGTATTGGTGAGGAAGAAGGGATTGTTTTGATGATGAAGAGTGATTTGAGGAGGGGTATTCGAAAATGAGCGACTACGGACTTGTTTAATGCCCTTGAAAATTTTTCATAATCCCTAAACATTGTTTCTGGTTAATTACCAAAGGAAATTGGTAAATTGTTAGCCAGGTAACTGTCTGAATCGTCAAAGTTTTTTTTTTTTTTTGATCTTGTCAAAAGAGCCGAAGAAAATGTCTAGATGAAATCGAGGATAATAAATGAGAGTTGACAAATCACCGCTAATGAAATTGTTCGTTAAATTCTTTTCGCCAATTCGTAAAAATTAAATGCAGTCTGAAGGTTTTGATGTAATACATTCGTAATTGAAAAGGAGGAAAAGTTGAACCGTAAGTCTTAACTTTAAATTGACGTTTAGGGCAGCTTGCTTAGTGATGCGCACAAGATCAAGAAAGTCTTGCAATTTTGCCTCTGGAATTTGGTCCTTGCTATTTTGTCTTTAAAATTTTTTTCTCTGGAAATTTATCTCTACTTTCCATTGTTAAACTTTGTCTGTGCAATTTCACTTTTGAAATTTTTTCTTAGGAATTTGGTCTCTGGAAATCAGTCTCTGCATTTTTTGCCTGTAAAATTTTATCTTTAGAATTTGGTCTTTGGAATTTTGTTTCTGGAATTCAACCCTTACATTTTGCCTCTTCAATTTTGTCTCTTCAGTTCAATCTCTGGAATTATATCTCTGCAATTTTACCCTTGTAATTTCGTTACCGCAATTTCATGTCTTTAATTTTGTTTCGTCTTGGCTCAAACATTTAAAATACAACGGGAAGTCTTGCGGTATTAAAGACTAACTTTTCCCACATTAACTATTTGCTACACATTAATTTTTCTCATCGGATTCAAAGAAATAAATTATTATTAAAAAGGTCAAGCAATTATAAAGATATAAATTTATACGAAAATCAAAACAAAATATTAAGAAATGCTTTTCTGTGCTACAAAGCATAAAATATTCACAAAGCATCAAATTAAGCCTTGATATAATTAATTACGTAACAGATTAAAATAAAGAAATTTTTATAAAAAGAAGTTTAATTAAAAAAGCTCAGGATCTGCAACCCGCAAAGCTTTGATGATTAGCACGAGGCGCTCATAAGGAGAAATATACCAACTTTGAATATTTTTGTCACAGAAGCCTAATCTAATCATCCAAAATTTCTTAGCAAGTTTAGAAAAATTTTGGTGGCAGCGAAAAATTTTGGTAGAACATTATTTTATTGAGTTGACTTTTTTTTCCAGGCCAAACATTTTTTCTGAGGGATGCGAAAAAAGTAAATTTTTCTTTCTTTAAAAAACAAAGAGCTTAATGTCGTTTTTCCCCATTAGCCTCTGACCTTTTGGGTAAAAATAAATAAAGAAAGAAAAAATGATGAAAAATTCTGTGTTTTCTGAAAAAAAAAAATTTACTAGAATTATTTAAAACAAGAATAAGTTATCGGGACGACAACTAAATTCGTGGCAAATTTTCAGGGAAATAATTTGTCCTTTACAAATCTCGATGACATTTTTATTTTAAATAAAACAAACAAATCTCACTTGAATGGCATTAATCTCTTACAATGTCAACTTGCAACAAGTTTCCAATTCTTTTTTTTCTCTTTTCTCGTAATTCTTAAACTTGGCACTTTTCTCAAAAAAAACTTTTGACTTATTTTCTTATCGCATCACGCGAATGCATTACAATTTGCATAACCAGAAAATAAAAAGCCCAGACGCAGCCGTGATAAATTTTCCCTTTAAATGTTTAAATTCGCAAATTTCCACGTAGGTGGCGCTTGGTTTTTTGTTTATTGCCAAAACTCCTACATTTAAATAATATCAGTCGTGAAATGGTGAATTATATGAACATCACGCCATGTTTTTAAGATATTTATTAGAGCCGATTAATTTTTCTCGTGCGAGGAAAAATTTTTACGCTTGAGTTATTTTTTTTACTCGAAGGGAAGATGATATAAGCTCACGCCCATGATTTTCCTTTAGCCAAAAAAAAAAAAAAAAAGGAAAACAACAAACCTTTGGTTAAGCAGATACTGATCTCATCCAGGGGCCTGTTTTGTTCTGTTTATTATTCTTGGGACACAAAGCTTTCGACTTACGGGATTCAGGCCTTCAAATCAATCAAAATGGCAAAGGGATATTTTTAAAGTTAGAATGGTCAAAACTGGATATTCGCCAATTTCATTCTCTCTCTGTTATCAAGTTTCAACCCATTGTTATTATTTTTTTTATTTATTCTGTTTTTCTTTTTCTTTTTTATTATCTCTGGTCGGAGTGGAATTTTTGCAAATTAACCAAAGCAGGTTAATAATGAACACTTTTGGCACGCTTACATTTTATTTTATTTTTTTTTTGCTGGCGTTCAAAAAAATTTAATTTAAAAAAAATCAACGGCTTATTAGCTATTGTAAATAATTGATTTTTATAATTATTAATGAAAAAACAAATATCAGAGGGAGTTAAAGAAAACCCGCCCAAAATTGTAGTTGACTAGACAAAAGACTCATCGACAGTTGACAGATGTTAAAAACATCTCATTTATTTTTGGCCAGAACCCATAAGTTCGTCAATCTTAAACTAGACGACCTCATTTCGGCTGTTGACACATTAGCCCCTTTTTTATCGTTCGATTTTTCTGCCCTTTTTGTTTCTTCCGCAATCGCTGATTGAAGATTTTCCTGGGAGGAAAAGAAGGAACATTACTAACATTTCCCTCCTCGAAAATAACTTTTTTTAAAATATATATTTGTCGTATAATCATTTTATACATAATTTACATGATGAAAAAAAAAAAGCATTTCGATCAAAAACTTGTATATATTATATAAAAAAGTAAAAAGCAGGTGTTGTTTTTAGTAGCCAGTGCATTTTGCAATTTAAAAAAAAAAAAATCCTGGCTCTAAGGGGAAAGAGCTGGTTTAACTAATCGATTGTGGCTTACACTAAAATAACAGTGGATTCCTTATTTTTTTTTTCTTCTTTGGAATATGCAAGTTATTTTGCAGTAATTCCTCCTTCCTATTGGCAATACTCCGAGGAGCAACGACCATGTTGGATCATAAATAACCAGACTGCTATTTTAACACTTTCCTTTTATAAAACCGTATAAATATTTTTTTTATTAATTTTTTTGTGCAGGGTACGGGGTGGCGAAGATGGAGAAACGAGCGAAAATAGCGAAGACGGTTTTATTGGAATCCTTGAGGTAAAAACGTCTGTGAGTCTCCCAAAATGCGAGAAATGGGCCAATTTAGTTTTTCGAATTTGAAAGCTGCCGTTTATCATGAAGATATTTTTACTTGACCTTTGGTTCAAATCCGGAGACTTCCGTATTTAATATCCAACGCGGTTAAATAGTTAAATATTTTTTTTATTTATTTAAAATGAGGATTTTTGGTCGAGTGAATGAAGCTTTGGAGTATTTTTAGAAAGTTGAGTGGTTCAAGGGATGAAATAGAAGAAGAAAAATCTAGACAAGGAGAAGTAGAATTTAGGCAGAAGAAAGTTGTGGAGGAAGGGGAGAGAGAAAATAGGGGAATAAAATGGCTAAGATTTTGACAGCGTTAAAAATTTAGAAAAGACGGAAGGAATTTTAATTTTTGGTATAGGGCCCCAAGAGCAACAAATAATTTTCCAGTAATAAACTTCTTATTTTCTTTTAGATTCCTCGGTTGAATGGATTGGACTCATAGGCGTTCGAGCTTGGCCAAATGTTTATTCACTGGACACTGCAGGGCGTATATTACAAAATGTAATATACAGATTCTAGGAACATACCCAGTCAAGAGATGTCAAAAAGAAAAGCCTGAAAAAAAAGTAAGTCTTTCAGCGGGAAAGTAATTTTGCACTAGATAAAAAGCTGTGAAAAGTTGAGGAAGAGACCTCGAGTAAACATTCTTAGGGGGGCGCTCTTGACATTGCTATGCCACTGCTCAGAGTCAGTCTGCGAAATCATCCCCGGATAATAGGGTAGACGATGTTGCACAAGACCTAGCAACAGCTAAATGGCAATAGGTTGGATTTTTCGCTAAAGAAGATCCAAAAAGATACATTTCGGAGCAGTAAAAGGACACCATAGCACATGAAAAAAAAGCATCGGGTCCTAAAAGCAATGCTATGACATCAAGTTGGTGTCGGATCTTCGGAGGATGCAGAGATCCCAAAATAAAGAAGTCTGGCAAAAATTGAGATATATACATTCAAGAGTGGATTGAGATAGGTTAAAAGAAGAGAAGTTTTAGGAGACTAAAGCCAACATCAGGTAAAACTTTTGATAGTTTTATTGAGGTTAGCTTAACCCTCCACGTGGACATCCACCTCTCGAAGAAGATTGCGAATAGGGAAAGAATAGACTAACGCTTAGTTCTAAGGAAGAAGAAGCTTGGCTCTATAAGTCTCAGATAAATTTCTGCTGTTTATCTCAGGTGTTAACACTGCTGAAATTAGCTGATACCGGCCAATGTACTCTCTTCTTGAAGAAACGCCAACTTCCTGAATCGGAGGAGGCAAAAGGTAAAAAATTTTTACCTACCCACGCTACAATCATTCTTCTCTTGACATCTTTTCAAATTTTCTCAGGAAGGCCACTTCAACGGAAGGGAACTTGGCATTCCTCGCCTGCCCTCTACCTTAAGAAGCGCCTCGGATACTTCACCCTTTGGGGCAGTTGCGGGATTCCTATTAATATCAAAAGAATACCGCAGTGAACTTTATAAATTCACTTTTCCGGGCGCAACTAACGAAGCCCTTTTAGTTGATTATTAAGTTATAATTTCTACCTCAACAGAAAGTTTTTAGTTAGCAATTTAAGCAAAACTTAAACCTCCCATTATAATTTTCGCTCTTTCTCACACCCCGTACACAATTCTCACAAATCATTTTACCTTAAAATGACACTACTTTCTTCTCTGACTGGATCGAACTTTTAACCCTCACAGCCGAATGAAGTGTTTCCTTTGAACTAGCTTCATTTTCCTGTACTAAAGCTTTCAAATCTCTCACTCGTTTCTCTCGGGCAGCTCCACGGTCCGCTAACGCTTGCATTTCCACTTCCAAATCATCCAACCTTGCTCTTGATTTTTTAGCCCTGGCAGCAGCTGCGACTTGAGCCGAACTCTCCTCCTCGTCATCGAGCACGTGTCTTCTTCCCGAGCCCGATTTCAACGAAGTCCATCTCGTTAATTGATCATTATCGTTCCCCTCGTTTGCTGTGATTTTCAAAACTCTACGTTTACCTGTGATACCTTCTTCCTCTAAAGCCGCCCTCGTTTTACCGGAAAGCCCGACGCTTTCTATAAGCTTATCTGAAAACTCTAACTTCGATCTTAGATTTGATTTTCTTGAACTTAAATTACTTTCGATTTCGTCTAAATCGGATTCTGCTGCCCTTGCGGCCCTTGATGCTCTAAGTCTTTTCATTGATGCGGCTAAATCTTCTTCGATTTCATCATCGAATGCTGATGATCTCAATTGTCTAGGCGGGGTTCGTTCTTTCTGGATTCCATTTTTAATTCGACTTTCGAATATCGAATCGAATTCTCCAAGTAACGCGGATGAGTTTGTTTTTCTTTTTGGTAGGTCTGCGAAAAATTCGTCGTCTTCTAGCTCTCTCATTGCGGTTCGCGGTGATGGCAATTCGACTCTTTCCCTTTCTCGATCTAACGAGGCTCGTAATCCCCCGATCGCTCCATTTGTAGCCGGTTCTGAACTTAATGTCCTTCCATATTTCCTATCTAAATTGTCTAATGTTGATTTGTAGTAGCTTTGTCCGGCGTTGTAGTTACTTTCGTAGACTTTTGTCCTGGGACGGCTTAGTAAAGTCCTATTTTTAGACATTTCTCGTCTGGAAAGAGAAAAATGATTGACTTGATTATTTATTTTCCAAAAAGATTTTTGGGATTTTCTAGAAGATTGTTCTTGAATGTTCTAGAAACTTCTTTATTGTAATAATTTTGAACTTCCCAGAAACTTCTAGACAGTTCCAGACTTAGAGAATAGAATCTTTTCGGGATTTCTTTTACAAAATTATTTCTAAAAATTAAATTTTATCATTGCTAAATAATCTGCAAAAAGCAAGGAATATTTACAACATTTTTGATTTTTGTTGTAAAGTAATATTTCTTTACAGAAAAAATAATCCTTTGGACAAAAATTTAATTTCTTTTGGCAAATATCAGATTCAGCAAAAGAAAAATTTTAGTAAAGGTTTTGTATAAACTTTTCAAATTACAAACACGTCGTTGGATTAAAATTTTAACAAATATTTAATAGAATAATATTATAAAATTCTTTTAGCATAGCCAAGTTTAGTTTAGAAATATTAATTATCTTAATTTTGAAAATTTAATAATTTTTATTTATTTTAAAAACTTTTAACAAGTTCAAGTTTAGTGGAAAAAGTTAACCTGTAGTATTTCGCTTGCCTAGAATAATTTTGTTCTAAAAAAAAATCTATGTTTAGCTTATAGATAGTAAAAAGCAGATATCACAAAATTATTTTCGACCAACGATTTTTGGTATCTTAGTTTCCTCTTTTACTACGCAAATTTTGCAACTGAATTTATACAACAATTAATTAAGCCATTCGTCGCCTTTTAAAGCTTGCTAATTAAGACATGTTAATAAGCAATGTAAATCTTCATTTCGGGGGCTATCGGGAAGGCGGCACAAATGCAAAGGTGTTCGTTCGCAAAACAGAAATTCGATTTCGTCACTAATCTTGTGTAATTTCAATTTTGGCACGTTTCCATTCTAATTTAAAATGCTGATATAAGACATCCAGCGTTTAGATTCTGATCTTCCATTTTATATGTGACCATCCGAAAAATTTTTAAAATCCGAATGATCGCTTATCAGTTGATCTCTTATTTTTTTTATTCAGAGAAAAAAATATTTTTAACGAAATAAAAAAAAAACCTTCACTTTTATTTATAGATTAAGCTCTTGAAAACCGTTTTTCTTCTTTTCCTTAACGCTATCTTTAACCCATTCAATTACTCAGAATAAATCCCCGATTTCGTTTCCCGTTTTTTTATTTAGCATCGACGATGACAAAAAAAAATGACGAAACCGGAAAAAATCCCCGAGAGAAAAATTTTTTATTTTTGGTAAAACCTTCGGATTAATGTTGATCATTCTTAGCTACAATTAAAATTAAGAAGAAATTTTATTGACGTAAAAAAGAAGAGTTTCGAATGTGGAAGGTCACAATTTTTACAACCGTGCCAATGATATAAAAAGTATTAATCGACGGACGAAAGATTGAGAAATCTGGCAGTGGCCAAAGAGCGATGGGGGATTCCTTTTTCTTAATTTAATTAATTATTTTTTTGAACTGCCACAGGTATACATCACCAATAATAAAAAAAAAAAAGAGAAAAATGATATAGCGAAAAAACTTACGACTCGTGCGTGTGTTATGTATTTTGAAAAAAAATCCTTAGCGAAAACTTTAAACTACAATGTTCATCGTACTGACTCCCGTCCTAAAATAAGTTTTTTTCTTCATTTCGCGCGGACGGAACAGCTCATAAACGCCAAGATTGTTTTATAACGCGGACGCATCTTTACCCATTTTTTTTTAATTTTTTAGGACGTGTACTTTCTGCATTAAGGAAAAGAAAAAAAAATTTGCCGCCCTAAATAACTTGATTCGAAGGAATGTTGCATTTTTCGAAAGATTGCGCAGAGGGAATTATTTTTTTTTTTGAAAGGGGTTGATGTTAATTAATTCGTTTGGAATTTTTAAAATTTTACGGCCACTTGAAAATTTTCGAAATTTTAAAATTGGAAAATAAAAAAGAAAATAATAAACAAAGTCGTTTGGCTGGTGAAATTGAAATGTTTCTGGCAGTGATTCTTGGATTATCCATTTTTCAATGTAATTGGACTTTTTCTTTTGATTTTTGAAGAGGATAAATGTAAAAAAGTATTTTTTTTGATAATAAAAATTTTTTTATTTGAGCTCTTTTTGCGGTTATTTAGTATAATTTATAGTGCAAGCTCCCTAGGGCGGACTTACTTTTTAATATGCTTAATCAAAGGGAAATAATTAAATTTGAATGGGCAATAAATGTTTCTTGCTAAATTTCTTTCTACAAATTATTTTTTTTATTTCTGTTTTAGATTTTGAAGAGATTGACAGCTGTGCATCCTCTGGCTGGAATATATAATTAATGAGTGACGGCCTTGCTGCATCAAGCTCTGTTTGGACTTAAGGGTTAGTAGAAGGTAGAAGTAGCTACTTTATGGCCAGGAACTTAATTCTTTTATCGACTCATTACAGGTACTAGCAGGAGTAATGATAGTTCTTGATGTAATTAGTGCTAGCGCAAAAGTATTGGAGGAGTACTATCTACTGCATTCGTTTTATTTGCCAAACAAAAGGCAAGGCATTAAAGAAAAATAATTGGGAGGAAAAAGTTTCATAAGTGCGACCTTGCGGAAAAGTTAGCGAAGC
This sequence comes from Liposcelis brunnea, assembly GCA_023512825.1. Lineage (NCBI taxonomy): Eukaryota > Metazoa > Arthropoda > Insecta > Psocodea > Liposcelididae > Liposcelis > Liposcelis brunnea. The sequence goes on from CM042073.1 coordinate 21,505,084, forward strand.
TGTACCCCTGATATAAAAAATGGTAAGCTTTAATTAAAATCACCATCTTATATTTTAATCCTCGAGACGATGACTTTGCACGTGAAGTCCAAAAGTTTTACTTAAAAAATCAGCTCAAACAAAAATTATTACGGCTCAATCCAGCTCAAACCTAGCACAAACGATTCCGATGCTTACCTCCGTCAAATTCACACCTGGTGGATATGCCGTGAAGCTATAGCGTCGCCATATTGATGATATTCGTTATAAACTTTCGCCCTTTGCATCTCATACAAAAATTAATGCGGCTCAAAATTCGGCCAAATACAATTCGTAGATTTTCATTCCTCCTTGGACGAGATATGAATTTGCTCCCAAAAAAATGCACCCAGCTTCCAAATTAGAAGCACCAAAAATAAGTCAGCAGAAACCTTTGTTTATGGGCCAGTCCGCCTTTCAACCTTGCCTTTTTTATGCATCACCACCCCTTCGAAATAATTTTAAAACTAAATCCCAGCTCAGTTCTTCAAAACTTTTTAACTCCACATCCAGCTCCTCTTCAGATTTTTAAAATGAACCTCAATGATCACATTATTAAAATAAATTACGGAGGCTTTTTTATACCTCTAAAACTTTTTTTCCCTCTAAAAAAAAAGAATTGGTTTGGGATTAATAGTTCACTGTCCAGCAGGTACTTAAAACATCTATTGTAGGTCCTAATGAACAACAAGGGGTAGCCCAATCACTAAAAACATTTTTTTTAAAAACTTTTCACCTTTCAAAATTTTTTTATTATCATCATCATCTCTTTTTGTTTCGTGCAATAACCCCTAATTATAATTTTTTATATTTATTTAAAGTCACTCATCGTGTTTTAATTTTCAACCCACCGAACTAACATTCGTACCTGATATTTTGGCCACCCCTGGCTAAACCATTTCCGTTTTATTACAAATATATACGCTATTGGCGAAGGACAAGTCTTAAGTTTTTTGTCAGTCTTGCAATGGAATGAGACCTTTAAACATGTGATTCGATATAGGGGAGTACAAGTGTAGTCCACGTGGTTTTTTAAAAATGAGTATTGTAAATAAAACGGGAGCGATACTCGAACTAAACGATCGTTTTTCCAGTGAAAATCGTGCTTGGGCTGGGTGCAATCAAAGAAAGCTGAACAATTTATATTTTTGTTTTTTAATTTCCTCTAAAACAAATCATTAATCATATAGTGTTTTGCAAAACAAACATAACTCAGGCTTGTATTAAAATCCTGACTCAGTTCAGTGTCGAATTTTTTTTCACACGGTCGGTTTAACGGGTGGAGTGAAGACATGAGTTAAAAATTTTTTTAAAAGTTTTATTTTTTTCGGGATAGTTGAAAAGGTTTTTGAAGATGTGCGCCAAATTTTCAGGTATGAGATTGGAAATGTGAGAAGCACAAGCTTTTTAAGGATTTTTTAATTAAAGAAGTTTTTGTATTTTTTAGGGAAAAGTGCGGATTTGGAAAAAGGAGAAAATACTAGTAAAAGTTCGAAGTTATCGTTATTCGCAAATTTAATTATCACGTTAATTTTGGTCTTTGGTGTTACTATTTATTTTCATATTAAATTAATGAAGATGGGAGACAATTTATTAAATTTAAATGAAGAAATGTTTCAAGTAAAAACCGAATTGTTGGATTTAGCTAGGAAAGGCATTTCAAAAAGAAGTACTCCGATGATTGTTCAGCAACCATTGATCGCTGATTCGGAAAACGAAGGTAAAGTACTAATTTTTTTTAAATTTTGTTTTCGGCGCGAAAATTTATTTTTGTATTTTTTTTTTTTTAGGAGCTATCCAGGCAGTTCATTTGGAAGGAGCGCGTTCGTCTCAACACATAAAACAAAATGGTATTTTAAAAAATTTTTTAAAGTGCTAGTGATAGTGAAAATTTATCTCGTGAAAAAAATTTAATTGCGCTAAGCAATGTGGATAAGTTTTGAAGTCTTAAAAAAAACTTCATTTAGCAGAAGATCAGAAATAGGAACGGCCAGAAAAAGGAAGCGCGACTAGTAAAATTTTTTACCTAAAACTGAGTAAACTGCAAATTTGAAAGGCTAAAAATAAAGTTCCAAAAATATCAAACAATTTGCTTTTTAAAAAAATTAGAACTATATTTAAAAGACGATAAAGATAAGAAATGTAAACGTGAACCTATTGTAAACAATAACTTGCATTTTTAAAATAACTTTTCTTTAAATTTATCAACGTGAGAATTTGAAATATTTTCCCGTGGAAAGAAGTTAACCAAAAAATTTTATCAGACAAGTTACGTATGCAACATTAGAAAATTTTTCTGTATGAGATGGCTGCTTCCTGAAAAAGGAGATAAAAAGGTGTTGGCAGGATTAAACTGATTTCCCAAGGGCTATTTTTCCGTAATAGCACACTAGTAAATATTTCTGGCCGAGGCAACGAAGCAGTGTAGATGGCAGGATAAAAATTTTTTTAATTTCAATGTCACTAGCATTCCGATTCAGATTTTTTCGTTATTACTTTTATTTAAAAAATATTTTAAACAAAACTGTTAGAACCGGTTTTCAAAATTTTTTAAATATTTTTTTTACTCATCGGCTTTAACGACTTCGTTTCAAATTTCAGGAAAAATTGGGCCTTGGACGACGTGCGGTGAAAATAACCAATTAATAGATTTAGTAGAAGGCAATAGTGAATTGAAAATCAAACGAAAAGGATTATACTTCATCTATGCTCAGGTAAATGAAAAAAAAAGGAAAAAATTCATCACTAGAGTGGAATTGCAATCTAATTACTAATTCCTAATCAAATTAATGCCAGCAATATAATCGCTCTTCACTCTAACGACTCCAGTGGTAGAATTCTATGAATTAAAAAAATATTTTTTCTTGCATCCCTTTTATTATTAATTTTTTTCAAAAGTTACGGATACAAAATTAATTAAAACTTCTTTAGAAATGCATTATAAAAATGATGAATACACTCTTTACAAATAATATAATTTATTAGTTTACACTACCATATAAAATAAAATAGTTCAGAAAGAAGATTAATAAATAATCATCAAGAAAAAAATTCATTCACAAAAAGTATTAAAATAGCTGATTTTTTGGTCCATTAGTACGAAATTTTCATCCCTCCCAACGACCCTAAAACAAACAATTAAAATTTTCCTTAATTTTTTTTTAGATTTACTATCTCGTGTCGGGAGCATCTAACAGTTTCGAAATTTTAACATATAAAAATAATCAAACGAATAGAGATCATCGAACTTTGTCGGCTTGTTCAAAATCAAACGGAGATGACATGGATTCAGATCGTATTACGTGTTACACTGGAACTGCTGCGGTTTTAAATGCGAACGACAGACTTTACTTAAATCAAATCGAACAAAATCGAGTTATCGATTTTAACAAGGGTTATTCGTATTTTGGGATTATTAAGATGAAAGAAGAAAAATGAAAACGTGGAACAATGGTGAAATTATAATAAAAATTTTTTATGAAATCGTTAATCTTAAACGCAATAGAGCTGAACGAATTGCTCTTAATAAATTTCAACGGATCGGTTTTGTAAAAAATAACCCGTCGTTAAATATTTTTTTTAATCTGGTTGTAAAATAACAATGCGACGGTTATTTGTCGTTGCTGATGAAAACAAAACTTACATTTTACGTTTAGGAGGAAGTTCCGGGCTGGGGCGGTCTGTCGCCGTAACTCCAAACGAGATCGCTACCGAATTTGCTCCTGTGTACTGCGTTTTTAGCAGGATAGAGTACCTGTAAATAATTTTTAAAAATTTTTTTAAAAAATAATAAATTTAAGGCGTTAAAAAAAATAAGTGTAATTTTTATTTTCGGCTATTACAACTTTTAACTTTTAAGGTGTTCTAGCAGGCTTTATAAATATTTTATAAGGCTCGAGTGAACCTTAATCATTATTTGAAAAATTCTAGTAAGAACAGCGTGAGCCTCTGAAGACTGTAAAAGCTTAAATACGTTTAGCTACTTCAACTTTGGCCTAAAAAAACTTAAGTGGCTCGCCTGAGATACAAAAATTTTTATTTTAAATCTAATATCCTCGAAAATTTTTTTCTAGTCTTGCATTTTTTTAAAACTTTCATATAGAACCTAAAATTTTAATCCCAATTTTTAACCGTAGATTCTTACCATATTATCAATATACGCTTCACATGCATAGCACCAAGCTGAAAGATCGGTAAAACTTAACGTCAGCGGATGTGATGATTCCTGACTGTGATACATCATATGTTGATTGATGTACCGACCACACTGAACCTGCAATATCAATATCAAGATTGATTTTGGAACGTAATTTCCAATTAAATCACTTAAACTCAACTTACGGAATAACAAATTAAACAAATCCAATTTTCCTGAGTTGAACCGCACGTAGCACACGGCGCTTCCACATTAATCCCACTTTCAGGCACATCACGAATTTCCGAAAGATGCGGGCACCCTGGTAGAGGCACCACAGCAAACATTTCTTGATTTAACAATCTCTGCATATTATCCGATAAATAACCTGAAATCCCAAAACTCATTAATTTTTTTCCCTCGAAAATATTTTTCTAATTTTTTTTGAAACTAACCTACTAACGTTTGACGATCGCTGCTCCCCCCAGCAGCTCCCTGGTCAGAATCCCTAGACGTTTGCTTATCTCTACTATTACTCGTCCCTTCATTTCCGTTACCGTCTTGAGGCTCTGAACCGATCTCTTCTCCTTTAACCATCCCAATTTTAATCTCATGAAACTTCTCCGCTAATTTATCATTAACCTCTTCCTTTTCCGCTTTACTGTAATATTGTTTCTTATCACAATTCGTATCTCCTATATTATTTTCGCCCGCTTCCTTCCTTCTAAAAATATTGTCTTTTGGCAGTGCTTTGTTAAATTTTAAACATGACCAATATTTCTCATGAGTGCGCAATACGTTTTTAATCGATTCGGCAGCGCTTGCGCAAGGCACGTTTGATCCCGATAAGAAAGGAAGCGGATCTCCCAACAAAGCTTTCGTGCATAATGTTAAAGCGTAAGAAATTGAAGTAACGTTATATCCTCCTTCTAATGATAAAATAACTTTCCCGTTTGCTAATGAGGTTAGCCAATGTGTCATGTGAGCGTAGGCTTCGGGTGATACTTTACAATGACCTAACGGGTCGTTGATGCAAGCATCGAATCCAGCGGAGACGAGGACTAATTGTGGTTGGTATTGATAAGCGATCGGTAGTACGACTTGATGGAATGCGGAAATATAATCTCCGTCAGTTAATCCACCTCCACTTTTATTCCAAGGAATGTTCACGTTGTAACCTGTCCCACGGCCTGTTCCTACTTTATCGTAATCGGCGTCTGTTGAGGATGGGAAAAATCGGGCGTTGTTGTATCGATGAAGGGAAATGTAAAGTACTCGATCGTCAGATTCGAACATTCTTTGGCTTCCGTTTCCGTGATGAACGTCCCAGTCCAGTAACAAAACCCTGCAAAAAAAATTTATAATAACTTTTAGTTAACGCCAAACATTCATTTTCAGTTATTAAGAAATTAAATAAAAATTTTTAATTACCTTTTCAGGCCGTGGACTTCGACTGCATACTTCGCAGCTAAGGAAACGTTATTAAATATACAAAATCCGCAAGCCGTATCTTCTTCAGCATGGTGACCTGGTGGGCGAACTATGGCTACGCCACTTCTCGATTCTCCATTCACGACGGAATCGACGACTTGCAATAGGGAACCAGCAGCTAAAAGAGCGCAGTCGTAGCTTTTCGGATGAAGGTAAATAGAATCATATGTTTCTCCTTTTTTAATAAGTTCTTCGTTGGTCAAATCTGCGGTTTGTTTCATGTCTTCTAAATGCTCTGAGGAATGTACTAGTAGTATTTCTTCTTCGGTGGCTCTTCGTGGCTATAAAAATTAAAAAAATAAAAAATGAATCCGTGCCTAAAATTTATCAAATGGATTTTAAAAAATTATTCACCTCCAACTTGAAGCATCTCTCTAGCAACCCATACTCCATATGCTTTGAAAAAACATTAATAATCCTCTCAGGTTTCTCAGGATGATCATTCTCGGACATATTCTTATGTTCTGCCATCCTCTCGTCATAAACTATTGCAACTCGATGTGGCGGAACCGTCAAATCGGTCGCAGTTTTCAAATAATTCAATTTCTCCTCAACTTTCTTTAAAAAATCTAAACTCTGCACCGGGTAACAATTTCGAGTTGCATAACTCTCTGGTTTAATATCGTCTCCTAAGAACGAAACCGTCGGGTAATGCTTATCAACTAAAGGAACCGGTATCAATCTTTCATTAGATCTCTTTCTCATTTTCATATTCGTATCAGGCACCTCAGGCGAGTATGTATCTTGAAACTGAAAACATTGCCAGTATTGTCTTTGGACATATATCACATTTAAAATTGTATTGACGATGCTTTCGCACGGTGAACCAAAATCGATTAAAGGAGGTGCTGGATCACCTAATAATGTTCGTAATGTTAAAGCGGCTCCTTCCGAAAGAGATTTTAAACAGTAGCCTCCTTCTAAACAAACTGCGACTTTTCCTTCCGCTAAGCCCATTATTGAGGATAATAGATGAGCGTAACAAGCCGGTGTAATTTCCATTTCTCCCTGAAAAACAACATTTTTAAATTAACAATTTGTTGAAATTAGTTTTTTGAGGGAAATTTTTTATTAAATCCGAGGAAAAATACCTTTTCATCACCTAATGCTGAATCAAAACCAGCAGAAACAAGAACAAGCTCAGGAGAGAACTGTTAAAAGGAAATAGAAAAGATATTTTAGATAGTTAGTAAAAAAATTAAAAATCACCTCTGGGCATCCGATAGCTGCGTCATATCCAGCTGAGATGATCACTAATTCTGGATGATACTAAAACACAGTTTGTATTAGTTGACATAACGTCACAGATAATTCTTCCTCAAAGCATTTATAAAAATACTGCAGATTGCTGTTTATTTACCTCATATGCCATTGGCAGCAAAACTTGATGAAAAATTGCTAAGTAATCAGCATCCTTCATCCCGGTTGAATTGAGCGGAATATTAAAATTAAATCCCTTTCCATTCTTTTCCCCATTATAAAAATAATCACTCTCTCTTAAATTTGGCCAAAATGAACCATTTTCATAGCGATGAATTGAAAAATAAACAACTCTTGGATCATCATAAAACATTTGTTGGGTTGCTTGCCCATGATGAACATCCCAATCGACTATTAAAATTTTTTTTATATTATGTTTTTCCAAAGCGTGATTAGCTGCAAGTGCAACATTATTAAAAAAGCAATAGCCACAATATTCGCTCTTCATGGCATGATGCCCTGGAGGCCTGAAAATAACATAACAGATAAAATGTTACATAATTCCACTCATTGTTTCTTCTTATCACTCGAACTTTCATACCTGATAATAGCCATTCCATTTTGAATATCACCTTTACAAACAGCATCAACTAAATCAATAGCACAGCCAACTGATAGCAAAGACATTTGATAGCTTGACTGATTAATGTATACTGCATCATATTTAGATGATAATGTTTCAAGTTTTTCTTCATTTTTTTCATACTGAGTCGCTTTTAAGATTTCTATCTGTTGGGGAGTGTGTTTTGTTAAAATTTCTTCTTCTGTCCCTTCTCTTGATGAAATTTTCTCGCATCTATTAATCAATCCTAATTCAGTACATCTAAAAAAAATCATAAATTCCTTGGCATTATATAGAGAAAATAACAATGATTGAGCAATAATAAACACCTCCACATGTAATGTGGGAGATAAAGGTTGGTCAAGGTTTATACATGCTTTAGCCATAATCATAACTGCCAGTTATTTATATTTAGTTACTATACTCGTTTCTAAAATTTACCTTTTTAAAACTGATGTAAACCTTTCTGGGCATTCGGGGTAGTTTTTATCCCATAAACAAAAATGCTCAACCATTCGATTATCATAAACAATCCCAGTTTTCCCTTTAATTAGAGATTTGGCATTTTGAGCGGTAGCATAATCGTCTTTGATGTATTCATTTGATTTCGCTTTCCTCGATTTTAATTTCATGTTCTGTTTAGCAGCTAATAAACTTGCTGAAGGAGTTGTTGTTCCGGTGCGTGGTGATCGTCGAGTTTGCATTGTGATTTAGGAGAAAAAAACTAAAATCCGATACCTGTTGATTTACCTGGTTGTTTATAACGAAATTGGTTTAAGTAATCACTATGTCAGTGACATGACATCGCGAGAATTATAATTTAAAAACTGATAAGACCGATTAAGAAATGTCATGTGTACATCGGAAAGTACGTTGTTTTGATAAGTTTTTCTCCCACACAGTGACGCGGTTTTGCCAACATTACAGGGATGAATAAGGGACCGCGGAGGCAGTGGGATCGATTTGAAATGGCGGAAAATGAGTTTAAATAAGGGAAATCGGATTTCATATTTAAAAAAATGGTTTCTTTGTGTTTTTTATTTGATTATATGTTGAGGGAAGAGGTTTTGATCATATCAATTTAAAATTTTCGGATATTTTTTAATTATTTCATTTTATCGGTGGATTTAGGTTGGCAGCTTTTTATTCAAAACATCGGTTAAATTTTAAATTTTTATTCAAAGCAAATTGCATTTTGCATTTGACATTTACAGCCCTCAGTTATTTATTTTAGTGCACGAGAATTCATGAACACGTATTTAATTTATGTCCAGGTGAGGTTATAATTTTGTTGTTGTTTGGATAAGATTCATAATTTCATTGTTATATTTTAATTTTATCTAGAAAAGCATTGTTTTACATTTCACAGTATCATTCCAATGAAGCATTTAAATGTATCATTGAGAGTATAATAATAAGCGACTAACTCTTTGAAAAGCAAAAAATTTTTTATTGTTTCAAAATTCTACGATAACATCTTCATTGTAAAACTTTTATCTAGTTCTATCTAAATAATGTTTGTTATTGAATGTAAATTGTCTACTTTTTTTCTTCTTTTAGGTGTTGAGCTTCCTGCTGCTCTACTTTAAAGTTACCCAGCTGCTTAACAACTTTACTCTTTGACGGATATGGATTTGTGCTTTGAGGTAAGAATAGAAAAGCTTTTGTTTTTTCATTATGGCAATGTGTGTCTGTCCATGGCAAAGTAGTTTTAAAAAAATAACTTCTTGAGAATTTCTTGCTCTCGCAAACTAACATCAGAAGGAAAACAGACACTGAATCAGACATTTGATTTTAATATACAATAATATATATTTCATAACAATTCATAAACAATATTATTCACTAGTTACTTGTTTCTGGAAAAATATTTTCGCACTACTCAGGCTAAAATACAAAAGATCAAATTCCTGTTGATAAGTATCCAGTCTCTTAGCCGTTAACATATTCGTAGTACGAAGTTTCTCTTCCACCGGGCCCGATTTCACTAAAGGCGTTTTTTCTTTCCTATACTTCTCCCTAACAGATTGAAACCAATGCAAACTATCAAACTGCTTATTCTGATTTAACAATTTTAAAACATAAGCGACACCCATAGCAAAACCATCATCAGTAAACGTTGCTCCCATTTTATTTCTCCTATTCATTTTATCTTTGGCAGTTATCATATACTCCACAAAATTAATAGTAAGAGGGGGAACAATTATATAAAAATTTTGAAGATGATTATTTTTCGGATTTCTAAAATCATTCGCGAAAACTTCAACAAGAAGTTTAAAATATTGAGTTCCTTCTGCGAAATTCGAAGTTAGATCATTAATAACATGATCTAATCTATCAGCGGCTTCGCATGTTTTCTCTGATAAATTTTCTTCTCTACACATATCTCCATATTTAACTATTTCTTCTAAATCTGGAATGAAATTTAATGAATTCGAACAGCAGTGCATTCCACCTGATCGAATCATTCGAACATATCCCATCGCGTTCCCGATTTGCGATAATAAAATTCTAAATTGATCAAGATAGCTTAAACCATCCGGGCTTAATCCGAGTTTTCTAATCCCTTTATTAAACTTATCAGCTCTTTCGTACGAATATTTTTGATCGGTTTGATTTTTATGTTCTTTATAATACATGATATCCTTTGTTAATTTCGATTTGATTTGTTCATCGAATAAAAACTGAGAGAAAATGTAAAATTTTTTTCTCAAAAATTGATAAGTGAAATTAACGGTTGTGTTCATGATCCCTGTCCCGTGCATTCGAATCGAATTCGAAATATGCCGAATGCTAATCGTGTTTAAATGTTTATTCTGGCTCGATTGCTCTACGAATATTTGATTATTTAAATTGTATAAATATTTAGATACGAAAATGTGAATGTTTCTCATTATTTCTAATACGTCTAGTCCGTGTTCTAATGTTTGATAAGGCAATTGATTTTGAACTAACGTTAAATTATATTTCACTTTCCCTAAACTTCTCATTTCTCCGTAACTTTTCCAATCGTGCAATGCCACAGTTGTTAAATTATAAAAAGTCATATCTAAATAATGCTCGACGTACGATCTAACATTAATATAATAATCAAACAATTTCATAGGGCAAGTATTAATCACACTTAAAAAATCATTTTTCACTTCAGTCGATAACAGAGGATTATTCATATTTTGATCTTGTCTTAAATGCGAATGAACTTGAATTCTTAAATTCGTCTCGACGCTTTCGCATAAAGGCTTAACAGCTCCTTCTTTTAATTTTATCAGAACATCATTCTGAAATATCTCTAAAGATTTTTTATCAGTTTGATTTTCTATTAAAAAATCAGCGGAATCCGACATTGATTTTAACATGTAGCACATTTTCAAACATGGCGTTTTTACTTTACATATACTTTGAAAATAAACAGGCAGTAAAATTCTTTGAAAATATAAAAATGAAGTATCACAAGCGTTTTTAATCGTCGTTTGCATTTTGCAAATATTACTTAAATAATGTAAATGCGAATAAATATGTTCAACTTCTTCGTCTTTTAAAGCTTTGTTTGAATTTCCACGAGCTATAGATAATGCTAATCTCGCTATTAGACATCTTTCGGGTGTGACAGGTCCGAATAAAACTTTCTCGGTTAATACTAAAGCTGATAAAGTGTCTAAATGTTTTTTTGTGTAAGATTTATCAGATATGATTCTGTTTTTAGCACCAGAGACAGTTATAAGCACTTGATATATTAAATACTGCAGAACGTGATTAACAGATTCCGCTATTGAAAAATAATAGTGGTTATAAGTGATTTCGATGCTTTTTAATAGCTCAACCATTTTGCATAATGATAGAACTACTGTTTTTGTCATCGGCTTTCCTAAGGCAGCGTGAAGATTCATTAGTGTTTTTAATTGCTTGCTTATTTCGCAAGCTAGTTTCACTCCGATCATTAATATCGTGCATTGTTTTTTTAAATCCTCTAATGTTAAATTGCTCGTTTCGTGACTCAACACCACGTTGAGTTGTATTATCCAAAAACAAGTATCTTGAGTGAATTTATTAACTTCATTGGTTATATTATTCGATTTTTGATTTAGTAACTCATTACGGAGATTAACAATTACTTGCTTCTGTTTGTTATCTTCTGATTTGAAAATATGAGATAAATGTTGAAATAAAAATACTTCAGGGAACCAAATAATCGTTTTGACTAAATTCACACATAGAAACTTTTTACAAACTTCCCACATTTGTTTTAGAAGTTTTTTGTCATGTAAACCGAAGAGGTGAGCGTTGAGCACGAATAAACAATTAACTTTAATCCATAATTGGTTTTGATCGTTGACTAACTGGTGCGAATCTGATTCTTTAGCTTCTAATCCAGTTAACATATTCTTCAAATATAACTGGAATTCTTCTCCTAGTTTTGAGTTTCTAACCATTGGTCGAATAGCTGTAAGATGTTATAAAAATGGCTTTATAAGCAAGAAGTTTTATCTGCAATATTTTTACGTTTACTTACACTGTAATTTGTCCAGAGCATTCTGAAATATCTTCCCATTTAGCAATGTTGCTTCCAATTCCTTAGTTATACTCTCAAACATCATTAATTTCTCTTTCGAAACATCTAACTGAACAGTATGAATTAACCTTTTATACAACTGCCAATTCTCTCTAACATTCTCAATCCCACCAATTAATTTATCTATTGTGATTAAAACAACCAGCATATCTCCTAAATGATCCATCATATCCTCAAAATGTAAATTAGTTGAGTTAATTATTTGATTATTAGGCGATGTTGTGTATATAACTGCTAATTGTTGAATTATTTCTGTTACGATTTGATGACATCTATTTACAAAACATGAGAGATCCTGTAGCAGCGGTAAATAATTACTCGTAGCCATTTGAGAAATTTTTTGATCATCACTATCACATTCCTCTCCAAATATTAATAAAGCATTGTAAAATCTTGAATTTGCTTCTTCTTTTCTTTCCCGAACTTCGACGCATAACGCAGCTAATACAGACACTATTTTGTTTAGAATTTTATTATCAGTGTCGATTAAGTCTAATATATCAGCATTTTCCTGACGTATAAGTTTAACATTGATGGGATCCTCACCGAAGATCACATTTCCTTCGATGAATGTTTCTTCTAACGTTTGTAATTTCTTCGTGTAGCTTTCTATAAATTTCCCATATTTACGTAATTGAACTTCGCCGATTATTTTATTAGCACGATTTGTTATTTGTTCATTTGACCAGTCTTCGGTAACCATTTTAAAACGAAATCTTTTTTCCACTTTATTTACAGAAATGTTGACATTTTGGTTTCGAGATATCGAAGGATCACGGAGGCTTTGGCAGAAACAGCGAAGAAAAAATGGCCGCCTTCTACAACGACTTTTTATAAAGTAGATTTTTAAAATCGGTTTTCTGGCGTTGAAGGATTGAAAAAATTAGAAACTGAAAATGGCAACCGATTTGGATAAATGCTACGATGTTATTACGGAAAGTGTCAAACACGTCGGCGAGGTAAATATTTAAATAATTTACTAGGAACATTTTTTTCCTGCTAAATAACTCTTAGTTAATAGCATGTTAATCCCCCTGATAATATGATGTAAAGAATCCATAAAAACTGTGCCAGTTAAAAGTCCAAGGATGGTTTGAATCCCCAAATGGCTTTGCCATTAAATGTTGCCTGCATTAGGTCCATTGGCCGAGGAAAAGATTAAAAAATTCTGCAGCAATTCCATCCTTAAAGCAATTTGTAAGATTTAAAATTTTGTTTCCAGATTATAAAAACCAACATCTGGTCAGCAAAATCAAATGTTCTCTCAAAATCGTCAGAAATCGACTTAGTAACAGAAACAGATCAAGAAGTTGAAAAGTATTTAATAAGTACTTTGAAGGAAAATTTCCCAGATCATTTATTCATAGGAGAAGAATCAGTTGCTGGGGGTGCAAAGTGTGAATTGACAGATGCACCTACTTGGATTATTGATCCTGTTGATGGAACCATGAATTTTGTTCATGGTTATCCAAATGTATGTGTTTCAGTGGGTTTAGTCATAAATAAAGAACCAGTAATAGGAATAATTTATAATCCAGTACTTGGTCAATTTTTTGAGGCTAGAAAAAATCAAGGAGCAAAGTTAAATGGAAAGGAGATTCATGTTTCCAAAGAGAAAGGTATTTTTTAAAAATTATTTCAATTTCCATAGTTTGATTTTTAATTATTTAATTTTTATTTTTTAGAGTTATCAAAAGCTTTATTAGGATTCGAATTTGGAACTAGTAGAGATCCTGATAGAATGAAAAATGTTTTAGAAAATGTCCGCATTTTAATTCCAAAGGCTCATGGGTAAGATAATTTTTCAAGAAGGGATATGAGATTAATAAGAAAACTTTTGAAATGGTTTTTTATTTTCTTCTTGTAGTATACGAGCTTCAGGCTCAGCTGCAATGAATATGGCACTTGTTGCTTTAGGTTCCAGTGATGCATATTTTGAATTTGGGATTCATGCTTGGGATGTAGCTGCTGGAGATTTAATTGTAAGAGAAGCTGGAGGAGTTGTGATTGATCCAGCTGGTAAGGATAAGAAAATTACTTAAAATTATGAAATGAATTAAGGTGGACCTTTCAGCGGCCGTGTTGAGATTGTGAAGCTGCCTTCACACACGATTTTTAAATATTAAGAGACTTTTGAAAAATTCCGGCCTACTTTTTAACTAATCATTCTCTTGCTGCAAAAAGATTTTCTTTTTTTTTTTAGGGGGAACATTTGATGTGTTAAGCAGGCGAGTTCTGTGTGCAGGGACCAAAGAATTAGCAGAAGAATTATCCAAAGTTGTTGCACAGATGTATCCTGAGAGAGATTAAAACTATGATTATTTTTTGATCTACTAATTCCTCAACATGGCTGTATATTTTAAACAAAATTTAGGAAAAAAAATAATTGTACTCCCAAACTGGGAAATTATGTTTAATTAATTTATGTTTACATGTAACTAATAAAAAGGTTTATTCATGTTAATATATGTTTTTTTTATCAACTTCTTAACTCTCTCTCAAAATTACGATTGCTGAATAATCGTTGGAAAAACCGCTAAACATTTTTGAAATGATTTTCGGGGCCCCGATAAAATTATTAGGCACCGTATAATTTAATTTCTGAACGTACTTTAAGTAATGCGCATGCTCAACGCGCGGAATTCTCATCTTTTTCTCTCGTCAGCCATCTTTTTTACCTGTAAGGTGCAAGTAGTGATTGTTAGTGATTAATGTAATATGTAAAATGGTTTTTCGGAGGTGTAAAAATTTATTAAATTTGTGAAAAACTCAGGCCCTGGGTGTGGACATCAATCTAGAAGAAGTGTAAGTCTATTTTCGCTTTTATTTTCGTATGTATTCGTTCAAAAAAAAAAGTGGGAGCTAAGTTCACGGGCTAAAAATTTTATTCTTTAAATTTTTTCGGTTAACGACTAAAATTTCACGGAAATGACTTGACTGGATGACGAACATTTATAAGCCGACTTTTTATATCATTTATAACAGTGATATGGGCGGAACAAGATGGGTGTTTGGGAATAATTAAGGGGGATGATAAGCTGGCGACTTGATGCCATGGGAGATTACCTTGTTTATCATATTTTCCAGCCTGTAATTAACAATCGTTAAAATAAATCTTCGTGAATTGTTCCATAAATATTTTAGGTATTGAGTTTTTTTGAGATGGTTAGGAGAAAGGCTTTTATAGAAAAAGGTTATGGGTTATGGGTTTATGGTAAGAATGGTAAATATAGTGCAAACGGTAATAATGCTTTTGATATGTCCTGATTGACTGTATGCAAGACTTGCATACAGGCAAGATCATATGCTTTCAAGTGAATAAGACATAATAGTTACTTTAATTGAGAAATGATTGTAATCTCAGTTTTGAGAGATTTATTGACTTTTTGCACATTTCTTTCAACTGATGAAAGCACCACGTTGTACTTATTGCAGAGGAAAGGATCAAGTCTCCTTGATCGGATAGAGTTATTAGTTGAGAATTTATTAGTTAGTGTATTTTTAACAGCTTTTCATGCTCTTTTGGGATAATGAAACTGCTGGACTGTATTACTTGTAAATTTCTAATATTGGTTGTTTTTTTGGTTAGCTGGAAATTACAATTTAAATGCAGTTTATCATTATAAGAGATGTATATTTGTGTTGTTTACCTGACATACTAATTCTACACTTTGAACTGCTTTAAGCAGAAGAAGAGTCAATTACAAACTTGCTTACATTTTTAAGGTTTTTATCTTGATTCATCTTTGTCTTTGATTGTCATCATAAAAATACTTGGTTTGTGATTTGCTTGCTGTTTGCATCATGCATTCATTATTATTTTTTTGAAAAATAATTTTCAAAGCCATTTGAGAAGATGGAAAATTGTTGCTGGTGAAGTTTTTTGTGTCAGAAAACTGGCAAATTGAAAATTTTGATTTAATTTTATTTTATTATAATGTTTGATCTAATTAATCAGGCAGGTTCCGAAAGAGGAAATAAGTAACATTCAAAATTAGATCCAAGACCACATTCGCTTATTACGGATCATTATTTAGAGATTCTACTTTTAACTATAATTACAAATTAAGCTTCTACACACTGTCAGGTACTTTCTTGCACTTGTCTTTGCAAGACATGCTAGAACTTGCACTAATGAACCACACCACAATGAATTTCAAACTCTCCCATCACCATTCTTTGGGCTTTGGCTTACTTGACTTGATTAGTCAATGCTTGGGAGCCTAGCACATGCAGTTTTCATTTTAAGCAATCGCAAGAGCAATTTAATGCAGAGAAGACAATTTAAGCAATTTCTAAGTAAAAATGGATGGAAAATTAAAAATTTAAAAAGAGCGCTAAATAATTGGCAAAGGAATTTTTCCTTTTAGAAAGGTTCCATTAGTCTTCTGCTTACACATACAGCCATAAAGCTCGTTCCTGAGGTTAACCTTTACCGACTACATTAAATTTTTACTCGGATTTATTGGATAAAACTCACGAAAAATCGTTATCCGTGATTAGAAAAAATCCATAGAATGGAATGTTTTTGTTGAGCCAAGTTGATAATAGCTGTAAATTCATGAACATTGCATTTTGTACTGCAATATTTTTTTCAATAAATAACGTGAATTTTGTGTCAACAAAGTGAGTGTCAAAGATACTTAAAATTATGGCTATAATTGTGAAAGATGAGGACGGTATTATTACGGTAAGTTGAAATTTACTTTACATTTGAGTTGAACTGAAATTATTGACGATTTGTATTGTTGCAGGAACTCAACATTTTAGGAATAAATTGGGCTAAAGTACTTTGTTTTAAAACAACAGGACTAGTTAGTATGGGTGTTATGGTACCTTCATGTATAGGTTATGTTTATTGGACTGGTAAAACAGGGAAAATACTGGAAGTTGCATTGATAAGTTTTTGGGGAACATTCTTTCCGTTTTGGTAAGGATTTTGTCTTTGAAATTTTTATGCTGTGTTTATTAATGCTAAATGATTTTAAATATTTTAGGTTTGCTTGTCGCTATAATTATAATAATCAAAAGTTTCAAGTAGCTCAAATGATTAGGACAGTTAGGGAAGTAGGTTTAAGAAAAGGTACACCAGAAGACATAAGAAACAGAATTCCAGATTACACAGTTGATAGTGAAACATCGATTCGATAAAATTTTTTATGGTTATTGTAACATTTTCAAAAGTGAGAGATAGTCTGTATATTAGATTTAAGCATGTCAAATGGTTTTAAATGAATCAGTGGATTTTACAATCGAAATGTTGAGTTTCTGCATTGAATCTGGAAACAATATTTTGGCCAGGATTACTAATTTAATTTCTGGTTTCTAAAAAGCATAATCAGGAAGCTTTTTTGGTTCAAGTTGCCATGTAAGATACTGCAGAAGGATTTTATAAAAAATGAGGGCTGTATGTTAATAATGTAGGATTTGATTTGACTCTTGAATAAGATCCTTTGTTAAAAATGCAAATGTAGTGATGCTTTCTCTTCTTACAAAAAAAAGTAATCGTTATAAGGCCAGAAAAGTGAATAAATTTATTTGGGCAATTTGGGGACTAGGATTTTTCCACTGATTTGTTTTTAAGAGACTAGATTGTTTTTTGGTAACAGACAGTTTAGAAGGTGGTTACTAAATGTGTGGAATATAACGTCAAGAATGAATTTGTATGATTTTGCTGATTACAGTTTATGAAACCTTACCAAACTAAATCGACAGAATATAAAAAGAATTTTTAAATAAATAGGGTTTAATAAAGGAATAATTGAAAAGCCGTGGTTGATTAGATGATTCTCTTGTTTCAAGCTCTTTGCCCAAAGAGCTGCAAGCCAAGTAGAATCTGCCTAATGGAAAAATTATCCTTGTTGTGTCACACTGAATTTACCTTTTTGCATTTGTTACTATTTTTGTGACGCAGAGAGGCTAACGGCCGGAAAAGTCAAAATTTTTTATATCTGAAAAAAATCTACAAGTTAACAATCAGTTTGTCTGATTTCAGTTAATTTTTTTGGTTGTCGGCATTTGATTTTAGCTTTGGTTGGGATTTTTAATTTTAATTATTGCATCCCTTTGAATTTTTAGCAATATTAATTTCAATTGATATTCAATTGAAACAAAACGCAGTCCTTTCATTCACAAATTTTCATTTGAAACCGCGGGAAAAAAATGTTCCCAAAGCAGAAACAAATTGACGTCGCCAAATGTCACCGCCATCTTTATTGAACGCGACTTTCTATGAAAATAAGACGCTCTTAAAACCGTGAACTCTATGGTTGAGTCCTCCTTCTCCGCCATTTTAAGTATCCACAATGTCGGATAAGCGTCGATACAGCGATTTAGATCAGCGGAATACATCTAATAATTTAGATAATCCGCCTTATTCTAGATTATTTATAGTCTGTAATAAAACGGTAACCGAAGAAACATTAAGAAATGAATTCGGGAGGTTTGGAAATATTGAAGAACTGTGGTCAGTTAAGGATCGTCAAACATCTGAGTTTAAAGGTAACCACGCTACGTGTTTTAATTGAGTGTTAAATAGGCTCTAACGTGTTACATATAGGTGTTAAATCTTGATTTTACTTATTTTCAGGTGTGGTTTATATTAAATTTTCTAAAACATCAGAAGCTGCTAAAGCTTTAGAAGAAATGAATGGGAAACATGTGGAAGGTGGAAATCGACCCATTAAAGTACTTATTGCTCATAGGTATGCATTTTTTTCCTAGGGGGAAAAAGTTGTGTGATTTTATTTTGATTCTATGATTGATTTTTTTAGTCGAGGAGAGGGTTCAAAGAAAGATCCATTAGAAGAGGAAAGATTGTTAAGGCTTTTTGTTGTTTGTAAAAAAACAAGTTGTGTTGAGGATTTAGAAGCTCATTTTGGTCAATTTGGTGAGATTGATAATATTAAGTTAGTTAAAAACAGGGATACTAATGAGAATAAAGGATTTGCATATGTGAAGTATAACAAGTGAGTATTAAATGATGTTTTGAATTTTTTTTAACCCTCAATGGAATTAATAATATGTTTTGTTGTTAGGATGTCACATGCAGCTTTGGCATATGAGCAATGCGATCGTAGTTACAAACCTAAGTTTGCAGAGCCTAAGCCACAGCCTCCTCGCTTTAATAATGGATATGAATCATATGATAGATTTGATGGACCAGGACCATCTTCAGGTTATGATAATTTTAATTCAGGTGGCGGTAGGTTATTTTTTTTTGTCTTTTTTTTCCTCTCAATAATTTGTGTGACTAATTTTGCTGTTGAATGGTTTATCATTGCAGGTGTGCCGAACAGTGTTACCAGTTTTGTCAATAATTATCCATTAAAAGGAGAACCGTTTACAAAGCTGCAAGTTTTGGTGTCACCAATGGTAACGCAAGAACAATTATGGAGAATATTTGACATTGCACCAGGCATGGAATATTGCAGAATATTTCCTGATTTTAGATCCAAAGCTGTAAGTTAAAAAATTGGCAAATGATTTAATTTCTGCTTGATTCAATAAAATTTTTTTTTTGTAGGAGCGCTTGCTTGCTAGTGTCACATACTCAACTCCACAACAAGCAGCTTACGCAAGGGATAAGATTCATGGGTTTGAATATCCACCTGGTCAACATATGATTGTACGACCTGATTATTCAGAAAATACTCAACAAATTCAACAAATTCCACCGAATCCGTTTCAATGTCAACCGAATCAGTCATTCCCTAGTTTAATGCCCGGTGGTTCGAATCTCAGCAAAGCTGATATTGAATTATTAGCTGAGAACGTTAAACAAGCGACTGCTTTATTGAAAGCTCATACAGGAATTTCGGGGATTTCTCCGGCGTTGTATGATCCTCATTATTGTTCTGCAAAACTTCCGCCTCCTAAGAAATTTGATAACGAGGAACCAAGTGGAGCCGAGGCAAGATTGTTTGTCGTATTCAATCCTAGCATTCCTGAAAGATATGCCATAAAAGATGTTTTCGGACGTTTTGGAAAGATAACTGATATTTTCTTATTAGCTGGAAAAAATGTTGGCTATATTTCGTATAACAGGAAAGAGTCTGTGAATGATGCCATAGCAGTAAGTATTAAAATGTAAATTTCATTTTTTTTTAAAAATCCTAAAATATTTTTTAAAATTTTAGTCTTTGCATGGACAAGAATTATGCGGGATGTATATGAAAGTTATGGAAGCAGAACCAAGGCGAGGTTCTGGTGGGCCTGATGAAGATAGGCGCAAGAGATTAAAAATGCAGGACGACTAAAATGATGTAAGTATTTCAATTTTTTGTTATGGATAAATTAATATCGTGTCTTCAAATTGTGATGAAAAATTTTTAATATGGAATAATTGACTAATTGCTCTCGTTTGTGCTCACAAAGCTACACATTCCTAAAATTTTTTTTTTGTGCTTAACCTTCTACGTTGTTTTTATTTTTGTTGCACATTTCGTCCTTTTGTTGAAGATTGCTCTGCCTTAATTTGAGAAAGTTGTGATTAGTGAGGTTAATATTTTTATAAGGCCTTGACTAAAGTTTAAAAGGGGAAGATGGATTTACTATATTGATGAAAAAACCATTTCATTTTTTTTGAAGATTACTTTATTTTGTCAATGGCTGGACTGAAAATAGAGAAGGAGAAATTTTTATTTTAACATGAAAGCGGTGATTAGTGAGGCGATGATATCAATATTTATTTATTGCGAGTTTTATGGAAGACTTGTTGATATAATTAATATGAAACTCAATAATTTTGCATTTTGCTTTTTAATTTAAATTAATGCAAAACTGCTTTGTTATCTGCGGCTACCTAAAATCAAATTTTAATAAATCAGTGTTACTTCGTACACAATTCGTTTTTCTCTGGATTACAATATTCGGCCAAAAGTTGAAATTCCTTTTTTGAGAATTTAAACTAAGAAATTTCATTTTCTTCGGTGAGATCAAAAAAAATCTTATTGAACAATTTCAACTAGGTATAATTCTGCACGTCGAAAAACTGATAGCCGATATTAATTAATTTTTTTTTTAGGAAAAGATTTTTTCTGTTGAGCAAAGTTTTTTTGAAAGTAAATTTTGGTTTAGCATAAAAAGCACCGCTCCTAAGGAACGTTTCACGCGTGAAATGAAAGTTTAAAATGCTTACGTGATTTTCTTTGTGGTGCAATATTATTTAAATTAGGCATTCGGCCAGACAGAGCTACGAATCTTAACAAAGTCTTCATTTCCTAAAATATTTTTGCTTTTTGAGTCCTACAATCATCAAAAAAAAAAAAAATCCTGCATTTTAACCATCACTGTTACCGTGAGCACTTTGTATAATCAACTTATTTTTTATTTTAAAAATTGCATGGTTGCATCAAAATCAAACGACTCGGAACATGTTCAATTTAAAAAAAAAAAACAAAGAGAAGACACGAAGATATTTAGATGAAAAAAAAAGATATGTCATCATTGTTTTTTTTCCTTTCTTTTTTACACAGACTAAAAAATGACATTAACCATCAGGCGACAACCAAGACGTTATTTATTTTTTAAAAAATACAAAACAAGACCTCGGAACTTCTCCCGCAGGACCAGGAAACTAAAAGACAGAAAACAAAATATTAAAAAAAATAATAAATAAACAGATCGGACGTTTTAAAAAAAATATAATTTCACATCTCACGGAATTGGAAAACATTTTTACAGAAACGGATGGAACAAGGATTACTGTCATTTTTTATAACTGTAAGGTTCGATGGGATTATCTTACAGGCGAGATAGATCTGTATCTTTTCGAGGGGCAATGGGAGCTTTTTATTAAAAATGATTAATTTAACCCATCCCATTTTGGTTTAGTATTATTAAAATACTAATGCGCACTTTGTTAGCTCCTTAATTTTTTTTTGAAAACATCACTTTTTTGAGTTATTAGGACCCTCCTAATAATCTACTTTTTTAGTATCGTTAGTCAATGTTTAGGTTAGTAAGTGTTAGATTTTTGTGTCACATAATCTCACTGCTTTTTCTTTATTAAAATAATTTTTTTCTTGAAAAAATTACAAAAACATAACAATTTAGTTTTTTTCTCATAAGAAAGTGGCCCTAAGCTGCTTGATTAATCAGGGTCCTGATGGGTTGGATGACTAAAAAAAAATATATATATATAAATAAGGGTGTTTGACCTTGATGTAACTTTGAAAGAATAAAATATATGAAGATTTGAAGATAACGAAGAGGTTTGACGAATGGTTGCCTTGAAATTTTGGTCCTTGCAATGTCAGACCTTTTTTTTTTTGCTCTCAACTCGTGGGACGTATACTACGACCTTAAAAAGGGAAAATTTAAAAATACATAAGTCGGACCAACTACAGACTAATGAAAGAAGAACGAGGACAAAAAAAATACAAGAACTATAACAATTTTACTGTTATATCTTCCTGGTAAGTATTTTCATTTTTGTTTTTTTTTTCCATCGAGATTCATTTTGAAGTGTAATGTAATTTTTTCTATGTTTTTTGAAATTCGAAGGTTTTGAATATAATTATTTTATTTTATGTAGTAAAAAAAAAGATGTAGGGAAATAATTGGATGGGATTCAGTAGAGTCATGCTGCAGCTTGCAGTTGTAGCTGCTGGCGGTTTTGGTCTCTGGGTGGAGCTCAGAAGATCGGTGGGATGTGATTGAAATGGCAGAGTCTGCGATAAGTGGAGCTTTTAGACTGTAAGGTATGTTTTCTTTTAGTTTAAAGTTCATCTTTTACAGAGAAGAATATAAAGGGTTTCTTTTTTGTTACTCAAAGAATTTTTTCTTTGGAAAAATTTTTGGCAGCTAGAATTTTTTACCTAGAGTTCTTGGCAAGAGAAAATTAAAAATTTTTAGTGCTCCAAGAAATCTTTTAGAATTATCTTTCAACTGTAAAATAAAACCAGTTTTTTTATTTCTAGATTCGCAGATTCAAACGGAAACAATCGGGAACCAGCTAAACCGACGCTTTTGCATCAAAAAGCTAATGCAAGTTTACTTTGCGAGTTTATAAAGAGGATTATTACAATTTAGCACTACTCCATCGAAATATCCTCTGTGTTGTAATAACACGAATGATTTTCATTCAGCTGCAAATGAATGTTTACATTTGAATCACAACTCTTTTTTTTCCCCCTCGTATACAGCGAAGGTAATTTGCATTATGCTAAACGATTTTTCAGTCGACAATTTTATCGCCAATCATGGATATTATTTTGAAGTTTATTTTCATGAGATTAGAATTTAAAATGTTGATCGTATCAATATTATAAAAAAGAAATAAAATTTATTTTATATAAACTTTTTACATGAATTAACTCGTTAATTATTTTTATATGAAAATATTTCCTTTCTCTTTTATAAAAAATTTTTTTTTCCTTTTTTTAGCAATCACACTAACACTTAATGGAGTTACATTTACGATTTCATAAATCAAAATTAAACCACTTAATTAATTCACTTTTCATCGCTTTCATGTTAATAACACATTTACTTTCTCCCGTTATTTTTTAGGAGAGAAAAAAAAATGTCAACTTCAAAACTGGACCATTTATTATAAATGATACCTGTGGTTTGGAAGCACGAAGTAGAATTTTCAAAATTTATTATTTTCTTCCGGTTACCTTCCGTCATATGTCAAGAGACCCTGTTGCTTTAACCCTTGGTAATAAACACTTTAACCTGTCTCTGTTTTTTATTTTATTTTTTTTATTTTTCTTTTCTCTTTTTAGGATTAACCAACTAACTCGAAGATTCGTCGAAATCCTGTTTTCCTGCATAAATCTCTCTGGCGTTCCTAAAAAAAAAAAAAGAAGAAACAGAAAGAGTATGGGGTAAATAATAAACTCGATCCCCTTGAGGGCTGAAGTTACCATGACGACGGAAAAGGTGTGAACACAAAATAAGCCGCATGGAAATGCGTACATAATAAATTTTCCATATATCAAACTTTTTATGCGAAAACTGTTGACGTAAAGGTAAGTTCAAGATTAATTCATTAAAAAATCCTTTTGGTAATTAGAATTTCGTCGACGATAGAGTCACGAAATGGCCGAGGGGGTTGGCTATGGAAATTAAAAAAAAAAAAAAAATAACGAATCAATTAAGATTCTAAATTTTATTACCAAAGCAGTTTGTTCACATCAGCTACAAATTTCCCCTTTCCGAAAGTAATTTTGACATAAAGATATTCTATATTGAACTTTAAATCCATGTAAATGTCATCGATCTAACCTTTCACGACCTCTTGCATTATTGCTCCTTTTAATAGAAAATTCGACACGCGGTTGTAATTTTAGTTTCCTTATATATATTGCTCATAGGAAAGTAATCATTTCTCTCCCTCTCGTTGCCTTTTTTTTTTCATTATTCATTCAACCAGAGGTTTTCTTTATTTGAATTTCCTTTTTATATACAAGGGGTTCTACACGGATCGTTTTCAATTATTCTCCTTTAGTTTTCCCTTGGGCTCTTGATACAGTTCAACATTTTCAACTGGAATAAATATTTTAGCTCGTTTATTTGCGTTACCAAACGGAATTAGACATCAGTATTGAACTGTTTAGGCAAATGCCGTGACGTGCGAGTATTGCAAGTTGCATAATAAGGGAATGTTCGCGATTTCTAGAGGCGGCTTGGAGGTGATTGGGTCTAACTGAAATTTTTGGTAGATTATTGACGGGGGGCTTCGAAAATAGTTGCCGACTTGATTACTGGCACAGCTAGACACTCGCACAGCTAAAAAAATTGAAAGTTTCAACCTCAGGTTTTTTAGTTTTAAATTGAATGCTGAACTGAAGTTATTGACAAGTTCAGCAGTCTCACACTTCAACTAAAGTTTTATGAGACTTTCGAATCCAATTCGATATTCAAAACAACTCACCAGATTTAGTTTAAACCTATTTTTAATCATCTGTAAAGCTCTGGCCGGGGACTCAGATCTTGCAACTCCTTATTTTAATGACCTGTCCAGCCACAGAAGCCTGAGTCTACTAGGATAAATAGTAATTGATGTAGGACTTAAATAAAACAGACGGCTAGTTGCTTTTTTATGTTAAGTGTATGCACCCGTCTTTTGAAAACTGATCGGTATTCCCCAGGACATTCAAATTTTTCAAATCCATCGACAGATTCCCAGGATTTTCTTCTTGAATAATTAATCCATTTTCTTCCTAAAATAAACTAACATTGCTTTTTACTCTTTCTAAAGTATTTTTATGGTGTTCCACCTTCCATTAGCGATATAATGTTTGGATGCGTAGGTGTAGCCGTGTGAAAAAAAAACTGGAGGATTTTTGATGCTTACTCAACCGTACGTGGGAAGAAGAAAAAGGCTTTATTGAACTGCTGAGCTTCTTCGCGTATATTGTTTTTTACCAAATACTTACCGAATCCTTTTTCATTTGGTTTGGGTAGAAAAGGGTTTTTCTGAGTTGTGATTTCGAATCCTAATCTTTTATGTAAGTTGTATCCACATTGAGAAGATTGGCCCTTAGTTTGTACTTTTTCACATGGTTCCTACACCCAGCAGCGTATTAGGTGCACCCGCAGCAAAGGCCAGAGAAAGAATTCTAGTAAATTTTTTCCCAAAATAAAAAAGATCTAGTAATTGAGGAAAGCTTGGAATTTTCTTTTCAGTCAAAAAAGATTTGGGAAGTAATTTTTTTGCTTTAGCGCCATTCTGTAGGAAAGCTAAAGCTTTGAAATCACGCGAAAGTCAAACTTTTTTGTTTTCCCGAATTTTAAGCTTTTATGTAGTTTCCGTAAAGCTCTAACCGAGTACTTCAGGTGTCTGTGGGTCTGTCCTTCTGTCTGTCAGTACACAAAATTTTTTTTCAAGATTTTTCTGAAAATTATTATTAAATTTTGCCCGTGATCATTACGGTGATCAGTTTAAACATGGTGAAGGCGTTCAAATAATTTATTCATCGATTTTTAAATGAAATTATAAAGCTTGAAACATGGTCGGCGCTAAAGCACAAATCTTTAATTCCAATTTTTTTTTGTAGAAAAAGAAATATTTATAAAATAATGATGAAATTTTTTTTCTCTTTGTAAAAAAAAGAACGAGCTGCTAGCTGGACTCTTAGGCCGAATCCTAATCAGCCTACATGGAAAACCCCCTTATTGTCTAACCGTGATTTCCCAATCACTTGACCAGCATTTACTCAGTAGAACCAAAATAATAACGATTCATTTAACTCAATAAATGTCACCGCCATACTGCATCAGCTGGCGACTTTAAAAAACGTACCAATTTATTCATTTTACGGTTGAATAGTTGGATAGGGAAAGCATAATTGAATAAAAATTACCATTTTCCTTCTTTTTTTTTTTTTTTTTTGAAATATTTTGTTTATTTACAAATGTGAACCAAACATTAAATCCCTTGTTACATAACCGAAGAGGAATCTATTTCCGGTTCGTTCTACGTATCTTGTTCAATTAAAAAAAACCAATTATTTTCTTTTTTTTTTTTATTGTCAGCATTTTTTTTTATTCGTAATTTTCATGTATGATGGCGTTTGTTCACCACTCGGTAAAATTTTTTCGAAAAAAAAAAATTCATCGAGAGAAGAGGAAAAAAAATTAAAAATCGGTGTGATTGATATTAATCCCGGCGGATGCCACAATATATTATATAAATTTTTTTTCCTCTTCTGTTTTTTTTTTAATGCCAGTGCTTTATTAATGATTGTACATGACGACGCCAATTTTAATTTTCACCCCGAAAATTTTAAAACTATGTTATAATTTTCAAGCCTAATTTCCCGTAGACTATTGTTTAGAATTACATTCTGCACGTTTTATTGTTTCCCCTTTAAAGGTTAACGGATCAAACATGGCGTCAAAACTATTTTCTTCATACGTAAAGGGTGGTCCAAGTATTTTTGATTTTGAGCAAGAAAAATGCTAATCTAAATTTTCTTTTTAAAAAGGCAGGAAAATTAAATTAAATGAATAAAAAAAAATCGTTATTCCAATTAACTATATTATAAATATTCCTCATTCGACAGAACATGGCATCAGTAGAACGAACCCTAATGCAGCCATAATAATTGACTGTAAACGTACAATAAGATTAGACAAAATAGACATTAGCTTAACAGGAAGACATGGATGATTATGACTATTAGTGGTTTCTGTTTAAACAAGAGAAAAAATGAAAACGTGTCGCAACTGCCCAGCAGTTAATCAAAATTTTACATTTTTTTTAATTTTTCATCCCCGTTAAAAAATAATAGTAATAAAAAAAAAATTGAAAGATACGGAAAGTATAAACCCTCGAAAGGAATCGGATGAATCTCATTTCCGCCGATTTACTCCGATAAATTCAAGGGATAAAAAAGTGTTACCAGTTTCACTGGATTTGAAAAAAAAATTCTACTTATGCATGCTTCGAAAAATAACGGGGGGGATCTGTTAAGCAGAAACCGCAGTTAGCTTTTTTTCTCTCTCCCCGACTTAAATAAAGTTGAATCTTTCACAAACGGTATATAAAAGATCTGAGCTTAAGGGGGTTTTTTTGCCCCCCTCGTTTTTAACCTTCCCCTACCGTGCACCCCTCATCATTATTTCTCTTTTCAAATAACCAACAGTCCCAACTTTATTACCCTGCTTTTGTAAATTGTGAAGAGTTTATATCAAACATTCATTTTTTTTTTTTTACGGAAAACTCTTTTTGATTAATGCCTTTCATAAGATTGAATATAATTAGTTTCATTTCGAATAAAAAGAAAAGCTAATTTGAATGTTGTTTCCTTTTTTTCTGTGAAAGGGATATGTGTGTATGTTAGATGGTTTAATTAGTTGCCCTTATTCGAGCTGTGTAATATATTTTTTTTTAAACTTGGAAATGTAATTTTTAATAAAAGTTGCTATGACGTTGGGAAAAATAAGTGATTGTTATCATTACCGATGTTCAGGTTCAGTGAGTCATTATTAATAAAATGATTACCGCAGAATGACCTCATAACTATTGATTAAAGAGCAAATTAGCATCCATTTGCTGTTTAATTATTTGTATATTGCGGCATCGTGTTTGAATGTTGAGATAATTTGTTTTTATTGCTTTTCGATTCAGAAAAATTTAATGCTGGGGGATTGAAAGTAGCTCAGTAAGAGGTTTCATGAGAACGAGTTAATCTTTCAGGATGATTGCCTAGTTGGGTTTAGGATTGTGAAAATTCTTTTTCGTGCTAGGGCTAAAAATTGTTGGTTTGATTCTGGCTTTCAGTCCTGTAGGACTCTTCTAGGCTGAGTTTTTCTTATGTTTTGTTATCTTTTTGCGGTTCATATGATTCTTCGTGTGGAGGCTCATAGCCTGAAAAAAGACAAGGAATCGCCCAGAAAATATCTTTGTCTCTTGTGGAAAAATTCGGATTGTCTTCTTTGAACGTAACTCTTCGTAGCTTAACATCTAACCTCGACTTTTTCGAAGAATTTTCAGTAATTTTTTGGGGGAATTTTCCATTTGTTTTTGAATTTTCCGGGTTATTTTAGAGAATTTTCCAAAATGTTTCTAGAGAATTCTGTGGAAAGTTTTTAAAAGATGTTTTTCTGGAATTTCTCTGAGTGTTTCTAAAGAATTTCAGAAAAATTTTCCAGAGAATTTATGACAGATTTTCTCGATTAATATTTCGGGAGTTTTTTTAGTTGGTTTTTCTGGGAATTATTGGGATATTCCTGAAGAATTCTGTGAAGAGTTTTTTTGAAACTTTTTTGGGTGAATTTTTCGAATATTTTTCTGATGAATTTTCAAAAAATTATTTTTTAAAGAGGAACTTTTGGAATATGTTAGCAACTGAAGTCGTTCTTTAAACTAACCTTTCGCGGCGAAACGAATGTGTGAGTAAGTGGCTTTTTTTGGATGGCTTAAGAAATTGTATTTATTTCAGCAGATTGAAGGAGAAGATCGACAAATATATACTTGAGACATCTACTTTGATAAATATGATAAGCAATTTTCTATTTTCTCATTCAAAACAAAATTGGTTGAGTTTCGACTCTTTTCCAGATTATTATGTATCGAAAACAAAAGAGCCGAATGTTGACCCTAGAGTCTGAGCCTAACAGGATGAATCTTTGGCCACCTTTCGGAAGAATTCGGACCGTAGTCTTCTGAGCCAACAAGTTTGCGCTAAGAATTTAGCCATCCAGTAGCCAATCTAGCTTATTTCTTCAGCTTTTATTTTTTGTCAATCCTTGATAGACCTCCCTCTAGCTCATCGTCAATCTTAATCGTAAATTATTTATTTAATTAACGAAGTGAAATTAATTATAGGGCGAAAATTTGAAAGATTAATATTTTTCGCTATTTTCATTATCTTCTTTACTTCCTGGCTTCTTGAACTCTTCCGTAATATCTTAGTATCCCTGGCCAGGCCTTAGATTCCCTCTCTGCCGATCTAATTAATCGATTACCCTCGACCCAAGAAAGGTAAGATTCGTAAGGTTGAACTGAGTTGACCACGGAATCGTCCCTTCCTTATCATCCATTTTTCCTGGTTCATCCATCATTGGTCAATTTGTTTACTGGGCCTGTTTTCTTGAGTAAAAGAACCGTAGGTCCAGCCGACATTCGCAATGCAAAAAAGGATCCGCATCCCGATTTTTTTGTTTTTGAGAATATAATTTGTTAACCCCCAAAATTGATCGAGAAAAAGTAACGAACATTTTTGCGTCCATTGTGAAAAATTCCTGGCTACGGGCCCGCAAAATTACAAAGCTAAACTTGTACTGAGTGCGACACTGTTGCCACTTTAAGGTTCTTACTTGATAATTGAGGGTGGCTATAAGAGTCCTACACTTTATGTCCTCGTGAAACGTAAGTTTATCATGCTAAGAGCATCTCAAATTTATGAAGAAATAATCCTAAACACATTAATAACATGTGCTTAAAGCTACCCCAAAGAATTGGCCTGCAAAATTATCAGCATCTGACCGATCCCGACCGTGTAGTAACCTAACCTAAACAAACCCTCAGGGAACTATTAAACTCTCCACGTTTTCAAGTACTCAGAAAAACTTTTTATTATTCCGCTTGATATAAAATTTTCACTTTTCATTTTGTTACATAACACGCTATAATGTGAATCATTCGATTCCTGATTGTCTTATTTCAATTTTAATTAGTTTTGTACAAAAATTCAAATTTCATCCTCCCTGATCATTTTTCCTAGAAATCGATTTATTTTAAAAAAAATGATTAAAACTCCTCTTGCCAAATTCCCGATTCAGATAAATTAAATTTTCCATTTCGATCCCCGACAAAAACCGAATGCTCAACCACTACATTTTAGAGAGCGAAGTCAAGTTTCGATTGAATAATGAACTGAAATCAAATGAGTCGAGTGTCGTTATGAAAATGTAATAAATGTTGATAATTATAAATCGATTGCGAATATTATCGATTTCGAACCCTTTCAAGTGGGCTTTGTACCCCAGATCCAAAAACCTTTATTTAAAATCGGGGAGAACTCATTCAAAAATATAATACATCATTTTATATATACGCATGCGCGATTCTCAAATTTATGATTGTTATTTACACGTTTTTTTTTTAAAAAAAATATTAACATACAAACTAAACTGAGATTGGAAATGATTTGAGAAACGCTGATTTTTTTTCTTTCAATTTTTTTTTTTTTTTTTTTTTAATAAAGCAAACAAAGCTCTTTTAGTAGATTGTTTTATACAGGACATTGCATTACTTAATTAAGGCTGAATTTCGAATTTTATTTTTAAAATTCACTCGCCCTAATACCAGGCGTTTTATGAAATATTCACAAATATGATTCCAATTATTCAATCGACTTTTCTCATCAAAGCAAACAGAACGCATTCATACCAAACTTATTAAAAAAATTACAAAAAAATGCACGATTCATTAAAGCTCTTTCACGCACGTATATGATTGATCGAATCAGCCTTAATAATAATTTTTTTTAATTAATTTTTTTTAAAATTTCATAACGCGATGATTAAACTTTTAATTTAATCATGGTAGATTTTTAAGAAGAAACGATTTTGGATATGTCTACTTTTCTCACTAAAATGATTTGTATTTTTTTTTTGTAAAAAAAAATTGATGCGTTACACTGATTTTAACTTTTTTTGAAAGAAAGTATTAAATAACAGGGCTGCGAAGACTTTAGAAAGAATTTTTCTTTTGGAAGAAATATATTGAGTAAGTCCCACTTCTGCCATCTTGTCAACTATAATTGCGGCCTAAAAATATTGTTAAAGTAAAACCGCTCTCTTTTAAAAAGGTTTGCCACTTAATTTTACGGTTAAACAATTTTTTCCCTGATCCCCATGAGCCGAAATAAAATGGAAGAATAATGTTTATTAAAATGAGATTTCTTTTTTTCAATTACTAAACACGACATTTCATTACATTTGGAAATCCTTTTGTTTAGCGTTAGGCAACTTACACAATATAGCTCTTCGAAAACTAAAAATACCAAATAAACAAGATTTTTTTTTAGACGGGCAATTCTTTCTTTTTGTTTGCTTAGAGTGAGGTAGTAAAGTGATTCACTCGAAAACGAAAAAAATTTTTATTTTTTTCTTTTCTTTTTTTTTTTGTCCGATTTCATTTCCGTTCTATCTTCTTTTTTTTTTCTTTCCCCCGAACAAGCAGACTTATGTAGTAATGGAGTCGAAATAACGTGGGAAAAATTATAATATTATAAAGTCGATTTCTTTTTAACATGCAATCTCCACAAACGGAGAAAGTATATTTCTTTTTATTCGTGAGATGATTTCCAAAAAAAAAAAAATGTGGGAGATGAATATATATTCTATTCAGAAATACTTTAGGCCCGTGATTTTTTTTTATATTTACCAAAATTTAAAAGCAGTGTAAAGAAACTCTATTGTCTTTCAATTTTCTTTTTACTAAAGCAATTTGGTTAAATTTTCGATGATTTATACAATAAAACAATTAATTCCATACAATGAATGATTGAAAAAGTGGGACGAAGAACAGAAAATTTGACAGATAAGCGAAAAACTCACAGAATAAACGGGTTAGAAGAGAACATTTTCATTTTTTTTAAAAAATAATATTTTTATATATATAATTTTTTTTTTTAAAGTCGTGTGTTGAAAAATTCAAGTTTGGCTTATTAAATTTTTTTTTTTTAAAATATGTTTATTATTATTGCGGGTTTTGATATGTTGATTCTAATCACTATAGTATACATTCATAATCACGAGTAAGCATCAGGATATGAGGTTTGCGATTTGGGATATGCACGATAGGGATATGTACGGTAATGGCGATAAATTCTGAATGATTTTGTTTTAAATTTTCGGAGTCTAGATTGTATTTATAGAGTATTTTCGCTCACTAATCACTTGTCTACCGGCTAATGGTCGAATAAAGTGGAAGTAGTGAATTATAAAGAATCTTTATTGTATTTTTAGGATACAAAATTATTTTAAAGTTGAATACTTTTAAGGGAGCAAGCGTCTGAAATGAGTTTATGCTTGATGAAAATGGCCGCTTGCATTTTTTGGCGCCTAACTTAGCGCAGTTTTATTTTAAAACCTTCATTTTCTCAAAAATATCCCCAAAAAATAAAAACAATAGTTTCCTTTCGAATTTTTCAACACACGACTGCAAACATACCACAATATATATTCTCCAATACACGTAATAAAATATATTAAACTCTAACTTTACGTAGATCCTTATTTTTATCCCAATCCTTAAATAACATTTATCGTTTTTTTTTCTCATTAAGATAAATTTACACAACTCTTGATATGTCCTGCAAGGCTAGCATACCTAATCGATTAAAAAAAAAAAAGAAGAAGGGGGAAATTAAGAGCTGACTTGAATAATAAATCAAAATAAAAAGTCAACTCCCATCTCCAAAACATCCATTTCCCTACAACCACTTGAACCAGAGCAATCCCATTTTTAACTCATCAAAAACATGTAGATGTTTATTTATGACTCTTAATTATTATCCTGTACAAAAACATCTACTTCAAAATTTTTTTTACAATTTTTTTTAATCCTCATTCAAAAATATATAATTAGGCCTATTTTCCAGATTTACTACGTTTTTTAAAAGCAATCTCCATTTTTTTTTCTGATTTAGAAGAGAATTGCCACTTATTTGATTCTGGTTTTTTTTATTAAGTCTTATTACAATCAGTTCGGTATTTAAAAAAACAGGAAAAAGCGTGTTTAGAAAAGATACGGAGAATTCCTATGACGAACAATATCTGAAACTTTTGTTATCCAGCACAGGCTATTTCCTGCTTTTATTTTCTAAAACGGGGCAAAAAAAATTCGTCGGTAGAAACGTAATTTTTTTTATTCGGAAACGTTTCGGGCTCAGAGACGATATTATTAATAAACTTCCGGCTAAAAAGAAGAAAAAAGAATTTCAACGATCAAAGTAAAACAATAAAAAGAATTGGAGTTTTTAGAAGAAAGATGTATTATAATAATTACGATGCGGTGCACGCCATTCAAGCTCGCTTAGTTGGTGAAATTAGCGTTATTAATGTTTTTCTTTTACATTGCTTTTTCCCTTTCTCTCTTCTCTTTATTTTGAAGGCCGTTGAATTGGAAAAGCTTGT
The DNA here is from genome assembly GCA_023512825.1 of Liposcelis brunnea. NCBI lineage: Eukaryota > Metazoa > Arthropoda > Insecta > Psocodea > Liposcelididae > Liposcelis > Liposcelis brunnea. Next base: position 21,538,723 of record CM042073.1, read on the forward strand.
TCAATCCGTTTGTTTAACTAGAGCGAATAAATCGCGGATTGTTTTCCCCAAAATTCACCCCGATCAAATTTTCTAATTTGTATTTTTTCTGTTTCAGTCGTGAGAGATTTCTGCCAAATTCTTGCCGCCATCAGAGCATTGTTATTTAAAAAAAATGGCGAGGCCCTAGTCGTGTGCAGAAAAGTAAATGCTGCAAGTTTTCTAACCACAAATTCACCATTGGAAAGAAAAGGACTCTTAAAAGTAAGTAAGTTTATATCCAAAATTTCTAGCTGATACTATCGCCTTCTGAGCCCGAAACGAACGCTCCAACAAAAACCATTTACAATACGTGATTCTGTAAGCTTTTTATTTTGTTAAAAACGCTAAAACGAACCGATTTTCCTAATTAAAAATTTAACTATAGCCCAGATAAAAAACATTACAAAAAAAAAATTTTTACCTGGAAATTCGATTTTTCAAATAAAGAGAGAAAGTAGTTCCCGAGTCTCTATCAACATTCATTTTTTTTTTTTAAATAAGCTGCTAAATCTCTAACGATAAGATTGCCATCACAAAGGATGGAATGGTGTTAACCAAGCGCAGTCACTCTGAAGATTGCTATTAAAATGAAAAGCAATATATGCGAGGGATGAAGGGAGACGCTCGATGATAAATTTTCGCTGGTTTCAGCAGCTGTTGGGTTTACTTGGTGTACTTCAACTGAAAGCAAAAGAAAAAGGAAAAATAAGATTAGGTTGAAAATTATTTTAATAATATTTCTTTTTCCTCGAGTAAATTTATCCATAGGTTGTAATAAGGTAAGATTAATATCACTCAAAAATGATTTAAAGTTGAAAAGAAGGGAACGTTACAGAATTTTGAAATCATTCCCCCTCGTCTTCATTTTATTTATTAAAGTTCCCGTAAGGAAACTTTGGTAATAAAAGAATTAAAAGAGTATTGTTGCAAATTAGATTTCAAGTGTCTTGGAAAATTTGTCAACTCCTTTTCAAATTCGAATTACTAATCAAGATAATTCTTTTGATGACGTTTTTGTTATTTGATTAAATCGGCTTATCTTTCAAAACCAGGATGGGATAAGGGTTAAGAATTTAATGGAGATTAAATTTTTGTAGGTTTTTTAAAGGGAAAAGCAGAAATCATGAAGCTCGATAGCAAATTCTGTTGCTGAGCCTTTTGGCTCCAGACATAACTATCATGTAGAGTTTGAACCCAAAACTAATCTTCTCACCAAGTTTTTCTCTTGCTAAATTCTATGTTAAAATCGTGGATAAAACCTTTTTGAGGCAAATTGCATTTGTATAAAATTGGGAAGTTTTTAGTTTTTGTCTTAAAGATTGATTTATTAAGCTAAAACTCAGCCACATTTTGACCCAAGCATTCCTTTCGGGTTTAATCTGCCTCGTCAAAACATTTGCTGTGATAATATTCTTAATGTCGGTTAAACAGTTTAACAATTAAAAATAACAATGAATCGATAAAACAGCTTAAAAATGTAAAAAAATGAAACCCTTGTTAAGAAAGGTTAATATTGAAAAATAAAAAAATCTAACAAACAATGCATCGGTAAAACAGTTTTAATCGATAAAGCAGCAAGCCGGTAACAATGCGAATCGGTAAAACAGGAGATCCATTATAAAATTCTTCGCTTAAACTGCTTTCCAGTGAGCTTCTTGTTTATTGAATTAATTCTGGTATTTAAAACGTTTATTGCTCTGGTAATGATTTAAAAAAATGGTTAGCCCTACGGCTTAGGAAGACACAATACAAACATTTCGTGCTCGGCAACAATTACTACTTTTTCCGTTAACATGGTTCTAATCCGACATTTTATTTTATCCGCATCTCCTGACCAGAGTCAATAAAATACGATTTTTCTTTTTTTCTTCGCAAAAGCAACTTTGTATTAACTTTATTTTTTTTCTCTCTCTTCTCTGTCTTGTTCGTGCGTGTCATTTGCTAACAAGTCAAAATTTATCAGTTTGTATCTCGATAAATCAAACCGTGTATAACATATAAAAAAAAATCTTCCCTAGAAAGTAAAAAACTCGAAAGGTTTTTTTTTTTCGTTTAACATAGAAAATTAAATGCACCACATACAAATAATGAAAAATTCTTGAACAGAAAGGGAATATTTTAAAATCGTAATTGGATTCGAATGCCTTAGGATATCATAGAAGCATGATTGAATAAGAAAATGTCATGGAAGAAAGAATTAACCATCCGAAACAAAAAAAAAAGGAAAAAAAGAGATTGGGAGGCAATGCTGCCAATCATTTCTCTTTTTTTTTCTCCTCGGTTTTCTCTCTTCTTTTTGCACGGAACATTAGACATTTTTGATTTGCTTTATTATATCAGATATGGACTGGAGAAAAGCTCGAGAGGAATAATTTAAAATTAGATATTGACTTTTCGTTGATGTATGGTGAATACCAGAAGCTATTTGCCTTGCTGGAGGGGGTCGTTCTCAGAATTCGCCCTAAAAGTTTAAAAGAGGAGAAAGTTTTATGGACTTGCTGTTAAGTTTCTTATACTTCTTTTTTTTTTTCTCCTTGGTCGGGTTTGGGAAGTTTTTTGTGTGTTTGCTTAACAATGGTCAAAAGTTTAAGGAAGTTTGTTCCTGGAATATGGGGAGTATTGTTAATGGTACCTCGGTCGTTTTAGCTATTTTAAATGGAAGAATCGGAACGGTGTTTCCTTAAAGGTCGAAAAGTGGGATGAAATGCATAGCGGAAATTTGTTGCCTGTGTTTTTTGCGTGGGTTGTTTAAGAATCCTTCGGGGGGAATAAGAGACTTTGAAAATGAATGAAATTGAATTCTTTTAATATCTGAGAGTTTTCCTGTTTGACTTATTTTAAATCTCTGAAGAGCTTTACATTAAAATTTAAAATTTATTCGACTAAAAATTATTTTTGTTTTTTTTTATTTTCAGGATGTTTTGATTTTCTCAATCTTCGCAAGAGGAGAAGAATATTTTTGGAGTTTGATTTAGATTTTGGACAAAATGGGGATCTGAAGACCTTTTGAGGATGGGCTCAGTTTTTGGGATGAAGAAAGAAAATATAATGAGTGAAAAGTAAGTTTTAAAATTCCAGGACTTATAATAACTACTTTAAGAAGCAGATGAGGGGAAAAGAAAGAAAATGTTTGACTTTTATCTTGTTCGAACATGCAGCTTTAATAAATTCTGCTCAGCTTTCTAACATCTTCTAAGCTGACATTACTGCTCCTCTAGTAGATGTCTACGGACTTTAGCGGAGCTCCAAGGTGTTAAACAAATGAAGCTACTTAATTTCCCTGCCGTAATGGAACAATAACAAACATGGACGCTTGTTTATAATTAAACGTTTTGATAACTTTTAAAAAATCCCAATCATGGACATCGATTACTTATACACCAAATTTCGTAAAGATTTCGGTCGGCAATGCATTTTCTTAGACGAAGGCCCGAAACTCATCGAAGATCTAAAATCCGACAACGCAATGATGGATCAATACATTTATAAAAATCCCATCGATAAAGGTACCCAGTGTAGCAGTATCATGTCAGAGCATTATGTCAACACGACAAGAGCGGAATTAGTAGACCACGGCATGGAACACCAAGAAGGAGGGTGGCCCAAAGAAGTTGACACCCAAGACGAAGAAGCGGTAATTAGATTTCGAAAAAAAGTAGAAAGATCCGACAATTACATAGCATCGTTGAAGCACATGTTAAAACCAATGGAACATGCAATACTTCAGAACAACGCGGTTAATATCTACGAGCAATATTTCGTCGGGGAAGAATCGTTAATATCAGTTGAACGTCCGACCTCACGTTTAAAAAATACGTACAGGGATCCGTGCGAACCGAAAAGACCGGTTACTCATTTATCATGGTCACCGAGAGGGACGGAATTTGCAGTGAGTTATTGTAATATGACCTTTCAAAGATCCCCTCAGGACGCGAGTTATAAGTCTTACATATGGGACGTTGAAAATTCAAATTCTCCCAGTATCGAATTCGAAGCTAAAATGCCGATCGTTAGCTTGGAATGGAATCCGAGGGATACTCATAATCTCGTTGCTGGGATGTATAACGGTCAGGTCGCTTTTTTTGATTCGAGGAAAGCTCCTGAGCCGGTGGAATACAGCGGCGTTGAGAAATGCCACAGAGACCCGGTGCATACGGTTTCATGGATCAATTCCAAATCAGGTATGGAATTTTTTTCTACTTCCAGTGATGGGACTGTTAAATGGTGGGATTGCAGGAAATTAGACGAACCGCTGGATGCTATTATTCTTGATTTAACAAGAGGAGAAGCGCCGATTGTGACTCGATCGTACGCCGCTTCGTGTTTAGAATATGATCAAACTATTCCTGTTAAATATATGGTCGGGACTGAAAATGGGTATGTGTTAGCTGGAAATCGAAAAGGAACGAATCATCAGGAGAAACTTCCGTGGATAATGAAAGCTCATTACGGCCCGATATATTCGATTCATAGAAATCAAGCGTTTTCTAAAAATTTTTTAACTGTCGGGGATTGGACTGCCAGGATTTGGTCTGAAGATTGTAAAGAATCAAGTATTATGTGGACTAAATATCATAAAGCCAGGTTAACAGGAGGAGAATGGAGTCCTACGCGATATTCAGTTTTCTTCCTTACAAGATCAGACGGCGTCATGGATTTATATGATATTTTACAAAATCAAAAAGAACCATTGTTGTCTATTAAATTCATGGATTACGGGTTATCCAGTCTGCGAGTTCACGAAGACGGAGAAATGGCCGTCGTTGCTGATGAGAACGGATCAACGTACCTCGTTCAATTCTCTGAGAATTTAGCAACGTCAACCAAAAACGATAAAACGTTCCTAGCTGGAATGTTTGATAGAGAAAGTCATAGGGAAAAAATATTAGAATCTAGGAATAGGGAAATCCGTTTGAAAGCCGCGACGAAACTCAAAGAGCAAGAAGCAGCAGCGGCTGCGGCTGCAGCAGCGATAGCTGCTCAAGAATTCGGATTAATAGAAGAAGAAGGAGTCGTTCCGAGAACCGAATCGGAGGAAGCCGTTGCGAGATTGAAAGAAGTGTATGAAAGTGATTACTTTGCAGAGATTGAAAAAGTTACAAAGGAAAATGAACCGAAACGAGGAAGCAAGGAGTCGGAAAGTAAGCAGGAATCAGATAGCAAGCAGGAATCATAGAAGCCTTTTAAGCTCCCTTATGAAGTAATAATCATTACTTTATGGGTTTTTAATGATAAAATTATACTTACTATTATTACAAAGAATAATATTCTTTTAATAATAAAATAACATGGTTTGTTGTGAAAGTCATAATTATTTTCATCGATTAGGGGGGAAAAAATTATTTACGTCTTGGGTGAAAAATTACGTTTTTATTTGTAAAGAAACGAAATCGGATGTTATGAACCTATGTTATGTATAATGAGAAAAAGGGATCGTTGTTTCATTTTTTTCATCGTTGAGGTTTCATGGTTTGTGAAAAGTAATTGTCTAGGTTTGAAATTTCCCGTAAACGTGAAGTGTTGGCAAGATTAAAGAGGAATTTTCTCGTGGCTACTTAAATGAGCTCATATTTAATTTGGCTTGAAATGTGGTTTTATTTATTATTTACTTCCTTTTGAGTTTTAGTAATACGAATGAGAGGTTAATTTATAATTACTGAGCAATTTGCTGTTTTTATTTATTAGACAAAAAAGCCTGAGAGGTGGCTAAAAGATTAATGGTCGGAGAAAGGTCTTGGTTTTAAAAGGTTTTTTAGGGCAACGTGGATTCTTTTCGGGTGTAGTCTAACCAATATTAGAATGCAAAAGTCATCAACTCTTATTTTAGCAAAAAAATGATATTTGCATTAGGTAAACTTACAAAAAAAAATCCAGCCCCTCAAAAAATCCAGAGTTGGAATTCACCCCCCTGTTTCGACAACAAAGACAAGGCAGGTAGAGCAGCAAGAAAATGGTTCGCGTCAATGCCCTTATCATGACAAAGAGTTCTTTCATGAGTCTGACCATTTTTGGCCGGTGCAGATTTGAATTTGAAGTCAAATTGTTTAGTCAGTTCAGTCAGATTAAAGAGTGTGGATGTGCGAGACAGATTCGGTAAGTTGGAAGATCGACGGAAGACGTAAGTTTTTTCTCTATGCTCTTGCCACATGTTCAGTTTTATTTATTTCATAGAAAAAGGAGAAAGTTGCGGCAGTAGCTTGTAATTCGTTTCTCACTGGGACCGTTATGAATAATACGGACCTAGGTTGTCTTAAGTACAATGAGCTTAGAGCAAGAAAAATCGCTTTTATAGATGCTTTCTGTGCTTTTTCGATCAAGAGTTGAAATTTCTTAATTTAGATTTTATTGTTATAGCGAAATTTTAATTTGGAAAAATACTTTACAAGCAAACAATAAAATCTGGGTTATTTCCGGGATTTTTCCTTTTCTTTTCAGCCGAAATATTCTAAATTGCTACCTTTTTCCTTTTCATTTTTTTCTCATTTACACAAGGTAAAAGAAGAGGAGTGAAAAAAAGCTGTGATTAAGGGCGTCATATTGGAATAAACTGACAGTTTAAAATTAATGAAGAAGATTTTCATCTTAACAAAGATCCACTTTGACAAGAAAAAGAGGAAAGAAAAGAGGAGAAAAAACTCTTCATTTAAGATTATTTTCACCGAGATTTTGTTTTATCTTTTTCAGATTTTTTTAAAAGCAATTAAAATAAATACTTTTGAAAAGGAAACCTTTCCCGTCCCGATGAAATCCAAGGGGGAAAGCGCTCCCCCTCCATCATTTTTTTCTTCTCCTTGATCGATTCCGCATCGAGAGAAAAAAAAAAGCTGTTATATAAAAGCAAAACTTGTTCAAACTTGACGTGAATCGATGGGAAAATGTTAGATTTGCGTGTGAAGATATTTATATACGTGCGTTTATGCCTTGACGCTACGTCCCCATATTGTCTGAATAGATTCAACGTTGAGCCCCCCAAGGGAGCTGACCGATTTTCACATAATTTTCGAATCCGTTATCATCACTGCAACTCGTAAATCTCTTATTCATGTAATAATCCATTTAGGAATGACAAATCAAAAGGGCTTTCATTGAAAAGGGCCTTTCACTGCTTTTACTTACATGTTTTACTTAATACGAAGGGGTTTTGCTTTATGTTCGAGGTCAGAAATCAAAAAGCTTAATTAAAATGCTTTGAGTCGAAATTAAAATTTATTTAGATTGTATACCGACCTGATATTGTTTGAGATCTTTCATCTGCATATGTTTCACCTTCATCGTCTAAATAACCGGGTATTGTTGATAAACAAGTCAGTTCGACGAAACCAGACGGACCGACGTGAGTTTCCATTATATCTAAGGTTAACTGAGTTGTTGATGTAGACAGGTGCTCTCCATGGTGATGTCGTCCCTTGTCGGGGAACGTTTTAACATAAGTATAATCTACCTGGAAAACGAAAATGAAAAAACCGAGTTGAAGGTTTTTGTTTTTTAATTTACAGGAAGGAAATTTAAATCCCTTGCAGTTAAGCGGAAATCTTGAAAACCATTAAAGATTGTTTTATATAATTTTAAATATTAAAAGCTTTTTTTTCTTTTTTTTTGTAGGTAAAAATGACAGCGGCGGACTGGAAAAGTTTAAATGAGCTGAAGATAGTCCAGCGAAATCACTAAAGCTCGCCTAATTCCCTGCAAATCTTCTCCGTAATGTTGGGCAAGCTCAGGCTAACGTGAATAACCTTAGCCAGACACAAATCTGAGGAAAAGCCAAGCCAGTGGAAAGATGGTTAAAAATATGGACCCATTTTTAAAATTTGGAGAAATACGGATGCGGATTATGGTCGATGATGTTGCGCAACTCCTTGCAACAGCTAAGTGGCAATGGGCAGGTCATGTCGCCAGGGAGGATTCGGATAGGTGGACAGCACGAATAGTAAGATAAGATGGAGACCTCGAGCGTCAAAAACAAGTATCAGTGGACCACAAGAGGTGGTAGGACGACATCAAGAAGGTGGCGGGACTTAAATGGTTGCAAAGAACCCAAGACAAGGAAGTGTAACAAAGGTTGAGGGAGACCTTCGTTCAGAAGTGGACAGACATGGGTCGAAAGAAGAAGAAGAAGATTAAAATTTGGGAACTAATTATTGGGTAGGTATTTTAAATCTCGTGGGGATGGGTCTTTAAACTCGCAGGTCGTGTGGTGGCGCCGGACTGAAGGGCGGCGGCCCAGGTTAGGTCTGAATGGCGGAAACTCAGTGATGCGAGAATAAGGCTTCAAGCTTTGTAACGCCGGATAAATTAAACTAAATTAATTTTAAATCTGATTTAGTAAATATTTTTACTGAATGTCAAGTGTTAAGCTGGAAAGCAATATTTTATGTTCAGCAAAACATTCCCAGTAAAAAATGTATTTGGTCAGACCTTCACAAACCTCAAAATTTTTTCATTTTTTGGCTGCTTAAATCGTTAGACCAATGCTCTGCTTGGTTTAATTATCAATCCTGTCTGACCGTTCAATTTTTTCCCAAAAAATTCTTTGGGCCAAAGTCTTTACGCTCGATGAGCCCTTGCGGCTTGGTGCCAACCGTAAAATCGTTCAAGATATTTTGAGGAAAATGCGATTTTGTAGACTTCCTCGGGAAGACTTATGCTGTTCACAATCCGTCCCTGATGGAAAGAGTTTCAGTAAATTTACAAAAAAAATATCCGGATTAAATAAATCAAGTTAACCCGTTAACGAGAGTAATAAAATATAAATAGCGTATTAGAATTTCTATTTATTGCCTATTGATGGGACCGCCTATTGGCAGATGTCAAGGGGGACCCGCCATTTTGATGTTGCGGTTTAATCAGGAATAGAAGAACATATTATCGGAACATTTAGGTTAGTTTAAATTGATACACAATCGAAGGGAATATTATATGAGGTTTCTCTTATATCGAATCCTTCTCTTCCCACCAGCCAATTGTACTTTCCCATTAAAGTCGCAATGATATTGCTAAAGAACACAAAGAAACTAAGAAGATCATGCAAAACCGTATATTTTTAACAAAAGAAATAGACGGATTTCGGAGAATTGAAAGTTTTAAAAGCGAAAAATGATAGGGAATACGTATAAGTTGGGGATTTTGAGAGATCGGGGTGGCCTTGCGGTTTTTTCGTAGGTTTTCACTGAGCAACCATTTTGTTGGAAGGAAGTCGATGTTTGTTTAGGAGTATTTTATTTTGAGTTTTTAACGGAGAGTCAAAGTAAACATTTTGGAAAAATAAGGTAGTAAATGGAAAAAAAAGGTTGGGGAGTGAAGGCCTACAGTGTCTTAAGGGGAAAAGCGAAAAACATTACCTTGAACTTTTTTTTTGCTTTTTTTGGGATATGGATTAGTGATTAGTCTGGCCCAGTTTGTCTGTTTTCTAATTGTCTTTTGCAAATTTAAAGATTGCCAAAGTTGTTTTCTAGCACACTTAGAGAATTTTTTGCCCCGCCTAAGATTTATCTAGAATTTTTTCTGGCATCATTTTTAGCTCAACCGCACAAAAGGAAAAGTCATTTAGCTAACTTATATTTGAAGGGGGCTAGACGATTATACTCGCCATGCTACAGCATGACTACCGATTCAACCGGCTCGCTTTTATTCCCCGAAAAAAAAATTCATACTTAAATGCTTCTAAAAAATCCATTTTTAAGCATGAATTATTCCGACGGATTTTCCCAACGTCATTATCTCGATTTATCGCTCGCCTAACTCGAAACAACTGGACGGTAATCGATCAATCTGTTGAAGTGAAATGCGAAGGGAGGAGCAGGGGGAGAAAAATCGCACAAAATAAAAATTCGCTTTACGTCGAGCTTTATGTCAGAGATTAGGGCATATTTTTTAATCGAAGAAGGCGGCCGTTTAAGAGGGGGGGAACCGTAAAGAGCAGGATACCGTGATGGGCTATTTAAATAAAAAAAAAAAATATGAACGTAACGAAATATGCAGGTCGTGATTTTCCTCATTCGAAATGAGCGATAAGAGGTGACGTAACGAGAAAACGAGATGGGTTTTACCGATAAAGAGGTCGGTTTCCATTTTCTTTTTTTTTTTTTAATTTTAACTATCATCACATCTTGACATTTTGTTCATTATGATCCTCGACATCATCTAAGAAATGTTTGATGATGACGATAAGAAAAATGGAAACGAAATTTTAGAAAATGTCGGAGGCGGAACTTTAAAATATTTTTTCTCCCCCGAAGGGTTTATAAGTCTGCTTGCAAGTGGAATTCTAATACTTTCTTATGAAATTATAATGCGGGTTCGATTTGGGAAAAGGATAGTTTGTTAGATGGATTTACTAGGAGAAGCTTTTGAGGATTTTTAATATATCAAAGGGTTAAAATAAGATCAAGGAGAGTTTTAGGAAATCATAACTGTTTATCAATCGGGATGTCTATATGTTCGGCCGTTTTCCGTCTTGGGGAAAAAAAAATAAAGAGAGGGATTTTAAAAGAAATGGAGAGAAACGGCAAGTTTTTGGATACTCCTATAAATTCAAGAGTACATTAGTATCCGCGTTTATAAATTTTTTCTCAACTTTTCCAATTTGGGGAACTTAGAGATAATTCTAAATCTTTTCGCTGACTGGACGATTCGTTTTACCCACTCTGAATCACTATCGCGGAATCATCGGAAAAGTTTATATACGCTGGTTTAAAGTATAACCGAAATCGGTTATTTTCCTTCCTCTTTGCTTAAGATTTTGAAGGGAAAGCTATTTAAAGCTCTTTAAAATCCGGATAATTGACGCACTAGGATAAAATGTATTTCATATTTCGTGGAGTCGCTACTGCATAACAAAAGACATCAGGAAATATTGTGAAAATCCGATGTTTCAGAAAAAATGATAAAAGCCAGGTTTTCTCTTTCCCTTTGCGATCTTATTGGGAAAGAAAAAAGAAAACCGCGAAATGAAGATTGAAAAATATGTATCTGGCAGGAAATCAATAGGGATTAAATCTACTGGACAAACCTTCTTTGTATGTAACTATCGTTGCTGAGCTTGCAATATGGGCTGATAGATTCTATCCTTTTCCCTTCGAAATTTGGAGAAGAAAAATAAAAAAGTGAGGCTTTTTATACTAATCTTATATCGTCATTTATATCGATGTTTCATGGTTAAAAGGAATCTTAATGGTCTTTTGGGATGTATAACAGCGAATTGGATGCGTCCCTTAACCCATAATGTTCAATAGAAAGGCGTTTGTATGTTGTCATAAACATCTTCCAGCGGTTTCGGTCAATTTCTAGGCTTAAATGATTTTTTCTTTATGTATATCACTTATCGTAAATTCTTTTTTTTCTTTTTTCCAGGAAAACCCGATAGTGGATGAAAGAGTGTGGTTGAGTTTCCTGAGACGGAATTTTCATTCTATGATATTAACTTTTCGACAATAGTTTAACGGGGGAACTGGTCGTTGGCTACAAAGCGTTTGGGTAAGTTTTTTTTAGTATAGCTGCAGCGGTTTTGTATTGTCGTATCTGTTTTTTAAACTAATTTATGTGATACTACATTGCGTTACAAGCATGAGACCGGAAAAATGCTTCTGCTTAAGGAGAAGTCGTTCTATTTCATTTTATTCATGTCAATAAGGAATAGAGATCAAACTCATTTTTTAATTTTACTGAGATTGCTGTTTGATAAAGAATGAACAAAATTAAAGTTCAGGTGTGAAGTTAGAAATATTTAAGCACTGCTGATTACAATTATACTCCGGGACCAGGGATAGCGCGGACCAGGCAGACGGAAAACTTCGTGGATCAGGAATTTAAGGGTCTGGTATGGACTAGATTCCACGTTCCTGTTTCGGGCAGCGGCGTCCAAGGTTCGAATAGCGATGATGATCGCCCATCTCCGACGCGGAGACGGCACTTAAAGTAGAAGAAGAAGATTACAATTAATTGCCGTTGCAGTCCCAGTTTGTTCAGCCAGTTTGAGACAAGACGATACGAAACAATACTGAGACGATACTGAGACTTTGTAAGAGCAAGCTGAGATTTTGCTAAGCTTCGTGAAGAGAAAACGCTATATTGTTGCCATTAGTTCAGACTTTGAAAAGGGGCAGTCAAGTGACAAGTTTAATCTTCTGCCTATAAGGTGGAAAGATCCCTCAATACCGCCTTCCAAGGAAACGGGTTCATTTTCTCAACTGAACAATCTACGAGTCTTCTAAATAGAGAGAACGAAAATAAAAGCGACTAAATCATGATTTCAAAGATCATACCGAAGAAGACTATACAAGATGCATTTCTTTGACATTTCTACATTGAAAATTAAAACTTAAAACTTATTACACGCTTTTGCTAGGAGCTATATCATCTCTGCTGCTTATGTTTCGGAAGCATTTCAAAGCCTTTAACAGCCACTGTGTTTTAATTTCAAATCCTCTTGCTTAAATTGAAAAGTAAAAATATCTCGTTATGTTACATTCTCGCGTGTATCCTATTTTCTCCATGAAACTTATATCAATTCGAACGAAATTCATGACAATTACCTCAAAATGCTTTTCTGATCATTTGTTTTTCCCGTCTTTTGTTTCGCTACACTCTGCAGAATATTTTTAGTTTTCCATGCAGCATTTTTCGATGTCCTGCGGTAATTTTTTTCAACTCCAGGTAAATCCTATTAGGCCTGTGCGTGTAATTTATTTAATTTTTCCGTGTTTTATTTATATTTTTAGCCATGTCATTCCGCCTTATTAAAAAAACGGTGACGTCAGAATTTCGTAAACCTTAAAATCCTTACAAAGTGATTATGATAATCTGATAGGATGATCTCGTGTAATGATTTTCATATTTAGTATAATTAAAGGATTATCGCTTTTTGTGCACCGCAACCTAATCCGATAAATTATATGTAGCTTTTTTGTAAATGAGATTCTCGTATTGACGTCAGCAAAAGGAAAAATGTCCCCAACAGAATCCTGTTTGTCATAATTCACAGTTGTAATTTTGCTAATTTTAGTAAACTACAGTAGAGCCTAAACCCTGTCTACTTTTACATTCTAGTATTTTGCTTGATATAAACAATTCGTTAATAAAATATCAAAATGCGATTTTGAGTTGAAAGTTTATCAGGAAACGATGATCGATGTCGGCGTGATATTCGACTCCCCCCTTCTTCTCTTTCTCTCTCGGGTTACGTAAAAGTTACTAAAATAAAAATGAATTCAATCGATTTTGATCAACAAGTATCACGCAAAAAACATGGCGGAAGGATTTTACGTACAGCGCGAGGGACAAATAAATTGAAAACTGCACTATTACTACCACCGCTCGTTTCAGTCCCCCCCCCCCCCCCCCCGTCCCCCTTTTCCGTTTATAATCCCAGGCCAAATCCGAAACCATACATCCCTGAGATCAATAAATCCTAAACACCCCTTACACCATCGCATGCATATCTCTTAGACGTTTTATTTGACTTCCCCGAATGAGTATTTACACAAGAAGTAAACCCTCAGCAACAACACATCTCGTTGCCATAGTGAACACTGGTAACCTATGTTTGCTTACCTTATAAAGAAATTTTATGTACGGTTGGCGTCTCGCTTTTTTTTTTTTTTTTTTTTTTTAGGAGAGGGAAAAAAATTCGCAGTCGCTCAAATCAATCAAAGGCATCCCCGGAGGGGTGCTTGGAGAATACTCAAATAATTTCGAATTTTTGCAGTTGAATCGGGAGAGAAATGATGATTCATGATAGTTTTAAAGCAATAAAGTCTGAAATAGAGTAACGGGCTAGCCATATAAGAACTTGGGCCGAATTCGATTCTTTCAAGAAAATTAGGCGTAAATAAGGGGAAATGCTTGTCTTTCATTCCAACGTAAAGACTTTAGCGGGCTTTATTGGAACTTAATACTGTGGCAGAGGCTTCTAATGGGTCTCACAGACCTTAAAAAACCTCAAGTCTTCTAGTGGCTATTAAGCTCCGACTCTGGTCTCTAACAGTCTGAAACAGCTCTGACAAGCTCAAATTGGGCTATGATAATCCTGAAAGGTTTAGCTAGGGAATAGCATAAATCTAACCTACTCTATTTAAATTTTTAACTGCTTTAGCCAAGTCAAACGCGTCAATTCCACTCCGTCCTTGTTCAAGCTCAAAATGAAAAAAAAAATTGAAATCATTTAAATGCGCAAAAAAAATAATCCCCCTTGTTTTATTTTTAACACACTTTCATTGTAAGTTGAAATGAGTATGAAATTCAGTTAACAACTTCATTTACTCTGAAATGAAATTTTTTCCGTTTAAAAAAGTGTTTTGCAGCTGAGAGAAAAAGCCATGAGTTTTCAAAGCCAGGTGAGAGAGAGGAAAATGAATAAGAGAGGAAATGCGTGTGATGGTGAACCAGGTGCATTAACCACTTAGTCAACATAGGAATTATATTATATTAAAAACATGGGCTATATTTTATACGAAATTAAAGCAAAACAGAATCAGAGTAAAACCGGAAACTCCATATACCGCCCGGGTGTGAAAGAGAGAAAGAGTAAGATTTATGGACTCGTATGTTATTCTTCCACAGGGATATACTTTCAATGATGAATACTAAACAACCGAGGGGGGAGCAAAAAAAAATAAAAAAACTAGTTTGCTTTTCCCCGTGTAAAATTCGCGCATGATTTCGTGAGGACATATCAAGGTTTCCAGTGTCAGATTTCGGATGGATCGCATATCACTGTGTTGGATAAATTTAAATTGATTCGGTCTGCCACTTCAACTTACCCACTCATGGGTTTCTGGTTTTTGTGGTAGTGTGAGGTTTATATGGTAATACAAAGTCAACTCCTATGAAAATATTTTGCAAGGGCTGATGTTAGATTTTTTAATTGAAATGAGGGAGATTGGGTTTTGGTATGGTTGAATTGATTTTTGTATTTAAATTCGCAACCAGTTGATTAGAGTAGTCAGGCCTGTATTTCCAGAAGTAAGCCCGCTAAAATGGTTAAATGATTAAAAAGCTCCGAGTCTATACCTTTAGGGTATCTACTAGAATAACAGGAGGCCTAGAGAGCCTGAAAGGAGAGTCGACAACTGAATTCTTGCTTTTTGATTATTTGTGACTAAACGTAAGTTAAGTGAGCTACCAGCAGAATACTCGTGAAAGATTTTCAATCAATGAAAAACGAATTTGGTCATAGCTAATTAGATACCAGTATTTAGATATAACTGATTAATGCCTGCGGTGAAGATATATGGCCTGGAGACAATGGCGATTATAGTGAATCATGCTGAGCAGCTCGTTATAACGGAAAGAGCGATGGAAAGATCAGTGCTTGGTATTAGCCTGCGGGACAGCTTTCGCATGAGGAAATAAAGGATGCGGATTATTGTCGATGATGTTGCGCAACTCCTTGCTACAGCTAAGTGGCAATGGGCAGGTCATGTCGCCAGGGAGGATTCCAATAGGTGGGACAGCACGAATAGTAAGATGGAGACCTCAAGCGTCAAAAAGAAGTGTCGGTAGGCCACAAAAGAGGTGGGATGACGACATCAAGAAGGTAGATGGACTTAAATGGTTGCAAAGAGCCCAAGACAAGGAAGTGTGGCAAAGGTTGAGGAGACCTTTGTTTAGGAGTGGACGGACATAGGTTGAAAGAAGAAGATTAGTATTAATGATGGTATCATGGATCAATAAACGGACAAATCGTATCCTCAAAAATGGTTGGCACCTCTAGCATTTATGAATTGCTTGCTGATTAATCCATAAGATTTAATAGAGTGGCCACATTCACACCGTAGCCATAAGTTAGGATAACCGACCTTATAAAAAAATGACCAAGTACAGTTGGCAAACTTTAATAATTAAGTCTAGATTTGGAGGTTAGGTTTTTTTAGTAGAATTAAGGGTTTGGACTAAAGCCTTTTTTTTGTGTCTCTTCCTTGATTCCAAGTACAAGTTCCAGTACCAAATCCCCAACATTGTTAGCTGCGGTTGGGTTCAGTGTTATTGTGTGCATTTGCAGCATCTCGGATACGATATTTTTACAACTCGGGTTTTTAGCGTACCCAGTTGGATTTCGTTTGATATTCTTAGATCAGTATAAAATGGAATGCTTTCGGCTTTTCACGAGATACAGGATTTTACTTACAACTATAAAAGTCGCCGATGTCAGACTTTTATAGAGTCGGATTTACCACGTATAGACCTCAAAGGTACTGTGACAATTTAACCAAGCACAAGTTCAAACCAGAAAAACACACTTCTTGGGCTAAAAATCTTTTCCCTTTTTGTTTTAAAAGAGCTTTTCAGTGTCTCAGTGAAAACCAGAACGGCATCCTTGAAATATTTTATCTAACATGCCATTACAATCCAACCGAGTAACTCTTTTAAGGCTAAAGAGATGTAACAGAGGACATCATTCCTCTTTTGTGAGAAAACTCGCTGATTGTTAAATAGAAGTAATAAAAGTCAGTTCGACAAAGGCGGAAAATACAGAGGCGGTTAACAAGATTACTTCATTGTACGAAACAAGAAACAATGTGCGTTACTTTATTTTAACGTTACTCCGAGGTAGACGGGAAAACACTTAAAGCGATACAGAGAGGAGAGGGGATTGTTCGTGACTGGGGTAAAAAGTCGCGTAGCATATGAGACAAAATTTACATGTGCCACATGTCAATGCGTTATCTTTTGCGCAATGAGATGTGTAAAGGGTGTGGCTAAAAATCAAAATACGGTAACGAAATACCATTCGAAAATCGAGAAAAAAAATACTGTGTATATAAAACCGTAGAAGGAAACAACAATCAACAAACGTTCAGAAGTCACGTATCAAACTAGTCTCGGGAAAATTATTTTGCTTTTTCCATTTTATCAGCAGCAAACCATCGCGAGATTTTTCATTTCCAGTTTAACGAATCGTGTAATTGAATAAAAAAGCCCAGGCTTTCTAGTAAATCAATATATAAAGTTTAAAAAACATCTTATTTCAAAAGAACACGCTATTAAAGATCCTTTCAAACGTTCAAAAAATATCCGTGATATTTCTTTAGGTTGTCGTATCGAGTAGTCTTACTTCATTTTCGTTCAAACAATGAGAAAACCTTTTAGGCAAGAGGACACTTATTGGTTTTGTCGTTTTACGTGCTTTTATAAGCCGGCGGTACGTACAAATAAAAAAGCCTGTGGGACAAATTAATAAAACCGTGAGAGAGGGGGATTTTTTTTTTATTGAAATTAAAGGGTTTTGCAATGTTAATGTTCGTAAATTTAGTTCCCTTCTTCCGAGTTTGAACATTACCTCGCTTTTCTATTTACTTTTCACCTCGAATATACCGAGGTTAAACAAACAACCACGGAGATCGTCTGCTTCTGTTAATCTATATTATAGTCTGAAGGATAAATTGGTAGATTCGCTATGTTTGAGTGTGACGGAGTGAAGGATAATTATGAGCATTGGGGAGCTTGAGAGGACGGAGAGATAGGTCAGTTTTGTTTGTACAGGTCTAGGCTTTTTAACTGAAATTGTTTTACAGATTTTAATTATATAAGAAATGTTTTATAAGTTTGTAAGTAAATGATTTTTATGATAAAATGTAATTTTTCTGTGAAATTATTCAAGTTTGGTGGCTGGTGCTGGCTAGTTATTTGTCTGTGCACTGTGCATGTTCGTTGAGTGTCGATGTTCAGTAGATTGTAAGGCTAGGGTCTTCTGCCCAGTATCGCTTAACTTCAAAAGCTCATGAGAATTATGTTCGGCCTACTCCCAAGACTAAATTTCTTTAACTGACTTTAAGTTGACTATACTACTTGCTTTTCTTGGAAGATGGGGAAAGCCTAATTCGACTGGGAGACTAAGTTCTGCAGTGAAGAAATCTTATAAATGATTCATCAGTTTTTTTTGAAAGAGACCAACAAGTTCTCCTAACAAAGAGCTCCCTTTTCGAATTTTCATTCTCTTTCTCTCCAGTAATTTGTACAAGTTAGCTAAATTTTAAAAGTTAATGAGTGTTAATCGATCTTTTTGTTACAGGTAACGCTCATGCACGATGCCGAATCAATCTAGACCTCGTCTTCACGATTGGAAAGTGATTTTATGAATAAAGGCAATCTTAAGCTTTAAATGAGGATTCAACGACATGCTAGATTAATTGTAAGTATTTTAGTGTGTGCGTGATAAGTGCAAGAACATTAGTCACGAAAAAAAATTGAGGCATTTGGTCGGTATCTGGAGACTCAGATAATGCTCAATGCTTATTTACGCAGTATCCCATCCTTGTCTGCACCCGCGAAGAAAAAAATACAAACCCGAAAGTTAAAAAAAAAACCATATCACGGATAGGAATTTCTTCTGAGCTTTTTACTTTTATTTTCTGCGCACAAGTGAAACAAATTCCTCTTCTCATTAATCAAAAACCTAACCTAGCCTTAACGTTAAACAACTTTCTCTAACGTCGTCTTTTCCCCATTCTCTGTCTCATATCCCAACTGTCTTTCATTTTTTATTTATTATTTGACACTTTTTTTCCCCCTTAGAAAAAAAAGTTCAGTAAACCACCCGGGATATTTTAAATTAATCCAAAGATCGATTTCTCTTATTCAGAAAAAAAAGGAATATCCATTTCAATGTGAAATAAAGTTATCGAGCTTTTAATATGTCTCAAACTTTATCGATAAATCAAAAAGTTCAACTAGACTGCTCTTGACTTACAGTCTTTCCCGATTTTTAACGGATCAACAACTTTGGATTAATTTCAAAGCGCGCCTTTTGTTACAGTAATTTATAGTATGATTATGTAAATAGCACGGCTTTTAAAAAAAAATCTCAGAATGTAAAAGGGGGAGGGAGAAAAACCTTTATTGAAAAATTCAGCATCGGGTACTTTAAACCGCTCGCAACAGGTTGGGAAAAAAAGATTTTTTTTTTTTTGTATTTCTTCCCTAAACGTTACATCATTCAAACAAACAAAAAAATCGGTCATTTTTCTTTCTCGCAAGTCGTTATCGATTATATATCAACTCAACAAGTTGATGTCTGCCCTTTGTTCGGTTCAGACCCCCTTTTTACTTTTTTCCCACCTTTTTTTTAACCCTTTTTTTTCACCTCCCTTGATGTCCGACATAGATTTCACGATTTTATCTGATTGTTGTGTATATAGTTTCTGGTCGGATAATTGAAAAAGGATTTCGGCCCCTTTCGTTAACTCATCAAAACCCTTTAATTTTAATATATCGGGGGATTAATTAAACCCGAGGACTCGAAAAGCTCTTTTAATTCAAAATAGGAATCACTAAATCATGTCAATTTATATTTAGTATATAAAACAAGTTCTTCGAAGTAAATTTCAAGAGGATACAAATGTTACCTCTTAAGTACTATCTATAAATCTTACTGCTTACATCTTAATGCAACCAACATTTCACACTTAAGTATGAAATGGAATTTCCTAAGGTTATCATTAATTAATAAGGTGAACGGTGACGGGGGGAGTATTTTATAGAAGCGTAGAACTTATTTTTTGAAAGCTTATTTTTTTAAAAGAATGAATAATGCTCGTGTAGAAATGTTGACAAATCCTTTCGTCTGAATGTCAAAAAAAACATGTCTGCAGTTTTGCCAACGAGACGGTAAAAGAAAATATTCTAGAAATTCTTTTTTGATTTTTTTTAGGGGTTAAATGGAATTGTTGATTATTATTAGCTAATTTAAAGTTTGCAATAATGAAGGATTTCGCATGGGGAGCATTAAAATTAAAAGAGAAAATGCTTTGCTTTAAAAAGATGCTAATTAGGTATCAGAGACTTAAACGTAAAATGGGTTTGAAGAGGATTGTTAAAATTAAAATTTTTCTCTTTTAAAAAAGGTTTTCTCTTATCGGTATTTTTTAAAGCATTTTCATAATTATTGGGTTGAGTGAATCGTTTAAAAAGCGGGATTTTGGCTTAGATGCCTTTGAGTTAAGATTTTCACTCCCGTTTTGGATTTTTAAGGATAATGCGTATTAAACGATTTTTTATTTTTAGGTAACGATCGTGTCCGATGCCGAATCAATTTCGACACAACAGGAGACACTTCAGAGCTTGAGAGAATGATTTTACGTATGAAGGTAATCGTAGAGAGGATTCAACAATATGCTAAATTGTAAGTATTTTAGTGTGCTTGGTTAATGCATAAGTATTAGTCACGAAAAAATTCCGAGCCATTCGGAAATACAAATACCAGCCAAAATAACGGATAAAGGATTGTAATTTGGGCATCCAAGCTAGATGCTTGACCCTTTTAAAAGAATAATCTTCCCCATTGAATCAAACCAGATCTTTTAAAAAATTTAATGCGTACTATTTTTCATCTGTTTGAGATGTCGATTTGCTTTAGCCCGCCACACGATTTCATCAAACATTGCATCATTCAACAAATCATCTTAAAGTGAAATTCTTTCCTATTGAAAAAGATCAATTTCTATGGGTGACTATTCGCCATTATTTGTATTTACACAACTTTACACGCTACCATTTCCTCTCAAGCAATTCTCTTCAATACAAATATTTATTTAAATGCTATCGGGCCACCCACTTTCCCCGAAGATAAAAGAAAAAAATTTCCTCCCTCGTTTATTTGGACATTGTTTTTTTCCCTGTTTTCCCGATATCTGTTTTAAATCAGGGGGAAAATAAACAAAAATGAGGTAAACGAGCCTTTCCTATGGGATTTAATTGGCATGAATCGGATACGTAGGAACCCCCTTATCAGCTCGCTTTTAAATTTTCGCCGGAGCAACACCAGGAAACGAAGGCTAATAAAATATAGCTCCCGCGCAACCTTCGTTATCGGGGGTGAAAAAAAAAAGAGTAAAAAATTCAATCTTGGTTATAAATCCTTACCGGTTGACCATTTAGGAGCCACGATACAGCGGGTGCTGGTCTTGCAGGCGCTGATGTGCAGTTTAGTTCGAGTACTTCACCGATTGAGTACGCTGCTTTCCTGAGTTTTATTTCAGGGTCTCCGAGTTGTCGCTCTGGAAGAATTAAGCATTTTTAATTTTTGAGAAAATTCTTTAAAGTAAAATTTTGAGAAGGGTAGGGGTGTAATTTTCCAAGCAAGGAAGTGGAAGAAAGATCTGTTCGAAATCTTTTGTAGGAGGCGCCACTGGGTCTAGTGGCCCAATGGTGCTGTGTTTTCCAACCTGGCCTAATAGGGTTAGATCAAAGCCATCAGAGGCTGCATTGAAGTGTAAGATATTAAATCTAAATTCTGCGCCAGTGGCGAACTCCTTTGTTTTATGTTTACTGGATGATATTGAGAAAAGGATTGTGTCGTCTTCTGCAAGGGCAGCAGTGACAATTGTTGA
Source organism: Liposcelis brunnea (assembly GCA_023512825.1). Lineage (NCBI taxonomy): Eukaryota > Metazoa > Arthropoda > Insecta > Psocodea > Liposcelididae > Liposcelis > Liposcelis brunnea. Next base: position 21,560,067 of record CM042073.1, read on the forward strand.
TAGTTATTCTGGTTCGTTATTGGTCTTTCAGGCAAAGAGTCTTAGTTTTATACTTACCGAAGACAATTAGCTCCACAGGCTCTGACGATTTTGTAAAAATCGGATGTTCCATCGATACGGAACATGTATAGTGCCCTGAAGCTGAGAAATCTAACTGCTTTAATTTTATTTGTTTTTCATAGTTGTGCTTCCACTGAAACAAAGAGAAAAAATAAATAGTTTAATATTTAAGGAATTTAGCTATCCTAGGGGAAACTCACTGACGCAAATCTCAAAGGTGACGTTTTATCTACGTTAAAGAAAGTGTGCGCTAGGAAAATAAACTACCAGGTTCTTTCAAGCGAAAAAAAAGAATCACGTTTGGGAAATGAATCATGTTTACGTTCGGGGGGTTTTTTTTTTTCAGGAGCCTTCTCAATAAGTTAAGTTATTTACCGGAGATTTTTTTTTCGTCAAAAACCTGTTTGAGCTTAGGAAAATTTTTTTAAGAGGCAGAATGGCAAATAATTCGATTGCTCTTTAATGTCCAGTTGCAATGCGCTTGAATTGTTTTTTTTTACATTCAGACAAAAGAATGCTTGGGGGTTGGCTCTTGAGGAATCCCGTAAAATTAGTAGTCCGTAAGCTAAGTACCATAAGCATACTTATGTCGGAAAAAAATATTACGGTTGTATCAGATAAGATCTTTTTTCTTTTTCCTTTTTTTTTTTTAAAGAAAAGAATTCTTTGAAAATGTTTCAACAAGTATGTGGAGGAATTCTTGAATCTGCGGCAGTATTCGAACCATTATTTCCCACATTTTATATCGTTTTATTGAGAACCGATAAAGGCTCTCGACGATTCCGCAGCATGCGAAATAAAAGAAACTTGCTTCTTTTTTAGAAAAAATGAAATCAAAATTGAATTTTTGTTATCATCTTTGAAATTTTGTTTGTAGCTAATCGACTCCTTGCAAAGGAAGAGAATAAAAACTTTTTTTTCTTATTTTTTATAATCACGAACAGTTGTTCAGCACTGGCGTAGGAATCGGAGAAGAGGGATAGAGGCCGAATTATCATATTAGCTCTTTGAGATTTTTTAGCCGAACATAAGATTTTTATGCTTCTTCATATCTGAGAAATTTCGAACTCTATAAAGCGAACCCTGTTTTTCTTCTTGCACATTTTGAACCTCCCTAGCTGAGTTAAACCAGTTATTTTCAACACATCTTAGAAATTTTTTACTTAAATCATTTACTCCTCACCTCATCATCATTTACGTTCGAGGAGCAAATTTCCTTACTTGAACAATGAACCGATAACAGAAGAAGGAAAAAAACTAATCTTGTAAATTTTTTCCCTCTTTTACCGAAATTCACTTCCATTTCCTTTTTAAGATAAACATTATTTCCGGTATGGCGTCATCGCTAATATTGCGACAAGTTCATATTTTTTCTTCGAATATACGCAGAGATCGTCGTCTTTTTTTTCTCTGCCTCTTAGTTTGCACATTCGTTCCTTAAAAAAATAATATATCTTTTTATTTTTTTCCCCTTTTTCTTACGACTTATTTCTTTTTTTTATGCTGCCGAAACAGACTATAAAACTAAAGAGACGAAAGAAGTTAGTGGAAAATTTTATTACGGAATAAATTTAAAGCTTTTCTTATTATTTTCAATAAAGAAAACAACTGAGGCAAGAAGAAAGGTCACAAATGTACGTAGGGAAAGTTGAGGGAGAGTTTTTAATGATTTTAATTTGTAAGGAAGATATCTTTTAATAAAGAGGTTGGATTTGATGCACAGGTTTTTTTTCGCAGTTAGATCCGCGTAGCTTGTTTAAGACATATTGTGCTAACTTTTAATAAAGTTTTGAGTAAGTTCGAAAAAAGTTAGTAGAAGGGAGTTAGTCAGGAGGAAAAAAGAATTTTTAGCCAGTTTAAGAAAATGCGTACAGCAAGTCGTGGAATTGTTAAATTGTTATCAGCTGGTTCTATAAATTTATACAAAAAATTTTTAGTTTTAGCTAAAAGTTAAGCAGAGTCTAGTTTATCTGCTGGGGTAGCTAAAATTCTGAATGGCCAATCCGCTACTGTTTGGGAAAATGTAATAAAAATTCTTTCGAAAGATCAAATATGATGGATGAGGATGTATCCTCCAGTTGATTCTTTTACCTTTAAAAAGGAAAAAATATCAAAAATGGAGAAGTAGAAGTGAAAGATTCCGAGATAAATTATTCGTATAAATATATATAAATTTCAATCGTTATAAAAGCAAAATTTCCTCATTTTTTCGGAATGTTTTATTGTGAAATCAATAACAAGCATTTTTTCAAAAGATCATTGTTTGATCAACTCTGAAAGTTAGTCGTGCCTTTCCTGCTTCCCATTGACTGATTACGTCAGATTTGGCCACGAGGGGAGAGGGGATCAAGATGCTAACTGTTAGGTTTCCAATTTAATCATGCTACATAACTCTCGTGAGAAACCAATTTGAAATCATTTTGAACATAATGTTTGCCAGTTAAGCTTCCGTTGTAATAACTCAAAAATTTCTCATTTTCTATTGGGGCAGGCTAATGCCCAGTATAATTAAACTCATCCCCATTCCATTTCCCGAACATCTAACTTTTTAATCCAAATCTGTTTCTTTTTTGAATCTCTGCTTTATCAAGCCGACGATGGAAAAGCAGAAAAAAAGCAGAAACTTAATCAAACTTTCTCGTCAACAAATTAAAAAAGTGTAAAGTGACTTTATAAAATGATCCATTCCATTTGTTAAAAGTTGGAACGAATAATTTTTTTTTTGCAAAGGTGTCTTTACATCCCGCGAAATTTCCTGATCATGTGTAGTCTCCCTTTGTTATACTTTATATGAAGTGGCTCTTATCTCCCCGGCTATCTATTCATCCTTGTTAATAGTTTTTTTTTCTTAACGGGGGAAATCTATTGTCTCCTTAAACTTGTGAAACGCTTCGTCATGCTAAAAGGAAAAGAAAAAGGACCGTTATTCTCTTGTTTTTTTTCCTAGAAGAAGGAAAGAAAAATCTTTGTTAGGAAAAATTTTAAAACTTTCCTCCTTCGGGACTTATCGTCATCTTAGATTCCCTCGTCATCGAGTTTTAAAATAAATAAGTTAAAGGAAAAACATAGGGAAAATTTTACAAGACACTGCGAAAGAGCCTTTTGGGAACTGCTTACCTTTTTATAATAAAGAATCAAAAAAGTTTTGCAAAACTTCGGCGCTTCTTTTGATAACCCATCTTTATTTTTCATTAATAACGTAAGGGACGGGCTGGGGCATCTCTCTCGCTTTAGATTAAAGATCATCGAAAAAGAAAACCGTAAAAAGAGAGAAAGGAAGATGGAAGAATCGCTCCCGATTAGTAAAAAGAAAAAGGAAATTAAAAGACTGATTGTGCGCGGGGAAAAAGCATTCCAAGGGAAAAGTAACGATAGCAGGGAATCTCCACCGAGAAAATTTCGTAATTAATTTATAATTATGAACATTTAATTCATAATAATGGAACATAATTAAATTTTAAAATATCACAATAAATATCGTGCTCTCGAATTGAATCAACGAATTTTCTTTCGGGAAACCAATTCCCCGCCCCCCTCTTTTTCCTCTTTTCTTAGTTTGCTTAGTTTATCAACTTGAAAATATTGTTTATTCTGCATCAGGAGAATCTTTTTCTTTGTTTTTAATTTGCTGAATTGGATTAGTAATGTCCTGTGCTGTTCTTTTTCTCATTTTTTATTGCGGAATAACAAGCAGCTTGAAAGAAATTATTGTTGCATGTCGTGCGTGAGCCTAGGAGTAATTTTTGGCATTTTTAGCTTGGGCTGTTGGGTGTTCTACCAATTGACGATAAGGTGATTAAAGAATTTGGGTCTTTTTTTTTAGTCCCATTCATGCGATGATCGGTTTTGTTTTGAAATGGACACTTGAGCAACAAAATGAGCGCTAAAGCAAAGAAAAGGGGAGCAATTCGTAGCTTACTGCTCGCAAGCAGAGAAGAGTTCTAACTTTTAAGAAATCTCTGGGCTTAGGCGTGACTCCTCAATCGTACAACTGCGACGTCTGAGTTTTCAATAGAGAGCACTTTATCTTCAAAAATTTAAATGTTCACTTGTCAGTATTGAAAAAACTGTTGTCAACCCAATCCTCCCAGAGACATTCATTGGCCCTTAACAATTCCCAAAATTAAGAAAATTATAAAGTGTAACGTAGAATATTCATGGCTTTATCGTCTGGCTAATGAACCACTCAGCTGTTGACAATTTATTAATTGGTGAAAGCGTAAAAAAAAAAAAAAATAAAATTCGCTGTCAGTGAGTGACGAATGTTTTGCTTAAAACTGTCTGTCATCTCCCTGTCTGTTTTCCAGCTGACAAACGAGATAAGAATTTTGAAGCTTTAAACTCCCAGAGTCATTTGTCACGTCTGTCAAGTTAATCGAAAACTAAGATAACTGATTGCTTGTAGACTTACATTATTATTTTTTTTCCACGGTTTAGAGCCGATATAAAGTATATTCTTTTCATCGCTTCCCCACCGAAAAAAAAAACAGAAAGTCAGGAACTTCCGTTTTCGAGGGAAAGGGAGGAACTTGTTACAGAACATGGGTAATGACAAGAATAGTTATCGCTTGTATGCAATTACTTGTGTGCATGCCATTAATTAAGCAGTTTGCGTGCCGGGTAAAAAAAACCCCGAAGCTTCCCCCCTTAAACCTGCTTTCATACTTGATTAGAATCCGAGATTAGCTTGAAATTTGCATAGGAATCAAAAAGTCGAAAAAAGTCTAAACATGTTAAAGGGGAGAAAAATCAGGGAAGGATTCAATTAATTCAGGTGTGATGAATAAAATAAGCACGCATCGCTTTTTTTTTCTTTTCCAAGAATGAGAAAACCCGAAAGGGTGGTTAAGCGATGGGTTTTGGATAAAAATCAAAGAATTTTTGATCCACGAAAGGTAGATATCGGCGTTTTATTTGAACTCAACAATAGGTCAACCTCAACGGTTCAATAAGCTTCTTCCTGGCCCGTGCAACTCCCTAGTTTATAATTCAGCAATCGAGCGCTGAAACCTGTTGCATTATCGTTGAAACTGATTTTGACTGTATTGCTACTGTTTCGATTTTCCCCGGGTAAAACATATCGTATTGTTTTATTAATGTGCTTGTGAAAAAGGATGTGCCTGATTTAGGATATTATAAAGTAGGCGAACGGAATTCGAAGATCAAAGGAATTTTTGAATATGTTCATTGAAACAAATTTTGAGAGAGAAATTTTGTTAAGAAATATGACAATGCCAAAACTTTCGATGTAATGGGCCTATATAGGATTATAAGTAAATAAATATTTAAGCCCTTAATTAGCATAATGACTTTCAAAACTAAGCCTTAGCATTGAGCAAATCTTGGAGATCTAACGAGGTTAGATTGTGCTTTTGACGTGCCAGGCGAATTCCTGAGGCTTTTTCGTTCTAATTTAAAATGGTACATTGATTAGGTTTTTGAGGCTGCAGAGCAATCCGATCTTTCATTAACATCTATCATTATCCATCACCAATTTTTTAAAACATCCCATTCCAACATGTGCACACGACAAGATAACTCATAGTTTACTGCAATCATTTCATCTCTAATTATAATTGCTTCAGGATTTGATCATCCATCAATGCGATTAATACGATACACTGCTATAAATCATTGATTTCCCATTGTTCTTTCTCCAAATTTTCCCCATATTCAAAAACGGCTATTATTTAAACTCTTATTGGGATGACTCTAGAAAACCTGAAGTCGCACAATTAAGTAAGTTAATGGCATCCACTGATTTTTACGAATGGCCGCAATCTTTTAGCTCCTTGTTCTCACTCTCTAGGCAAGAAAGTATTTTCGGAAATCACTTTGATTTGTTCCAAGCCTGTATGAGTGCCAGTTAGCAGACTTTATGGTTGCCATGTTGTCGCTGCTGCTCGGTCAAATTTGGTCAAATATTTTGTTCTCAAATACGAGGAATTTTTTCTGGCGAAGCTCCATTCTTTCGTCCCCACTGAAATTAGTTGACAAGATGGCGGCACACTGCGTGAAGCCCCCTGCTGTCATAAAATTAGCGAACAAAATCTATCTGTCAGAAAAGTTGAAGCAGACACCCCAATGTCTTCGACCTATTTTCTTAGATTGAGGAAGAAAATAAAAAAAAACATCCAAAGTAAAATGGTACATTAATTACATATGACGACAAAGTAGGAATTTACATGTGACATTACTGAGAGGATAATAATAGTGCTTTCCTTGCTGTCGACGACTCCCTGTAATTTCCATTATTTAACAAAAAATAACAAGCAAGAGAGAAAATTTGTAAACATTCTGACTTATCGTCATGTTAACATTTAAATGCATGTTATGTTTTCATGTTATTGTTTTATTTAATTTCCTCCAGAGTGGGGAAAATTGTTTTCTTAGAATTTAAAAGGGAACCGGAGTGTCGAGGTGTGAGCGAGAGAGGAAAAGGGAGGGGGGATAAAAACTTTCATCGGTGAGCAATTGTATGTTTCGTTGAAATCTAGTCCCATAGATCTAAAGAGGATTTCATTTTATTTTCGAATTAATGTTACGCGACTCGAGGTTAAGGTTCTAAATAAATCTCTTTATCTCTGTTTCTCTGGGTTTTTCCACTTTTAATTTAGCTTACGCTTCATCTTACAAAACGTTTAATTATTTCACTTCGCACGATAGCTCAAGTTACTTCTTTACTTCGATTTATTTGGGATTTCCGGCTTAAAGGTCAACAGAAATCTTTAAGAGGAAAAACAATCTCGAGCTTCCAATTAAATTTTATCGGGGTCGTGTATGCGCATGGAAAATGTTACAGGGAAAACGGAAAGCGAAAGAATAATTTAATTAAAGGGAAGTCTATGTCTTTGCGGTTTACCTTTATACACTTATTTCTAACACTGATATACTAATAAATGAGGACAAGTTCTCTCTCGTCCCCCTCCGTCCCGATTTTATTTGGCCGAGGCTCATTTTTACTGGTGAATTTATTTTAGATATTTTATATAATGGCGTTATTAAATGGGATGAAGGATGAAAATAAATTGGTGGTTTCACATAAAATTGATTCGAGGGGGATGGGGTAGCCGAGAGAATAATGATGAAATGTAGCGTTGTAGAAATGCATTATAAAAAATTTTGATACTATTAATCAAATCCTTTTATTCTTTCTTTTTTTTCCCAGATATGAATGAGATGGAGGATCGCTTTGGGAGATTCGAAACAAATGTAAAGTTGACCTGTTTAAAAAGATTTAGCCGATAAGAGACTTATGGAAAGAGTTTTAGGAGATCGGATTGGAATAGCTGACTAGTTTTAAATTGAGATGCTTAAGGATATTCGGAATAACTTTTGAAGGTAAGTTCTTTGATTTATGTTCGGTATCGCGATTTTGGGATGGAGAGTTTTGTTAAGATTTTACTAAGTTAAGGGAATATGAGGAAGTGGATTGTATTTCAAGTGGTAGCAAGAATGTTGAAGTATTTCCGGCTTTAGGATTAAGTAAAAGGGATTGCAGTTTCGAATTCTCTCGATTGTCTAGTATTACTCTTACGCGATCATTCATTGTGAGATCACTTGAATGGAAAGGTCGATTGCTCGATCGCCCATTACACAAGACACCTTTGACTTTCTTCATTCATTTATGTGAAATGAATGTCACGGTTGATATCGATATTTGTAACCGGCAAGTAACCAAAAAAAATGTCAAGTTCTCCTTGCTCTTAACCAGAATTTAGATCTTTCGAATGTTTTGGACTAAACTCTTCATTTTTGCATTAAAACCAAAAAATTTACGACCCTCTCTCAAAAAAAAAACTGGGATTTTATTCTAATACTTCCAAGATAAGTAAAAAATGAAGTATATTTCCAGCTACGAAAATCGTAAATTTAAAGCAATATAACCCTTTCAAATATCCTTTCCCTCTAAAAATATTTCCAGTCTTCGAAAAAAAAAAGAAAACTCCTCGAGTTTATTCCTCTCCTTTTTTTTTTCTTACCCCCCACTGTACAGTGTCAAAAGAAGTATGAAAAAAAAGAATACCGAAGGATTTGACTTTGTTTACATATTCCCAAGGCGTTGCGTCATATATTGAAATCATATACTGAACATCCTATTCATTTTCATTCTCGACTATTGTATTTATTGGCTCCCGCCCGCAATAACTTACTCCCCGATAACCTAAAACCGGGTTTTATCGGAGTCGTTTAAATCGAACGATGGTAATAATTTCATAAAAGAAGCGGATTCCACGTTTTCTATCTTATCCCGTCCCGTTTTCTAAAAAAAAAAAAGAGAAACTTGTAAAAAAAAAAGGAATTTTGTCCACGCCCTCTTATTTCGTCACTGTCGTAAAAAAAAGGCAAAAAAATCCTGGGAAAGAGATTTATCGACATTTGAAATGGGCGAAGTTGAAGACAAAACTGCATCAAATATTTGTCAACGTACATGGAAAAGCTTTTCGTTTTCACAGAATACAGTTTTAAACAAGGTAGGCGAGTACGATCAACGAACCGTTCACTTTTTTTTTTATTCTTGCACAAAAAATCCCAGTTTATTTTTTAATCTCTTTTATTTTTCTTTTTAAAGTAGCTCAGCATAGTGTTTTTTTTTTGTTTTTATTATTCGCAGTGTGATCAGGTTAGATTGACATGTTCGTATACACACTAAGGTTAAATTTAAACTTTTCGCCTCGTCAAAAAGATGAAGCTTAACAATTTCATTAAAAGCAATTCAACAGGGAGACTTGTCGAAAACTATCATAAACATCATCGAATTCCTATCTCCTTCTCCCCGGCTTTAAAATTCCGAAGTAATAAAGATCCCGTTAGGAAACTCTTGAGGAAGAAGCCCGAGCTTGGGAACACAACCACTCTTAACGGCAAGAAAGTAATTCGAAAAGTTTCACTTAAATCGCGACATTAAACATGAACTTGCATCTCCCCCCTTGTTAGATAAAATACTGGCGCATAATGTTAACGATACTGTCCCACTTATATTTAACGAGCATCGGGGGGGCTTTGTTAGCTTTTCTCGGGGAAATTCTTTAGCCTTTCGCATCTCTTTTTTTTTTCTCGGTTCGAAGATGGAGGCTTCTGGGTTTTAAGTTTTCTGATCAAGATTCGGGGTTTCCCCCCCACGTTTCATAGAAAAGTAGAGAAAAGAGGAAATTCAATTACTCTCTGCGAATTAAATTTTCATCGGAAAAATTCAGAAGCGAGAACCGCAAGATTCTCGCATAAAATAGTAATATTTCTTAAGCGATTTTAAATGGCTCTTAGGAAAGTGGGAATGAGGGAGAAAGGAAGTTTTGCACTTGTTAAAATTATATAATACATGTAGAAAACAATTCCAAAGTTCAAGAATTTTTTTAAGTAGTATTTAATGATGGTTTTCGGTGGAATTAAAGCTATTGTTGAAAGCATTCGAATATTACAAAAATGAGGAGTTGGCAACTAGACGTTTTGCTAGCTGAATAAAGCCTAGCTTGATAGAGGTAGTATCAGGGCGCTTAGAGACCCGAGCTAAGCCTTTAAAAACGTCGGCAATATCTATTTTTGGCGTCACCTTCTTTTTCTCAATTGTCTCCAAAAAAGTCACAAACTTATTTTCCCATCAGGGGCGGAAAAAGCTAAAAAAATCAATCTGAGACACTTAGCGCCATTTTCTAAAGATTACCCCAGAAGCCAAAAATATTCTGAGTAACTTTGGCATAATTTCCCGACATTGCCACTAGCTCTACAAAATTTATCAGAGACTAAAGAGCTACCTTATTGTGAAAAGAGGAGTTAAAGTAAAAGTTATCAGCCTCAGCGCTACTTTTTAAAAATGAATTCTATAGCAAAATTTATTTAGTCCTATTTAACCTTGAAAATCAATACTTGATAAATCAGACATTGATTTTTTTACATAATAACCATGTAGGCCCTTCAATTGTGCTAACGACATGTGTAATAGGAGCTTGACAATAGAGAGAAATTTCGAACTAAAAATTGCTTCCTCACGTCCAACAATAATTATAGGCTTACCCGAGAAACTGCCCTACAGCGCAAGCCCGAACTTTCAAAAACAAAAAAATCCCATCCTATCGGAACCATTGCCATAAATTATAAATTCGTGAACAACCGAACACAGCGTGATACACCCATCACCTGTGTAAAATCTTCAACCCTAATAACAGATCCTTGACTTTCTGATTCCATGTCACGGTAACAAGTTTCGGAAAAGCGTAATTAAACTCTTGACAAGTTTCTCGTCAAATTTCTTGCAATTTAACATCCCTTCCTTTAGGTCTTTTAACAATTAAACACGGGCTAATGATGAACCTTTTTGTAAGAGGGATCGTATTTTCCTTTTCCTCCTGCGGTAAAACCATCAATTTAACCTTCATTTTTTTCCCTCCTCGTATAAATAATTTGTAACCGTTTCAACGTCACATATAGGACACGTAGTTAAAGTCTTATATTGATCCCCCTTTATCCTGCCGGCATCGATAACAAGGGAAAAAAAAAGGTTGTTCAATTATCACCAAAGGCTAATTTTCTTCGGCATCTCCCTTCTAATAATCCATTATCCATCATGCAGATGATAAATCGAGATTATTTTTTGTGCTTTTTTTACCTCCGCATCGAGTAACAAACGACCTCTCATTTTTTATTTGCTCCTCAATTCCCCAACCGAATCCAAGCTTGGGATCAATCGTGAAAACAAACAAGAATGGCCTCTTTATTTAAATAAGTTAACGCAAAATAGAGAAAAGAGGAGGCAAGGAACAAAGATAAACTTAAGTTGTAATCTAGCCTTCCTCCCTGACAAAATGTCACTGATAAAGTTCAGAACTTCTTACCAGTAATCCTAAGCAATAAATACCCAGAAGCAGTTTCTATCCGGTTCCTCGGATCCCGGAGCCCGTTTGTCAGCGTGTCCTTCCCATTTTCTGAACTCGATTGTTTCTGTCTTTTTCCATATTGTGGAAAAGTTTCCGTTTCGTTGTGAGATGATCGTCTGCTTCTGAAAGCCTTAATTCGATGGGAGAATTCCCATTAAAAGTTGTACCGTAGACGATCCCCGTAAGTTATAAAGACACTTTGACAATCTCACCCTTCCTATATACCGCAAGATGTCTCACGGAATAAGGAGATATCGTTTTTAATCAAGTTGTCTTGGCTAACTCTATCACTGTTCAACTTTTCTCCCGGATTTCGATGAAAAAGGGATCGGGATATGTCTTAAGGAGGTTTAACGGATTTTCCTTGTAGAAAGTATAACAGTACCTGATACGGATTTTATTTGAAGACGTTTTCAATACGAAGATTGGAAAGAAACCTGGCGGTTTTTGAGATGTGGATATATCGTCCCATTTGCGAATTCCGTGGACCGCACAAGTAAAGCAATGTCAAAGTCTTGAAAGGAGATGGAAGTGCTTTACGAGTATTTTTCGTGATGGAAAGTATCATCTACTGCAGCTGGTGATGGAAGGGAAGACTGAGGACAGGCGGAGACCAGGTCGAAGGAAACATCCTGGCTCAAGAATATAAGAGACTGCCACGGCCAAGATTTAGTATCCTTTTTTCGTTCAGCAGCCTCTAAAGTTCGCCATGATGATCACCAGTCTCCGGCAGGGAGCAGCCATTTAAAATAGAAGAAGAGTTTGGAAATTGTACCACTGAATACTGCAGCATAACCGAGCTCTATGCATTCTCTTTGAATGAAAACAATGCGCAATGAGAGCGGAATGTCTGTCATACATAAGAGTCGCCTAGGCCTAATTTAGATGGGGATACTATTGCGCTGGGGTAGTCGGTGGGAACATTAACAGTCCTGCTTCAGATTTGGCGAACCTGCCCTTGACGAGCTCCAGATTCCTTCTGACCCGTGAGGTAGCAATCTGGTAAGGGTTCTGGTAGGAGGCAGCAGTCCTACCATTACTGGCTTAAGGCTGAATACGATAAAAGTTGGCTAGGCTTAAGTCCAGAAAGCAGGAGGCGGAGTCGAGGACTGACGGTATGGCTCCTTTGCTGCGATGCGGAAGGTGCTGGGAAGCCACCGCATTAAGCTCCCTAGTATAGCCAGCCATCATGGCCGAGGGTTTGCTGTGCAAGACCCAAGACAGTCAATCGTGTTGGGATCTCTTGTACGCCGCAATAAGCTCTCTAACCATGATGATCGCCAATTCCCGACTCGGGAAGGCACTGTAAGAAGAAGAAGACTTTTTCGCTGGCCGAAAATTATTTGGTTCTATCTGATAAAAATTTCATATTTAGCTTGTGGACAGAAAAAATTAATAATACTGTATAATTTGGCACCAGAGGTCTGTCACTGAGTAGCTGATTTCTAACTAAAACGTCATTTTCAGTTTGCACGCGGCAAATAGTTAGAAGCTGTTCAGTGTCGCTTGGGACATAGTAGTTGGTAGCTACGCACCACGTATAAGCCAAAGAATTTTTAACAGATCGAGGTAATCTCTTATTGATTTTGAAATAATAAATGTGAAATTTTGTGAGGGGCTGCAACAGAAAATTATTTTGATTAAACGGTCCGTTGTGCTATTCATGAATCACTGAGCCACCGATGTAAATCAGAGCAAACTTGTAAACATCTGCCAGTGCTTTCCCCACGGGTTCAGTATTTTTATGTTGAGGCATCATCGGCTTGAACTTTGAATGTACAATTATGCATTATTCATTGAATCACGAAACTGCATCAGTTAGCTTGAAATGATGGAAACGTTTGTTAACATCTCTTTACTCCACTAAGCACTTTAGCAGCTCAGCTGGAATCACCCGAACCATGCTTTGCGGTTGTTGGTCTTCCGGATTGCTGACTCGACCTTTAATTCTAAACTAGTCTTGTTGATAGCTCTTTATCTCTTAGCTTCATTTAAGAGTCGATGAACACGTTTATTGATTTTTGATGTGCTGATAAGAGTTTGAGGATAGGTGGTCAATCATCATGTTAAAACTTTTAATAAGGATGAATTTCTTACCTCGCTCTTGTTATGTTGATGCGGCTCTACAAAAATCAAAAGTTAATTCCCGTTTATTTTGATTTTCTTCTAGTTCTATGCAACAAACCAAATTTAACTAACCTAATTTGGTCAAGACCTAGTTTTACTTCGCTGAGGAGTCATTCTTACACCGAATGTTTGACATATTAGCCCCAAGGAAATCGTTTTTGTCTCGTCCTTAACTTATTTCTATGTAAAATCCTCGCTCAGATTGCAGTTTCACAAACGTACTGCTGAACTTGATAATCTTGCAATCAATACCATACGGTTGATAATCTCTGGCTGCTAAAAATATGCAATCCACGTCTTACGATTAACAACTGCTCCAATAAATTCTAATTGTTTGAATTTTCCAATTAGACTTATTAGCTTAACAAGATATTTTCCTTGCTGTGTCTGTTTTCTTGACAAAACAGCAACCTTCAGCTATTTCTTAACCAATTGGGTATTGACTCCACCTTTTAAGGTCTTGCTGAACTTTTGCCAGTGGAAATAACTGAGGGAAGAACTATTTGCAGAATTAATTATCCGGACATTTAGTTATGTTGTTTCTTGTTTATCAACGAGATCGATATCAGAATGTTAAACTGAAATTACTATTTGTTTGGGATCGCAACTTCTCCCTTTTGTGTAGCGTTGTTTGTTAAGAGCCTGTTCGCTTAGAAAATCAATCATTAAATTCATAGTATTCATTGTGTAGTCTGTTTACTTTACTCGAGCATCGTTTTACCTTCAAACGAGCTCTCTCTCTCTCTCTCTTCCCGAGTTTATAAGATCCCCATAAATTTATTTTTCCAATCAATATTAAATATGAGAGATTTTTTTCCTCGTAGCCGGAAAATATCTGGGAAAACAGGCAGATTCTCCAGCAGAAAAAAACCCATTCCGTGTCTTTCCCTTCCCTTTGGAAACATTTTCACTTTTATTCGTCTTTCCCAAGCACATTTACTCCGAAAAGAAACTTTCCGCCCAACTTTTTTTTTCCTTCTTTTCAATTTCATTCAATTCTTATTTTCAATGGTAGATTACATGCGGAAGACAGTCGAGTTCCCTTTAGATAAATGTGTTAGCATTTTACATGCAAAGTACGTGTTTAGAATCGTTGTGCACACTCAAAAAAAAATTCCGAAGCTCTAAATTTCAGCGCCGAGACTTATTCAGCAGTCGACCCGAAAAGAGGAAGGGGGAGGGGAAAAAAAGAAAGGGGGACATCTATCGTCTAAATTCATAAATTTCATTCTTCATTTTCAAATTTTCTAGCACAAAAAAATTTAGTTTCAAAAACATGACGAGTTACGTGAAAAGGAAAACTAATGAGGGGAGCTTTGTGGGGGGAAAATTACGAATTCTCCGCTTCCTACGTGATGTTTAGCTTATTGCTGAAAAGGGTAAAGTCGCGGGTTTTGTTGAACATTTTTCGTAATAAATAAAAAGCTTTAGATCGTACATTTTTTCCGGCCTCTATTTAATTAATGCTGATTCGTTAGAAGATGTTTTGTAATGTGAATAACTTTTTTTTTATTAATCAAAGCCCGTAAGCGAAGCAACGAAAATATAAATGAAATCGCGTTCGGGCAAAATGTTAGAGCTGTCATATTTTCCCGTGAAATTATTTCAACAATAATGGAATTAATATGTTTGGCTGGGTTATTATTTCTTTTTTTTTAAACGAGAAAGAAAGCCCACAGCATCCTTCTCTTTTTTTTTTTAATAATTTGACTTTGAGCCTTATAAGGTTGACGGGGTTTTTCTTTTGTAACTAATAAATGTCATCGATATTCGATTTTCTTTTTGATTTGAAATTCTCTTTGGGCAGCGATTTTGCTCTCTTTTTTTTTTATTTCCCTCTTTATTTATATCCCTCGCATCGTCTCGTTAATAAATTACGTGTATCAAAATTGGAAAATGGAATCTGCTCGTCGAGTATGTTACTTTTCATTCCTTTTTAAAGGGATTCGTCTTGTGAAGGAAAAAGAAAGATTACTCGATTTTCTTCCTATATGTTTTATTCGAAAATAATGATTTATCCCAAAGGAGCTCGTCAAGGTGGAATAGATTGAACCGAGCAATGTTATTAGCTGAAAAAAAAATTCTGCTAAATAACTCGGGCATCGATTTTACCCGACGTGACCTTACCTCGTAGTTTTTCCGTAGCCGGGAAAACACGTAAGGCTCGCCTGAAAACCGCGTCAGCGCTCGCGGTCTACACAGAACTCTCCGTTTCCCCGCAAAGTGTAAATTAAGTTAAATCTCGAAACGACGGGGACAAAGTCAAGGTACGGTCGAGAGAAGAAGAAATAAAAAAACCCGGGGAATTTTTTCCCTGTTTATATTTAGGCGATGTCGTTGTCGCCCGTCCTTATAATCAGACGCGAGAAGTTAGAAAATGTCAAACACCACATGCATATACGAGCGTAAGGATGGGAGGAGAGAGAGGGAAAGGAAAAAAATGTCGTTGTTAATGGAAAACCTCGTTGTTATGAATTCCGAAAAACCCTTTTTCGAAATGTAAATAGAATGGGAAAGAAAAACAATGTTGAAATCTCTTGTTTGTTTTTTGATATTCGAAATGGATTACAAGGAGAAAACATGGCGAGCGTGATCCCAGAAAAATGAAGATTGTTTTGGCAATGACTAGAGTTATGAGGGGAGAAAAATCTGGATTAGAATAAAGGTTTAAGGTCGAGGATAGTAAAAACGTGGGAATTGTGAGTTGAGGAAATTGTTTTCGGGGTCTTAAGAATGAGTGCGAAGATAAAAGGATAATGAAGATGGCGACGGTTATTGCTTCGGTGAAAATCGTATAATTTGGCGAAAACAAAGATTTGCACTTTGATGATGTCGAAGTTAAGAAGCCGACAACAGCCGAATTGAAGTTCTGCTGGTTTTGGTGGTAATGGCACAACTAACAGACTCGCAGAAAATTGTATAAAAATTTTATAAAAATCAGAAACCAAATAACCCTACTATGACCGAAATTTTAGTTACGCTACTGCTGAAGACTCCAGGAAATATTGCTGCTGGCTTATGAAAATTCTCAAATGGGGCTACACTGCCATTGTCACAGAACCTTGAAAGAGACTGTGGTTGCCTAGGACAAGAAATTTTTCTGAAAGACTTAAACAGCAACACATTTTATGCCCTTTGCATACTTGGCTTGATAGCTCAGCAACTCTAAAAATCACAAAAAGGTGAAAAGAAAATATTGGCTGAAAATATTTTAAATCTTCTAATTTAATTACTTTACATCGCATAATAACTGCCCTTTTATATCCCTTTTAATACTCCTACACTAGTCATTTCATTAAAATAAGTTGATTCAACAATTAGTTTAATTATTTAATTAATATACTTCGGTGCTAAAACCGTTTGAGGAAAATTATTAATTAATTAATTAATTAAAGTGATTTGTAGAGAATTTAGTATAAAATAATCATTATTTAAACGAGAAGGACAAGGTAAATACTTGTTCGAAAACGAAGAAGGTACGAAAACTTTCCAAAAAGTTCATTATTATCACTAATATTCAATAAGATTTAAATTTTCCATTTTGAAGAAGAACTCCCCAGTTTCGGGATGAAAGTTTTTAAATTTTGTTAGCTTGAGGTTTTTTTGCCGAGGAAATCAATAAAATCTAGGGCCTCCCCTCATCGTATCACTTCTCCTTTCCTCCTGTTTTACTTTATTTAAATGCTTTTTTTCGAGAATTATCATTTTTATAAACGAGGAAGTGTTTTCGTGTTGTTGTAGGTTACGATTCAGCTCGTTTTTTCGAGTGTCAGCAGTCGTTGTTTGTTTGTTTTTTTTTTGTTTTTGTTAATTGTAATGAGGGGGGCAACCTATTTTTTAAAATTAAAAGTTAATCATTGACTTCGAAAAACAGGCATCTGGTGTACGTTCCCCTGATTTTCCACTTCCCTTCACAAACAGATGACGCTGCATCGGATAAATGAAAAATGCTAAGCCACCCCTTTCGACTTTTTGCAATGCTCCCCGGGATAACATTCTCGTTTATTAAATTATACCCGGTGAACATCGAGATCGGATGTGCCCTACTACCAATTTCAAATATTTCTCCTAAAAAAAAATAAAAGGAAAAGGTTTTTCTAACTTGTCAGCAAGCTTATCCGAAAAAATTCTATTCTTTACTTTAAGGATAGAAAATGCAGAATCCGGTAAGCTTGAAATCAGATCCTCCAGCTGGGGTCTCAGCTGCCTGGAGGGTTTTTTAAATGACGTTTATTACTACAGACCGGAAGCTCAAGCGTAAAGATTCAAGATAATGGACGCCGGCGACTCCCAAACCGGAAATCACGATCCTCGTGTTTTTTTTCTTTTTCGCAAAACCGATTTTCGCTGATCTTACCCAACTTCGTTTAAACTTGGTTCAGGTCACATTCGGTTGGATTTAAATTTTAAAACGTAATCTCATTGGACTTTATTATTCTTCTCTTAATATCTTATCGAACCACGTATGAAAACTCATAATTACAAAATTATCAATGCAAGAAAGAGGAAGAGTCTGGAGGGGAAACGGCGCGAGGAACGAAGGGAGGGGGGGTAACAGTTAGGATGAGGGTAAAACTTATACCATCAGGGAATATTTCATGGCCGACTTGAAACTTTCTAAAGTCGACGTCAAAATTATTTGGGGAGTTTAACTTCAAGATTGCAGCTTGACTTTGCATGGAAAGGAAACGAGGATGAGGGGGGAGGAGGATGGAAAGGACGAATGGGAAAGTTATACTTTAAGGATATGTTTAATGCCGTCCTTGTCAGAAACTGGATTCTAAATGGTGCTGAATACGCGGACACGGAGTAGAAGTTGTCTCTCGGGAAGTTTTGGAGAATATCACGGACGAAGCAATTCAGTAAGCAAATATTAAAGGGGGAGTAGTCAAAGGTGAAAGTTTAGGAATCGTTCTACGGCAACATAATAGAAAATATGATCCAGGCATTTGTTAGCTCGACTCTGATCGGACAAGAAATTGTGGCGGCAGTTGTCCAAACCTTGGAGTGATGATGCCCGCTCTGGCAAGAATGGCAAATCCAGGTTATGATGATGAACTTGCCCACCCAGATTTAAGAAAACAAGAACTTTCGCAGCTATCACGGAGGTTTTGTCCAAGAATCGTCTTTAATAAAAAGAGTTGTGTTTCATCGTGGCTGCCGAATATTCTTCTTGTGGAAGTCGCCATGATGCTTAATATGGCGTTCAATTTTTAAAATAGCTGACAATATGCCAGTTTCTTTTAATTTGAGATCAGGGCGAGTGGTGGTCTAGTAGATAAAGTGTCTCGACTCGCATGCGGGAGGTCCGCGTTCGAGCCCAAGGTCATACTTTGGATTTTTTCCACTAGACATTCACCTCTGATACTTGTGGGGCAGTGGGATATTAATACCAATACTTTTAATTTGAGGTCTCTAGCTGCGGCGAACCAATTTTTACTTGCGTTGGCGATTGCAGCTATGGCGCTGCTGATCGATATAAGAAACTTTAAAAAAAGTTATTCATAATTTTAGCCGATTTCATTATCTGGTGGCAGCGGCTTAAATTTTTTAAAATTTTTGTCAGCGGCACTGAAGAATTCTATACAAATTTTTTGCAAAGGCGCGGCCCAGGGGTCTAGTTGTGGCAGTTAATTTTCAGTTGACAGCCGACAGTTTTGTCTTAAGCAAGAATCTGCAAGCAGGATTCCCTTTTAAATTCATGCAATAAAATTACCTTGAAAAGCATGATGGCTGCTTTATTTAAAAAACGTTTCAAAGGTTATGCGATATAAAATTATACCTTTACAGCGCGAATTCTCGGCCGTGTGTGTCGAAAAGTCAACAAGCACAAAGCGTGAAATAACTTTCACTAAACGCGAAAAAAATTCCAGCCCGCTGCCCGCATTTCTCGCGGTGAAAATTTTATCTACACGAAAAAGAGTGGATCCGGTTTATTATAATTCAATAACAACCACAAGGTATTAAAATCAACGAATTAAGTTTTTATGAGATAGGGAACGGAAGTTTATTAAGTTTTAGCTTAAGCTAAATCAAGTTAGTAATATAAGAACAAAGAGAATTTATATTTTAGACGTTTTAATTTTAAGATTTATAACTGGGATGGGTGGAAGGGACGAATTTAAAAGTTTAAGGGCCTCAACGGAGGAAACAAATTAGGCAAAGAGGGGAAATGTGCGGTTTTCGATGTCGAAGTTATTGCTTTTCGACCTTTTTGCTTTTCTCTGTCCGTACGTCGTTGGAAATGGTATAGCCCCCGGGTCGATATAGCGGAGGCTGGGGATGCTTCCGCAGGGGCCTTCCATTGAATCCCTTCTACATTCCGATATAAATTAATTAACCATTCCTTTTCGATTTTTTTTCTCCTCCTCCCATCGTCGGAAGTCTACGGCGTTTGCAAATTAAATAAATTCTAACAAAAAAAAAAAAAAAGAAAACAATTTGCTGTAATAATTTCTAAAGGAACGAAAAAAATCTGGATTAAGCGGAAAAAAGCGAGCTTTTCCGGGGATGAAAATGATTTAGTTTCACGCTATTTAATACACCTGCTGCCAAGATATTCCCATATTTCAAGGGATGTTCCAAGCTTAAGGGGAAAAAAATAAATTTTTTGTATTTTTTTTTTTTAAAAAGCGAAGACAATTATTCACGTTCGAGTATTAAACTTAACGAACCGACTGAAAGTAAACAAACATCCTCTCGTTTTTTTCTCCTTGACGGTTTTCCCAAGCTAATGATCATTTCATGTCATATTCAACCGAGCTCACCTTGTTGCTAACGCTTTTAATACTTCATTCATTTTGTTGAAGAAGTTTCCCTTCTCGATTCTGAGGTTTGACTTTTAACCGGTTCCTTGGGGAACTTCCCTGTGTCTGTACATTTACTGATTAAATTTACCCCGAGACCAACAGATGAGCATTTAGGTTTATTTTATAAGTAGCATATATGAGAAAAGGGGTTTATTTAATAATAATCCCAGTCCCTTGTTTGAGGAAACAAAATTAGATCGTTAGTGGGAAAAGGTGGATAAGAAAATTTTTGCAGTAAGAACAAAGGTTATGATTTTCATCTTTTGAGATTTAATAATGTGCGAAATTTTTTTACAAGCAAGAGGTTATGATAAGTGGTCTTAATTTTTAGGGTTTCGAGGCTGTGATAGGTTGGGAAGGTTTTACTGGGAAATTTAGTTAAGGTTTGGTTTAGTTTGAAGGAAGAAGTTGAGGCTTGACACCATCTTCGTTTTGAGCCAGCTAATTTTTTTTTAATAAAATAAATATGAAAACTTAATTACATTTTTTACGATCAAAGTCCTCAAAATGAATAATTTATCATTCATCTATAATTTATTTTTCAGTCGAACGATCATCATTAACAAATAATTACTTCTCGGAATTTTATGAAAATTTACAATTTCGCAGAATTTTTTTCCTCCCCGCACAAGTCTTGAACTATCATAAAAAAAACAACAAAACAAATCCTTTAAATTTAAGCTTTACACAAACGAAATGATTTTTTGTTTGCTGAGGAAAAAAAAGACATGCAAATAATTCCCACGGGGGACTTAACTCTCATTTGAACAAAAGTCGTTTTACAAAAACCTCTCGGAAAAACGAAATTATGTTCGAAACCAATTTTTTTTTATTTGTCGGAAAGAAGCTAAACATCAAGGTGACAAATACACGGGAATATCGTGACGAAAAGTCCCCGGTAAGAAAGTTTTGAAAAAAAACAACCGGCGGCAGCCATGTTTCTTAGAAGAAAAGATGGATAAAAATACAGAAAAAAAAATAATAATAAAGAAAAAAAAAAGATCGCGTGACGGTTTCAAATTATCAGGAAGTAAATTTGAATTTTTAAGGGCGTCGACTTGAACGTTGCTAAGAGATGTTTTCCTGTACTTTGTATTGTTGCTGATATAAATTCTATTCAAGAAAAACGTTTTCTCAACGGATTACATGTTAGGAAGAGGAAGTGTACCTAATCATTACATCTTAGATCTTGATTTCGAACTTGGGGGGAAAAAAATGTGGAACTGTGCAAACTTTTTATCTTGTTAGGTTGGCTGGAAATGTTGCGCACCGTGAAATTTCCGGTCATTACGTTTTTTTTTTTTTCATTTTCAGCCTCGAACGTAAATAAAAATTCGCATATCCTCTCTTGAATGCAAATGTAATTAATATCGACTATTAGCGATCACACGAGAAATGAGTCGTAAATAAAATAAAGGGTTAAGGAGAGGGAGAAAAGATGTCATGGACATGGAAAGCCAAAAGGCTCTAGAAAATAACACTTCTATTCCAGATGAGAATTCTTATGAAAATTTATTACTACGTTTTGTAAAAAATGTGGAGCTCACGTTTTTACAGCGTTATATTTCCTTTTATATTTGAAGATATCGTCATTTAAAAATGGTTGGAAATAAGATGACCGGGGAAATATGTTCCTTTTTTTTTTTTAGTTCGTAGTCGATAAAAATGCAAGATGATATTGAATAGAGAAGTTTCCTTGAAGTTAAGTGATGGAGATGGTTCATTTATATTCCTACGCCATCTTGCGTTTTTTTCGTTTGGAGGAGGGGGAAGTTTTTTATTTTAAGATAAATCATTTCGATTCACAGTCGTTTTATTTTTTTATGTCCAACAGGTCGTATAAAGAAGATGGATATCGGAATAGGAAACGGAAATGTCGGTTGAAAGGGTGGTGAGGCGGAGCTAATGATACTGAACAGTCAAGCAGAAAGGAATGAATGGGGCGACACCTTGTAGACATGGAATGCATCATTAATGAAGTTAAGGTAAGTCGAAAACTTGTCTCGGTGAGATCGTTCTTTGATTTTTCCCATTGGGGAAAGGATGGGAAGTTGTCGTTGGCCTGTGAGTATTTCCGTCAGAGTTTTTAAAGGATTCATTCTAAAAATAGGAAAGTCGGCAGAGTTTATGAAAAAGAGAATTCATATTCAAAAATTTCACATTGCATTGAGTTTACTTATAAATAAACCGAAATTTTCAACAAAATGACATCTCACCTAAAAAAAACCAATGGAATTTCCTAAACGTTTAGTAAACCTGAAGCGTTTCAAAAGTTTTCTTCAGTTTCATTGAGTTTCAAATGCAAGTTGTGCAACAATTATAACTTTTTGGGGTTGAGAGTGCTGAGGGCCCACGGGCTTTTCCAGGTCTGTTTTTATTAAGAGCAAGATTCGGTTTTATCGAAATATTTTCAAGAATTGGATTCTCATTATTTCAACGTCCTGTTTAATTTTTGGTGGCAGCGCTTGACACTCATCACTGGTAATTTCAGCCACCATTTTCGGCATTTTCTTAGAGATAATCTGCTCATTTGATGTTTGAAAATTCATAGTCATTTTTTTTTCGTTTTAAAAGACCCATGCAGAAGAATTGTGAACAAAAAATACCCATCAAATTTTTAACATCGTTGATCTCTGAACTTGGCTACGTTTTTAATCCCCTCGACTTCTCATTTTCATCGATAAATGTCTACTCTATAATCTGTTACAGATAAATCCATCCTTATCTGTCGAGGCAGTCTTTATTTGGCAAGTCCCAGCTAAGCCTATTAAATCTCTCTTTCTCCTCGTTAATATGTATCCTTATTAATTATAAATTTCCTTTTCCTTTTAGAAGATCCACTGACCGGTCAGCTTGCCAAAGCTTTCTTGTATCAATCAAAACTTCTTGACATTTGTCAATCCTCAAAATCATTCCCTTACAACGCTAATAATGAATACGTAATCATTCTCAAAACCCATAATTACCATCTATGCAAATGATTTTATATTCCTAAATGCTTTCCGTTTGATGACTCCGATCGGTATTAAGGTTGACTTGATGGCAAATAATAAACCCCGCCATTTTATTACCTTCTATGACTTAATATCGGGACGGCCTGAACACAAAATATCGATAAGACACTATTAATAACCGTCTCATAAATGGATAATTTTACATTTGAAATGTCTACGTTGGAACAGGGCCCATATTGATAAGGTCGTAATGATCCAGAAAGCTAGATAAGCATGATTAACCCTTAATTGGTAACAAAACCCAAAGAGGTATACAACACGCAAAACAAACGAAAATATCGTAAACTATCCATAATCTTAAATGCGATGATTAGACTTAAAATTAAACAACTTCGTTTTCTTCAAAAACTTTTTAACTCGAAAAGGAAATTTAACCCCGAATATCTACTTACCACTTTTTTCGTTTTCTTTCCCTCCCACATCTTAAAATATAAAATTCATAGTTTTAACAAATGCCATCGTTAGAATAGGATTTTAGAAATTGAATAGATTCATTCCTCGTTTCAGGGGAAGAAGGGAGGGGGGGCGTAATGAATAACGTAATCAAGTTCTAACTTGAGTTAGAACCTTTTCCAGAGTTTCATTTTCGCCAAATTGATTCCGCGTTTAAACTCCATCCACGTTCCCGTAACTGAGACTAACGTAAATGGTTAAGAGATGTTTCCTTCTTTTCCTTTTCTTCGGAAAAAGGCCTACCTCTGTAGATTTTATTTGAAAAGAATGGGATTTCATCCGCTTCTTGATTCTATTTCCAGAACCCCTTGGAGTGCGGGGATCGTGCTTATTCGCTCGCCCAGAAAAGAAAACCGCGTATATAGGCCTCTTATATATATACGATCCGTCCTTTTCTTATCTTCTTCTTTGATTAATTTTTTACATGAAAAGCATTCTTCTTTTTCTTACCCGTTTTCCCCCTTTTCCTTCTGAGAAACAAAAAGGAACAAATTTCTAAGAATAAAGGTCAGGAATCCAACGATTTTCTACCTTTTAATAATTTTCCGATTGTTTTGTTATAGAACCTTTTCGTTCTCGCTTAAGGGGAAAATGTCACCGAGAGTGAAAGCGATTAATTCTAGAACAGTTTTCAAACTTAGATTATGCTTTCGAAACTACACATTTTTATAAAATGTCACCATTAGAAATTTCTCATTAGGAATTTTCTCTCCTCCGGGGTCTCTTAAAAACCTGTTGCTGGGCGATGATGCTTTTTCCTCTTGCCTCGACGAAGTCTTTTGTTAATGAGATTTTCAGCTTAAATTAACGGTGCAAATATTATTTGCATTATAATTAAAATTGTCAGGTACAGTCGGTTTTGAATTATCGTGGGGAGGGGGAATTTATTTCGAGCCCGTTCGGTCAGCCCCTTATTTTCGTAATGATTTACAATGATGTTTCCGAGGAAAAGGAGTTTTGCGGTGCGGAAATTAGAGGGAATTTTTCGACCGTGAAAGAATTCGTAGAATTTTGCGGGATGTGGGTTTGACTGGATGGAAATGATAAAATGTTTTAAGAATTGATGCTGGTATGCATGGTTCGATTCTTCGTGGTTTTAGAGGGAGACGAGGAGAGGAATTTTCAAAGACTATTAAATTTGGTTTAATCGTTTATTGTTAGTTTCTCACCGGAATTTTGAGGTTGCACTATTTGCTGACATTTGTGTTTATCCAGGTTTAATAACCGCTCGAATTTTAAATATGGTGGAATAATGTTTGCTCGACGTCTGCTTTTACCACATCGAAATCCAATCTTGGCAGCTAATGCCCCTCAAACTTGGACTTGATACTGACTCAGAATCGGAATATCGATTTTGAGGTACAGACATCAGCAAAGTGCTTTATCCTGGCATTCGTCATCTTAGAGTGCCTGCCCGCGAAGGGGATTGGCGACCATCATGGCTTAGGAGCTTATTCCGGATGCTGGATGGATGCTGGATGCTGGCTAGGGTCGATGATGTTGCGCAACGCCTGGCAACAACTAAGTGGCAATGGGTAGGTCATGTCGCCAGGGAGGATCCGGATAAGTGGACAGCATGGACGGTAAGATGGAGACCTCTAGCGTCGAAAAGAAGCGTCGGTAGACCACAAAAGAAATGGTACGACGACATTAAGAGGGTGGCGGGACTGAGATGGTCGCAAAGAGCCCAAGACAAGGAGGTGGGGCAAAATTTGAGAGAGACCTTAGTTCAGGAGTAGACGGATATAGGTTGAGAGAAGAAGAAGAACCTTTGTTACAGCATTACAGACAAGCCGCCAGAAGGATCTGTTCTAACCTGCCGCTCTCCAAAGTGGCACCTCTGTACAATTTACATTCGTGGGCACCAACTTTGCGATGGGTGGCAGACGCGTCAATTTAATTTCTAGATATATAAATCTTCACTTTTTTTAAAAAAGAAAATTAAGATTTTTTTAGGTGTCTGATATTTTAAATCCGAAAAAAATGGTCAATCGTCCAGGAAAAATTTTACTTACTAGGCAATTATTGGTCGGCTTTTTTATTTCTAAGCTACTTTTGATTGACGAACTACCTCCCTAAATATTTATAGTTAATAGCTATCCTTGGAAAATAAACCATCACGAAACCGAGATTCCAAAAATAAATTGGTTGACGTCTTTTAATTAATCAAATATTTTATTCCTGAAGGCGCAGTCAAAAGTTTATGAAAAAAAACAACCAGGAAAAAGTTTGTAATGGAAAATTTTATTCGTTTGCTTAATTTAATTGCATTTCAACACCCCATCTCGCCTTTTTTTTCACAAACCAGGTTTTCTTTGTTCGAAATCGAAAATAATGACGCTTAGGGTTTCGTTTCTCCAATTCTACAAAAAAAATATATCCCACCTCTAATTTTTGTATTTTCTTATCGATGAACTAATTTTTCTTTCCGAATTAAAAAAAAAATTATTTTCGCACTTCATCTCCCCTTCATTTAATTTCCTCGCTTTTTGAACTTAAATAGGAAATTCAAACTGTAGCCCCGGTTTCCTCCCCTCCTTTGGTGGTAATTTCTTAGGAAACGATGATAAATTAATTACTATAGATGTTTTGAAACAGCAGTAAATCAAAGACAAAATAACGCGTCAAAATATTCGCATAACTTTACCAAACCAAACAGCGTCTACTTACTGTTAAAGTTTCTGTCTTAAAGCAAATATTCTCGGTATAACAATAAAGGCAAAATATTTTAACGAGATGAAATCTACATTTCCGTCTAGAGCTCCCGAGTGGTTGAAAGCAATAAGGGCGAAATTTTCCTCCCCCCTCCCATTATGAAATCTCCACTCCGTCTGTTAGTTTTTTTATTTTAATTGCTTACAGTCTTCCTTAAGAAATGTTTAAACCGAGTAAAAGGAAAGATCATCTGCATTTGAATGAATCCCCGGGAAATTGAAAGCTGAAATCGAATTTTTACTTGAAAAGGAAATATCTTTTTTCTTTTGGTAAAAAGAATTATTAAAACTTGAAAGAGCACATATGGCAACAACCATTAAAGATGAGGTTAATAGGTTTTTGACCTTTTTTTTTTTTTGCTGCTGCAGTTTAATACGTAATATCCCGAAAAACGGGATTACATTGTAGTAAATCATATTAGAAAAGAAAAAAGGCGGAAAAAATTAGTTAAACGTTATTGAATGTGTGGAATCACAAAAGCTATCAATCGATCTTTTCTTTTTTTCTAGAGGATACAAAAAAAAATGGGGAAGAATAGAAGCAGTTGATGGTTAAAAGAACCGAGAAAAGAATTCAATTAAACAAGACACGACTTAGTAATGTAATTACAATTGGTTTTCTCTTTCTCGAGGTATTTTTCAGACGTTTTTTCTTTGTCTTTTTATATGGTATTTGAATTTCTTCGTGTTATATGTTATTTCTCAGGGTGTTTACAACCTGACTCCGAATTCTCGAAGGATTTCGAGGTTTTGCCTAAGGGAAAAGACGGTTAATGCGATGGATAATATCCACGCCCCTGAAAAGTTTGCAACCTTAAAAATATTAATAAAGTTAGCCAGAAGCTAAAATCAAACCTAACACTGTAGATCAAACCATTAACCGCTATTCTCGACCGCTCTCGATTCAACTAATTTCACCTTTTTCATTTTAAAATAAAGTCCTAAAGGTTAATAGTATATTTACCCTGTCGTAGGTTTGTTTATTTTAATTCCTCGCTGCATTTTATTAACAAACATTATTAACCTTTTTTTGTAACATTGTTGATGTTTTTAAAAAAAAAGAGCTTCCTGATACCTTAGGCTCAAACTTTTTATTACGACGTAGAAAATAAATTGTTTGATTTCAATTATCCCCATTCGATTTTCCCCCATGTTGTTTGCCAATTATTATCTCTTGGTTTATTGAAACATTTCCCTCGCAATTCCTCTCCCACTTTCCATTTCGTTTCTTATTTACACCACGTCCCCCTCCCCCTTCCCCTCGTTGTAATTTTTATTCATGGTGTCACGCAAAAACTTTTCACAAAAAATTAAACTTTTCCCTTCTCGTCTACCTTATTGTACAAAAAAAGTTAATGGAAGAAAATGCTAGCAAAGCCTTTTTTAGCGACAGCTGTACCAAGTTTTAAGCGGAATTGCTGTTAACTTCTCGTTATGGGATTAATTTTTCGTTTATTTTGTTCGTCGGGGAGATTTTCAAAATCTAAAGCTCGGAGAAACTTGCATCATCCATCCGGCTTGACGTTTAAATTTCAACAGTTCGGAATATCTTGAGAATTCCCATCACTCCGCTTTAAAATTTCTTTTGACGTTATCCCGATATTCCAGTGTATAAGCAGATTTTCGCGGTATGACAAAACTCAGCTGTTTCGGGAAATTTAATGTTCCCCAAGCAAGCATTATGTTGGCTCAACCGTAATAAACTCTCACTTAATACAGAGATAACCGCAACTATCCTACGTCATCATAAACGCTACCGGGGGTCAGTTAATCTTGGCCCGTGTTATTCCATGGATATTACAACTTGCGGTAAAAGGAGGGGGAACCTATGGAGATATCAAAATGGGTAAACGACATCATGTCAAACAAGCATAACTCTTAATCTAACAATGAAAAGAGGTTCACTTTGACGTTTTCCAATTTTCAATCGGAAAAGGTAGGATAAGGTCTGGCCGGCGATGGTAGGAATTGAAATGAGGGTTCTTTGATGTCGGGCAGAAGCTATAAACGTTGAAAGATTTGTAATCCTCTTTTGTTTTTTATTTATTTTTATATTTTGTTTTCTCGTTTTTGAAATTTTTTTTCTTTTCTCCATGTAAAATATTTACGAATGATATTTACTTTTTATAAGGGATGTTTTTATATCCGCTCAAGAGCCCGTTTCGATCATTTATATTATTTGCAAAAAGGACTCCGAATTTGGTTTTGATATGGATATTGTGTAAATATGAGAATGTTGATGTTTGAAGGTTGTTTTTTTTATAAAGGATGCCGCATTCGGGTTTTGCAGTGATTCCAAGGTCAAGGCCGTTTTCATCCCGCTCGGCAACAACCCGTTTGTCTGCTTTTTCAAGGTCGCTTTAACGAAATCGATTCAAAACGCTCGGGTTTTTAATCTTTAAAAAATTTTACGCTTTAGCGTGTTTTCAGCAAATAATAAAATGTCGAAGTTAGCCGGAGGATGTTTGGAGATGGTAGACGGAACTTTTTTAAGTTTTCAAAGCGTGTTTTGTTAAATAGTTTGATGCAGACGGGAAAATTTTTGTCGGGAGTGTTTGCTTTTAGTCCCAACTTTAGTTTATTAAAAATTTATGGGTTGTTTCGTTGAAATGGCGACGAATTATTACCCGAACAGCGGTGGAGTTATAGGACGAAAATCATAGAACAATTCGGTATGAATAATTACTTTGAGAGAGAACAATTATTTTTTTATTGACGGTGTAAATTTTTGAGCTGGTTTTTAGACATCCTATCGTTCATTTTCAAATTATTTTCTATTCATTTCATTCATTCAGTTCTTGAATGAAATAAATCGGGGGTAGATTGGTTTTCTCTGAAGCCGGGAAGTGATGGGATTGTCGCATTGGCGGTAATTTATTTAGATATCGAAGTTGATATTTTAGTTTCGAGTAGGCGTTCTCATCGATGAAATCGACACTGAATTTTACCGGTGAATTTTAGGCCAGTGTTTTAATCTGGGTTTAAGTGGATTTTTCGAAGGGCTGAGCATGATCTCCCTGAATGTTTTAAGCCAAGAAATCTTTGACTAGCCCAAAAGAGCTGGAGCTAGAACCGTACGTCATCCTTTGAAGCTCACGGTGGCAGTAAAAACATGAAAACGATGACATTTTCTCTTAATTTTAAAAGAAATCGTACCCTGCAGGTTTTTGCTTATGCATCCTGCAATACCACTGCTCATATAAAGTTTGAGTTGAACTTCTTTAAAGTTAAGATTTTATTTCAATCAATCCCTAATCTCCTAATTAGTACATTAGAAAGTCATATGATCTTCCCTGCCTGAAAATCCGACATCAACATTCTGAACAAAATACGCAGCAAAACTTCTTCTTTGGGTGACCTGCTCGAACACTAGCTTAGGCGATCGATCCGACGAGCTTCTTAAATCTTTCACGATCGGCTGCCATGCGGAATAGCTCCTCTACGGTTAACCCGGTCCGATTCCGGATATTCCGCAACCAAGACAGATTCTTAAGACCAAGTTTTCTTTTATTCTCGACTTTGCCCTGCATGATGGTCTGCAGCAGCCTGTACTAGGGTCCCCGTGACATATGCCCAAGGTACTCCAACTTCCTGTGTTTTACGGTCGCAAGTACTTCACTGTCCTCGTTAGTCATATGTTGGGTCCAGGATATTCGAACGATTTTTCTGTAACACCACATCTCGATCGCTTCCAGACTGTTCATCATGGCAACTTTGAGAGTCCAAGTTTCGCAGCCGTAAAGAAGACTTGGCCAGATGTAACACCTCAAGACGTTTAGACGAATGGGAATTTTCAATCTGCGACAGCATAGGACATTTTTGAATCGGGTAAAAAGCCGCTTGAGCAACTTCGATGCGGGTTCGGATACTTCTTGATCCAGATCGATCGTCTCAGTCAGCCACGCTCCCAGATACACGTTGAATTTCTTCGCCGTGTACTGTGAGTCTTACAGGATCACCCTCACTGCTCACGATCATCAACTTAGTTTTTTGGATGTTGGAGTGCGGCAGCTGGCACTCCAGTGCCTGTTTTCGGCGGAGATCAGTAAGATCGGAACGGCTGCAATCTGTGTATCTGGCGGCGGGATGGCAACCATCAGAACGGCGACAGTACAGCGGTGCAGAAGGCAAGAGGTACACCACTGCACTATTCATGTCCTTTGAACAATCATCATGACAGCAAAACAAAAAGCTCTAAATAATAAACTCTCAATTCTTTACTCCGTCAATTGAATGTGTTACAAAGAATCCATTCATTTTGAGCAACAGGCAATATAACAGACGGTAAAAACATAAGTAGGATTTAACTTTTTAAAGCTCTGTTTTGATAACTTCAATTTTCGTAAAAGCTGAACGTAAAAGAATTTTTATTCCACCTGAAACTCTTTGACATTTTATATCCAAAAATTTTTCACGGTCCCTCGTACCTTTTTGATTTGGTTTTTACGAAAGCACGTAAACTCCGATTTTTTTTTATTAATAAAAAATAAACTTACGTCAAGTGTTGCTCCCTTCACTGTAAAGTTTTTAAACGGCGGATTCCTCCCTCTAACAAATTGAAATATTTTCCTGCTGTTTTTAAGGAATTCTACTTTGTGTATTTGGTCCAGGGTGAGTTCGTAATCGCATTTTAATGTAGCCGAATGCCCTCTTTCTACGTATTTGGGCATTTTTAATTCTATCTTGAACGCGTGGACACCTGAAAATAGAAAAGAAAAATTATTGCGGGGACGTTATTTATTTAGTAGTGCGAACAAAAACGCCCCATATGCACGTACATTATCGGACGGAAATGATTGCTCAACTATTGATTGGTCTCACAACAGGGAAACTCCCGGTCTTTTGTGATATTCCATTGCAATATAAAAGTTGAGCTTTTTTAAAGCTTCAAAAAAAAAAAACGCTTTTCCATTAAATCAACATTGTCCCGATCGGAACGGCATTCTCTTTCGCTAATCTCTTTGATTTTTCTTTTTTCGAAAAAAAAAAAAAAACTGTTTGAATTGTGCTCTTTGTTTCAACGGTCCGTTGACAACTTTTTCGATTCTTTGTCGTTTTTTCGGATTGGAAATTAAGAAAGAAAAGGAAAAAGCTTTTTTTTGCTGAGATATTACAAAAAATTCGAAAATTGATGCGTGAATGTGGAGAAAAAAATATAGCAGATACTTGGGTCAGGTTATCATATACTTTCAGTTCGGAGGCGACTTTCTCGAACCAGCCTAATGGTATTTCCAATCCCCGTAAGCGAAAAAAAAACGATAACCTCTCTTCTATTTCGTATAATAAAATACGACGCCAAAATAAATACCGCTAACGTTAGTATTTTCCGGCGGATCCAGAATATTTTGTCCCGAGGGCAGCCGAGAGAGTGAAGTGGGATTTTAAGCAACTAAAGGGTATGGAACCCGACATTAAAATCGGCTCACAATAGTATTAATGTACAAAGGGTAGACTGAAAGATGAAACCTATTTTCGAAAAGCATCTCCATTAATACGGGTTTTTCGAAATCGGGAGGAAAGGTGTAAACGTGCCAGTCGTTATTGCGTCTCCTGAAAAAAAAAATTAAGGAAAAGAGAAGGTTGATTCAATCTCAGTCAACCCTGCTCGACTCTGTATAAGATCGAATTATTACGGGGATGAATTCTAAAAGCGCATTTCGTGACCAGATTTGTAAGACCAATTAGAAAAGGAGACGACGTGATCGAGAATAGAAAAGGGAATAGTTTGCTAGAATTAAAATGATGCAGACTCTATGGCGGGGTCATTTCAATAAAAGTAAAATCTGTAACGACTGGGAAAAGGCATAAAGGAGGGGAAAAAAGTCGGGGAGTTTCCTCCCGGTTTTCTGTTTAACCAAGATTTCATTTCCGGAAAGTTATTTAAGCATTAACTAATAACACAATTTCTCTTTGGGTATGCATTCGGTTGTTTCATCTCTTTCGTTTTGCGATATGATTTTTATTTCATTATTATTTCGTAAAATTCTTTTCTATAGCCTTTTGTTTTCTGCATTTAAAAATATTGGAAAGTTTTTCAAATGGTATCGAAGTACGTTTAAATTGATATTGCTGCTGAGCAAAATAGCGTGCATAATATCCCACGTTGCGAACTAGGTCATTTTTGTAATGACTAAAATTAGTAGTTTGTGAAATTTTCGAAGTTGGGTCAATTATTTGAAGTGGTAGTACAGTTTTAACTATGCCAACACGTTCAAGGACGTTAAGGGAGGAAAAAGAATTTCCGTAGCTCGGTTTAGGGAACATCAAGATTAAGTTTGTTACAAACGGGTTGAATAGAAGATATCCCATGTCCGATATCCTAACACTCTTTACATTTTAACGTAATTGCAAGGTAATCGATCAATCTGGACGTTTTACAACGGTTTAAGACGTTGTAACGCTTATTTCCTTCCGTTTTACCTGACTTGACTTTTTTTTTTTTTTTTTTTTGAAAAGAAAAGGAAAAGTTTTGAAAGTGTTTTGGGAGAATATTGTAAAAGGTTCGAGTAGCCGGTTTTGCTGGGAACGACTTGCTGTTTTTGTTGTTATTATCGGTTTGATTTAACAGGGAAATATCAGCACTTCATAAAATTTAAGATTTTATCTCTTGTAATATTTCGATAACCGTCAACAGATTGACGGGTTGGTTGACGGTTATCGATATACAAGCGCGTCAGCGTCAAGTTTTTACATTTGGAAAGTAATTGAAAGATTTTGCACATGAAAATAAAAAAATTTTGCGTTGATTATTTTATTATTGTATCAGAGAATACTTAACCGGCTCTTTTTAGGCGGTTTTGAGGCGAAGTGAAATTTTTGGATTTATAGGCATTACATACGAGTATATTTACCTACGGCATCTAATAAAATTGGGAAAAGAGAATTTAGGAGCCGAGTTGGGCAGCCTTTGGTAGTCTTAGTTTTATTTTTAAAAATCCGAAACTTCCGATACATTTAAAGACGAAAGTTTTTAATGCCTGTGTTGTGCCGGTGATGATATATGGCCTGGAGACAATGGCGATTACAGTGAAACACGCTGAGCAGCTCGTCATCACGAAAGAGCGATGGAAAGATCAATGCTTGGTATTAGCTTACGAGACCGTTTTTGCAATGAGGAAATAAAGGATGCGGAATAAGGTCGATGATGTTGCGCAACGCCTTGCAACAGCTAAGTGGCAATGTCGCCAGGGAGGATCCGGATAGGTGAACAGCGCGGATGGTAAGATGGAGACCTCGAGCATCGGTAGCCCACAAAATAAGAGGGTAGCGGGACTGGAATGTTTGCAAAGAGCCTAAGACAAGGAAGCGTGGCAAAGTTTGAGAGAGACCTTCATTCAGGAGTGGACGGATATAGGTTGAAAGAAGAAGAAGAAACTATACATTTTTGATTTCCGCGATGAGTCAGTGGAGTAGCAATGCGGTTCTGAAAGGGTTATGATTCCTTTCACATGAGGACATGAGAATTAAATTTTTGCCTCCTCCCTTAGTAAAAGCTAAATTTGATTCTCTTTAGAAGCCCGAGTTGAATTCTCATGGGAGAAAAAGTGACATTCCCATTGTTTCCATTTGCATTGGCAGTGAGTATCCATTCATCATTACATTTGGGCGAAGCAACGATTCAGCTAGCTAATGTGTATGATTTCTCGAAAACTTTTTGCCGGTTAATCTCTGTAAAGTACTCAGATTTTTCCTCGTCGAAATCCCGAAATAAATTTTGTCTAAACAACTTTGTCAGATATCCTCCCAACGGGAGCGAAGCATTATCTTTCATGCATGATAAGTTATAACCATGCATTTAACACATGATAAAGTGCCCTTTAAAAGAGGTTAAAATGGCCCCTCTTTGAATAAACACCGGCATTAAAATTCGCCTTCGTCCATGAACGCAACGTCATCACTCTCTACAATTACCATCCACCTTTTCCTATATAATTAGTTACTACACACACATTAAAGTAACGTGCGAAAATGGGTTTCATATCGACCTCACCTCTAAATAATGCACTGATGGCCTTTTTGAGTGTCTCAACTATTTCACTTCTTTCAGCTTAAAATGATGAATCTTTGAAAGGAGAAGGTTCCAAAAAGGTTTATGTATCGTGAATAAAATATGAAAGGTAAACCCGGACGGACGAGCTAATGAAAGCTTTTTCTATATATGTTTTTCTATCTCGGGAAAAAAATCAAAAAAAAAAAAAGGAAGGTTTTGAAAAATTTATCTGGCCTTAAGAAATCATCTAATTTTTTTTTATTTCATTCTTTTCCTATTTTTCTTCAAATTGATATTTTACCTTTTGTTAGGAACTCGCCCGCGTGTTTCATTCTCCTTCCTAACGGATCTCCAGACGTCACGCGATATGAAAATTAAACAAATAAAATTAATTTGCTCCGAAAGTGACTTTATATAGAGGGGTTAGTGTATATTCTATATACATGGGATTTTTTTTTAGAACCAATTATAATTTTACTAAAAGGTTCTATATAAAATGAATACCCTCATTCGTTTTATCAGAATGACGTAATGGCCGTTTGAGTTAAAACGCAAACTTGAATATGGGTAAAAAAGCAAGATAAATGTTTGCTTACCATGATTTTATGTTACAATCTTGAGGGAAATTGATTGAACGGAGATAAATTTATTCGGTTGAGAATAAAAATTTCCCTTGTAAAAGAAATCAATTACAAAATTTAATTAATACAAAGGGAGAATGTGAAGGACCGATTTTTAAACCTTTTTTTTTGTTGTTAAAGAAAAAAAAGCGTCGGAGGATGAAAAAATATTTCTATTATTCCCTTAAAACTTGAAACTTACAAAAGCATTCTCCATTCAAGTGGATTTTTTAGCTCCTTATTTTATTTTTTTTTTTTAAAAACGGGATTTTCAATTTCCGTTCAGTAGAGCAAAGTGTCCACTTAGAAGCATTTTCGAACGTCGTTCGGATTTTATGACCGAACATTGAATATTATGTCATAGAATGTTTGAGATAAACAGTGGCGAATTAAGTTGAGAATGGTGGAGGGAAAAGTTTAGCTTTAGGGGATGTAGCGGTCGTTGTTGGCGAAATTTGATCGGGAAACCATCAGCACAAAAGTTACGTCAGAGGTAGATTTTTTGTATAGAGAAATGGGGCTTCAAGGTCAGTCAGTTCATGTTTGATTCTGAACATTTGGCGACCTCAGTATTGAAAAGTTCCATCTCCACTGCTCAGGTTGTCCCCAGTTAGCCACAAGCTGAACATATGGTCTTGGTGTCAACCTGCGCAGTGGAGATGGAACCCTTTAATTTTAAGGTTTTTTGACAAGACAAGACTTTACACAAGAAATGGCTAAATCTGTATATTTATGCCTTTTGAGCAATGAGGACTTGAAAAAATCAAAACAACAAACAAGACAATAAAAGGATTATTCCAAGAATTCTTGACAATAATTTTAAACAAGAATTTTTGTCAAATGAATGTCCAAAGCTCAAAACGTCTAAATAAAAAAGCTCCTTGTCAACTCTTGACAACATATTGTGCGCCTCACTAAAAATAATGCTCACGCAGATGGTCATCGAAATAAGTAATGATAGTTAACTGCTCCAAAAGTAAGTTTTGAAGTTAAACGAATCTCAGCTTAATTTTTCAAGGTCAACATGATTATTTACTGTGATTGGCTACAAAACTGACGGATAATAGTTCATTATTTCAAGGAGAAAAAAATTCACCAATAGGAGAAAGGTATTCAAGGTCAAGGGGGAGTGGCTTGCGTTGATTGGTTTAAAAACGACGAATGAGAGTCGATCGCTTCAAGGTCAAGCGAATTCACACATTCATTGGCTAATCATGTTATTGAAGAAAATCATTTATTTCCTACTGAGTTGATCGCTATACATTTTTTTTAATTAAAGAAAAAAATTAATTACTATTCGAAAATCGAAATTCAAAAACATCCTAAAGGGAAACACATCCATCTATATAATTATAAAGCCATTGAAACGCAGAACAGTTGTTGCTTCGTTCGGTAGGATCTGAACGTGATTTAATTTCATATTCCAGCCACCAGACCTTCCCTGGTTTTCATCCCTGCGAAATGACCTGATTTTACATACATTCAGGATGTGTCTCATTGGAAAACATTATCCTGTGCCGACTTACTCCCACATCGTTATAAACGTGTTTTACATTTATTCGGAATGCGTTGGCGGATACAGACAAACGTTTAAACGTTTGCTCGTTTGATCTGTTTCCTCCTACGTTCGATTTTGAAATTTAAAAAAAAAAACGGATCATCGTTTGGTGTTTTTTTAAAAATTTTAAGTCTATTTTGAAATTTTTTCAACGCATTTCCTGGGGGGGGCTACTTTAGTCAGTTTTGAGAATACTGACTGAGACTTTACTAGAAAGTTTCGTATTTTTTGGATTTTTAAGGGCATGGCTTAAAATTTTTCAGGACGGCTTGTTTCCCTCTGTTTACGGGTCTAGTCTACATGATTCAATTCGACATGTTTTTCCTTCTCGTTTTTTTTTACATACGCACGTTGAAAATTAAATTACAACCTTGTCATTCCGTGTAATTAAATTAATCAAGCTTGAAGAGGAATAGGATTACGAGTTTTTAAAAAAAAAGGCTGCACCATGGAAAGCCGGGTGAGACGGATCCTTTTTCCTTTATGCCAGAAAAAGTCGATCGAGTTCTGCATTTCATTCGACTTCCCCTTTTTTTCGCGAAAAAATGTTCTAGTCGTAGAAGTGAAGTTTAAATCTTTATTCTAACAATAACAGTTAACAGTTTGAGGATTCTAATAAAAAAATCTCGAGGAAAACTCTTTTCCTGGAAATCGGGCTTTTTCTTACAAGCTTAAATCTCTGCAAACATGTTCTTGTATTTGATAGCATGACTTCTTTTTTTAAATATTTTCCTTATTCGTTTTCATTGTTTTCGAGCAGGAACGAAACTAAGGTTCCGAATAAATTCATTTTTTTTTAAAAAAAAAAAGGATTTAAAGACAAGAAAAGACATAAATATAAAAAAGGGGTAAAAGAGGAAGGAAGCGTCCTATAATAATTTTACCGGTTTTGTTTCGTCGTTGGAAGTAAAGTAGGAAATTCGTCATCCCTGACATGTACTACGAGAAAGCCGTTTGTTTCGTGTATCATATTCTTTAAACGGTTATTAAATTGTGTGTCAGGAAAACGGCGTTCGCTTGTTCAAATCTAATTTCGAAAAAAAAAAAACGAATTTTTTTTCTTTAAAAGAAAAAAGTCCGTGTGAAAAGCCGACTAAATTTATGCACGGGAAGAGGAAGAGAGCGTTTAAGAAGAAGAAAAAAAAGGAAGAAGATTAAGAATGAATGAGACTCTATGATCTGAAGCAACATTTTTTATAACATTTACTTGACAGTGATTTCACAAGATGCCTTGGTTTACCAGAGTTGATAGTTGGCTCAAAGAAAAGGAGTTTTCAGCGCAGAGCACCACGAGAGATATCTCATGCGGTCCGGGTAAACAAAATCGAGGATTAATCTGTCAGACGACTAAGCTTTATGTACCATTGGGAAGACACTTGTACAACAACGGAAGCTTCTGAAGTGTATTTTAGGATTCTGGGTTGAGTTTGAGAAATTTTTGAGTGATGCTCTGAGGAATTAGTATGTGGAAGGTTTTGCTGTGGCACTAAATTTTAACTTTGAGGAAGAAATTGCTTTCCACGAATTACACGAGACATTAAAGAGCATTTTGTTTATATAATTCTGGTGTCTTGTGTGTGATTTTGTAAGAGAGGGCGTAGATGCAAAGGCGGTAAAGCTGGAACAGCAATTGTGATTCGTATATTCGGACCGGTTTCCTAGAATGAGGGTTGTATTCATTCATCCCGATGATTTCTCAGAGACTGAAATCTTATCGCTCCCTCGACAAAGATTTCCAGCGAACTCAATTCATAGCTGCTCTTCTCAGCTTTTTACCCTAAGGGATTTTGAGTCACGCCTTGTGTAGGCCAGTTGCATCCTTATTCTGCCCCTATCAAGCACTAAGACCTTAAATTGTGGATTTATAAAACAAAACTTCCATAGGTTAATAAATATCGCTGTTAAAATGACCTTAGCACTGGAAAAACCGATAAAAAAAAAGAACTAAAACTAATCGGCTGAAATAGGCACTCGCTAGAAAATTCTCGCTAATCATTTCATAATCCCGCTTTCATGTGAAAACCGTTGAGGCGGTGTTAATTCCCTTTTTGTTAAAAAAATAAATAAAAGAACAAAGATCAGAAAACCGCAATGGAAAGTTCTGACAGCTGATTATTTATTATTCCCCAAGTTTTTTGACAGATGAAACCGGGCTATTTTTTTTTCCACCAGTTAAAAATTTTTCCCCGCGTTAAATTCTCGTATGTAAAGGAGATTATATTACGTTTTTTTACATTTTGTAAAAAATAAATTGTCTTTTTCCGTCTCGCTATTTTAAATAGATTTTAATTAACATGTTGAATGCTCCCCAAGAACAATAGACATGGCAAGTTGAATATTTCCGGGAACAAAAGAGGGAGATTATGCGAGATTTTTAAGAAGGCATTGTTTTTTGCGATAAAGTTTCGCTGCGTTAATTTTGGAAATGGGAAAAAAATGGTTTCCGGTATTGCGCCTCGTAAAAAATGATCCTTTTAACTTCTGAGCGAATTAATTTAATTTAAGCCTACCAAATAAAACAAATTGTACGTCCATTTTTTAAATGAAAAAAATGTCGTAGGTTTTCCGGGAGGAAAAATTTTGTTTTCATTTTTTTCCCGCTTTCCATTTGCGCAGGGTTTTCTTTTGTAGTCCTGATTAACAACCATGTTTCGACATGAATGTCCTTCGGTAAAAAGATTTCCGTATTAAAATTCAAACTTTATTTCATTAAAAAAAAAAACAAGGTTGAGAGAGGAAAAAATCACCCCTGTGAAATTTGCTATTCATATTATGAAAACATTATTCCATCCTTTGGAAAATTCTCATTCCAACCTGCTTTTCTTTTTTTTTATATATATAAATAAGTCGTGCCATAGTTTAAAAGAAAAATTTAATAAAGGAGAAAAAAAAACGTAATTCTTAAATTTCATTGATTTGAAATGATTTTCGTTTCACTGCATTTTAATAAATTTTCTTTATTAAGTATTTTTTGAAAATTTTTCTCGGGGTAGTTAAAACTGAGCTCTACTTCCATCTTTTTCTCTTTTCATTTGCCTTTCCTTTCCTTCTTTTTCATTTTTTTTAAACTCGAAACTTTTAAATTCCGAGACGAGAAAAGAATTACAAGCTCCCGGTTTTGCAATCGGAAAAATCAGGTTTCTTATTTTTTTTTCTTCCGTCGAATTTCAGTTTCAAATATAATTTAAGTGTAAATTTACTGTTTAGCAGTAATAATTGCGAGGATATTTCCTCTAGGTAGTAAAGATTTTTTTATCATTAAAATAAAAACGGAGGAAATGCTTAAAAAATTTTTTTCATTAGTTCGTAAGAGAGAAACACCTCGAAAAAAAAGGTGTCTCACCCTTACGAATATAGAAAAAAGATTCTCGCTGAGGATCGTTTTATTTTTAAATTTCTTGGCTACTCTTCTTCCATGACTCAGTCCGAAGTAGGAAAAATTCCAGGAAACAAGCCAAATCCTTCGACTTGTCAGTTGTAAAACAATGCGGTCACGGTTATTCATAGTTGTCTAGAAAATGCTCTTGCAAGTTTTCGGAAAGGAAACGGAGGTTGAGCAAAGGGAGGAGGAATGAGGAAGAATCGGTGGGAGGGAGAGAACTTGAGGAATTACATCAACATTGGAAACATTTGACAAGTACGGATTTTAAGGAGAGGGAAAGTTTGTGCTCCTTATTTGAGAGATGAATTTCAAATACAGAAATAAGAAAATTTGAATTTCAAACCCGAATCCTTGCGTATGCTTTTCTCTACCTTTGACAGGAATCACTGTTGAGACGTTTAAAATGTTAACTTTACAACCTGATAATGTATCATTGTACACGTTTTAAAAAGGGGGGGAAAGACTCACGGAACTGCGATAAATTTTATGATAAGAGCTAAACAAATCAGAAAGCAAAGCTTGGTTCCCTAGCAACACTTCCGCCTTTTTCCTCTTTCGGAATTTGAATTTTCCAAATTCTTAAAATTTACATCCTGCTTCTGTCTGCCGCAGAAAAAAAGTTGGATGTTTTCCCTTTTACAATAACACACCCCTGGATCTATTGATCCTGGTAAAATGCACATATAAATTTAAAAATCGAAAGCGTTAAAATCCTGTTTAGGAAAATTCCCGTTAAATAAACCTTCCTATATTTAAAACGAGAACTGTATTTGTAACAATAAATGTTATTTCTGGTGCTTAACCCTTTTTTTCACGGTTAATTAACTGTTAAAAGTGAATCTATTCCAACCTGCCGTCTGTTGAAATTTTGATTTGTCTGAAAAGACAATTAAATTTTCGCTCGTCGACCTGTTGACGAGGTCAGATTAAATTCCAGACTTTTAAAACCTTTTGAGCTATAAGGCATCGTTATTATTGCTTATGATGATACGCTTTAAGGAATAAATTTATAGAAAACCAATGTAGCGGTTACTGTCCGTTCGTATTCCATATATTAGGTAGAAAGTTACAGAAATGTCTCTCTGGAGATTCCTTGAAAACTTAATCGTCTGGTAGTTGGAAAGAATTGTAAGCCGGAAAATTATATTGCCCGGTTTAATGTTTGCGCAGAGATCCGGATCTTTTTTCTTTTTTGATATTTTCAGCACGTTTTAAATTATCCACTTCTCCGTATTGTTTTTATACACTCCATCCTCCCTCCCCTCGATCTTTTCCTCGACTTTTTTGCCTTCCTCTCTCTCCTTCTTTTTTCAACGACCCTAGATTTCCCTTTTAATGCGGATATTGTTTTTCTAGTCGTCCAGCTTTCACTTAAGAAAAAAGGCTTGACTTGAGTATTAATCAAGTTAAGCTGTTTAAAGGTTAAAGGGGGATAAAATATAGCGAGGGTGGTAAGTAGTTAAGCTATTAGGTTTAGTCGTTCTAGGGAGATTGTGATGAGGTTTTCTTGGGTTCACCTGTGGAAAAGTGATTTTCTTGAGGGGGATTTTTGTTGCCGATTAAAGGTTTTTTTACAGATCAGAAAAGAAGCTATCAATCGATTGCCTTCGGGGAGCTTGAGACTTTAGCTGGATTTGCTAACGGTAAATTAACAAAGCTGAAGTCTCTGCCCTTTTTAATATCATGTTAAAGCAAGTAGGCGTAGGAATTATTCCCGCAGTTGTAGGGGTCCCCGGGACAAAAGGAGTTTCAGAAAGCCCAAGCCCAACATCTAAATGTAAAATTTCCACTATGAAAAAATTATTGCAGAATGTTTCAGGAGCCTTGAAAAAAATTAATCTAGGGGATTCCATATGATAAATGCTTTTGCAGGATTAAGAAAAAGTGAATTGGTAAAAAAATTAGAGTTCAATTTTTGATTTTTGAGGTAACAAGGGTTTATGTGTTTTTTTCCTCTGCCTCTGGGCTGCCGCAGAGGCCGGCATTATTTCTTGGCTTTGGTATGCCGCAGAATAGGACCTTTGCATTAATTTACTGAATGCTGACGCAACGTCGTCTATTCTCCAGTAGGTCTCTTTTGGTTTCTCCTATTAGCCGAATTGAAAGGTAATCATGAAATAATCGTGGATTTAAAAAATTCTAATTTTTTTCTCATTTCTGTTTCAGGTTTTTGGTGCACGACTTTTATTTCTGTGAGAGGCTATCCTTTTTACTCCTGGCAGAGTGCTAATGTCACCAGAAAACGCTCCTCATATTGAACTCGGGCTTGGGACCGGAGGCTGCGGAGTAGGGCAGGCAAAGGAAGCGGTACTGGCGGGACCATGTACAGAGAATGGATGCTGGTAGTCAAGCACGAGCTGCACCAAGGGAAAGACCCCGAGACATCCGTCTCCCTGGTCATCCGCCTAAAAATTGGAAGGATTAGTGGCAGTCGTCTTCACAAGAAGCTGCTGATAACTCCAATTAACAGACTGAAAGAACTTTAAATTGACAGAAGAAAAAGAAGATTTCTGATGCTACCGATGTAAAATTTGGTGTGCTGCAGTAAAGTCAAATACTTTGAAGTATTCAATTGTGATAGACATCTTTGGAATGCTAGAACTGGATCGCTTGTTGCAGTTCATTTTCTCCTAAGCTATTTGGTAAGTGTTTATTCGTCACGACTTTTTAGTCAATTCTGAATGCTCGAAACTTGGTTTTTGCTTACACTCGATATTGCAAGGGCAGCTCTTTACCACAAGTAGCCACCAACTAACGCCGACCTCCCTTTTTCGCCCAAAATTCGAACTATTTTTATTTAACATATAAATAAATCATTTTCGTATAGCTTATATTTTCCCTCTAGCTTCAAAAAACTCAAAACACGAAACTCCGTATTGTTTTTTTAACGGCTAAATAAACAACGGATTTCGATTCATCGCATTGTTTTTCAAATTATCGATTATACGTTGCTGATCATACGGAAAAGGGTTCCTATTAAAAC
Source organism: Liposcelis brunnea (assembly GCA_023512825.1). NCBI lineage: Eukaryota > Metazoa > Arthropoda > Insecta > Psocodea > Liposcelididae > Liposcelis > Liposcelis brunnea. The sequence goes on from CM042073.1 coordinate 21,602,648, forward strand.
GAGAGATATGCATCTTTATGAAAAGGTGTACGACGTAACCCATTGTAAACCTTGTTTTCTTTGCATTATCTACGTCCGCCCCACTCTCATTCTAAACCTTTTATAGCGAAAAGAAAATTTATTCCGATAGAAGTCATTCCCTTATAGCGGAGGATGATATAGTGGAAGGTATTCAACATTTTCCCTGCTTGGATTCCCCGGTTTTCCAGTTTTAATTTATTTTATGTTTTTGAGGGTCTCGCGGGGTGCTTGAGCTATTCTTCCTGCCTTTTATTTCTCCCACGCTTTTTTTTTTTAACAAATATGGAGAAAGCATCTGAAAACGAGCCGCCACTGCTTGAACTTCAATTTTGTTATTTGAAGCGGAAAATAATTTTTAGAAACAATTTTTATTCAAAAAAAAAATTGTTTAGGATCCCGTGACAAGAGTAAAACGTCAGATAAAGAGCATTTTGTAATTTCATTTAATGCAACCCTCTCGTCTCATAGCTGGCAGCTAACCTTCGTTAAACCTTTTCCTTTTCACCTGACTTCTGATCGATAACATAACCTTTCATTATCTTCTCTTTTATTTTTTTATTATCTTTTAAGCTTTTCGCTTTCTAAAAGCTTTACCGTTACTTCCCCAGTGGTAAGTGATTTGGAAAGGATAAAGGGGTTAAATTGTTATAATTGATTCAGAGTTTTTAGCGCTTGATTATAGTGTTCGCAAGAATGGAAGAAAGGGAATGTTAGAGGAGAAAATAATGAGGGGGAAACTTTTTTGTAATTTTTTTGGCGGAGTCAGTCTTCTTCAATACGAGATATCCGCTAGTCGCTAATGGCCAGATATCGAAAAATGTTGGGTTTAAAAAATGTAAAACCTAAGCTGGTTAGGATCCCTGGAATGTTCCGTGAAAAGAAAGTTGAGGCAACATTTTTTTTAGCCTAAAAGTAGAAGTTGGCTACGGGAATTGGCGACCATCATGGTTATAGAGTTTGTTGCTGCTTTCAAGAGACCCTAGCCAAATCGACTGTCTTGGGTCTTGCACAACAAACCCTCGGACATGATGCCTATACTAGGGAGGTTAATGCGGTGGCTTCCCGGCACAGAAGCCCTACCTTCAGTCCCCGACTGAGCCTCCTGCTTTCTGAACTTAAGCCTAGCCAACTTTTACCGTCTTTAGCCTTAAGCTAGTACTAGTAGGGCTGCTCCCCCTACCAGAATTCTTACCAGATTGCTACCTCCCGGTTCAGAAGTAATCTGGAGCTCGTCAAGGACAGGTGCGCCAAACCTGAAGCAGGACTGTTAGTGTTTTCATCGACTACCCCACTGCTCCTGCTTTTATGTGGCGATTTCCGTGCAGTTTTACCATGCTGCAGTTGCTACATCCAGAATTAAATTTTTCTATCGGCTCTTCTACTTTAAGCACAAAATTACTCTATATGCACCAACCCCTAAAGATTTCCAGATTAAACCGAAAGACTCTTTAACTTTTACTATTAAATTATGAAAATGAACCTGTCTTCATATTAAAACAAATAGTTATTTTATCTTCTCTATGCGGTATAAAATAAGCCTCAGGCGTACAAAACCCTTATTACCCTTCCCTTCTAAGCCTTAGCAAAAAACCCGTATGAAATTTTCATCGTGCTAAAATTTGAGAAGCTCTTAAAGAGCACACCTATGAAAAAGGAGTCCTCAACACACACACAAGCGCCTCGCCTTTCGGTGAAAAGCGAGTCGTTTTACAAAAAAACACGATATCCTCGAACGCGTCACACATGTGTCATTTACAGAAAAGAGAGTTCTTTGGAAAGTGTAAGAGAGAGGAAATGACCCAGAGGGGTGAAAGAGAGTCGGGACGGAGAAAGAGGGGGGGGGGGGGGCGTTAGGTGTCGTCTCTTGCTGTTTCCTCTAGAGAACGGTCAACTATGAGTGGGTTTTTCGTTGTAATCCGTCGTTAACCACGCGATTAAAACTTTTGCTAAAAAGAAGATAATCAACTCATAATAAACGGATCACACAGGATGTAAATCCTTTGTAAGCAGTTTCACTTGTTCGGTTTATCGCCTTAACGTTTACACAAATCCTATATCCGATTACAGTTTAAGTGTCGAGTATTTTCTTATTTAAAAAGCTTAAAATTAAAGTCACATACTGCTTCCCCTCCCCCAACCCTGTAGCTCAGCTGTTTCAACTTTGTAATAACTTGAGCATGTTAGCATTTTCATTCTTTGCCTAACTATAATGAAACTTGTCAAGTTTATCATTAACTAGTCAAGTTAGACGTAGTTTATAATGAGAAAGTATTGGAAAAAGCGAAAGCGTTAATGGAAAAACTATCATATAGTTTGATGGAATGCTTTTTGCGTGTCGCCGCTTTTTAAACTCCACGAAAAATTTATTTGGAGAAAAAAAATCCCGTATGAAATTTTGTTGTCAGTCAAGGGACATTGAAGTGCACAGAGTTAAAACCTCATTAGTGATTTTTGCCTATCATGTTCGAATCCCATCGGGTATATATTTTTTCGCAAAACTCGAAGTTGAAAAAATATAAAAATTGCGTCGTTATATATTTTTTCTTCTTCTTTCTTTTCTATCGGAGTTGAGGGAAAATGCTGCAAAGTGGTTAAAATGCAAATCGAATACAACTAAGTCGAGTAAATAAGAGGTAGACGAAAAATATTCCCGATTCCTTCGACTTAAAGAAGCTTTTTCGATACTGGGAACGTTGATATAAAAAAAAAAAGTAAAATTCGTGGTTGGGGAGTTTTTTTACAGATTATTATTAGGGAGCGGATTTTCGAATGATAAAAAAATCAAAATTGGGCCCAAAAAATTAATTTTCTGTTATTTTTCTATTAAAAAATTTAAAATTGCACATTTATTCTCATTGTTGTTTAAAGAAATTGTGGGAAAACAATAAAAAGCAGAAGTTTTTCAAGAAAAAGTTTATTGTTGTCAAATATTTTAACTTCAGTTAGCATTCAACACCAAAAATTGTTTAAAAATGTAATTTGGTATTTTTTCCTGTTTTTTCAGAATTTCTTTGAACACAAGAATGGGCACGATCTAGGTCAGCACATTTTTTATTTCAAATAAGCGACTAAAAGATGGAGTCTCTCAGTCTCGCTTTTCTTGCAAGTGGTAAGCAAACTAATAAGTGGTAACTTGTCTAGTACAAATAATTTATTCGAATCCGAAGTTATAGTTAGCAGAAGCCAGCTTAATGTTGAGAGAATGACTATTTGAGGAGTTACGTGCAGAAAGGCTACTTTCGCCATAAGCTAAACATTAAAAAAGTGCTCTGTCACGTGTGCATCAGCACTTAACAAAAAGTCCTTTTTGGCAGTTCCGTTACAATATTCACCTCTCCTAACCCTCTTGCCCTCTTTCTCCCCTTTAAGCTCAGCTATACTGGTTCAATGCAAAAGTATAATTTGTTCATATCCTCTTTCATAAGGAAACTGCGACTTCTACTACCACCATGCTTAACTCTACTTCCTCCAATTATTCCATTTCTGTTATTTAGTTCAGTGCTTAAATTCCAGTTACTCATTTTAACAGCCCTATGAGAAATATTACTCGCCTAATATTTAATTATTCAACCTTCTACGGCAGGAACAGCCCTGTTTATATTTATTCTATTTTAAAAGTAAACGGATTAAAATTAATTCTCCGAGCAATTTATCAGCGGAAGTTTCTCTTGCAAGTAAATTACATCTGCAGTAGCAGTTTATGAATTAATGACGTCATATCGCAGGACCACCTTTCCTTAACTACTTTTAGATTTTCTCAATTGACGAATGACGTGTCGTATATCACAAAAACGAGCCGGTAATTAATTTTTAAGTATGTGATACACATGCTTTATCCCCCGTACAAGCGGTTTATTGATTCCCCTTTCTTACCGAATCACGCGAAACAACCGGAAGGAACAAAGTAAAAAAAGCTCGGTACCTAAATTAATAATATGAGAACCTATCGTATTTTTCCCCGCCGTCTTCAGGGTAAAAAGAATACGAAGAAAAAAAACGAAAATCGAATTTCCGGTGGAAAAAACTTCCATCGAGCTATGAAAAATTCGGGAAAACCGATAAAAATGCAAACAGGGGGGGTTTTTGAGGACAACGAAGGAATTCATCGAAACGTGATATAACGCTTTCCGCCCGCAATTTTTTATTTTTTTATTTTTTATTTTATTCCGTTACCACGGGGGATAAGAACATTTTTCGAAGAGACTTTTGACTGTTACACTGTTGAAAGAACACTTGTCACTCGACCGGAAAAGGTTTTCCCAGACAACCGTATTTTCTCTTGTTTTGTTTGTCATTGTGCGCCTTAAGGGAGTTGAAGACTTGTTGGGGGAAGCTCCTCCGCGGAAACCTTAAAAATTCATAAAGGATATGCTACGGGTTTTTTCCCTTGAATTGGAATACTAAGAGTTAATTTTGGGATTTTTTTGCTTACAACCCTCTGATCCTCAGTTATTTATCCCGCTGGAAAATCGTGGAAAACGAGGGGATTATCCGGTTTTTCTTCCTTTTTTTTCTTATTCTACCATTTCGCCTTAATAAAAATTTATTTTAATAAAGCCGAATCCCAGCCCGACGTTTTACATCTTTTTAAAAATGGGTTTCAATAAGGTGATAATTAAATTTTTAGAGAATTAGCAGGGGGAGAGAGAGTTTGTTGGCAAAGATGATAAGGGTGTCTGTTAAAATTGAAAATAAAATGGAAAACTAAGAAACCGGCATTAGACCAAAATTTTAAAATTAGTGCTATAAAAAAATGAAATGCAAATTTACATTTCTTAAGGCGCAGGCTGAATTTCTCTTGTTCTTGAGATCTAGCATTGATTGTAGGGTCCTCAACTGGAGGAATTTTTGAGTCATTAAGCAAGTTTTATTCATCCATTATGTCAAGTTTTTTTAAAATAGAGGACAATTCATTTAAATTAAAAATATTTCCAGGGCTTAAATAAAATGTTCTCTCAGAGGCTGTCGCAAACAATTTTCTTACAATGCATAAATTGAGACCCTTTGCAAGGTATGGAAACATGCTCAATTTAAACACTAAAAGTTTAAGGAGCACTCCTCTGTTGATAAATTTAGAGTAAACATTTCCTACTCCTTTTCACGTCCATGTTCTCATGTTCTATAAAAACGATCAAGTTACTTTAAATATCTTTTGACGTTAACCGAATATTCGATCAGAAAAAAGAGGAAAAGCGGACTGCTTTTGCCTTTCCTTTTTCTCAACGTTGAAACTTAGTAACCGATAACCGCATGAACGTTGTCAAACTTCTTCATTCCGCTCCCCTCGTGCCATGGCCCGTCCCCAAAAGAGTGGAAAATAAATTACATGCCGAAGAGTATTTTGTATACTTGGAAAACAAACGGCTCTTTGAAAAATGAATTCCTGCCAACTTAAAACGCGTAAACTCAACTTTTCCCATATGCGTTTAAAGGTTTTTTTTTTCTCTCACTCGGATTCAAAAGAGAAAACAGCGTAAAAGTATAAAAGATAAATAAATTTACATCTTATTTATGAAAAACATTGCTACATTTCACAAAGCATTTATTTTTTTCAAAGCACTTAAACGCACGGGGGGAAACGGAGAGTGAAAAAAAAAGGAACGCTTTAAACGTGCCATCTATCATGTAGAGCGAGAAAATAAAGTCAAATCAAAATTTGAGTGCGCTCTCAGCTTGGCTTGATTTACGCCCCCGGAAACTACCAACTTTTTGAAAGAAGAAAAAGTCGTCACGCTCTTTTTTTTTCTCTGCCTCCCTCCTCGACAACTGAATTTTTATCCTAAACATAAATCCTTTTTCCTCTTTTGCATTAAAGCTAGAATTTGAGGCAGGGGGAAACCCCAGGAATTTTCCAGGAGAGGGTTTTTAAAAAAAATGAAAAGAAATAAAAAGACGAGTTCGATAGCTGATAAAAAAAAATGTTCCCTTTAAAGTAGACTGGACGAGGTCAAGCCGAACGGTTTAAAATCGAATCACGATGTCATTTTTTTTTTTGCTTTTGCTATTGAACAACTCTTCACCTTTCCTTCCCTGGTCCTTCAGGTTTTTCCAATATCCTTTATGTGTTTTAAAAAAAAATGTTACCCTCATTTTTTCTCATATATTAAACACGGGGATCCCTTCTGAAAATTATTCCCCCTCAAAAAATTTCAATTTGAAACTTGTTGAGATCCGCGTGAATAAGAACCTTTCCAATATAATCCTTGACTCCATATTTGTTTTAAAACTAGATGGAAGAGCACTTTTATTGAAAAGAGAATAGATCCAATAAAATTATTTAGCCGAGAGTATCCCACACAAACCTCGGGGATTTCGGTATTTGAGATTGTGGTCGAGATGAGACGGGTATAAAATGTTATCGATTTAGAGTTATAGAAATGGAGAATTTGAGTAACTTGATCGTTAATAATAGAGATTCAGTTTCCTTAAACAGATGGAGGAAACTCGATGCTATCGATTTTAACTTTATTCAACAGGTTTTCCTTGGCAAGGAAAACGAAACTGAGGGGGGGGAAAGGCTTTAAGATTATATTTACAACAACTCTTTAGCTTTTATTAACATTTTATAAATGCCTTTTTGGCGCCGATTCAATCGATTGAGTAATCGCTTATTCCGGACTGTTTGAAATTATGAATTCTAGCATGAAAAGGTAATTCAAATTTAGTGCGATGGGAAATATTTTTAAGAGGAATTAATAATGATGGGGGTGGTTTTTGAAGAATTGTAGAAGAGGTTTTAAAATACAGATTTTAAAGTTCCGAATTTAAAGGAGGTGAAAATAGCATTTCGGAGTTGGTGGCAGCGGTGAATCGTGGAAAACTAGCTGCCATAGATGATTTGTTCTATGTTTTCTCGTCTTTTTTCTTGTAATCGAGTCGGTACAATGACAAAAACTAATTTAGTAATTATTTTTGCATTGGATTTTTGCTTTAAATGATTTGCTAGACAATTTTCCGAATTAACCCGAAGGCTTACCGGCCAGCCCTTGATTACTGGTATAATCAAGTCGCATAGGCTTCGGTGGGCGGGGCATGTCGCGCGGGCGCCGCCGACGCGGTATATGCGTCAGGTCCTTGACGGGCGGCCTACTAGTCCCAGGCCTCAAGGCAGGCCACGGCTTCGATGGGAGGATAACGTGTCAGCAGATGCGGGTCGGCTGGGGATCCCTGATTGGAGGGTTTCGTGCCAGGATAGGTCCGCCTGGCGAACGATCTCGGATGCGGCAATAGGGCTTCAGGCCCTGTAAATGCCATAGTTAGTTAGTTAGACAATTTTCACTTATTAATTCTTTCTTTTCTGCTCTACAGTATGGGAAGGTCTATCGTTGCATCGCAAATACAACGCGAAGCGGATTTATTTTGACAAGAAGGACTCTCTTTCGGCCCGCATTTATCGAAATCCCGCCTAAGCGAAAATGCCAGATCATAGGACTCACAAAACGTCCATCCAGAACTTGCGGAGGAACAAGCACGATATGTCTTGAATAGACGGCATCGATCACATTCTGGATCAAAAATTGCTAAGTAAGTCTTTGGATCTTCTCATTTAGAGCGTACCCTTAATTTCTCAGACAGCTGATCTCTCTTCCGTATCAGAATTTTACGCAAGACTTTATTTTCAAAGACCTACAACTTCTGTCAAATTTCATAGTAAGTATTTGTTAAGTGTGTGGCCAACAATCACATTAAACAAATAATGACCTGACTGAGCTTGGTAGTTGCAGCAGTAATTAACGCATTAAAAAGCGAATTATGGGGCACTTGACCGTATCTTAGGTGTTTCGATTGGGTTTGGTTTCAATCAAGAACCTGCTTGCATGTTCCCAATTACAGTGTTGAATCCAACGCTGACATTGCTGCCATGACATGCCATGCAGCTGCAATTTCACTTCTTATTTTTTGATCTCAGGTTATTGCATCCCTTTGTCGGAAAGCTTTATCGATTTTTCATCTAGACTTACAGAGAACTGCTATGCAGGAACGCGGCTCCATCTATCCGTTTTTGATCAAAATTGCGGTAGAAATTTTGGCCACAAAATTTTCTGCGCCAAAATAAGACATCTACGTCAATATTTATTTTTTATTTAGAATCAACGGAAATTCTATCCTCGTAAAACTTTTTATTGAAAATCGCTTTTTTCTCTTCTAGAAAATTAAGTGCGACACGTCGTCCCGCCTTGTTCCCACAAACTAACACATTGACAGTAGCAACTGACATCCGATTGATAGAGTACATCTTTCACGAAAAGACCCAGACTCTCTTTCCCTATTCAAACGGTGCAGCACGATTTACATTCATCGATATTTCATTTCCTTGTGCGTTGTTTCGTTAGTTTAGACAGACGGGAGATCATTTAGCAGAGAAACCCCTGGACAATATTTAAATGATTTCTCGTGTCGTCTTAGGATGACAGCAAACATTGTTAATATGACAATAGAAATCTTACTGCAGGAGCTTTTCTAAAAGAGCGATCATTACCTCCCACACTAATAACCCTAAAAGTGGGATAGGTTAATTTCGTATCGCCCTGTACTAAAATACAGCCTTTGTCTGTCTTTCTATCCCCAAAAGCACCCTCGAAACCAGTTGTCTTGCTATTATACACAAAGGACAATAGTTGGGAGAGACTTTCCAAATGTAATCATTCCGTTTATTATCCTCGTTTCGCTTCGTTGAATGTTAGTAAGAAAGGAGAAGAGCGCATGGCGCAAGTATTAGAAAATATTCTGCGGTAAAGTTAATTTGGTTTATCCGTTTTCGTTTAGAGAGCAACAGCTGACTTCACCTCGTTCGAATATCATTACCCGGTCCTTAGGGAGAGAACATCTGCTGACACTAACGAATCAGGAATGCTTCGAAAGAGTCAGCAGTGTAGTTAGAAATAAAATTTTCCTTTTTTTTCTCACTCCTCCTCTTTTACTGGTCTGAAAAGGGACATGGGATTGATTCGTCGTGACGGGTTTCCGGATTTTAGTCAGACAGTCAAAAGCCGCATCCGTTATATAAATCTCAACTTTGGAAATTAAGCGATGAGGAAAATCGTTGGGGGCATTTACGCGTTAGGCATACCACTTTGGAATCGTTAAAGAGTCGGTTTTCAAAAGTAAATTTAAGTTGTTTTGAATATGGCTAACGCCTCTTAAGAGGATTAACGGCTGAGGTGTTTTGCAGCTATTAGTAAGTTTAAAATTACAGCTCTTTTGGTTGGGGCTAAATTTTCTTTATGATTATTCAGCACGAGAGGGATCGGGGAATTATGGAACGGTTTTAATTTTTCAAGACACCTGTAAATAAACTGAGAGGGTTTGACTTTGATGTATTGAAGCGTTTAGTCTTCGTTTCACGAGGATTATATGGTCGCTTTATTTCAATGGATGGCCAAAATGAATGTTTTGCAGGTTTTTGTCTATGAGTTGTAGTTACTTACAAAATGAAGTCTTGTAGTGATGAAAATTTTCAGCCGTGGCTTGATGTGATAAAAAAATAGAAGGCGCAACCCTGCTTGATCTGAAAAGATCTTTGAGATATGTCTGATCCTGTCATCAGAAGGGTCTGATTGTTACCAAAAATCAAGGTCAAGCCTTGCCAGATTAGTCAGGCTTTACCAGAAAAGTGGGTATCTCATGGTTGCATTCCTTACGGGTGCCAGCTCCAAAGGTCGCTCAGTTTAAAAAACCCTTTCTCATGCTTACACAAGACTCCATGATTGACCAGGAGCAACCATTAATCATTGATTGAAAGGATGATGCCAAATTCCGGGATGTTTTTGCCCCCCATGTAATACTTAAGTAGATGCAGATATTAATGCAAGCTTTTGGCCAATATGAAGAGTCATATATAGGGAGACATCTATAGGGAGTCACGATAGGGAGTCATCTATACCATCTATTAAAGTCCTGATTGGGTCAAAGAGGGCCAGAAAAAGGTAGAACATATGATGAGGGAGCCAAAGGAGGTCCTCTGTAGGCTGTGTAAGGTCGAGTGCAAGACTGTTCTTACACGTCAGTCCTGTATGCGATAAATTTGTTAAATCGCAAAGATTTTTTTGTTTGGGCCGTCGATCACTTGCGCTAGAGGTCTCCAGTTTCTTAGAATTATTCATAAAGGGGAAGTTAAAGCGTCTTCCAGGAATTTCATCCTCATAAGCCCTGAAGCCGACATTTTATTACATTTAGTTCACCGTCCACTACATAAAAAAACACAAAAGCACGTCACCTGCTTGAATTGTATGACACTTGTATAACCTGACAAACCTTTAAAAAAAAACCGCATGAGCTGTCGCCCCATTTCATTTACACATCTCACTGAGGTGGAATAATTACGGTCTAAAAAAACCGAAACAAACGACAAAGTTCGGGGTTACGGGGCAGGACCGTTAAAAAAACTAGGACATTATCGCCTAAAGAGGTTTGAGTGAAAGTCATTATCTGATGGACGTGGTATAATTAATTAATTAGAGTGTGGGTTTCATACTATCACTTGCATGATTGATCATTCCGCGGCCATTAACCGTGATTGGTATTTATATACAAAAGGAAAAAAAAGGAATTTCTCGGGTTTTCTTTTTCCTTTTTTTTTCATCCACACCCCCTCGATTTTCTTTCTCAACAAAATAGAAAGTTTCCTCTCCCCTCTTTTGTTGAAACTCAAGGATTTCCGAGCTTTCTCCCCTGCTGAAATCAATTAAAACATTTTTAGTTAATTGGAGACTATCTCATTTCATTTTGCCGAGGTTGATTCGAAATTCCGGGCAACCCCCGGGTCTCCTGAATAACGGATAGAACGGATTTTGAAAATTCAGCAGAAACTCTGAAATGTCGCCAAAAGGATAATCAACAGAAGCTTAGATACCGATGTGGGTCTCGATGAAAAGGGAAATACAAAGAGAAATATAGTTTAGATGTTTTAACGCCTTTAGGTCTTCGATCCCCGTCAATCCGGGTCTGTTTTGAGAAATGTTTGACCATGATTTTATTTTCACGGTCGTGTCAAGTTTTCTAGTCGGTGAAAGCTAAAATATCGACTATAGTTTTTTTCTCGATATGAAAGTACGCCAGCATGCAATGATATCGCATAATTGATTAATTGTTTTGAATTCACCCCTGCGGAATCTGGATATTTGCGGTCTTGAAAATGAAACCGGCTGACAGTCTGATTGACATTTAGGTAAACTGTGTCATAAATTTGAATTGCGATTTTGTGGTGGCGGGGGAGTATGCCAAGATCTAAACGCCGGAAGTTAGAACAAAGGTGACAAGTTAAGCTAATGTTTTGCATGGATTGGGTAGATTATGGATAAGCGTGGCCATCTGTTGCTCTGAGGTTTAACACTGAAACAATCTACTGCAAGCAGAGTTAGAGTAGACATTTTTTATGAAGTTCGGGATTTATTATTCGAATTTAATATGTAGCAGTACCAAATCTAACCAGGAACGTTTAAAAAAAATGATGTGATGACGACTTGATAGAAAAGTAAAGGGCATATTATTGTTGTCAGTTGTTCCTAGTAGCTAAGATTCCATTTGGAACTTGATATGTGCACAACGTTTTTTAAAATCGGACAAAGTCGAAGACGTCACTTATCGAGCGGTAATGGCATTTAGGAGAAGTTCTTGTGATGCCCAAAGCGCGCAGCGCAGAAGCACATAATGCTGCATCTGCGCATGAACTGTCAGCTTTTGAGTTTAGCAAAGAGGAGTGCGGCCCTGAGGACTTAATAATTATAGGCTATGTCGTGCTCCTTCCTCCGACTGGATAGGCAATATCAATTTGAGGACAATCAAATGCGAATTAAGGTGCAGGTTATGCAATATCAACTTGAGGTCTCGAATATATAAGCTAAATATAGGTTTTAGATTCGTGACGTCACGAGCACATTGCCTATAGCGTGCTTGCTTTCCTTTCGTTTTTGCAAACTTTCTGCTGACTCGTCTACCAAACTTGAAGTTCATCTCAAGCACCTATTCGTGAGTGGTGCACAGAGAGGAAATTACTTCTTTATAATAATTATTTTACATTTTAAAAGAGAGTGAAATCCTTGGGGGAATATTTTGTTTTATTTAAAACCACCTTTCTAAAATTAACAACGGCTGAGCATCTCAGCACCTAAAAAAACATATAATCAATTTCCCCCGGATCCCAAAAATTAAACTTTTAATATAGTCGAGTTGATAAAACAATGCTTGAAACGTAAAAAACCCCTTCCGGGTGATTTCAATAACCGTGAATCTCAAAAAACGCCCGGGGTTAATAACAACAACAATCGCTGTAAAATTTCCCCGACATTTTCAATCCCTGGTAAATTTTACATTTTCAATGGCGGAGCCTTCCCTTGGGGAAAGAATAAAACTTTAAAACGAGGAAATAATCCTATTGACAGTAATTACGCATCCTGATTCCGGCTCTGTCACACATTCGGAAAATGGCTCAGAAATCTTTTAAAAGGGAATATTTAATCAAAAGTTTCGTCATTTTCAGTCGTTCACGACCCCCATCGTTCTGCTTATAACGTAGAAAAGGAGACCTTAAAATTAAGCTTAAAACAGGGCAAGGGCGAACGAAGCATTATTGTCGAGGCTCCTGAGTAATCCCTTTTTCAAAGGTATGGGACTGAATAAACAGTGGATTTCTATCCTGTCAGGAAAAATTTGTTTTTCTAAAATGTCGTCTCACAATTAAATTTTAAGAAGTCTTTTGTGTGGCTGTGTAAATATTTTCCACTTTCGGGGGAAAGGTTTCTGTCCTTGACACGATTAACCTTTTTTTTTTTTTTGCCCCGTCCGGGATTTTTGCCTCCGGATCAAAATTTTCAGAGAACTTCTTTTTTAAACTGAGTTAGCAATCTCCTATTATATTAAAAAAAATTTTTTTTAGTATACGGGTGCTTGGGGTTTCGTTGCATTCTTGGAAAAGAAAATATATAAAAGGAGAATTTTGTAATTTTGCAGGAAGAAGCGTGATTGAAGCAAAGGATTACCTGTCCTCTACAAAGATAAATGATATTCAGCTTTGAGTTTCTATTTTCTTTCTTTTTGTCATTTTCCGTCACGAAGTTGATACGTTTTTAATCGATTTTTCTTCTCATTGTTTGCAAAAGGAGGGGATAGGGCAATATGGTGATGAGACGTGAGACGTTGACAATCCTCGACCTAAGCCTTGTTAAAAAGCAGAAGCGAAAGTAGATTGCTTTAAAAGTTTTTTTATATTATCAAGCCATCTAGTGCTGTAATATCAAGGTAGGGAGAAAAAAAGGAGACACTTGTTAGTGTAAACTTGTTTTAAGAAACGCAGCAAAAAATTGTTTTTCTTTGTAAAAGTTTTAACAAAACTTTTTTTTATAGGCAATAAGATAAGGACTTGATTAGCAGGGTAAATCGTGAGAAAATACTTTCTTTCCAAGGACGTTGGAAAAAGTACACAAAGAGATAAGAATAGTAAGGTTTTTTTAAAAAATAAGAAAATTTATCGAATTGGAAAACGATTTGGAAGTTAACCGAGTGAAAATTTTAAGTATTGATTCGAGCAATGGCAAAAAAATTTTGGGAGATTACATACATTCAGCATCGGGAAACGAATGCTGTTGGATATCTATTTAGAACTAACGCTGGTAAACAGGCGCCCAATGGAAATTCGGGAAGCTGTTTAAAATATTTTCTTAAGTTCATCTTCTGGCGATAGTCGTGACGATAAAATGCCAAAAGGTGAAGAAGAATCATTCTTCGCAGTCTTTTGTGTAATATTAATTTTAATTTAAATATTGATTTTACTTATCCGATTGTCTAGTTAAGCGATGGGTAATTTTTCTTTTTCCAACGTACCTGAAAGAAAAAAGAAACAATGTTAGGTTTTTTTTTATTAGTTGGTCATTTGAATTTTTGTGAGATATGTCAATGGGCGCTGTTGGTTTTTACTATGAGAAAGTCAGACACCAAAATTTATTGCTAAAACTTTTAAAGTTCATGGTCATCTTCTTCTTCTCAGGCATTTTGCTCTGCCATCTAGGTGGACTTACAAGGGAAGTATTCAACCTCGAAAATTCTGATTTTAAATATACTTCGCAGGTTTAAAGAAAACATTAGTCTGATACTCGGAAAAAAATTTTTAGCGGCCCATTTTGCCTTTAAGTCTATCAAAAAATTAGTTGAATATCGCGAATTTTAACCTTATCTGGTCAAAAAATGTTAATAAAATTGACATTTTTAAAGAAATTGATCCTTTTCATGATCATGAGCCCCATATAATCCATAAAATTGATTTTATACAATAAAAAATCAAAAACAGTAAATTTTTGGACCAGATAAGGTTAAAATTTGTGATTTTCAACTAATTTTTTGGTAGCCTTAAAAGCAAAATGGGCCGCTAAAAATATTTTTCCGAGTATCAAACTAATGTTTTATTTAAACCTACGAAGACTCTGCCTCCTGCTTTCTGGACTTAAGCCTAGCCAACTTTTACCGTCTTCAGCCTTAAGCCAGTACTAATAGGACTGCTGCCCCCAACCAGAACCCTTACCAGATTGCTACCTCCCGAGTCAGAAGGAATCTGGAGTTCGTCAAGGACAGGTGTGCCAAATATGAAGCAGGATTATCAATGTTCCCACCGACTAACCATTTTTCTTACTACACACCCCGTATACAACATCAAAAAATCAAGAAGTGTGAATCCCAGAAAATAAAGAAATCAGGAAAAGGTAAAAAAAGCATGACGTGAGCTTTCGTTAATTATTTTCTCGGCCGTAATAAATCACGATATGACTTCCATTATTGTGAAGGCATTGTATGGAATATACGGGGGCCGAAATGTAACTCGCAACGCACGAAGATTCAGTACCGGATATAAGTCACGAAAGAAATTAATGCATTTTCCCGTGTGCCCCCGATGACAACCCACGATAAGAACCTTTTGTAAGCAGGGGATGATATTTTTGATTGCCTTCCCATGCAAAAATAATACATAATTAGCTTTTCTTCCCATGACCTCATATCCTCTGGAATTTTCATTAACCCCGCAGCCGCTTAAAACATTCATCAGGTTATATAATTCCTCGGATCGGATTTTGAGGAGCTATTAAAAGGGATCGAGGGGCGGAGACGGAGGGGGGAGTTTTAGGAACAACAAAGATGCTTAATTAATTCAGTGAACGGATTGATTTCATCAAAAGACTTTATAAAGCAATCATGGGATTTCTACGGTTGATCGGGTCGCTGGATCGCTATCGTGTTAAATCGCCGTTTCTTCAGTTCGCATCTCGGGTTTTGGGCTACAAAAAAAAATTGTAATAGGATCAGTAGCGAGTGGTTATTATGAGGAGAAAAAAAAATAGAAGGGTTTATCAAAATCATCGCTTGACCGTTAAAAGCTCCATGAAATCCTTAATTACATTTCCGAAAAAGCGGTTGATGTTTTCAGAGACCCGTTTCCATTACTTTTTAACCTTATTGTCAGAAATGGTGGTTCCATGATAGCTCTATCGGCCGTTACAATTACTATTTTAAGTAATTTAACTGCAGTCCGGGTTAATTTTTGGGAAAACAAAATTTTTAATAAATCGGAAACGGATATTCGTTTATTTGTTGGAGATGTGCTTGTTCTTTGGTTTTTTGCGTTTTTTCGTTTACGTTGAATACCGGAAGGTGAATATTTTATTCGGTTCCATTTAAGCCAGAAGTACATTAAAAAAGAAGGATCATTTTTCTTGATATTTTATTTATATATTTTTCTTTCCCTCATATTTCTGTCTTTATTCCCGGATGTATGAGGGGAAAAAATGATTAAAATAGGAAGGATAAGAACTAAAAAGTTTGGTTGTTTGGCTTCGGGGGATCGGTCGGGCTCAGCAGGAAAAAAATTGATATGCCGTATTTTATTTTTCTAGATTGAGGATCGTCGTGAATTTCCTGAAAATCCGTGGGACGTGTTTGGGAAAAAAGACTTCGATGCGACATTTTCAGCTGCGAAGAATGTAGGTGAGTACAATTTTTTTTTTATATAACAAGAAGAGGAAATTGAAAGGTTTTTGTGATTTTAAACTGGCGATATCATTCATAAGAAGTTAGCACCACCAGATTAGAATGCCAGGTTGGTACTATATGGAGTTGTTTGTGCTACGTTTGTGCTTGTTTGGTCCGCTAAAATTTCGTTTGTGCTGATAACGCCCAAAAAGTTATGGCCAAAATCGACCTGGTGGTGGTAACTTCACGCAGCGCCGCCAGGTTTGAATTTCAAAGTCAAATTCACATCAATCGTTTGTGCTGAGGTTCAAAAAATCTGGTAGGGTTTCCAGCAGTATTTCGTCATCTGATGGACTTAAGTCATTCCTTTTGTTTTTAAGTTTGTCTTATCTTAAGTTTAAAAAAAATCGATCCTTTCATTGTGAACTTTACTGTATTGAAAGGATTCAATTGAGATAGGGCGAAGGTCAAAGAGAGACCCGACGACCGTAAGACTCGGACTAAACTGTAGACTCCTGAGACATTCATCCACTTGTGGTATTATCTAGTTTTTAAACTCCTGAAAGAGATTGCAAATTCTCATTTATATTAAGAGATGGGGCTTAAGCTCTCTATCACCTTAGCAACCTTGTGTTGCTTGATTAGTCTCAAAATCGATTGGATTTTTCAAAGACTTAGAAAGCTGCTTTCAGATTGTTATATCTTACACGCGTGCACCATGAGACGAAAATCTTTCAAAGTGTTAAATCCGATTACAGCTAAGCATGATGTTATTACTTAACCTAATTTCCACATCTGCTATCGAAGCAACGGAAGACCCATTAAATATTTCACCTTAGTTATAACCTGAGTACGACATTCCTTGCGGGATACGCTCGTTTTTACGTAAACAGAAGGCAAAACTCACCACTTTACTTGTCTTGTCACGTATATACGTCTTGTATGACACGTACTCTCTGTTTATGTTTAAACAGGCGCCATAAGCAAGTTTCAACTAGTTTTAAAATCCACCGCCGGGTTTTGTGTACGTTAATGACACTCCGAATCGATTTTGTTTTTTTTCCTTTAACCCTGGACCAGCCCGGGGGGTTTAAAAAATAAAAAGAAAATAAACGAAGAATTCCCAAACACAAACCATTTTGTGACGTCATCCCTCCAGCATAAAATAAATCTAATGTAAATTGTACACTTTTTCGTCTTTCATTTATCTTCATTTTAGCAAATGATAAATGTGTTGGTGAAAGGTGAGATCGGAGTGGTCGTTTCTTTTTCTTTTAATATGCTCAAATAATCTCGGTTTTTTTTTTCCATTCCTTCTTTTGTTTCCAAAGTGAAAATATTTCTTTTGAAAGCAACCTTTTTTTTCGCCGCTAACTTTTTCGCATTTCCGTTTGTTAACTTTTTTTTTTTGTAAAAGAATTTTAATGGGAATTAATTAGAAAAAGATTTCTTTCGTCCTTTTTATTTTCTTATTTTGAGGTTTTAACCAAAAGAGGTTTGGGAGTTTATTCGAGATGAAGAAAATAAACAATGACTCAACAAAGTCTGAAGCGCTTTTAAAAAAATCAACATAGAGAGGAATTCTTGGGTTCATGTTGTCATTGTTAGGCCTTATCCAGGGTCTTAGATTTTCGAGAAAAGTTTTGAGCAGTATGATAAAATCAGGGACTGGGAGGGGCCCTGAAAGGCCATCTTCTTGTTTGCACAGGTGTCTAAAGCTGGGTGCTTCATTGTAATGACCAAAATTTGCTACACCAGCGCCATACCATTGACTATCCTGGTTTTCCATGTCTTCTTAGTAAGGTTTCGGGCACACAATTAGTTACTATGTTATCGCTGACCTCATTGAGGACAAACTTCCACAGTCTTGCAAAATATCTCCTATGTCTTCAAGAGCGAAAAATTCTGTTACAAAATCTGAGCATGCTTCTCCTTGGCATCTTACCTTACCACTGATTTTCCCACTCCTCCCGTATGGCAACAACTCTGACCTAACAAATTCACCCCATTTTCAATCATGAAAGGGGCTGATGCCCCCCTGCGGAGAATGCTTGCTTATCGTCCCTCCAGATGTCCGCAATTAAAACGGAAGAGAGAAAAATTGTAACAGCACGCATCACCTAAACGAATCATTAATGTAATGAGTGTAATCCACTTGAGACGCGTTAAGGTCGTAAAGAATAAAGGTAATTAACAACCCTAATAAGGCTTTGATACTACCATAATCGTCAAAAACCGGGGGTTGTCATGCGAAGTCGTTAACGTTTCTTTATCGCGGTGGGAAGAAGAAACGAGGCGGAAGCACATACACAAATTCGGAAAGGGAGAAAGGGAAAAAAATCGACACGCTATTTTAAAGGCAGCATGCAAAGTTACCTATAAATAAGCTTTTCGACGACAAGCTTCTTATAAGCTCCCTCTTTTCTCGAAATTCCTTTTCCTTCCTGTCCCAAGAACGTTATCTTAACAGATTAAATCTGTCATAATATCAGTATTGTAAAGGTATGTTTCCCCCATTGCCAAGTCCCTTTTGTTTCCGAGTTTGAAAGAGAGAATCGGATTACTAACGAGAAGGCGAAGTGAAATATATCAATGTTAACGAGAAAGGTAGGATAGAAACATATTGTTCTGCAATCTTTTTTGCATCTAAAGGGGGAAATAAAATCGTAGAAGTAAATTTTTCTTTTTTTGTGTTTGTGTGTCGTTGGATTGAGATCTATAAGAAAGATTGATGTCTGGAGTGAAGTTGTCTCATGAGCATCATTTCAAATCATATTTGAGTTTTTTTTTTCTTTTTTTTTTTTTTGCAAAGTTGATCACGTAGGCTGGCTTTGTTTGTGAGATATTGCAACAGATGGAGATATATTTTATAAGAAGAGGTGCATAATAAAAATACGTGATGTTTTTCATTTCTACGGGAATAAGAAAACTGTCTGGCGAAACATAAAATTGTTATTGGCTTCTTTTAGTGTTCGTGGAACGCGGTGAATTGAGACGAGTTGTCTATTTGAATGTGTGCGAGAGAAAAAAACGAAGGGGCATCGCAACTGGGATTTTTAAAAAAGAAAATGCAGACTGTTTGTCGTGAATTATTTAGATGAAATTGCAGAGAAGGCATTTCATGTATTTTTCTGGGTCAACAAAGTATACATTTTTTTTGCAACTCAAGACATTTTATGCCGTGGCGCAGGTATTGTTGCTAGGCATAGGCATTGCTGTCGCAAGTAGGTCTCAGTAAAACTTGAGTCTTACTTCTGCTGATGCCTTGCTCGTGTCTGAGCTTAGGAAACTGTCTGCGATCTCGTGATGACCATCGTTCCCCGCTGCTCGAAAACATTATTGCTGGTTACCATTCTGTCGTTTGATTTTATCGATCTAAAAATATTGGTGAAGCGTTTGTCTAAAACTACTAGGCGAGGTGGCACTCAAATGTTTTGGTCACCAATTTAAGGTAATGGTAGGCAAGGGCAGAGGTTTACTGAGCTGCAACATCGTCCAGATTCCCCTCGATCGCCCTAGAGGGAGATGATACCGTCTATACTTCTTCATTCTGACCCTCGAGTGAAGTCCTTTTTAGTAAATAATAACGTCTAAAATATTTTTCAAGAGCTGCTTAGACCCTGCTACAAAAATCAATTCAATTATTTGATCGACTTCTTGCTTTTCGGCCATACGGATTACTGTACAATAAGTCGGATCGTAAGCGAAGAAAATGAAAAGTCATCACCTGCCTCACGGCGATAATACTCTTATTTGTCAAAATAAATTGACCCAGACTACGACGTCACAAACTAAAAATCTGTTCTATTCTTTTTTTTCTTCCTCCTTATTTTTTTTCTTTTCTTCATTTTACAGCCTCCTTTACGTCATACACCAAACCTTGCCCCATAAATCTTTTATAGCTACACGATATCTTTTCGGGCGTGTGTTAAAATCGGTTAATGGTTTTTTGTTATCAAGCCGCGGCAATGCTTATTTGCTTTTCTTTTTTTACTACCGTAATTTACGAAAAGATTTAAATATTCATAAACTACAAGCGAAATTCCATAATAAAAAATAATGACGAAGAAAAACAGGAGGTGGGAGGCGAGCTGAAAAGAAAAAAGTGGGAGGACATGTCTAATCTTGCTTGGAGAGGGGTGAAAGTTTATACGTGGGGCTTGCTTAAAATAATTAATCGCTAACGAAATAAACCTCGGGTTTACAAAAGGAACGAGTAGCGAGAGCGGAAGTATAACCTTCCCCTTTCCGAGAAAAAAACCTTGGGATGCGCAACCGTTATCTTCCATCTCGCTGACGGAGTCAAAATCCCGAAGGCTTGTATTCTTAATGAGAAATAAACGCTAAGGAGATTTGCAAGAAAACGGATGAAAAGTGTTTTTTCCTCTCTTTTCTTCCCGGAAACAACCGGTAACGCTTGCAACTCTTGCCGATGAGCAAAAGCACGTAATCTTAGTACGTGGTTCATTAAAGCCTCTGCGGAAACCATAATTAGTTGCCTTTATTGAAGAGTCCCCTACAAGATATCCTTCATCGATCGCCTGTGTTTTTTTTTGTTTGCAAAAATAAGGGGAAAATAAAACGATAAGATTGCCATTGAGATTACTGTCAAAGGCAAAGATGAGGGTTTTTTCCGCTTCACGGATTTAGGTCGAAACTCAGGTGAGGGAAATTCAAGAGTTCAAACTTTAATATAATCAAGTTAATTAAGATATTTCGAAAGGATGTTTTACGTGTTTTATGGTAATTGCTTTCTAATAAAGGGTACAGCTGACCGCAGAGGATGTCTGATGAATGTTCTTCACTCTCCTCTTTGAGTTAAATCAACTATCCGAAAATACACTGTTTCCTGTGTCGTGTTTATTGCCTTTCCGATGTTAACATTTTGAATAATGTAGATAGTACGTATGGTTTTGATGTTTGCGGTTTAATTTTGGATAAGCGAAGGATGAAATATTTTTTTGGAAGTTAAAGCAAGTCCCAATCATTGTCAGTGGCATCCGATTTTGGGGGAAAATGCGGATTGCCGAATTGACTACGGGTTCGCCAATTTTGGCTCTCCATATGGAAGTTAGTACCTCTGGCAACATCATCGTATAATTTTGACCCTTCCCTCCCAAACACAATTTTTTTAAGAGACTGTTTCAGATTTAAGAGTTGAACTAATGAATAGAATTAAGTAATCGTGATGATATGTAACCTTGAGGCAATGGCTGTTACAGTAAAATAAGCTCAGCAGCTCGTTAGAACCGAAAGAAAGATGAAAAGAATAATCCTTGGGATTAGCCTGCGGGATCGCTTTCGCAATGAGGAAAGTCGAAGATGTTTTCACAACACCTTGCAATATCTAAAATGCAATGTTGCTAGGGAGGATCTGGATAGGGCGCCGGCTTGGATAGTTAGATGGAGACCTCGAGCATCAATAAACTTGAAAAGAGGCGGTATGCCGGCATCAAGAAGATGCAGCGCTTAGGCGGAAGCAGAAAACCTGAGTCAAGACAGTGGTGCAAAGGTTGACAGAGACCTTCGTTGAAATGTGGGCTGATATAGTTTTAAAGTGAAATAAGTAGAAGTGATTGTGCTGATATATTAAAAATGAGTCCAAATCATACGTCGCTCTTCCACCCCTCAAGTGTTAAGCTGCAGGGGGGCAGTTTTTACGCCTCTGCCACTGCCACTTTAATTCCCATACACCATATAATTGTAAAATGTCTTCTCTCGGCATTATGTTCTCAAAAACATCTTCATTCCATTCAAAACCAGAAAAATAAATGAAGAAGAAACATTCTTGACAAGTTGAAAAACAGGCGACAAATTTTTCGACATGAATCGAGAGGTAACTCTCAGTAGAATATCATTTACGAGGCAGTTTCATTTTTGTGTTCTCTTTATTTTCCCCACGCAAAAAAAAAGCAACCTTTGAGTATTTCTCTTCCATCTTCATCTCGTTCCCTCTTCCCTTCCAACTTTTTCCCTCCCTTTTGTTTTTTCCCTTTTATTTTTTTTTCCTTTCTCTCACCTACTGACCTCGAAGCGTTGTGATTTCGCCTCCACACATTAGGCATTCCCATCCGGCTCGGAGAATTTTAACCGTTTTTATTTCCATTATAACTGAATCGGGTCACAGTTTCCGGTTTCCATTACCTCATCAATATTCGAAAATATGATTGGGGACAGGAATCAAAAATGGAAAGCACAGATGCTTTCGAATATTATATAAAGTTTTCTTCCTCCATTTATTTTTTTATTGAAAGATTTTGCCCGTGTTTTTTTCCAATATGACATTAAACCTAATTTTCTTTTATTTTTTTTTTTTTTTCGGATTCATTTTCCGACGTCACGATACGATGATATCTTTACTGTTATCTTAATTCGCACGCTACCCGCTCATTTATTCTACGGAATCAGCATAGTTAGAAACAAGGGGAAGGCGGAGTTCCGCTTTTTATCTCTGCAAGAGGATTTTTTTTTCCTTTCCGCTGATTTTTTTTTTTTACGTAAACGTAATTAAATTATTTGGAATGATTGCAGAAAAAGCGACAAAGAAAATCGAGAAAACTGGGATAATTATATTCCTATTTGTAATATTTTCTTGTTCCGGTGTGTTTTGTTTGAGACGGAGAATAAAATATAAAATAAAAATGTCGTCTCTTTTTTTTTAAAATGCAAGTTAAAGAACGAGATTTGGTTAATTTTTTTCCCCCATTGAAATTTTAATCACCACGTCACGGGATACTTTACTTCCGGTTTTTGTTTTTTCAGCAATGTTGGTTTTGTAAATGCGGATATTGGGTGGAGGTTGTTTTGCAGTTTATTTGCAACAAAAATGGGCAAAGGAAAATGTTTATAACTGGTAAATGTTTTCATGCCTGGAACAGGGAGTAATTAGCTTTGTTTTCCCGTTCTTGATGAATAATATTATTCACCTTCTGGTTGATTATCTTCAAATTTCAGATCAGTGTTTTAGATTTGGTTGCTTTACAAAACCGCGAATGCTTGTTTTGAGACGTATATTCACGAGCTTGTGTTACGCCTGGGAAATATTCATTACCTCAACGTGTATTAGAGTATGTTCAGGAAATGAGGTATTTGAGTATTGAAATTCCGGGGGTGACGGCTTGAATAGCAGAAGTGAATTCCGTCTTTATTGGCGGAAAAGTTTTCATGACGCTTTAATATGGCCAAAATAATACACATCCTTTTGAAGACTGGACAACTTATCTCAGCGAAAGTTTAACAAATACTAAAACAACACGTTTATGGCCCTGAGTAGAGGTGCAAGGATACGTGTGTGGGCAAAAAGAGGATTCTATGTCCAAAAATATGTTAATGAGCTGCCAGTGACATATTTGTGATAAGAACCTAAATATTAACACGTTATCATGATCGAACAAAGAGAAAATATTTAGAGGAGGCGAAACCAGGTAAGGCTAGCTGAAGTGTGGCACATCCCCAGAATGATCTAGTGGCCCACAGAGACGGTTCCGAGAGTCCATTAGCTGAGTCCGCAGCTATTGCAAGAAACGAAATGAAGATGAGGAGTTACCCGACGGGCGACCAAAGTTGCTGAATTAACAGATTGTATAGTTCGAACTATCCGGGCAAGCAATGGACGGTAGATGGAATTCGAAAATCCTGCTGTTGAGCCCATAGACTGGGCAACGAAACCGTGGGAGGCATTAACTTGATGGCACGACTTGGAACGAACATTTGGGCTGCACTCCTGCACCCGGTGAGAGTGGCCCAGGACCACGAAAGATAGCGTGGGTTTAGGGATGCCCATGTTCAGCAATTACCGTATAATTAATTAATTTGCATAGAGTACAAAAGGGTCTCTTGAATAATCTGGCTCCTGAATCTGGATTCTCGTCGCCTACAGTGTTCTGTATAAAGAAGCTAATTCCCTGATACATGAAAATACTTCAAATAAACTTGCACTTATGAGTGTTTGGGAAGAAACTGATAAACTAGGTGACAAATTTATAATATATGAAACGGCTTTAGCATCCTCTTGATTTCCTCTAAAATTGATCACTTAATAAAACAAAATTGCTGAATTTTACGCAAACATTAAAATGATTGTTTTGTGGGAGGGGAAAGGATAGGCGGTCGGGATAAGTAAGAGAGGAGTTAGGGTTGATAGTTTTCATTACGGAACCACCCTTGAGCAATATACACGTAATTACTTCAACCCTGTTTTAACATACTATCACATTTACACTAACTTTGTCAGTGTCAGCAAGTGTTACATCTTCCTTAATTATTTATGGCGTCACTGACTTGATAATGATTTCATCTTCCTCCGATGGGTTTTTCCTTTTTTTTCCCCGTCTTCGTTTTTCCTTCCCTCTTTTACAACCTGTTTTTAAACTCTTTGGAGGAAAATTACCTTTTAAATTGGAATAATTGTCTTGTTAAAATTTTATGAGGTTTTTGTGCGAAAGACAAACCCGCCCTTTTGTTTATTTTTTAATGGAGTTTCCCCGTTAAAGAGCAATGAAAAAAAAATTATAATTATTTTTTTCCCATTCCCGCCCGTTTTTGAAAGGTATATGAGAGTCGTCGGGAAAGTTTCAGTTTTCCCCAAAATTGGAATAGAAATGGGTAGAAGTTTATTAATCCTTTAAATACGGGAGAAAGTTTAAAGTTTTCTCGTGTTTCAATGGTAATCATAATCGTTAACGTTATTGAGTGAGATGGTTGCTTATAGTTAAAAGTTGTTTTGGTCCATTGACGAAGAAGTAACTTGTGCATTGTTCGGATTCAGAATTAAGTTGGCTTAAATAAATGCTTTTAAAGTTATAATGGATGAATAATGGTAAAATTTTTTTCAGCGGCGTGCTTGTGCAAGGTTTCAGTAACTCGAAGATGGTGATGTAGGAGCGGCCTAGGCGCGTCAGGGGATTTACTTTTGACTTTTGTGATGGGCCAAATTAATTTTCTAACCTCAAGATGTATTTAATTCAGTTCTTGATAGGACGGAAGCAAATCAGGATAGAACCGTCTGGCGGATGCAGGAGGCTAGACAATAAGATTAGTTCTGCGAATGGTATTGTTAGTTCATCAAAACCGAATTATTCCTTGGCTACCCAGCCACAGAAAAAAATTCTTACCGTATACACGTGAATCCCTTGCTGAAATCCAGGATAACATACAAAATCAACAGGAAATTGATCGCTTAGGTACATAATAAAAGCTAAATAACATCCGTGAAAGGAAAAAGCTTTTTAAGTAGAGCTTTACTGTAGAATCAAATGCCGGCTTTTTAAAAAAATACTAAAGCGTAAATGAAAAGTTCTCGAAAATCGTTATATATAAAACGATTTAATGAGCTTTCCGGCTTCTTCAAAAAACTAGAAATCAATGAAAAGGCCAAATCATTTTTCAACGGAAAAAAAAGAGAAAAAAAGCTTTCTTTATCTAGTTACTAGATGCTTCCCCCTCCCCCTTCTTTTCTAATATAAAAACCAAACGGTGTGGTTTCCAAATGATTAGCCATGGTGGATTTCTCGTCCAGTACTAACGGCAGATTAATGTCGTATTCAAAAACCTCAAAAACCGCCCTCTCATAGTTTAATCCAATATAGATTACAAGCTTTGGTTCTTGATCGGCTGCCACGGGAGGGGGAAGAGAGAAACTTTTGGGAAAAGGAAAATGGGAAGGAAAAGTAAGCAAAGAGAGAGGAAGAATCGGGAGTTCTCAAGTTGCGTTGCTTACACGACTGGTTCGGATTCTTTTTCCTCTTCCCGAAAAACCCGATGCCAATCCGAGCGGAAAAGATAAAAGGGAGGGAAATCGGGAAGAACGTAGGGAGGGAAATCGGGAAGAACGTAGGGATGTGAAAATAACGAAAGGTAAAGTTTCGTTTCCTACCCGGATTGAGTGCCATATGATTCGTATGGAAAAGATTAATCGAATCCTTGCTGCTAATTGCTTCCATCTTTATCATCCGGAAACGAGTTTTCTCTTCTCCCCCCCCCCCCCTCCTTTTACCTCTCTCACACTTTTACAGGGATAATTTGCATATTCAACAGTTGGTGCTGGGGGTTTTCTCTTTCTCTTCCAAGGAAACACCTAAGCGTCTTAGTCTTGAGATTATTCCGCAATCTCAAGCGGTATTATGCTCAAGTCCATATATAAGTAAAGAAAACCTTTAATTCGAAGACAAAAACAAACCCTTTTACGCTTTAAAGGCACCCAATTTCCTTTGACAAAGTTTTCCACGAAATCTAATGTTGAACCCGCTAAACGAATTTCGACTTTATAAAGTTACGAGTGAGGAGGGGGGGGGGGGGGGGAGGGGCGAAGTTGCGGTTTCGAGACGTGAGATTAAAATTTTAAGCTAATGACGAGGATTTTCGGGAAAAACGGGAAAATGACAGGAGAGGGGAAGTTTGGGGAGTCTTTTAAATTGCTTATTTTAGTACCGAACACGCTTTTTTTTTATTCATTCTCTGTTCCCTCCTTTCGTTTTTCTTTTATGCTTGAATGCTATTTTAACGTCTTAATCAGTAATGTTAACCCGAAAAAAAGGGAGCGTTAAAGGAAACGGCGACATAATCATGATTTATGATAGTAACATCCTGTCATGTGTGTGTTAGAAAATATCATACAATACGATGATATTGATTTTTCTAGTCTTAGGCTTCGTTTTGCCTTATGTGGGAAGGCAGGGAGTAAAACCGGAAGAATCGTCTACTTAAGGTTGTTAGGTCAACTTGACCCAATTGCGGGTTTGCTGAATATGTGAACTTTTGGAATACCTAGAGTAATAATATGTTCAGCTGGGATTTTTCTGTTTTCTAGTCAAGTTTAAGTTCTCATTCAATTTTTTAGAAACAATATGAAGAAACATCAGGATTTTAAAAAAGCAGGCTGACTTTACTATCCAGTTTGATTAAAAATTAATGTCACATTTGATATTAGATATAAAAGGCAAAATTCAGGAGTTTTGAATTTTTAGTAGCCATTTTAAATCCGCAATAATAAATTTTCAAAAAATAATCAGTTTTGGAATCAGCGAACCCCTGTGGTCGTATTTTTGTGGCAAAATTTCTGAATTTAGATTCGAAATTACGTCTGCAGCGTCATCTCGACGTCTAGAAAACGTGATTTTGGTTAGATTGGTTGCTTGCGAATGACCCCATAGAAACTTTATAGCAATCTGAAATATTTGCTTTCAAGAACTGCTGGCGTTTATTCTACTCATGATTTCTTTCAAAAACTAATTAAGATATTAATTTTTCCCATCCCTAGTTTGCTCTTTATGTCGATGACATTCACTATTGATTAAAGCTACGCGGGTTATTAGTTAATTAAATTATTAATTCTCTTTACATATTATTTAGAGGTTGTCTGACTTTTCCTTTTTTTAACTCTTTGATCTTCACATTCAAAAAGTTAATTACTTCACAATTGATTATTTAAAACTTTTGTTCCGAGTCGAAAAAGGCTAAACATGAATCCTTACTTAAGAACTCACATGATGAACTACTCCTAAACTAATTCAATGAATTGAGGTGGAAGAACAAAAAAAAAAGGTCCGAAAAGTTTCAAAAAACTATCTCCGATTCGTCCTTCCCTTTTCGTATTAAATTTCCTTAAAGTTAGGAATTTCCGCTTCCGTGGAAAAAGATCCGAATATCAAATGAGAAACTGACTTATTAAGACAAGTGGAAAATGACGGTATTTCCAAAACCGGACTGGGAGAAAAAAAAATTACGAACGAAGAGAAAAAAATGTAATTATTCCGAAGCAGACTTTACCCCTTCGTTTTTCCCTCCCCATGCGATATTCAACAAGTAACGACTTTACAAGAATAAACGGGAGTCAGTTTCAGTCCTCGTCGAGTTTTTCTTTCTTTTTCTTTCTTTACCTGGCAAAAGTTACCGCGTTATTAAAATGTCAAGGCTTCTTATAAAAAGTTAGGGCGAGATCTAAGAAACTCAGCAAAGTCTCAAGTCTTCTTATTTTATAAAAACTCTATTGATCTTTATCCGCGACGCCATGGAAACTTGTTGCCCCTTTATACACTTGACGCTTTTACTGGAAAATGAAGATTATTTACGGTGAGGATTTAAGTAAAAAAATTAAGAGGGCGGATACCCCTTGGTTTTAATTTCGTTCCACTTGAAGATAATTTCTTCCCCCTTGCTTTTTCTTCTTATCCTCCTCCCACGTTCGAGTGAAAATCTTAGGATTCGAGATCTTTCATTTCCGAAAATGATTTTAATTGAGAAAATTTGCAAGGCGAAAAGCGCTCCAATAATTACAGCTAACGTCTTCAAATTACCGGGGAACCAAACGTTTTGAAATTATCAAAAATTTCCGTCGGCGTTAATATGGCAAGTTGGAGGTCTCATCAAACAACGGAAATCCATTAGGATGGATTTTAGACGCTCTTCATCTTTTTTTCTTTTTTTTTTTTTTTCCAAAACCCGAGGTTGAAACGGCTATTAAAAAATCTTTCATCATTACTTGAGAATGTCGAGGAAATTTTGAAAGAATCTTTATTATTAAAGGACGAGGGAGGAAAAATCTCTTGAAAGAATTTATTTAGGCGATATGGAAAATAAGTTATTTTTTGAGAGCGTAACGACGGAAATTTTTTTTTTTTTGCTTTATTCGGAAGCAAGCGATTCTTACAAATTTTTTTTCTGTGAATAATAACTTTGAGGATTTTTACATTTGAAATGGATTCTTGATTTCGAGAAGTTAAAGGTTTCAAGTGGCTTTAAATTCGAGTTCGATTCAAAGAATAACTTTTTTGTGAGGAAGTCGAGTGTCGGTGTAAGACTCGTTTAATAAATAAAGCTCTTGCTCGAGTAAAAGTTCTGTAAGTGCGTATAATTGGTTGTTAAATTATTCGGGACGATCTTGGGCGATCAATCTGAGGAGTTTCTCGCATTGTTTATGATGAAGATTCTAAAAAGTTATGTTGAGCTCACAAGGAAGCTTTGCGCACTGGAAAAAATATACAAGTGCTTGAAAATTAGTGATGGACGAGATAAAAGCAAGACAAGAACCTAATCAATGAGAAGCAACACGAGAAGAAGAAGACGGTTGTAAAAATGACTGGAAAATAAAAACTTTTTCACAAGAACTGCGAGAGTGTTGCGGATTTTTTACGGATGGAATGATTTTCCTCGAGGATCCATCCGGATTTTTGCTTTTGGAGTAGAGCATAGTCAAATTAAGTTATTTTCATTTCCTAAATCAAGCCCCTTGCATTACGTGCTTTATTTAAGTTAAGTATAACTTAAAATCGTTCCTTAAAATGGATCGTATAGAAACAAAAAAGATGAAAATCTAGATCGAAAAAAAAGGCTATTTTTATCGGAAGTGAAAACGTTACCTGTTTTCATGCATGGAACGCAGCAGGAATCTCATAAACTAAAAGAGAAACTTACTTTCCCTTTCCTTAGCACGTTGATAAACGGGCGAACGAGAGTTCTAATAATAAAAAAAAGAGCTCCGTTCCCTTAAGTGATGCTTAAATCCAATAGCCAATTCACGTATGGAATGCTTTTAGGTGTTAAATTATCGCTGAAACAAATTTAACCTCGTTTTAATTCTTTAAGAAGGCGCTTTTTTTTTTTAATGCTCGAGAGAATTCTAGCACATAATTGCAAAACAGGGATATTCAGCTCAAAAAAGGAAACAACTGATTAGCCCGTGGAAGAACTAATGAACCAGTCTATGTGCACACGGTCGGTCGACGTTCCATGACGATGGTTTCTTGCTGACAAAACGCGTACTCATTTGTACAGATAAAACTTGATTATCCCGAAGAGAAGGGAAAGGGGGAGGATGTTTGGGAAAAGGAAGATCAAGAGGTAAAGGGCCCCAGTTTCTCTATTTATGATAATGCTCGTAAAACAAAGTTCAAGAGTTGGAAACCAGGTGCCACACCCCCCTCCTTGTCAAAGGTTAAGCGCTGTATCGTTTTTCACTGGGTTAATTTATGACGTTAAAAGTTTCGGAAAAGCTCAAGTTTCCTGTTTAATAAAATATGATAAGAAACCCGCTTTCTTCCATTTACAATAGCACCCGCGCAGAGATGTGTGTTTGTATGTGTGTTCGTGATACGAGCTTGATGTATTATCCTTCGCGGATGTCACAAGTTTATTTTTGACGGAACGGAATGGAGGTTAAGCTTTCTATATCCCGTAAAACTAATTTTGGGGCCGGGAGATGGGGTTTCCCAAGTTTTTTTTTTCTTCACTTTCTCCATCTTTTTCTATGCGTATCGTGCCACTTACTTATCGCTTTCACGAAAAAGAAAAAATAGAAAACTGGAGAGAGGAAAAAAACACGAGCATTTCCCAGACGAAGGTTCGTGAATATTTAATAAAATCTCAAGTGGGATACCTTTTTTAGAAGCGTGACGGTAGAGAAACGTCTTGCCAATTAAAATGATTCTATGTTTTATGCTAAAAATTATGTAGATTTAATTCAGTGAGATTTTGAAAGCATTCTCGGTAAATAGTCGGATCCTGTTACAATCGATAATTTGGAGGCGAGCGTTGTTTTTTTTTTTTTTTTTTTTTTTTTTTTTTTTTTTCGAAAAGCGCTAATTTATGGCGTTAAAAAAGAACAGATTTTATTTTTGAGTTCTTTATGAAAAAGGGAAAATTTAGGGCTAGAGAAAAATATTTTGAAAGATTAATTTCTCGTTCTGAGAATCGTTAATGTAAAAAAAAGTTTTTTAACTGAAGGAATTATTAATCATTGAGAGATATGGCTCCTAGTTGACTGCATGAAAATAGTCATGCAAATTATAAGGCAAACTGCAAATAAAAGATAAAGTAAAATGCTTAATAAATAGGGTTAGTTTGTTGTGTAATGGGTTTGGTAGATGGCTGAGAGGAATATGACTGAGGGTTTTTGTGTCGTTTTTGTTAAGTTCACTTCCTGGCGCAGGTAGAGTCATTCAACTCGATTGTTTTGAAAGGTTCTTTTGTTTGAATATTCATTGTTTTCGGCGTCAGAACAGGTACTTTTCCTAACTACAGTACCCTTTTTTCGTCTATGGTGATCATAGAGACTAGATTGGAGGGAGGCGACAAATCAGAAGCGTTCTAAGCTAATTTCTATTTCGCACTTAAATATGCAGAGTAGCATCCAAAGCTTGATTAAGAACCCCCGAAAAATGGGCTGGCCCAAGGCAATCAATGTTAGGCAATCTGTCGCTAGTTCGACTATGGATGAATAATGACTTGTAATGTACGAATAATGTCACTCTGATACACAATAAAGAGCTTTGTTCAAGTTGGTTGCGTTCATCCAATCTGTACGAAGGCAACAACACGCAAATGGGATATAATAAGCCGTAGGGTTTGGTTAAGCCTTGAATTGTAAATTTTCCATTGATAATCCTTATTATGAGTTCTTACATTGTAGACTCATTACACCTACGATGACCTTGGCCTTGGCATATTTTATTAGTTTCAAGATTTCTGACATTTAACAGCTTTAACGCCAGCAAATTATTTCAAAATTATCAAGTACTTATTACGAAAATTTCTTAAGAAACATTAAGAAAAGATCCCTAGTACGGAAATTTAAAATATTAAAATGTGCAAAATTAGTTCATTGCATTGCAGAGTATATCACTAAATTCAATAATATAGGGGCAATGTTTTAATACAAAGATATACTACAGTTTGAGTATACTGTTCAGTTTTATAATGTTCGATTAAACTTCTCAGTATGCAGCTGTATTTCAAAAATTCGTTCATTTTTTTAAAAATGAGCGGATTTCTAATATACAGTGAAATACGGTGAAAGGCAATGACATACAGATAAATTAAAGTCTTTACATAATTTTAGTCAAATATTAAAACAATGCTAATATACAGCAGTATTTTCGAAATCCGTCATAGGGATCCTTTATCGTCTTAAGCTGTGCAATACGTCAATATTTACTTTTATTAATGAGATTATTTTAAAACAAAATTAAATTAAACAGATGGCTAATGTATTTCGAAAATTAAACATTCACCTTTCGGATATTTATATTTTACAACTCTAAACTTTCGACGGAATAAATTTTAATAGTTCCAACGACTGAAATTTCCCGGGCGTATAAAGTCGATAATGGTTCAAATCTTAAAATACACAAATCTCTAAATCATGAACCGTTAAATAAATTATCAAGATATTTCCCTTGCTAATGTATTTTCGAACCCCATCCCCCTAATAAACAACTCTATAACATTGATTAATTATTACTAACAATTAAATGGGATGAACAATGATTTTTAATCATAATAATCTCAAGCTTTCATCTGACTTCGAAACATTCGATCGGATTTTTCTTTTTTCATCTCTCGACGACTTAAAAAATATTTCGTTCCTCAAAAAGATTAAAAGCAATTGAAAAACTCCATAAACTAATTTCATGGAGAATTTACTTTGAAAGTAATTTTTAAAAAGGAAGAATTTTTTTTTTTTTTCATTTTTTTTAAAGTAAAAAAGAAAAAAGGCGAAGAAGAAAAATAACAAGCTTTGCTTGATCAACTATCACCGATTCA
Organism: Liposcelis brunnea; assembly: GCA_023512825.1. Lineage (NCBI taxonomy): Eukaryota > Metazoa > Arthropoda > Insecta > Psocodea > Liposcelididae > Liposcelis > Liposcelis brunnea. The sequence goes on from CM042073.1 coordinate 21,635,156, forward strand.
GTAATTGAACCCTTACGAGCAGATCGCTTAACTAATTCTTAAGAAAACGATTGGGAACAAATCATTAGCACGTTCTTTAATAAGGGAAAATGGGGGATTTTCGTATACGCGTTATTGATTTTTAAGAAAAGAGAAAAATAAATTATTTATTACCGGATTTTTTTTCCACCTCGGTTCTAATGATTCAATTTGAGAGTAAAAATGGCGACCTGAAAAAATATTTCTCCACGTAAATTCTAATGGGATTAAACCCAATCCATCATTGTCCGACTTCGATGCGGAAAATTCGTACCCTGCCTTTTTTTTCCTTCTCCTTCTCCTCCTCCTCTAGAGCTGAATTCGCGGTTTAAGCATCGGAACGAGACCTTGCATCTTAATTATACGCCACACTGTAAAAGCATCGTTAAATTACCCTGAATTACTCATTTTCACAGAACCACGAAACTCCTCTATGAATTTAAATTGATTGTAAACATTCGAAACGGATTTGCTTCATTAAACCCGTAGATTAGTCGTGATGATCCGTTGTAGATCAATAGATCTAGGAAGTAATCGGGAAACCGAAAAACTCTTAACGAGAGATCTAATTAGAAGCAAGTTCCTTTTAATTGCGTATGATTTTCTGATGTTTGGAAAGTTTGTTACAATTAAAGATATGAGTTGAAAGATAGAAAGAAAAATCGTAAGAACGTTAATCCTTTCTCTTTGGATAACGTTAAGGGAAAAAGCTCTTTTTGTATGATGAAAAATAAAACAACTTTAAGCTTGAAATCAAAGCGGGCTTATTAATTATAGAGCATTCTCGGCTGCAGACGGAAAGGTTTTAATGAGTGTTGTCGGATTTTAAGGGGAAGAATTGGCGCGACATTTTCAAGGTCACGTGAAGAAATTTTCTCGTATAGAATGGCTACCTGTAGTGAAATTTTGTTTCCGCTTGTGATAGTTACGGAAAGGATACTTGGAAAGAAAACCAGAAGAAAAATTTCGCGGCACGAAATTGAAGGAACTGATATGGCTTAGACTTTAAAATACAAATCGTCGTGGAGATTGCTTATCTATTGCACGTAGAACAGGGCCAGACTGGTCCACCGGGATAGCGGGACTTCCCCGGTGGGCCGGTGCGCAGTTCAAAGAATATTCTCATTTGAGAAAAAAAGAGTTTCAGCCTAAAAGTTTCAATTTGAAGTCAAAAAAGTTTCAAAATTGAAACTTTTTGTGTAAATAGTCTTAGGAAAGTATCATTTGAAACTCGTTTGCATTCAATTTGAAACCGAAAAGGTTTCATCCCCCAGTGAAACCTAAAAGTTTCAAATTTTCTCAAATATTTTGAACTGTGTGCGCTGAGCTAAATACAGTTAGGTAAATACTTTTACTGTGTGTTCGATGTTTGTCCAATGGTTCATGTTCTAGAATACAGTGAACAAAAGAAAAACAAAACATTGTAAGACATCTGCTTTTTGTTGTTTTATCTCGCTTTGTTGACATCTTTGAATAAACATCGTTTTCTATTTAAAATCTTATTAAAACAATGCTCAATAAAATCGAAGACGTGAGCTGCTGGAACAATTGTTCCGCCACTGCTTTTTTTTCTCTCTCGAGTAAACTACTTTAATGTTTATTCCCTTTTGAGATTTCAAATTGAAAAAATAAATAGTTCAGTACACGCTCTCTGAATGTCTTGAGGGAATTTAAACGCGAACGGGCTTCCATTTTAAGACCGCATCGCATATGTAATCATCTGAAAAAGGTGGCGGTACCTCTGCAAAACTAACACAATAGGGCTTCACAAACACGGAGGAGAAAGGGTGAACGTAATTTATGACCCCAAACTCCGCCGCCGGTGCGAAAAGCCTTTCGTCGTTTTCTCTTAGAAAATCCGGGGCTTTTCCCACGGCGAATGCAAAAGGAAAACCATGAGGGTCTCTCTATACAAAAAATAATATTTCCTCGGGTAAAATCTTTATCCGAACAGCTGAGTTTGTTTACAAAATAGCACATTAATCAATCACCCGTGATAAAGATTAAACGACGGGAGCACGCTTGTTTTTTTGTTTTTTTTCCCCCTCCATTTTTATTTTGCTGTAATCGTTTGAATGTTTTTTTTCGTTTCCATCAATTTTTTACGTGTGGAATTCTCAAGGTCACGCCAAGGTCACTCTCACTTCTGACGTGTGCATTAATTAAAACGTTTCCAATCGGTTTCGATTCCCGTAGAATTTCTAATCGCATGAATAAGCTTGAAAATTTTCATTTTCAAGGTCGCGTCAAGAACCTCCCTTTGCTCACTACTGACGAGAGGATTAATTAAACAGAAAAGTTTTTTTTTTATTTGAAACATGCAGGTTTCGCTACCTCGTTGTAATGAAGATGAAAATGACGGTGCAAGAGAGGAATGAAATAAAATCTAATTCTCTTTGAGATTCGAAAACAGTAAAATGAGGAACGGAGGATAGAGCGAACGCGAAGAGGGTTTCTGTATAAAAGCTGGAAAGCGTCATGTGACGAGACTACGCGACTAATTTCAACTGTTGCACTTCCATTTGATTAGAATTATTTCAATATTTCAATATTGCAATCAGCATTGATAATCACGCTGATCATTGATTCGAATAATTGAAACTTCGCTTCGTTAAGTATCATCGTTTGCAAGCGACAATCTCCCTTATTCGTTTTGTTGTGTTCTTTCCCTGGGAACAGTGATAGGTTAAGGATAAAGATTATTATTTTCAAAACAACAAAAGACGCTATATTGTTTCTTTGAAACTTTTAATAATCGCGAACTAGTTCGTTTTTCACTATTTTCTATTCAAGATAAATATGACGGAATGTATTATAGAGAAAGTAAGAAAATCGTTTTTGGTAATTTTACCTGAATCAGATTCATTATTAAGATTGATGCTCTCCTATTCATTCATTTTATGACTTTTAACCTTTTCTCCTTTTAAAACGTGAAGCGTTTGGGTTTCGTATGCGGGGGTTGAGGTTTCTCTTTTCCACCTTAACCGGGGTCTCTCTCTCTATCCCTATTGAAAAGTTGACACGTTTGCCCTCAAGTTTTCAGAAAATTACTCATCGGAAAACCGCATAAAGGGTATTTTCGAAAACTAAATTACGAAGTTTCAGTACCTTAGGGTCAGGGTTTCTTTTTTTAAATACAAATTAGGGAGATGATTCGAAAATTAAAAGCTCATCATCGTGAAAGCAAATAGCCAAGGGACAGCAGTAAAACAAATATATTTTCTAGTCGGCCATTGTGGTAATTATGATAATTCATTTTAAAATAATGGTTTGATTTTCATGTAGTAGGAGAATTTGCCGCAAACGTTAATAGATGCGTGGGCTTTTTTGCCGATCGGAGAGCTGGCTCACGTATTTCTTCGCTGCAAAGTGAGAATTTTCAGCCGTCGATAAAAAGAATTTAAGAAGCAAAGTTTTGGCTAATGGACCTCGCCAGTTGTGTCCCAAGCTTTTAGATTTTTGGAAGAAGAGTTCGAGTGCTGATGCAAAAATTCTCCTATGGACTTTAATGCTTGGCTTCAGCAGAGGCAATGAAGGGCAAGTTGTCGGCTTTTAAAGTGTGACGACTTTACTGCAACAGGTTGCAGTTTTTTTTTTTGGTTCAAGTGTGTGAGACTGGAAATGTCCTAAAAGGCAGTGAGTGCCATTATTTCTGTGGCTCTGCTATGACCACTCAGGATGGAGTAATGATCGTAACTCGGATATCAGATGGAAAACGATGCTGGAATAAAAGCCACCGGACTTACTAAATAATTGAACTGCAAAAAAATCTTTTCCAGACATATAAATTATTTTTAAATCTGGGATCTGCGATCTACATCATTTGAATACATCTCTTCAATAAATTTACGACCAATTATTTCTTTTACGAACCTATAAAAAAATCCCAGCTCGTCCGGAGGGTTTTAATTGAAATACAACAATACGCCCTTTTTCCGTGAAATAAAAAATTAATCGACCGTAAAAAGCCCGCAAGGGGAAAAATCCCGATGATAATTAGGATAAAAAAGGGAAGGGGGAGGCAAAGGTTGTACTCATAAATTTAAGCACAACCTGGAACATCTACCCAGCTCGAATTCATAAAATCGTTATCGCTTTTAATTTTATTTCGGCCTAACCCCCCCCGAACGGAATTCCATTAACCGTTAACCATTAGTAGATTCAAAAGATCTATCGAAAACATTTTTGAAAAGAAGTGTTTTATTATCGATTTTACGTGACTTCTTGATCATCCTGTTAAACGAAAGAAAATGAGCCGGATTTATTTTTCTTCCCCTATTTAACTCTTAAATTAAAAGGAAAAGAGTGTCGGGGATTCGGAGGAGGTGAGTGTGAGGTGAGACGAAGACGAAAATCAAAAAAAAAAATGCGAAAACTTTTTAACGTTGGAAAATTTTTTCTTTTCTTTTGTGAAAAAAGAAAGAAAAAGAATCGGAAAATATTGGAAATCCGGAGGAGCGTTTGATTCAAAGAAGGTTGTTCTGATCAAAAAACCGGGTTTCTTGAAATAAAAAAAAAATCCCTCCCTATCATATTTCTGGGGATCCCTGAGAGAAGGGTAAAAAGAAGGAGGAATGAGCAATGTCAAAGTATAATACTGTATAATGAATTGAATCGGCTGGGAAGGAACTGTATGAAAAGTTGGTAATGAGATTCCGTAGAATTTGAGATTTTGTTTCAACGGACTTTTCGAAAGCAGATAAAATGTATGACTATTATGTGTTTCAATATTTTGATTTGAAAAGTTTTCCCTTAGTTTTTCTTACCCATCCCTTCTTATACAAAAAAAAAAAAAGAGAAAGAGAAAAAAAGGTGGGCTTTAATGGGAAAACTCGTATTATTGGATTGAGTTCGATTATTGTCTTATGGATTTTTGAAAAGATGGAAATTTTTATTAGCATTACTTTTTTTTATTATTTACGAGGAAATGGAATTTGTTGCGATCAGTCAATAATAACAAATGCGGAGTGTTCTGTATATTGTTTGGGAATGTGTGCGCTCATGAATTAATTTTAACGGCAGATGTCGATTTTGTTATCAGAGCGTAAAGTGAGATGCGCGACGGTTTCGAGGAATACTAATGAAGCAAAAATGTCTTTGTGGGAATGTTTTTTTTGTAGAGCAATGGAAACTAGGTGGAAATATTTGAAGAAAAAAAAGTTTGTTTTTGAAGGTTCGCAACTTCATTTTCATAATTCAATTGGTGAAAATATTTTTGTTGTTCATAGAACTAGACTTAGATTATTTTTCTTTCAAAGATATTTTTTTTTGTTTTATAGGAATTCAAAGAAAAATTATTCGAGCCTGGCAGCTTGAGCAGAAATTAAGATTTGAAAATAAGTGGGAGTATTCTGAGGAAGATTAGTGGAATTTTTCGGTAAATACTTCACAATAAACAACTGAGCAAGTATTAATTCATGGAAATGCCGCAGTTAGGGGTTATTAAATATTTGAAATCCGTTGAAATCGATTTCATACCTGATCATCCTGGCGAGTAGCGTCATGCAGTCGCTTAAAAATATGGTAAAGCACTTGCTAAAATTGCCACAATTCAAGTGCTCACTTGAAAAACCTTTTCGCGCTCAATTTTTGTGCGAAACTTGACAGTTTTTTGTTTGCGCTTTAAAATAATTCGACAATTGCGGTCGCATCCCCTTCCATTTCATGCAGTCGATTAATTAACGGTTGCTTCCAGCGCTTTTCTATTAATCCTTCGTGCCTTAACTAGCTCGAATCGCCAGCGAAATCTCGTTTTGCTTTTTATAAACCCGGTTCATGTCCGTTCATGAAATTTTGCACTGAAACCTTTTAAGAGAAAATGTATACGCTGCATCGATCAAGCTTTAAGAAATCCTGTGACCTTTGACCTTGATCCTATTGAACTAAACATTATTTCACTCTATCACATATCCTTTTCACCGAAAAGCTACAAAAAAAATCCTGCAGATCTTGAAAACATTCCAAACAATAGATCAATAACGATTTATAACTCTCGCATGAATTCAACTGCATTGTCATTGTAACTAAAACGAGAAAAAAAAGGCATTTATTATAAGTTTCAAGGTTAAGGTTTCGAATCCTTTTTTTTTTTTTACTTTCCCCCTCGAGGATGAAATGGCTTGTCGCTGTCAAATGTAATTAAATAAAACTCAGACGTCGAGGTTTTTTTTCAACCCCCCCACCTCTTCTTTTTAATTTTCAAGACTTTGATTTTAAATTATAATTGAAATTCTTGGCGTTCGCCATTATTTTCAGTTAAAGAAAAAAAAAAGAAGGGAAATGGAAAAGATGATTAAAAGGATACCATAAATCATTTCTAAAAATGAAACTGTCAAACCTACTTTTTTTCTTCGTTTTTTTTCGGGGGGTATGGAAAACGGGAAACTTATTTTAAATTTCTATATTTTTTAAAGTCGAAGGAGCATCCTGTACATAGGAAAATCTCATTTCTCCAATGTCTGCTAGCAGCAGATAGGGAAGATATCGCGTGTTTATTTGAAAAGCATTCAACTTAGGTAGGAACGCCTTGTTCGTCATTCCCCCGAATTGTCAAAAGCACGCGTTGGCATCATTCATTTCAGTCAACAGTAGAATATCCATGCAATACCGAATTTACATAAAACATTATTATTGTCGTATAGATCAACTTTATATACAAATAAATTGGTTATCGTGCTAGTTAATGAATTTCGCGATCGATTTACAAAATTATTTCAATTAATTTTCGATTTGTTTGCGGTTTTAATAATTTTACTGACAAAAGGAAAAATTACGAAGGTAATTAGTTGATGTAGCCATTATTAGAGTCGTGAATGGTGTGTGAGGTAATGTGGGAAATGATGCAGCTTCTCTAGATTAACCCTGTGTTTAAAAGCTGATAGGAATAGTTCCTCATGCCAGTCTTATAAACGAGTGCCTGCATACAGTCGGATCGTAAAGTACTTGGCATGTGCCAGCGCTAGTCCTAACGCTTGTTTCGATCTTGAACTTCCCTAATCTGCTTAGCTCACTTCTAATGACTTCCAAACGTTTAGCATAATCTTGAAACTTTCAAGAGCCTCTCAAAGCCTACTCCGCCACTTTTCAAGGACGCAAATTAATGTTTGGTTTCTCCTATGATCTCATCTCTTTCTCACTCATAAATACCCTCGTTTTAAATTTCACTTCCAAGAAATCGAAGAGTGAAACATTGAAAAGTCAACAAGAAAAGTTTTTACTCGCGTCTTTTTTAAACTCAAGATACTTTTAACGAACTTAAGAGAAATCGAAATGACTTTTAAATCAAAAGGTTTTTCTAAGAGATTCTTCTTTCTATTTGAATCGAATTTTATCACAAAAAAAAAAGAAAGAAAAAAGAAATTAGAGCTGGAGTTAATTGTCAATCGCTGACTCCGCTATCATAAGTTGGGGGTTATGGTTTTCGGAAAATGTCCCGTCACTTTTTTTCATTTCCCAACCGCTTTTCTATCTCCTTTCTTTCTATCTCACCGCTGCTAAGAATGATTTTTAATGCAAACGTAGAAAGGATAAAGCTTAAATCCTTGTTTTGAAATGAGAGTTTTTTATCTGGTCGAGGACAGCCGCTGATGAGAAAGGGAAAAAAAAGGTTTGGGTTTTTCTTTCTGCTTGTTTTTAACTGATTCGGTTGGTTTTTTCCCTCCCTCAACAAGACTGATTGTTGGTTCGCACTGATTTTTAAGCTTTCTGGATTATTTCAAATTGAAAAAAAAAAAAATAGGTTTGAAGGAAGAGTTTATGTCAGGGGCGGCCTATCGCAAGGTTGAATTATGCTTTGGATAAGCCCTTTTTTAAGTCTAAACTGAGTTTCTGTTGAAGTCTCTTAGTTTGTGGAAAAGTGATCTTACTCACTTCATGAGTAATTCCCGTCGTTTCTGTCCCGAGACCTGCCCAATTTTCCTTCTTCGAGCCCCAGTTACAATAACCCTTCGCTTCTTTATTTTGCCGGTAGTTTTCTTAACATCTCTAAACATTTTTCTTCTCAAGGTCGCACATACTAGGTCAAGATTCTCGACTCCTGAAGAAACTAAAAATTCCTCTTTTCATTTAACTTTTATTCTACGTAGAATTCTTTCATTTGAAATATTCGCGGAATCTCGTAAAAACTTGTCTGACTAGATGAGGGAAGCTTTAGGAATTTTCTCTCCAGTCCGACTTCATAAATGGATACAAAATATTTATTTTTTGCTCCCTGGTGCAAAGTAAAACCTTTTAAGAGATGCTTATCAATAGTAGGATCGAGACGCTTTGACCTTGAAAAATATTTCCTAACGCTTTACCTTTACGCTTAAAGCTTTTTCTTTTAGCAAAAGAAAACATTGTTTAACCCGATCGGTTTATTTTCCCTTTGAGAAGAAAAATAAAGAAAATGTCCCTGCTGAAAAATATTCTTGAATTATTGACCAAAGTTTTTAACTCCCCGACTAGTTCTCTCTCTCTCTCTCTCTCTCTTCCATGTTTTTGTTTGCTTTTATTGTGTATGTTGTACAATAAGTCTTGAATTAATAATGACTCCGTCTCTCTTTTTCCAGGTAAGTTTGTTGTCATTTCGGCTCAGTTTTCATGAAAAGAATATTTTAAAATGCGGTGAGTAATTATACGCGGTCGGAATTTTAATCATTTTTTATGACGAGACTTTTTCTCTAAATTACTGATTTAATTTAAGAAGTATTAGGATTTTGCCTCAGTTCTGATATGAATCAGAATCTTCTAGTTTAACTTAAGGTCGATAGAATGAGGCAGATTATCAGGTTTTGTCCAGTGGTAAAGATCAAAAAAATTTTTCTATCGACCATTTTTCTAAAAACGAGGCTTTTGCTTTTCATTTGCAGCTTTGCATACCGGAAAAATCTGAGACTGCAGTAAATTTAGAGAGACTAGAACGCCTTCTGATTGGCGCCCAAAATTATATGAGTTGCGCCTATGTATAAGATAGTGGATTTGTCAGTGTACTGCTTTTCATTTGTTTTGCTCCATTCGAGGGCGATCGCGTATGTAACAGACTGCTCACTGAAGTGTCCACTCGTTATTAGGCTCCCTAACCGTCTCTCGTAAATTTCAAAAAACAAAACAATAAATAAAAATATAAACACAAATTGAAAACCAAGGAGATGGCGGGCTTTTGGGTAAAAATCACCACGGTCTTATTATAGACCCTAAATTAAAAGAAATTGGCAAACTGTCGGCCATTAAAAAATTTGAACGCCATTTTGAGCAACATGGCGAACTACACAAGAGAAAATTTGGCAGCCATGAAAGTGTACGTGGCCATCCGGATTCACAAAATAGTGACAAAGTCGCCTTATTTACGGAGGCTGTGTTCTAGAATGTCTTCTGCTTCTTCTACCTTCGCATTTTTTCAAGTGGAAGCAGAACAAGCAGAAGACATTTCACGGCAATTGAAAAGCAGATAGAACTGTTTAATACTCAGGCCTCGAAATATCTGTGATAAACAAATCGTGGGAAATTAAGTGCAAAATCTTTTTATTGGACCCTCGTTTAAACTCTTTGCCATATTCTGCTAACAAGCTTTGATCATTCTCATTTATAAAAACCTCCGATTCATGTTCTAACTTGCATCAACCATTAACGCTATGAAACCAATGATTCCCTTGCAATCACGCCATGGGAAAATTGCGTAAATATTAATATCAAATTCAAACTACCGCCAAACAAAATCTCTAGTGCTCAGTCGTTTGTTGATAATGCACTCTTTTGTTAGTAAGCAGTTGATCATAAACAAACTTTCCGGCTGTTTTGTTTATGATAACTCAGTTAAGTAAATAAATATACGTCCGCTTTGCATAATGCAAATACGAAAAAAGATCCCGAGCGAGTTAATAAAACACGCAGATGAACTTATTGATCTGTATTGACGTAATTCTATTCGATCCGTAGGCATTATCATGGGGAGTGGAAAAAGCGAAATCACGGGACCAAACTTTTTCCCTCTTGTTAAAATGAATGTGTTTGTATTCAATTTTCGAAAGTGTTTCACTTTCCCTTTGTAGAAAAGGGTTGGCATGAATAATGCGGCGAGTCAAAAATAATATAAATGAAATAACCGTATTATGCGCTGAACAATATGAGTTCGCCATAGGCTATTTAATTTACTTGTTATATTATTTTCTTCTTTTTTTTTTCTCATCTTTTAACGATAATCATATTTTTACCCTTCCTCCCCTTTTGTCTCTGCGTTCTTACCCTTTTTAGTTCCTTAGCTCCCAGGTTCGGATTCTAATTTTGGAAATTAGAAAACGTGCCATGCATCCCGGTTTCTTCCTTCCTAGACTTCCGGTGGGCCATAAATAATTCCACAGGTTGTCTGTACTGGGTTAAAATGCTTATAGGGAAAACGGAAGTGATATTTGCATTTTAGTGAAGTTAGGTCGGGGATCGCTTTTGCTTTTCCATATCCTTCGTTATGCTTCGGGAGCTATTATTTAGCTCGGGGGGGACTCACGCTGTGAAAACTCATGTAGGAAATTAATCCGCCATTTTTAATTGCGGAATACACGTGGCAAGAGAGAGAGAGAATTTTTTTTTAATAAAAAAAAGGTGAATGGAATTATAATTTCATGTTGTGAAACATTTTTAACTCCTGTTTTCAAGTTGAGAGTTTCGCTTTTCTCTTTTGTTACGCCTACGCATTTCGGGTTAACATCGTTTTCTTTAACCCGTCTCGCTTTCTTTGGGTGCTCGGATCGATAATTTTGACCGCATTCCACTTTGTTTTCGTGTAATTTTCTTAATTTAATATAATCATAGGAATGCTCATTTGTTCTTCGTAATTTACTTTATTGATTATGAAAGTTTCTTCAGTGTAAGGGGAAAATCGTACGTGGGAGAAAGAGGGACTTTTATTTTTTCGTGATTATCATTTTAATGAAGGTGTGGGAGCCACTGTGAAATTCTGAGAAATAACAATGGCAAGTATATATAGAAATTATGAAACTGGGTTAGGCAAGCAAAGCAATTGAGTAATCATTTCCTTACTGAGTTCCAGCATTCAAAGGCTAACGAACAGCGGCCACTAGTATTCACGGGGCATTTCAAATTTTTTAGGAGCCCCGCAAGAGATCACTTTTGAGAAGACAGTTATTGCAACCACCTGACATCTAATTAATCCAACCAGTCAGTGAAATTTATGCTTAGCTCAGCCATTTTTCGAAATGAACGAGATCGCCTTCATGGATTTAAAAGAGTCGCTGAATTTCTTTGAAGGTTTTTTACGTTTTGACGACAAAATAATTGACGACAGTCTTGACTTCGGACAAAAAAAATTTATTTCGTTTATTTTGATAGGCTTTGGGTCTTCATTTGATTATGCCGATTCCTAATCAGAGGGCTGAAAAGCTTTGGCCAAGTTATCTAAAGTTTTTCATCTTAAGGTTTTAGAAAATCTGAGTGTACACCAAAAACGTTTGACACAAAACACTCGCACTTTCTCACCCGAATTACGGTTAAAGGTTAGAAATGGCTCCGCTTTGCTTTTCTTGTTCAAACGCTTGCTTTTCACCCCTCCGAGTTTAATGAAACGCAGGAAAACACAAGACCGAAAACCGCGTAAATGAATATTTATTTCCTTAAGCGACATTAACAAAGAAAAGCTGTTCCTTATTTTCTAATTGCTTTTCTTATAATTCCCTTACATTATCACGTCATTCTGTCTTTTGCTTACTCGTGTACCCCGATGGAATAAGAAATTTCTAAGAGGAATACGAAAAGTATACTCGAGTATATCGTCGAAAAGGGAATGGGTTTTCTAAGCTAAAGGAAACGTGTCAGCAGTAAGGCTTCTCCTCGTGGATAGCTCATCTTGATTCTGTACTCGAAAACCAGGATGCTCAGCTCTTCTCAAAATAAATTTTAAAATTCGACCTTTAAAAAAAATTTCTTTTTCACTTTATCGGGGGAAAATTTTTTCACCGCGCGAGTTTTTTTTTTTTTACGATGATTAACGTTAAAATTTAATGCATCACTCTCTTATAACCATTCTCAATTTTTCAAAAGCATCCTAAACCCCCGAAAGAAAAAGAATCGGGAAAAAAAAGAAGAAAAAACGCGAAAGATGAGATGAAAATCTTACAAACGTTTTACCAGGCGGCTCAGCACAATATCTTTGAGTAAGCGAATCGAACAAAAGCCAGTGGGAAACGAACAAAGGCTTCGACTAAGATTTAGGTTTTCGGGATCGAGAATGGAAAACGAAAAAAATAAAGTGGTAAAATTCAATACATCCGAGAAAATAACGGGCGCGACGGTGAGAAAACTGGCGGGGGCTTTTTCCGAAATTGTTGGTGGAGAGAAAAAAAAAGAAGAGGTAAACAAAACATTTGAAATGGAAATGGAATGAAGGTTATGACAAGAAAAGATTTAGAAAAGTTGGGGATAAAGAAGACGCTGACAGGATTCATCTCCCATTTACATTTCTTTGGTCTCGGGATTAAAAATGCTTTCAATCTTTCCATACATATTAATGCTTTCTTTTTTTTTTGTAAACTCGGTTTTTATAGCTTCATTGACAAAATGGAATGGGATGTGGGACGGGTTTGCATGGAAATGCACCACATTACACTGAAGGTGATATCGATTTATAGGATCGATAAAATGAGAATCTAAATTCGGATTTTTTAAAGGAAGAATGAAGCGTGATGTACAAACAATAAATGTCTTCTATAAAAAAACTAAATGTGGATTTATTGCGAAAAATAACATGACGGGTTGTTGTAACATGCTTTTGTTTTTAATGTAATATTTTTAATATTCTAATTTTGAAATGACTATTTGTGGGAATACGTGATGACGTGAATCTCTGTCTGCTGATGCCGGAGGAAATCGTGCCATGACCTACAGCTGATAAACTTTCGAGATCAGCTTTTTGCCTCGTCAAAACTGAAAAGAATGGTACGAGTTTGCAGACAGAATGAAAGGTGAAAAAACCAATCGAGCGACTAGAAGATTTTGAAAAGCTCAAAGAGATGGATATAGTGCTGGTCATCCAAGCCTGGGGAAAGAAGAAAAAGACCAAACTCGAGAGCACGATTTTCCATAAGTTTAAACATTGTTGTCACGGCAACCCATTTTTAGTTTCCATGAGACAAATCGTGTTGGCATCTTGCTTACGCCTCAAGATGAGGTAGCTGGATGATGGATGATGATGGATATCACCGCTACGCACGACCACGATTTGACGCACCAACTGTTGCTTTTTTGATATCGGGCTGACGAAGTCGCTGAATCCGTACGCAGAGGGACGATCCCGCAATGCCGAGTTCTGTTATCTAACTTACTGCGGTCTGAAGTCGGCAAACGACAAATTTTACAATTCGCGCCATTTCAAAATTTACAATGGTCGGAACGTATGAAAGGATTCTCATAACAATTTTCAATGTCACATGGCATAACAATCTCTTAACGGAATATTCTTATAAGATAAACCGCAAATATCCGCAGGAAATCTAATTTTCTTTAACTTCCTTCTACTACCTATCAAAAAGTGACGTTTGCAAAAGAGCGAAAGTGGCGACAGCCGCGAATGGATTTGACAGTCGTTTTTGAAGCGATGTGTTAAAATCTTATAGGCACCGTGAGAGTGCAGGGGAAAACGAGTGTTTGTCGCATTTCCTCGAAGTAAATGATTTATTCATTGCGGGGGAAGCTGGAATCGTGTAGTCTGGTAATTTATGCTGTTGCAAATGGAAAACCCGTGTGACGTTGTAACTTTTTCCACTACGACTAATAACCGTTTTTAAGACAAATTTATGTGAATTGTTTTTAAAACTTCTGCTTGTGCGCCCAGGGAAATGAACAACACCGGAGAGAGAGAGAGAGAACAGAAAAAATAACGATGACAACCGGTTATACAACTTCTGTTCGGCCAATAAAAAAGAATTTTCAATAGAAAGGACATATTCCGCTTTAAAGCTTTCCCTGTTGCGGAAAGTTGGAAGAGCTTCTAAGTTTTAATGTGCTTAAGTAAGAGGGGGAGCGTTTTTCGTAAATGAGCTTTAGAAGTAATTTTCGATTTTCGAAGAAGCTTTATTGATTAATAAGATATGAGCTTTCCTTGCAAAAACATTTCGAATCATGCGTTTTACCTCAGATTGCTTCGTTACGTCAAGTTATTGTTATCTGGGACTTGCTTTGACAGTTTCGCGAACTTTCCCCTTTCTTTTTCCTCTTTTTTTTTCCTTTTCTTCCTCTTATTTTTCGATACAATAACGGTCTAGATTCCGGAAAAAGTTTTATTGTGTTCGACGTAAAGTTGCCCATTAACAATTTAACCCCCCGGGCTATTCACCCAGCGCAAAACTAATATTTATTTTCCTCTGACGATTCGCAAATTCTCTATCGTATCAATGTTTATTTGAGTAACCGTTTCACGGATCGGGTATTTTTCTTATCGCACCAGGAAAATCAAGTGTCCCAATTTAGCCCCGAGTGAAAATTCGAACTAGTCTTTGAAAAATATTTGAATTTTTTGTTAGTTAACCAAACGGGATTTTTTTTTTTCGAGTTTTTCAACATGTTTATTAAGTTCGCGCTCAAAGGAAAAAATCAAATTAGCGAAAAACGTCGGGATGTTGGGGAAAAGGTAGAAACGTATCAAAACCCCCCAGATGTGATTGTACATTCTTCATTCCGGACAGCTGAATAACCCAAGTGTAGTTGACAGACGTCGTGTCGGAATCGCCGACAACGGTGACGAATCAAATTTTGTGTGTATGTTTGCGATGCGATGTGAAAGCGATTGTCCTTTTTTACCTGAAAGGTTCTTGGAAGAAATTTTGTTTAGGAAAGCGATGTTTTGTGGTTTGCATTATTCATTTTGGAAATATTTTATGGGTCAAGAATGTGAATCGTCCAGTCACGCAGCCGATTTGTAAAAGATAATTTGTCAACCATCTTTAATTTAAATTTTTTTTCTGGATATGAGTTTGGCTTTAGTAATAATAGCCGTTAGAAGGTTGTTCACATGGGTTTATAAAACTTTGAAGAAGGAATTTCCAATCAAAAGTTGGATTTTAATTGTCCACTTCAGAAAGTAACTTAGTAGGGAATGAGAAAGCGATTAATCTATTTTTAATTTCTGCCGGTTGTTGAAATTGAAAGAGTTGAAATCAAATTTTAGAATGGGACGAGGTAGAACAGCAGTATGCGGGTTCAAAGAGTTTAAAATTTTAAGTCCTACACCGAAAAATCTTGAAAAAGCAAGATTGCGATAAAGATGGCGAGCATTTACCTAAACCGTAACAGAAAGCGATTAATGTCACTCTTCCAGGTCCTTTCACCCAGAGTTCGACATGTTTACCGAAGATTGTTAACCCGACGCATCTGCTGGACATGCCCTTGGGCGGAAGTTCTTGCATTCAACCGAAAAAGTTCAATGACGCTTAAATACTGTATTTACTTAGTCCTTTTTCATCTTTCTCATCACTTCTGTCTTTTTTTATTTACATATCTATCCTATAAAAAATTTCTTAAGACGCACAAAAAACACTTTAGCGCAGATCCTTTTAAGTCATTCTTCCCCCTCACAAGTACTTTATTATTGTTGATAAACTCGTTTAAAAATGAAAGAAACACCCCCATCCCTCCATCTGTTACTTTTTTATTTGAAAATACATGGACCTCGACATTTTAAATATCGCGAGGCGGATTGTGCTTTTTACGACTTGTCGAGTAATAAAAAGCTAAAAATCAAGAGCCCCTAGCTCACAGCGGTATAATATTCTTGTCGAGCGGTGGAACAGAAAATGAAAAACATCCGATACTCCTTCAAATTATTTTCTTTTTACTATTTTTCACCCGAGAAAACTCGCTGAAAAACCTCTTTCCTCGAGTTTTTCGTACGCTCAGGTGTTTTCTACGAAATATATATAAAAGTCTGCAAGAACAAGAAAAATAGGTCGTTTTTTTTATTATACTTCTTCTTCAGTTCCACAAAAACCCCATGCGCGCCCCCATCTGAGCAACTTTCGACCGGGCACATTGTTCTCCAAGATAAACTTTATTCTCCCCAACATTTTTTTTTCCTCTCTCTTTTTATTTTCTTCCAGAAAGTTAGAAATTTAATTGAAATCGAAAAGAAAAAAATCCGAATATTTTTCTCCCCCGCCCTCGCTGGGCCCGATTGCCTGCCTACCTTCACAATACAAAAAAAAAAACTTTGTGTAAAAAGAAATCGCTTGTTTTCGTTACCTGAATTTTTATCCGGTCTAATTAAAAATGCGGATTTTACCGTTTCGAGCTCGTGCATTTTCGAACAGGTAGTGAAGGGTTGTTGCTTGGAACGCGGGAGAGGGGAGAGGAACTCGAGGGAGGATTTTCAGTTAAAGACACGTTTTTTTTTATGCGAGAGTAAGCAATGAATTCTTTATGAATCTCCCGCCGGTTTCGTGAGTGCGTTTCATGCATAATACAAAATGGATCGTGCATTTTCGCTTAATTCGAAGCGATAAATCAGTATTATCATGGGATCTTGAAGATCTTATCTTATTCCCCTTATGCGACCGATATTGATGACTTCCTAAACACCCAATCGCAATAAAATTCCATCCTCCTATTTCTTATTCAACCACGCGTGGACGAGGAGGGGAAAGAAAAAAGTTTCAATTCATGGGGAAAAGTTTATTAAACTAAATTACCTCAAAAAAAAAAAAGTTTGGTGTGCCACAGTGAAAGAAAATTCGATTCCGAAAGAAGTTAATATTTTCCACTTGTGTGACATCAACTGTGATTTCTAAATGGAAATGGAATTTATCTCGGGCGTAAAAAATCGATATCTGTCAAGGAGTGCGGGACTCGGATAAACTTTTAAACCGAGAGAAAAGAAGAAAAGTTTTTATTTTGTAATTAGTTCCAATTTTGTTGGGGAGTGATTTTAGTTTTCTTGACAAAAATAAAAATAAAAAAAAAAAAAAGAGTGGAAGAAGGAAAGAGAGGAGAAAAAAAAAGAAAAAAGAAAAAAACCGTCCTGAACTTAACGATCACAATTAAAGTTCCTATTTCCGAATGATAACCCAAACTGAATCGATACAACTCGTTTTAACTCTGATTTTGATGAATGCGAGCTTAAAATAGCGTAATCCGTCGTTGAAAGCTTAATGGGTTTACTAGTTTCGACTTCTGTAACCGTAAATAGGTTTCAAAAGGGATATTACTTACCGACTTTCAAATTATGAGTTAATTCCTTTAATTAAAAAAAAAAGAGTTTTCAACGGAATTTCGATAAATTATTTTCGGGCCAAGTTGCTGGTGTTAAAATTCAACAAATCGTATTGTTAAAAAAGTGTTTTTTGGCTAAGTTTCATTATTTTGAATTTTTTTGCCATGTCTCGTTCTCAAATTTTATAGTCTTTGATAGTTGCCTAAGTTACGGTTATAAAATATTCAGAACAGCAACCCCACATGCTGACATCCGATGTAATGATATCGATTATCCCATTGGCGTATGGATTACTCTTACCAGTAAAGTTGAGACAAATTTGGAGTATGGACCTCAGCGAGCTAAATTTTACAAATTATTTCTTGGAAGTAATTTCCCCATTGATCAGAAGGGCGTCAAAAAGGTTTAAGGCCCTCAAAGTGTCAGTCCAAGAGCATTAGCCTAGCCCTCAGTTCATGAACCCGGCTTGTTTTACTCAGAATTTCTTCAAACGTAAGGCTTGAATCCCTTTCTCCCTCAAATTTTACAGATCAGCGTGATTTGTATGTAATATCCAGTTCTTGAACAAAAAGGTGAAAAAACGCCTTACAGATGACGATTAGGTATTTTACTATCACGTTTCCCGTACCTTTAAAATATTTTGTAGCAAGAAAATATAAACATCCTTTTTAAGGCGTTCTCGGCACACCACGCAAACGGGTTTACGTGAATTCCTCTCCTAAAAATAATTAACCGGACGACATTTAAAAACACGATGCGATAACTTACGGTTTTTTACGAGATGAAGGGGGCGACTGTAAAAGGTTTGTTAACAACGGATCTGAATATTAACCCGTCGTGTATGTTTTTACCCCCGGTAAAAAGACGTTGGAACGGTAAAAGCGTGACCGGATGCCTCATAAAACTTTATTTTTATGACTTCTGTTACTACTCAACAAATTATGGAGGTACGATCGAATTTGAATTTTTATTTCACCATATGGGGCTTCTTATTTGATTCATTAAAAGGATCTGAGCCAAATGGCGCCATCAGTTCTGGTATCGGACTTTAGGTCATCAACATCCAAAAGTTTGACGGTAAGAGTTGATTTGCTGTCGTTAGGTTGCCGGTTCGGTATTTTGAAGCTGGCGCCAATGTCGACCTATGTTACTATTCACGGATATTGGTTGAAAGAAGAAGAAGAAGCTAATTAATTTTTTTTTTTATTTTCAGATGAATTTTCATTTTTGGTGATAATGCTTTCCCAAAAAAAGAAGTTAGCCTAGACTTCTAACTAGCCTCCAGAGTGATCTAGACAGACAGTAAAGCCAGCGCAAGCGACAGTGAAAGTGGCAACTACAAGTTATGTTAGATGGGTATTGGGCACGTGACTTTAAGGCAGACTGGGAGATTCAGCGTCAGAAGCTCCAAAGTTTTAGTCAAGTCATGAGAAACAAGAAATACCGCTGCTGATATCGCAAAGGAAAGATTAAAGGACGGCGCAGAACTGGGCACAAATAAACATTGCTTTCGAGAGAGTTCTAACGACTGTTTCGATGTGGATTCATTTTCTATTTTTCGTTCTGCGGCCTCAAAAGTAAGTACATGATCACCAATTTCCCAGCTCGTAAAAAAATTAAAAAGTCGTATGGCTGTACACCGACGATGGGTAGTCGGTGGGAACGTTAACAGTCCTGCTTCAGGTTTGGCGCACGTGCCCTTGACGAACTCCAGATTCCTTCTGACCCGTAACGTGGCAATCTGGTAAGGGTTCTGGTAGGGGACAGCAGTCCTACCATTACTGACTTAAGGCCAGGGATGCCAGAAGACAATAGAGGTACGATAATTCCTACATAAGCTAAACATAGTTTTAATTATCGTATCTGGCAACGCTGCTTAAGGCTTAAGTCCAGAAAGCAGGAGGCTGTGTCGAGGACTGACTGTTAGGGTCTTGTGCTGCGATGCGGAAGGTGTTGGAAAGCCAGCACGTTAAGTTCCCTAGTAGAGCCATCATGGCCGAGGGTTTGGTGTGCAAGATCCAAGACAGTCGATTCGGCTAGGGACTCTTGCACGCCGCAATAAGCTCTCTAACCATGATGGTCGCCAATTTACGTCGCGGGAAGACGAAGATTGCCGTGCACCGCGAGAGGGCTTCATCCTCTTTCGCTATCAGAGTAAGACTAATAATACTTTTTGCGGCAATGGTTGGGGTACTACTGTGTAAGCCTGTTTTTAAAAAAAATGGAAGAATTAAGGGTTAAAAATAATAGGAAATGTACGGAATTACAAAACAAATCCCCCACGGGAAAAAACAGTCAGGAAATAAAAATTCACCCGGTTTTGGAAGGAGAGAAAAAAAAAGAATGATTAAACTGTGAGATTATGTTCTCAGATGAGTCATTCATCACTGCAGATGAGGACAGGTGAGGGGGTGTAAAAAAAATATTTTTCCTAATCCAGATACTTTATGGTGTTTGGGATTGAGGGTCTTTTTTTTTTTTGAAAATCATAGAGCGATTCACGGAAGGTGGAACTTCTTTAAACGTTTGCAAGGGGAAACATTAATAAACAGTCGACCCTATCATTAACGGAAGCGTTAAAGAAATATTTCACGTTTCCAGGAAAATAACTTTCTCTCGAACCCACTCCTTTTTAAGTGACATGTTGAATTAGTTGTAGTATATCTTTGTAACGGTGTTGTAATGTTAAAAGAGGTGAAAAGGGAGGAAAGAAAAGCAGATCAGAAGCGATTAAGCTGAATAATATGTGATTGGGGAACTCTTTGTAAGGTGCCTTCTGAGATTATAATTGTGAAGAGTGTGAGGTGTTTACATAGGAGTGTCACGTAGGAGGTTTTGAGTCGAGTGCAAATGAAACAAGGAAGTATGTATCAAGTTCAAAGGATGATTGTGCTTTCATATTATATCCGTTTATTAAGTCGGGGAATATGAGTTTCATGTGTTATAATTGTTATGGTTGTGAAAGTTGGGTAAACGAGGTTTTAGCTGGAAAAGTTTTCGAAGAAAGGTCGTTGACAGCGAAATCTAAGAATTAAGAAAGGTCTGGAATATTATTTTATGGTTGTGTTTGCGTAGCAGACGTTTTGAGGAGAGACGAGGCGATCCCACAAATAAATAATCAGTCATCACTCTAATCATCACATCAATCACTTTAAATAATCAGTTAAAGTAAAACACTTACCGATTAATTGACCTAATAGAAGGAAGACAAAATGAATTCGTAGGTTCGAAGATTGTGTCATAATTGGCAATCCTGATTTACATTACATTAAAGTCTTATCATTTCCCATTCGTATCCTCTAGGTAAAAGAAAAAAAAATTCACTATATTACACTATCACCGTCACTACATGAACCGTCCGCATGATTTCTTCTCTTATTCTTTCATGACATCACAAAACCTGAAACAAAAAAGAAAAAATATATCTTGTTAATCTTTTTGCCCTCTTTATTTTTCGAATAAAACTGGAGGGGGGGGGGGGGGGAATTTTTTTAATAACCTTAAAAAACAAGCAAAACTTCTACGTACCCCAAAGGAGATCAAAGAACAGGTAATATCAAAAACTGAAGGGAATAAAAATAAAAAATAAAAAAAGAAGAAAAAGTGTACGGTTTGATTAGTTTCCAAAGATTTCAAACAAAAGAAGTGACGTTGAGACGGTTACTGCCTCATAACTGAAAAAGATGAGTAAAAAGTAAAGGGGGAAAAAAAGAGAATGAAATAAAAAGAAAGATGCTTGTTATGGGAAACTCAAAAGAAAACTCTTTGTTAACAAACATGGATCAAAAGTTCGTATCTTTTTTTTTTTCTTTTTATTCAATTTTTTTCCTTCGACGCCCGACGTCAAAATCATGATTTCAATCAAAAGAAACGAATCCATATGATTCAAATATTCCGTCTGATAAGGTGAAACGAAGCGGTAGCGGGAATAACCCACTTTTTTTCATATGATAAATCGACTCGCCTTGTTTTTTTTTTTTTTTTATTTCTCGGAAATATTAAGAAGAAAAAAAAAGAGTTGTAAAAGACAACGCCGGGGGTCTCCCCCTCCATGCTTTAAAACTATGTCGTAAAACCAAATGAGCGAGAAAAAAAATAACGGTCGTGTTGGAATTTTACGACTTTTTTCTTGCTTCAGTTTCTATTCGAAAAAACATTTAATAACTTTTTAAGATAGTTGCTGACAAAAAGAGTTTTCAAACGAAACAGACGTGCATGGTTGATGTGCTTAGGAAAGTTATCGAGGATTTTCCCTGTGTAAACGCGGAGGTTACAATGCATATAACGTCAGCAGATTTCGAGTTGAGAATCTTTGTGGAATGGCTTCGAGGAAATGCAACGGATTAATTTATACTCAACCCCCGGAGATGGGTTTCTCATCAAGCTCATAGTGCTCTTTGATATGTCGATAAAGTCTTCTGCGGTTGACTTAACAAGGAAAACAAGTTACGTTCGTGGAATTTCTTGGTGAATTCTTAGTTTAGACGTGATATGATTTCAATGGTTGAATATAAAATCCATTAGAGCCTATGAACTATGGGTATAAAGAGACTAAGATGTTAAGCAATAAAGCGCCCTGTTGAGTTTTTGCTTGTCAGCCTTGTTCTTCTGTTTGGGACACCGTCTTTATTATGGTAGGATTTGTCGAACCCCTACGGAGAATTGCCTATTGTGATCATCCCTTGTGAGAAATCGAATTGGTTTGATATTCCTATAGTTCTTCTTTGGGGTATTTTTTTTATAGCCCGCTCTTTATGAAGTTTTATTTTTGCGGTCGTTTATTAAATTATGATTAAACTGATTATCATCGTTGACTTCATCCTCTGAGATAAACTATTACCCATAAAAAACTTATTAGCGTCTGGAAACTTCTCTGCGCTTTCGTTATTGCTGTGTTATAGCTAAATAGCTTTTACGAATTAGTCGGTGGCTTTATTATTTTTAGTCTAGTCTGGAGCTTATTTTAAACTGACGATCAACGACAGCAAAGGTTCTCAGTAGTTTTTGCCAGTTATGAGATTAAGAAATGTTACCGAAGTTTGGTGTTTTGGGTCCGTCAGCAAATATATCAAGAGGGAAGTGTCTGCGCGGATTTTGAGTGGATATTGCGGGTTATTTGGCCATCTTTAATCTTCAGAATAGAGTTCTCGCTATGCAAGCCGAGCTGACTGCATAAGTGGCGTCTTCTTCCCCAGGGCCGGCGTTAGGCTTAATCGAAGAGACCGCTTCAAATTGTTGATAAATAAAAAATGTCTGTTACAATTAAAAATTCTGAATTCTGAATTTTTTCCCGCTGTTCTTATTCTTAGTCCAAGCTTAGCTGCCGTTTGTAAGCCTAGCTTTCCAGAATATATAGAGAACGAAAGCCAAATTCTACAGTTACATTGTTAAGAAGCCTTCCAGCTAAGGGTATTATTTCTGCTCCCTTGAGGCTCACAAATCTTTCTCCATAACTGCATATACCCGACCAGTTTCAGCTCCCTTGAAAGTTCAGCTCTGGCTGCCAATTTTCAAAGACGAAATTGACTTCTTTCGTCCATTTTGCTGAATTAACTTTTTAACCTTTCAATTTATTTACTACTTATAAAATTTTCAATCCTTAAATCTTCGGCCAACAAAAACTTTTTAGTTTTAACAAAAGAAAAGAAAAGCTTCCGAATGAAAAATTCATTCTCATAAACCGTACGGACACACCGCGGTCACTTTCTTCTCTGTCCTTAAAATAGAAGAGGAAAAAAATGAAAGAAAAAAAACTTTTACCCCCTTGAGAAAAATGATGTTAAGAAAAAAATAATAGACTTGTTTTATACTTGAAAAATACAAACAAAAATTCTAGGGGGCTGTTGAAAGGAGGGTTGGGAGAATTCAAAAAAAAAGTTTTTAAAAAAGTTTACCGTGGAAATGCCAGTTACGATAGAAGAATAACAAAAAGTTGCGAAATAAAAAGTTGAGTGAGGCGTCTTTTTCTCCTCTCCCCCTCCCAAGTTATATTTTTTTTTCGTCGGACTTCTTATACATCAATAGAAATAAAAGCCATGACATTTTATTCAATTTTTTTACAGTTGTCTTCATTTTTTTTCGGAATGAAAACTTTTAAGCGTGCATAATAACGCATTGACGAGAAAAAAACCTCCGGAAATGGATTAGCAACTTTTCCGCGATGTGGTTTTCGCTCGAGGATGAAAAAAAAATAAACTTTTCCTTGCGATTTTGCCTCCCTTTGCTTGCAAAATTGATAAATAAGGAATTCGCCGAGCCGAAAAATAGATAATAAGCGTAAAATCAAAGAGAAATCTCTCCATTCACAAACAACCGGCATCGTGGGGAATGGGAAAAACTGATAATTTGATATCATATCCATTCTCGGAAACCTGTCATGTCCGGTAACGAACGGTTAAAGACTGGTTTTACGGGTTTTTTTAGCTTTATTTCCCTTCCTTCGATTGAATGACCGTTTCTGTGTAAAACATCACGAGTTTTTTTTTTCCGAAGAACTTGGATAAAAAATTCCGGGAAATAAGGGAAAGGATAGATATTGTCCCCCAAGGAGCTGAAAAGCTGTGAAAGAAAAAGATGTTAAAAGAGTACAGCCCGGAAAGTTTAACGCGAAGCTTTTTTCAGCCGTTTACTTCGATCAGAGGAGGGAAAAAAGATACATGAATAATGTGCGGGAGAGAGGGATTAAAATAAATCTAACTCCTTTTGTACGTGTGTAGCACGATTTGTTTTATAAAACCCGGTTGAGAAAGAAAGGAAATTAAGCGGGGTTGAGGGGGAAATATAAAAAAAAAAGGAAAAAAATCCTTTACGGAGCAACAGATTTTAAAAGTTTTAGATTAAAGATAAAGGCAAAAATAAACTTTAACAAAGTCTGTACAGTCCTTAAAGTTTAAAAAGGAAATCCACTGTTATAAGAACACTTAAAAATAAACGATTTCACTACGTTTACTTTTTCAAAGAGGATTCGGCTCTTTTCATTTAGTGCGTGACATTTTTTTTCCCCGCTTTTTCCCCCCTTTCGAAAGTAAATTTTTTGATTGAAGTATGCCTTAAGTTAAGCAAACAATTTTATACGGGGTGTGTCAATATAGCTATTAATTAGGAAGTTTTGAAAGGATTTTTATGAAAAGATTTTTTTTATGTCAAAAGGATCGAGAGAATTGCTTTTGTTTTTGAAGTTCGGTTAAAGGGAAAGGTTGTCAGATATCGGAAAATCAATCATTTTAGTAAAATACATTTATTTGTGTATGTAAAATAAGAGTGAAAATCCCTTTATCTTTTCTGGCCCTAGAGGATACCACCTCCTGGCATGTGGTTGACAGGAGTAAGCACCGGGGATGGTACGATGAGCCCAGCTTCAGTGCCTAGGTCGTCAAGCGACCTCCCCACCCAAAAAAGGAAAAAAAAAGGCAGTGAAATTCTCCATTTGAGTTTATCCTAGCTTCAAGCTTTCTAAACTGTTTTATTTTGTCCAGTGTTATCCCATTTCATCCCGCAAATGTCCCTGGAGGTATCCAAAGTGACACATTTTTTCATTTATGTTTAATTCAGGAAATCCCCAAAATTTTTCGAACACCCTGATTTGAATATCATTTGCTGATGTCTCATTCACCCACTTTTAAAATTTTAAATTATCCAAACGATGCCGTCCAAATAATTATAACGTTGAACCCTACAATTTTATTCAGTTTAGATAGTTATCACTCTTTTAATAAAACATCCCCGACATATAAAACCCCCTTTTAGCTCGGCCTTGGCCAAATGACACCACGACAGGAACGAACAGAGAACAAAACGAACTTTAAATCCCGCCACTCAGTTATTCATGAAATTTTAATACGATTCCATCAAACTATGGAAAACGCACGAATCCTCGCAAATTTTAGTAACGACCTTTCAAAATTAGATAGCACCACAACTAGGAAAGAATATTTAATTACATTGTTTTCCAAAGCACAATATTGCCTCTAACGCCC
Source organism: Liposcelis brunnea (assembly GCA_023512825.1). Classification (NCBI taxonomy): domain Eukaryota; kingdom Metazoa; phylum Arthropoda; class Insecta; order Psocodea; family Liposcelididae; genus Liposcelis; species Liposcelis brunnea. The sequence continues at coordinate 21,660,338 of CM042073.1, forward strand.
TTAATTTACACAATCTAGCATTAACTCATTTACTTCGATATAACATGATTTTACCATTATAATACACGATTTATTTGATTGCCCTAATCCACTTCAACCCAACACATGTCACTCCCGTTAAACGGATTTTCGAAAAAAAAATACAGCAAACATTTAGAACCATTCGCGTTTGATGTTTAATCCAATACTAGTCTCCGATAATTTTTTTTTTATCCAAGCACCTGTTGCCGTTCTTGGAACTGAACACACTGTACACATCAAAACCGAATAAAACACATAATCTAGCACTTTATCCAGTGTTCTTGGAGAAATGCCTGGAAAAGTTTTTTTTTTATCGACGTTATTTTTCCGAGATCTTTCATTTTGTGCTCACATTTCAAGCAATCACCTTCGAAATTAAAAAGGGCGGAGAGAAAGTAAAATATTTTGTTCGGATATAATTTTCTTTCGGGGAAAGTTTAAAACATTTAGTATCCCATTAAATTAAATGATAGCTCTACCTTTTCAACATGGGCGATGTAATTTTCCTACTTTTTCAAACTAATGCCCGGCATGCTTTCCGTGGCGTAATGTATAGAGCTAACAATTACGGCGCCGCAAATAGCTTTTTAGAAAACAATGGATAACTTTGTATACTCAGACACTTTAACCGAAGAGAATTATAGCTTCATTTTTATGAAAATTAATTAAACGCCGTTAAATTTTTTTTTTTTTTTTTTTTTTTTTTGCTCGAGCGAAATAATGAAATTCAAAAAAATATCGTCAATAATAATTAATTGCGGAAAAAAAAGTTTGTATAAAAAATTTTTCCTGACGAGGGAATACAAATAAGAAAATGATGCTTAATTTTTAAGAAACCCTCGTTTAAATTGAATTTCCACGTCGAATTTATTTTTTTACTTTTTTTAAAAAAAAATTATTTTTTCCACTCAGGATATTCTTTTTCTTTCCTTCATTCGATTTATTAAAATTTCGACTAACTTCCCGGGCTGACGGGAAATTTAATTTACATTTAAACACAAAAGTATATGTAAATAAAAAAATTTTCCATTTTCCTCGAATATTTTCACCCCGAAATTGTCGTAAGCTAAACGTTACTTTTGGCCCAGCAGAGAGATAAAAAAAAATCTAGAATTTTCTGAAAAATGATAACTAGGGTGGAGGAGAGAGAGAGTTCGGTGGAAGAAAAATAAATAAAAAACCTACGTGTTATTATCACTAGTCAGCATTTTGATTTCGATACTTTCCACATTATTCGAAAAGAAATTTACCGAATTTTTTTATTTGGAAAATGTATCGGTTTTTCGCGGGTTTTTATCTAAATAAATCTGAATAGACCGAACGGTTAATCGCGCACGTCGCGGCACACGGAGCTCCACAAGTGTCCACATTAAAAGCGTCACCGTTCACAACTGGCAGACTGTTTTTCCCGCGCTGGCGCAAGTCCCCCCGCGTCTCGCTCGCTTGCGTTTACTTCATTCACTCAGATACGGTTTCATCGATATCGGTTACATTCGTGGTATTACACACACTGTGTGGATATTTTTCTATCTAAAAAAAAAAAGAATAATAGAGTTATAATCAAAAAATTTATTTAGATTGCCCGGAAAATTGATATGCAGGAAAATAAATAATGAAAATATTTTTTACTATATACTTTCACTTCAAATTTTAGCACACTTATCATTTTGTTGTTAAGAGAAAGTATATAATTTCGAGATTATTACGAATTGAAGGTATTACTTAAGTTGTCAGATTATTACAGTAGCGGACTGGTTGTTGAAGTTTTTTAAGCTCCGATCCGGCTTGGAAAAAATAATCGGGCAACTCTTTAGCGAAGGGGAAAAATTATTCTAAAAACGGATTTTGTTTAAATACGCCGGAGTTTAGGCCCCTAGCGAATATGTTCATCGAGCTGTCGACTTTAACGCCTTGATAAAATAAAAGTAAAATAAAAGCAGTTTATTTCTTTTCCAGGAATGAAGAAGTTTGAAGACGTGATACATCTTACACGCCAGAGGAATTGTTTTGAAAACTTCGGAGCCTCTCCTACCACTGGTTGACCACATCGGTTTAATTAATCACAATTACTGACGAAGACGAATGGTAAAACCGATATCATTTGAGTTGATTAGAACATTCGCCGATATCTCTGTTAGATTACATCTTTCATAATCCAGGTTTGTTAAGATTTAAATGATATGATATGAGTTATAGCCGCACATAGTACTAAAATAATTTACTGTAATTATGATTTTGCTTTCAGGTAAGTGCAGATAATTCAACAGCAGAATCAACTTAAAGCCTTATTAATGTTTGTGGTATTTCATCCTGTTGGCTAACTAAAATGTCAACTTGAGTTCTTGAGAAGGCAGAAAAAATCAAGCAATTAATAAATAGCTTAGTTTTTTTGCAAGAAATCTCTCAATTTTCATAAAATTTGTGTAAGACTTAAAAATTCGATTAAGTTAAATTGCCGCCACAAGTTTAACTTAAATGGTCGGTTTATCAAAAAATATTTTTAGAATTTTAAAAAAAGTTTATTCAAGCATATACTTATTTTTAATATGTGCCAGCCTCGTGGCGCAGTGGATATCGTACCCGAATCACAATCGGGGAGTATAGCTGTCAAATCCACATTTCGGTTCGGATTTTTTCGACCGAAATTCATCTCTGGCCATCAGTATCTGGTCATGTGAAAATAATTCGAGTAGTTAGAACGACTCGTGCCCTGTCGTTCGGATTTTGTCCCGCTTGCAAGGTTATGACGAGCGAGCTAGTGGTACCATGTCAAGTACAGCCTCTCTAACTTGCCTTGTTGTAATAGTAGCGCCGTAATTGTGTAAGAAAAAGCTGCACTGAAAATATTTTTTAAGTTAAGATATTCAGAAGCAACAGCAAGCCGGCATAAATAAAGCTTTCCGAGCTAAGGCTAAGATTAGCGGTAGCTCGAGCTTTACCTTGCCCACCCTTCTAATTTACACAAAATAGTCGGCTCGAATCGAAAATAGTTCTGGATATCGGGGCCTAACTTAACTACTTTTTCTTCTTTTGTCCCTTAATATTTTTGTTTAAAAGCCAGGACCAGAATTTTGGCTAAAAATATCAAAATTAACAATTTTTAAGTACACAAAATAGTAAAAGTTAAAGAATTTTTTATTGCATAATTTTTAAAAAAAACTCTGTAAATATTTACAATTGTCACAAAAAAATTTTCAATCCGATTCTACTTCTTCTCCTGAATCGTGATCATCCATTTTTTCTTCACTGTCAAAAGTTCTAACAACCTGAAAGAAAAAAAAGCTAAAATTAATTTAACGACTTTTTAGATTTAAATTCAAAATTTTAATACTCATTGAAATAATTTCATAGTGTTTTAATTTAAATTTCAAAATTTACGAAACCGAACGAAACGTTATTCACGAGACAATGACCCTGTTTACGCACGTCAGTTGTTTTACTTAAAACGTTTGTCATCTTCAAACGGATTCGCTAACAGGAAACAGGAAATTAATGCGTATATAAACTAACTCATAGGGAAAATTCAATCGAATTTAAACGCTTGGTATGAATTTTCTATTAGGTATACCGAATTTACTAACTTGAATTGGTTTCTTCGTCCCGATCTTCCTTTTACCGATAATCGGCAGTTTAGGTTTTTTAACTTCGCTTGGAGCTTCAGGTTCTTTAGGTTTTAGTGGAGGAAGTTCGGCAGGTTTTGCAATGTTTGCTAAATTCCTTATTTTTACTTCGTCTTGCTTGAGAGTTATTAACTGGGCCTGAAACAAAAGAAAAATTATTTTAATCTTTGAAGTAATGAAGGGTTTGTTAATGGCGATTTTATTGAGAGGAGGTATTTAGGAGCGAGTTTCAAGTTTCACACATTGTGTCTCTGGTTTTGAGCTCAGCTGAATCCGCCTGTAGTTGAAGCAAATTTAGTTAGGCTCTTTATTCCGGCTCAAAAGTTTAGCTCATCTGCGAAGCTAAACTGCTAATGATTCTAAACGGTTGGTTTAGGAAAACTTCTAGTTCGCCTCTATAATATACCTGCCTTAGTTCGAACAAAAGACGAATTTTTAGTCGGTAGCTAAGCATGATAGTCTATTTTAAAATTTAATCCTTATTTAATTAATAAAAAAGGGTAAAAATATTAGAGAAATTAGCTTGCAGTCACATCGATAAACTTTTTTTCGCATTTCATGATAGAAAAATTCGTAGACTACTGCCTCCTGAAAATTATTTAAAATCTCTTTTTCTTAAATATATTTGGCGAGCTCTATCATCTTGTGAAAAATTCTGTAGGCACTGTCAAAACTCTTTCCCCTTTTTGTCATATTGTTAAAGCACTAAAGCTATATTATTTAGTGAATTTTAAAATTAATGCAAGGCCATAATTCAATTTCTCAGTATATTTCACCCGACTTACTTTTAATTTAGAAACATGGCTTTTATCTTTTTTTTCAACTGATTGTAAATTTGACATAAAAGCATCTAATTCATCTTCATTGTCATTTTCTGATTTCTGATTATCCTTTAAATTTTTTTTCGTTGATTTCTCTAATTCAGCTTCTATTTTTTCTATTTCTTCTACTATTTTTATATGCTGTTCCATCTGAAAAAAGTAAATTAAAATTAAAAATTGCAATGTCTAATTCCAAAAACTCAATTCCAGTCAACCATAAAACCGTACCAGACTCTGATAAGTATGCACTACAGGACTAGCTTCTTTAACCTTAGCTTGCTCCATTCGTATCTGCCTCTTCTTTTCTATCGTACCAGTTCTATCTAGAAAAGTGTCATCATCCGAATCATAAAAATCATCTTCTTCCCAATTTTTAGCCTTTCGCTTTTTACTTTCTGAAAATTACAAAGAATGTTATATTTGAACTGAAAAGTGACATGATTAAACAGTAATTTTACTCACCATGATTTGATTGCCTCAAAAGACCATATCTATCTAATATCCTACATGCTTCTAAAGCACATTGCACTACAGCTTCCTTTTTTTTACCTCTAACCACAGCCTCAGCAGTAACTGGCAAGCCCTTAAAATTATCGATTGGTAACCTAAAACATGACATAATTTTTATTATAAAATCACTAGACCACAAAATTTTTAACCTAAAAAATACTTACTCGATCCTGCATATAAACTGTCCAAATCCCTTTTCTTCACAGTTATATTCTAATTCATAACCTTCACGTTCAAACCAACCTCGTAATGTCTTCTTGGGATCATTAATATAAAGCTCTTCATTTTGTGTTGATGCATAAGGATTTTCACTTAAGTCAGTTTCTTCATCAGCATCCTCTCCTGCAATAAAATTTAGTTATAAGATCAAGCTAAAAAACTTTACTCACATCATACTCACCCATCCCCCAATCAATCCCATCCTCTTCTTTCTTTAATTGCTCTGTTAATTTTTCAGTCTTAGCTGCAACTTCCTCTAATTTTTTCTTCAGTGATAATTCTTTCATTTCAGTCACACTTAATTCCGATTCAGGTTCCTCATCATGTTCTGGACCTTGTAAAATGTAACTCCTCGTGCTTAACCCAAATTTCAACATATGGCCAACGTGAACTCTGACAAACATGTTTGGTTTTATTTTTAACTTGTTTAAAAATGTACCATGTGTGCTTTCCAGGTCGTAAATGTAAAATCCAGAAGGATTACGCTCATCACCTGTAAGTCTGAATTGTAAAACTGCATGGAATCTAGATATCGAAGGATGAGCTAACACAACATCACACATATTAGCTAATCGTCCAAACACATAGAAACTTTTATCATTTAAACTAATCGTTGTTACTATCTGCCCTGATTTTAAGACTTCTAAGGAATATGAATGAGTGGGAAGTCCTGACCATTTGGGTTCTTTGTAAGGAACTGGAGTTGAGTTTTCTTGAATTAACTCAGCTGGTGATTTTTTTATTTTTTTCTGCTTTTCTGCTTCTTCATCTTTTTTTTCCTTCTCAACTTCCTTAGGGGCTTCGTCCGGTGTTTCGGTTGTAGATTCAGGAACCGGTTGTTTATAGGTTGTTATTTTCCGAACTCCTTTCCTTGGGCCGATTAATAACGGTCTTTTAAATTGAATGGAACTTCCAGGACTCGGTGTGATTTTATTCGGTGAAGCCGAATCGTGTGACTGTTCTTCCTCCGGAATTTCGACGGGATCTGAATCATTAGTTACAGTTTCTGTCGAATCCGTATTTGAGTTATCTTCCTCGTTCATTTTTGATTCAAAATCTCACACCGACACTTTGTTTACAAAAATCTCGAGCCAAAATGACAACGATTTAAATCGTTGTTAAAAACTTGAATACTGAGTGATGAAAATTTTTCCGAAATTCAGGATTAGTCGGCAGTAGCATAACTTATAATTCACGGAAACTATTACGATTTTTTAAGGAAACATTACACTTAAATCATTGAAATAGGAATACGTTTTGATATCAATAGGAAAATAATAGCGGCCATTTTGGATGACGCATGCGCAGAATGTAATTTCTTCCTTTGTCGAGACGGGCCCCGATAAATGCGGTTATTAGACGAACCCTTTTTGCATCTGGATCGCTTTATGGCTGCAACGGTTTGTGAAACGGTAAGATTTTATGTTCATATAACAGGTTTTTTTGATTGAATCAGTGCTTTTGGTATTTAAAATAGTAGTTTATTAACATTTAATGTACATGAGATGTAAATTATTGCATAGGAAGCCCGTTCTCTTTGTAATTATGGAGCTAAATGGAACGGCGTGGGTTCGCGATGTAAGGTACATACAAGTGAAAAAAAATGGCTTCGCATTTTGTCATTCGCGACTTCAATTATTTTCGGTGATCTAGTTCATGGGAAGGGAAGGGCTGGGCACATGCTTTATGAATTATTATTTCGTACTGTTCGCTGCAAGAAGCATTTTTTACAGAAATGGTTATTCAATCGAACCTTTTTTATTGAATCTTGAATCAGCTCGTTTTTGCTCGTTGGTTGTTGCAAATTACGTAACATCCATTTTTCTCAGCTTGATGCTTTCGTTTTGTATAAATTTAGCTTGTGGAATGCAAGTCGAGATATTTGAAAGTGTTTTGTTCGATTTCGTAAGGTAAAATGAAGATTTATTTTTATTTTTTTATTCATTATAGATACGTGTGATTTCAGGCATTTTTATCTGGGGCAGAAAAAAAAATGCTTAGTGTTAGTATTGCCGTTCGTTCGTCGTTTACAAGTAGCCCATGTTTTAGTTTTGCATATGCTTCAGTGTTTGAGTGTTTTTGATGTAGAATTCTGTCATCACAATGTGCTTCAGTTCCCTTTTCATATTTTACTGATAAATTAGAAACCATTTACATTATGTTTAATTAGGATTCGACTAAGAGTAAGCAGCAATCTTGAAGTATTCTCCAACTGATTTGATTTTGAGAATGCTTTTACAGTACTTGTACCTACAGTGAAGTGATCGCAACCAAATAAGGGTTTTAGGTTAATATTTCGGGATCATTGGCATACTCTTATGTAATTTTACTCTTATGCTGTTTTCTAGTTTTAATCCCTCTGCAATTAAGACCTAATGCGTTTTATTTTAAAAGCCATCAGTTTAGAAGTGAATATAAATGAATTTTAATGATTTTGTTGATCATGTTCTGATTTTAGATCTTTATCTTGTTTTGCAGCTTGGTTTTTGTAATACCTGGTGCTGGTTAACCATTGGTCATTTTTTTAAAAGCAGAGAACAGATCTTGATTTTACTATTAAGGCTCCAGATGTTTTTTGAGTGTGTACGATTCAGTTTGATAATTGTAGATGCTTCAGTGTTATTCAATTCTGTTACTAAATTAAAAATTTTAGCTCTTAAATATTTTACGTAATCAATTCTGAGATTATCTTTGTAATAATTGAGTTAGCATTTAAACCAAGAGTATCAGGCTTGCCTGTGGGTAATTATTCATGTTGCTCGGAGACTTAGAGAGAGCAAACACATTGTTAGGTTGTGTTAATCAAGATTTTTCATGCTGCATCAGGTTTTGTTGTAAAATTTTGTCAAAAACTAGAAAGGTTGTAATCGTGAAGCTTAAGGTGTTTGAATGTAGTTTTTGGCCTTAAGCTGATTTATCATTTTTTTATGAAACTGGAAACAAGGAGTTGAAATATGGAATGGGTACAAGTGTACTCATGTCTAAATACCATTGGATCTTCGTTTGAATTTGGAAATTCTGAATTTTAACATTTATTTGGAATCATAATTTGACTTGACTTTTATTTATTTCAGCTAGATGAAAGGTTGATGTTGATGATGAGAGAAGTAGTCTGCTTATTCATATGCAAATCAATCAAAAGCAACTAGAGGATCATGAGTTAAATTTAAGCCGGCAATGTTTTTCAAAATGCTAAAAAAAGAGACTCTAATTGATTTTGGAAGCCCCAGATATCAGGTATTTATATAAAGTCATTTTAATTACTCATTATTATAGTATTTGCAGAGTTTTAGTTTCATTATTTGGAAGTAGCATGATCTAGCTCTGGTCGATTTGCATCTATGGCTGTAGAGCTTGGGCATGGCTGTAACCTCAGATAAGCTTTTCTATGTATGCTAAAACTGGTATTGAATCAAATCGACTAAATTATTTTTTTCTTTTCTAATTAAAGTGCTTTGCAGAGTAATTTATTATATCACAGATCAAGTATTTTTTGGGGACAGTATGTCACTATCGTATGATTCTTGCCAAAGGTTTTAACCAATTAAATTATTAATTTGCAAAGTAATGAAATTATTGACGACCTAAATTCAAGCTTTGAAATTTCTGAATATTTTTGGCAATTATTTCAGGTAAAAGTTGGACGAGAGCTATGTTATTTCTTCATTCAGTTCATCGTCATTGACATCTTGAAGTATCTGGAACAATAATTTTACCCACCAGATCACAATGTTGTCATCCCTGTAGAAAGATACTAATGATAAAGTCACTCGGAATCTTCACTTCATGATCATGATTCAGATTTAAGGTTAGTAATAAATAAGCATTAAATTGATCACTATTTTCTTTATTGTTTCACAAATGGAGGTTTTCCAAAGGATTTTAAGGAAAGGTATGGGGACAAGGGTTTTTCTTACATTGAGGGTGATATGTAAATGATTGTGCTCCACAATAAATACAATTTTAAATAAAAAAATCCTGGGAATTTATACACTATACTATTCTGACTTCATTACTAAGAATTTACAATATTTATACTTTTAAAAAAAATTATAACAAGGCCGATTTCTAGCATTCTATTTATTTTTGATTGGATTCATCCTAATGAGTGATAGCGTTGTTAATAAATTTTGATTAATCCATTTTTGATATGTTTGGATTCAAGAACACATTTAACGGCCAAGTTTTCCTTCGTAAATTTTATTCGTTGTTCAAATATCTCTCTTTGAAAATAAAAATTCGTTGTTTTCTATTTTGTTTTTTAGAAATCGACTTTTTAAAAAATTTTTATAATAAAATGACTAGGATTCGTAAAGTTAGCTAAAATCAGTCCGGTATGTTTTTTGTTCTTATTCAGAAGAATATAAATTATTCAACCTGCATTTTTTTTCATAATATAAAATTTATCTCTACACACTTATATACAAAATTCTATAATATCAATCTAAATATTTTACATTTTTTGCTTTTTTCCATACAATTTTTTTAAAAGTTGTGCAGTGCACACTTAATCCAACAAATGGTCCAATTATTATTATTATTTTTTTTTTAAATATCATATTATGCGAATTCGTGCTAAAAATATTAGTTAAACTTTTTTCTTCTAAGTAAGCAATGAACACTTTTACAAACTTTAGCTTAAATTTTTTTAAAGTTGATGACTGAGTTAAGAGAAATAAAAAAAAGAGTATTGCTTAAAGGCACAATCGAACATCATATTTATTGATGATCGACTAATGAATGAAAGAGGAAAAAATAATGAGAATATTAAAGAACCAATTTGAAGAAAATGAATTTTTATGCCGACAAATTAAATGTCATCAATCTTTCCGTAATCAGCGAACAATGCTTAATTTTACAATTACCGTGGGCTTTTATGTGCATCGTGCACATTACAATATAACTAGACACAAAGCGTTTTTTTTTTCTCAAAAATTTGCATTCATTCCATTTTCGTCTTAATCTATTTTTCTGACATAAAATTTGAATACAATTACTTTTTTCGTTTTTGAAGTTTGACAAAATATACATATCGAGAATAAGGCAGAAATATTATCATTTAATAATTTATTTGTCGGTTCTTTTAAATAAATTTTTATTTTTAAATATGTTTTTTTTCCACTCGAAATGATATTGCGCGAGAAAAAAATTGGAATAGAGGCAGGGGCAAACTGAGCTAGTGAAACAGTAGTAGATCTTCTGACCAGTGGTTTTTTGGAAACAAAAAATTTCTCACATCAACTTCTCAGTTTACTCCTGAATAAATGCATTTTTTAATAGGAATTCTATTTTAGGTCTTTACATAATATGCAATCTTCCTTTTTAAAAATGAATTTCGATGATTATGAGGAAAAACTCAACGTTGGCCTTAGAGATGCGAAATGTTTTATTGCATGTAATTTTTTGAGCTTTTCCAAGTATTTATATTGTACTAATGTTGAAATTTGTCTTTTTCAGAATTCAGTGAAACATTATTGAGTACACAAATAAGTTTTTATGATCTTCATGCTATTTGATTTTCGCCGAACCAACTGCTGAAAAACTAGCCGGTAAGTTTTTCGTTTTTTTTTTAAAGTTTTACTAGTACGCATTGTTGAAATAACTTAAAATTCTCACAGATATCTGTGAAAATTAAATCTTCGCATGGATCACGTCATCGGTGCATAACCCAAGTTTTTTCTTTGTAAAAACAAATGAATTTCTCTAAAAGTAGGCCGTTCAACATCGTTCCGCCTCCAACATTCGCACATTAAATCGTATAAGTCTTTAGTACTCGTTGCCGGTCTTGGCAAATAAACAAATTGATCGTCGTCTAAATGTAAATGACTTAAATTTTCAACTACTTGAGGATCGTTCATTGTTTCGTACGGCATCCTTCTTCCTAAGTTTAGAATTTCCCAGAGGGTAACTGCAAACGCCCAGACGTCACTTTTGGTCGTATATTTACCCTGAGAAAGAAATAAATTGTTAGTTTACTTAGACTGATGTAATGACGGAAAAAGTTTAAGTGAGATTAAGCCAGTTCGAGAGATCTGCCTTTTATCTCTTCATCTAATGGTTTCTTCAGGTGAGGGTGCTTTGCCCTGAGGTTACTGTTATTCTTTGCCTACTTACTAGGTAAATGGATTCCCAAGCCATCCATCGTATTGGCAGGGCTAAGCTCCCGTCAACTTTGTAATAATCAGCAGCGTATAGTTCGTTATCCGTGCCGAAGTCTGATATCTTCACTTGATACGCTTTGCCGATCAAGCAGTTTCTAAAAAACAATTTTAAAAAAATGTATAGAAAACTTTTTGATGAATATTTTGCAAGGTTAAGTTTGACACTTACCTAGTTGCTAAATCTCTATGAACAAAATTTAATGTTTCGAGATACCTCATCCCTGACGCGATTTGAGCAGCTATGTACAATAAACAATTAAAACTAAGGGTTTTAACGCCAAGAGCTAGCGTCCTTGTTCCTTCTGCCGGGACGTGGTTTCTTAAAAATTGATTTAAATCCCCGTGGTCGAGGTATTCCATTATCACACATAATGGTTCTTCGTGACTGCACATTCCCAATACTCGAGCTATGTTTGGATCTTCCAATGCAGCTAGTATACGAATATCACGATGAAAATCCAGCCTAAAAGTTTTAAAATCAAGAATTAAAATGTAATTTCTCCAGCTTACTAGCTAGAAAATTGTTAATTTTTTGGAATAAGCCATATTATTCGCGTAAGCCTTAAGCCTAGTTTACTAGTGCTCAAGATGTTTATGCCGAACTACTTTTCTAGCTAGCATAGCTTAGACGATTTTTTCTAAATTACCCTAAATCATCTAAACCGAAAAAAAATCTTATAAATGTTCCGAGAAATAAAGGAAACCATTTTTCCTTTTTTTAAACTACTAACAAATTCACCCGACCATGCAGAAGATCATAAAAAAATTTTGTTGTCGATGTGTCTTATCTTTATCGCAAAACAGAAAATCATCACGTTTTAAGTTCAAGGGGAAAAAATATTTAAAATTTACAGGGTAAAGTAGGTGATCTGAAGCATTGAAACGATTGTAAACTAGCCTTAAAATAAACAAGGAAGACGTCCTAAATATCTTAAATATTTGCGATCACCCCCGATGTTTCCGATCACCCTACTTCTTCCTATAAAGATCTTTTCAAGGAATTTTCTAAGCCAGAAAATTTACATTAATGAGTTTTCTCGATTGTTATTTTCGCCACCTAAAAAATATTCAAAACCCTTTATTGTTTTTTTTAAAGCTCATTATCCTTAGAAAGGGGGTTTTATTAAATAATACGGACAGTTATGAGGATCTCCCGGATCTTTAATTTTTTTTATATTAAAAATTTTGGAGCGCGACCAAAAAAAAAACCCTCCTCTTAAGGCTATCGTTCGCCAGCCCCCGTAAATAAATCCGAGAAAATATTTTAGATTGTAAATGCTATGCAAGATCACGTCTCGTCACCCTCGAGTTGTTCCAAGCGAGTATCTCACAAATCACTTGTATTTTTTCACATAATTATGTATATTTCGTTTTGGGGAGATGCCCTTCCGTATACTTTCTTTCATTATTTTCTATATTTTATAACGGTAAGCCGCTTTCCCTCTTTAAAATAAAAAATAGGGGAAGGAAATGGGGTATCTTGGTTTTTTTCCCCAACGAAACGTCTTCGCTTTTTAGATATACGTTGAATAATGTAAAGTCTAATCAAAGCTATACATCGATGAAAATGATGTTGTTATTCATAAAGTAATGTTCTGTCGTTTGGCTGAAAAGGTGTGGAATATGCTCCCGGGTTTTTTTTCCCAACATTATTTCCCTCTTGCTTTTTAAAAAGGTAAAAATGTGGTTTAATATTATTTTTGATGTGCCGTACTTACTTTTCTTTTTCACTAGCATCCTGTAGCAGGAATTTAACAGCGACTAAACGCTTTCCTAAGGATGTACACGAACTGTATTCTAATATCCCGTCGGCTTCGGCTACGTAAACAGTACCGAATGCTCCTTCCGAAAGTTTGGAAAGCATTCGAAGTCTATGCCTCGGAAATTCAGGTACTGCTGTTTGTTCCAATCGTTTCTTTAACGCTGATAAAACTTCTTGCTGACTCGGCGACTGTTGAAGAAAGATCGTAAAATTAGATTAAGCTTATTAAAGGGATTAAACGAATCGATTGAGTTTAATCGATTACCTTTTTCCCTTTCCCTTCTTCTGATTTACTTCCTTTTGAGTTCGATGATGAGATTTTGGAAAATATCGTATCCTTCTCACTGTTGAGACTACCGATCATAGCGTGTTGTAATGATGAATCATGAGCAAGAAGAGGCATCGTACCTAGTTCAGGTACGGCGTAGTCGTAATTATCTGTAAATAAAAGAAATCATTGTTTGATTAATTCAAAGATTTCATATGAGTTGTGTGCGTTTTTAAATTTTGGCCAAAAGTTCAGTTTTATTGGACTTAGGCCCGAAGCCTAAAAACAGTTAAGAATGGTAAAAATTTAACTTGTGCAAAAACTCGAGACTTTTTTTGAGGACCATTAGGGCCGCTTAACTCTCCACTTTTAAAAAAATTTCTCACTAATATTTCTTTTCTTTTTCTCTCATAAAAGTGCTGATTTCTTTGAGACGAAATTATCGCAATTACTTAACTGAAAATGTTGCTGTTTTGATTTTTCCTTTTCTCTTATCTTTTAAAATGAATTAAACGAATATTACCCTGTCAAACATCTTGATAAGAAGTTAATTAATTAAAATAAGATTGCCCTTAAATTAATTAAAGTTGGAAAAGTGTAGAATTCATCGCTTTTAATTTCACAGCGGCTTTTTACGTTTGAAAATTTTCAAAGATTTTCCCATGGTTTTGAATTATTTTCCGCTTAGCAATTTTTTATGAATGAATAACAAAATGGTCGGCGAAAACCTTTTAGTGAACGTTCATTTTTCCTTATTTTCTTGAGATTTAAAATTGTCACTTAAAAATATTGTATTTCTTGAAAAATTTTTTATTATTAAAAAATATTCTGGTCGCTATGAAGATGAAGGGGAGAAGTGGGGGGATGGTAGTTCTTCTTAGCTACGCAACTGATCATTTATCTTATCCCCTCGCTTTATTAAAGTATAACTATTAAGATCCGTATTGTATTTAACGTGTCTTATAATAAGTCATGTAAAATTCAATATGGAGACGCAACAAATGACTTCTCACAACACTTCTCGACTTCTCTCTTGTCTCCTTTCCAACAGTTTTAATTAGTATTCATACGTTATGAATGATTAATCGTTACGCCTTGCAAGCCTAATTGTTTTAATTGAAGGAGTTCCTGTGTTTTTTTGATGTTTTGTTGGCTTTTTTATTCCCACCTGTGGTTGATAGCGCATGTGAATCGAGAAATTAATGTGCGCCCAAATTTTAGGCATTAGACCAGAAGTTACAGGGAAGCATTTCAATTAAAAGTTGGTAGCTTTTTGAGTGTGGTGATTTCTGATTAAGCTTTTTGATCTGTCGAAGATACAACCTGACCCCGACTTTAAGCTAAAAAATTTTTTTTAGGGATGAATGAGACCGAGACTGAGACGAGACTTACTAAAGTCTAATTTTGGTCTCGAATTTTTTTTCAAGTCTCGTCTCGGGTCTCTGCCTCGATTTTTTTTGAGGTCTCGTCTCGAAAATGAATTTAAGTCTCGTCTTGAAAGTCTCAAAGGTCTCAAGGTCTCGAACAAAATTTTTTCGTTTTGATTTTACAGACTCACAATTTTGAAAATAAGCTTTTTGGGGTCGCAGATTTTAAGTGCTATACTTTTTAATAAATGGGGGGTCGCTAAGAGTCTTGAATAAAAACCCCAAACTTTTTTAATTTAATAGAACAAGCTTATATTAAATTCTCAAAGACATACATCCCAAACTTGCTGAGATTTTTCATGTCGAAATTTCTGACAGTCAAACAGACTTACGTGCAGATCAGGGGGAGGAGAGGGGAAGAAAGGCGTTCCCCCCATTTAAAGATTTTACTTAATATAAACTAAATGTTCTAAATTTTTTAGCTCCCCCTCCCCCGAAAATTGTGGAGTCTTCTAATCTTTGAATATACTGTACATTAAAATGGCTCTCTTGGTAACTCAAATAATTTTTCATGAACGAAAAAATTCTGCAAGATTCTCCATTTAAATTCTAAGATTAACCCTTTGGAGACCAGATTAATTCGTGGAAAGGCAATTTTTGGGAACTAGTGCAGGCCGACTTTCTTTTCAAAAAAAATTTGTCAGAGTGTTTGGAATGTTTTCAGTGCTGCTAATTTTATTTCTTCGTTACATCCAGAGATTGCGAAAGTCCAAAAGTTCCAAAACCGAATCGTAATTTAATATAAACCTCAACAACTTACCCGAATGAGAGACAGATCCTTTATTCAGCATATCCCTCATCTCCATGACGACAGTACTATAACTATAGTAAGGAGCATACTTCAAGGCTTGGTACGGCTCTTGATAATCATCAAGCTTCAACAACATATTGTGATCCGTCGGAGGCGGGGGAAGAGTTGACATTGTCGTAGATGCCATTGTACCCATGCACCTCGGTGATTGATTATAATTATCATCCACTACTTTCCCCCTGTAAAATTCATAAAAACCATCTCATTACTTTGTTGCAATTTTTAAATGACGTTTGTTGATATTTTTTCAGCGCTTACCCGTAAGACACAACCGTTCCGCTTTTATCTACAGTCCCGCAATCGCTTCCAAGTGACATGTGTTGATGATTCCCACCAGGAAGAGCACTTTTATTCCCCAACGGGCTTGCGAAACATTTTCGTTGTCGATGCCTTGATATTATTAAAAATATAGCGACCGCTAATAAGACGATAACCGCCATTAGAACGCCTATAATCACTGCCATGTAAGTGCTGTCTTCTTGATTCGCAGTCGATATGGGAGTTTCTTGCCCCAGATTGTGTTGTCCTTGTTCTTTATTGTGCTCGACGTACACGTCACTTTGTACTGGAATTTCCGGGCTGGGTGGTGGTTCCGTTGTGAAATTCCCGTGTGCGATATCTGCAATTAAATTTTTCTTTTAGGAAAAAAAATTTTCTTTTTGTAAGAAAAAAGTTTTTCAGCGAAAAATTAAGCAAGAGTTTTTTTTTTTAAAAGCAATACTTTGCTAACAAGCTACATTGCTGTACTACCCGCATAACGTAAAGTTTGGAATTATTATTTTCTTTTTTTCTCTAAACAACTGAAGAATTTTTGAAGAAAAAAAAACTTTAGAAGCTTGTTTATTCTTTTTTTTATGACGGCGTTCGGATTTTGAAGCGACGGATGAGAAAGTAGGAGGATCGTGGCCTATGTTTAGATCCTTTGTTCGGATCAAATGAAGTATGGGGCAATTAATTGAACTCTTAGGGTGGAAAGGAGAGAGTGAGAGGAGTTCGTAATGAATGCAACTACAGGAATAACCGGTTACATGTGTACGCTATAGAGTAAATATCCCCATACATTACGTGCATTGTTTGGATACCGAAATGAGCAAATCGATAAATAGTAATCTTGTGCGCGATTTTAGTTAATGGGAGTAGCCATAAGGGCTGGTCTATTCCTCTCGGTCATTTTAGAGGAATGACTGCAACATTTGGGTCGATCAGGAGAGTGTTTAGGATGTTTATAATTTTCAAAATTCACAATACCTGAATCAAATGTAACTTCGCTGATCATAATCCATTTGGCTGCGAAAAATAGTTGTAATTTCACGAATTTCCCGACTCGATGGTGCAGTTTTATCGATACATTTCTCGAATTCTCGAAAATTCTATCTTCTATATACGTGTAAGTGATGGGCTCTCCCGGGAAATATTTCCCTCCGATGCTGAACGTTATTTTGGCTTCGGCGAAGACCTAGAATCATAAAGAAAAAACCATAAACAAGAAGTTTAATTTTTAAGTCGGAAAATTAACTTCAAAGAAAATGGGGAAATAGGAAAAAAAAGCGAACGGGAGAAAATCTATTTACCAAGAAATGCAAAAGATTTTGTAATTAATTACTTGTAAGAATATGAAATTGTTTCTTTGAAAAGTTGAAATATTCCTTTCCTTTGTGTTGACGTGAAAATTTGTCATTCTCACCCTTTAATTAAACAAATTGAAAACATTGTTTTTACCGTATAAATATTTCCCTCTCTCTGATTACCGGGAAAATTTCCAAAGCTTAAGATGTAATTTTTTTTCGTGGCTTATAGAAGTATGCGCGCGGGGAAAAAACTTTCATCAAATATTAAATCAAGCAAAACGGAGGGGGGTGGTTAATTTTCTTGTAGTTTTTTTTCTTCCGCTTTTCTCCCCGAGCTTTCTTTAAAATGACGAATGAACTTAATTATTACCAGAGGTGTTTGTCATTATATTTTCTAGGAAGAAGTGTTAAAATAAGCATTCATTGCTATTCATGGCACAAATCTTTTCCATCTTCCATTCCTCCCCTTTTTACATACCCCTTTTATACATTATTATTCCCCTTCACTCATTTCAGCTTCTAGCTTTAATTATTTATCAAAACTTTTAATTAAATATCTACCTAAATTTTCGTCATCGTGCATAACAAATCGCTAATTTTATTAACATTTTCTTTTTTGATGACTTTTCATAAAAGGCATTTTTTCCCTTGTTGGAAAGAATTTTTATTTAATTAAGGTAAATCGGTGCTGTTTTTGAGAAGAATAAGTTTAAATCGGTGGCCTTTCCAGAATTTTGTCAGAAAACCGGATAAATTTGGTATTGCGAGACTGACTGGTCCATTCCATCTCACTTTATTTTAAATAAGTATAGTCTGAAGTTCCAGAAATAAAAAAAATGGACTGCTGTTGGTTTTCGCTAGATTTTGTCGTTTCATTCTGTCAGCGATCTAAAAGATTTTTTTCCATTTTCAAAAAATTTACATTGACAAAAAATACTCCTTGACCTAAATCGCTTAAAAGTTGCATTTTGTCTACTTACAAATATTTACAAACTTTCAAATGAACTAATATTTACCCGACACTCCGTACACAATCCCGACAAAACGATCAATTTTCGCACTTAGCTATGCAAATGGTCGTGTCAATACCTGCTCCGGCTATATTTAATATTTGTTGTTATGCTCATTTGAAAGCCCTTTAGAAACACGTCCGTCCGCCAATTATGTATGCTAACATCCTAAATCATAATATAATTAAGTTGTTTAGACCTCAAGCGTCTCTGTTTATTCGAAGAGGAAAAAAAGTCAGCTCCTTTACCTTTTTTAAAATAAAAATTCTACCCCAATTTAAAATGTTCCGG
Source organism: Liposcelis brunnea (assembly GCA_023512825.1). Classification (NCBI taxonomy): domain Eukaryota; kingdom Metazoa; phylum Arthropoda; class Insecta; order Psocodea; family Liposcelididae; genus Liposcelis; species Liposcelis brunnea. Next base: position 21,678,827 of record CM042073.1, read on the forward strand.
CTTTAATCCTTTTATTTTTGGGATAGCAAAGATGGAAAAGGTATCAAGTCTCACGGCGCAAGCGCTATTATTTCCTAAACCGTCCCGGCGAATATTGTGGAAAAGAAAACGGCTGAAAAGGGAATTGTCGGTTGGGCCATCTTAGCAACAAGTGCTTTCTCTCGGTTTTAAAAGATTCGAATCACGTCTTGTGAATTCCTCTTCCCATTTCTACACGAAAAAAGAAGACTAAGGCCTTCTATTCACGCTGTCTCTTCAGATTATACGAAAAGCAATATATTACGCAAGTTACATTATAGCATGTATGTGTTTCTGATTTTAGAACAGGTTCCCTCGCTATTGTATCCGGCATAAAAATAAAAAGGAAATCAAAGTAAGGGATGAGTCGGGTTGTGCAATGATATTCAATCAGCAAAAGACTTCTGTCAGCTTGGAGAAAAAAAATATAAAAACGTTCCCCCGAACGTGTAACGGAAGTGGTGTCTAGGGACAGATAAAACACGTTTACGAAAGCTCATTTTTCCTTTCTTTTGTTTTAAATACGAAGGCACTTGTATTGAACTTTTAAAAAAGTGATACTCCACGTTTTTTTTTCTCTTTTCCTTTTGAGTAGGAAAGGGTTTTCCATATTTAAGAGGTTTATGGGTTTCCTCCCCTTATTCAGTAAAGCTCTTGAGGCTCAACTTTTTTTTTTCCTCCAAAAAAGTTCTTTTGATTTTAAATCGTATAAGTTTGCGTACCTGGAAAAAGCTTCAAGTCAAATGAAGCAAACGATTCTTCGAAATTTCCATTTCCCCAGTTTTCACGGTTCTCAGAACCACTTTGTAAGATTTTTTTGCGGGGGGATTTGAAGTTTTTGAAATGCGTTAGCCTTTTTAACTTTAACTATCAGATTCGGCCTTACAGATTTTTAACGTGATTCCAATTTTCGAAACGGAGCGAAGCACTTGCTCTTAAAATCGTCTAGCTAATGCTCTTTCTATACTCGGCCGAATCGTTTCAAACATTATTCACGATTTAGGAAATACTGGCGCTTGTGCACTGTAAAGTTTTCTACCTTTTCTTCTATTTCGCCCTTGAAGGAAAAAAAAGGAATTGAATATTCCCATGGAGAATCCTTCGTTTTTTTCTTAATCTAAATACGATTCGACTTTTTTTTTCTAATTTAAAATAATGTTTACTTCCGAACAGCAAACATGTTTAATCTTCTTCGTTCGATGAAATTTTCGTGACAGTGAGTTAAATTTCCACGAACACCCTTCTTTGTTAACATTTTCACGTTAAGATCTCTCTTTTGTCTTGTTGGATGTTATAAACTGATCGAAATAAATAAAGCGTGAGGGGGATAAGGGAGCATAATAATAGATAGTTTTATGGCTAGGGACAGAACATTTGTAAAGAAGCTTTCGGTAGAAGGTCTCGGACTGTATGGCTGAAGCTTAATTTTAAGGCACTCTCAATCGCATTTAAATTTTGAGTTAGGCTTCATAATAATTATCAGTGTTCACATTTGCCTAACCTTCATGTCTCCAAGGTTTGGCTCGAGACATAGAAAAAGTTTTATCTGAATTAATTACTTTTTAAAATAAAAATAGTTACAAATTTTGTGGCAAAATTAAAAAAAAAAGGATCATTTTGCGCAGGAGTGGTGATGGAAAATATTTGACTCCTTAATAAATTAAATTCAGCCTACCTCTTTTTTTCAATAAGAAAAAAAGCAAGGAAAAGAAATGGAAGATTTATACACTGCGATCAGTTTCGAGTACGTTATTTTCCATCAAATAACATTTCCTTGTCATTTGTTTGTCGATGTCGTATTTTCTTGTCCATTTACTTGGATCAGGATCAATGATGTGTGCACGCTGGCATTCTTTTAGATTTTTTTCCCTTTTTTTCTTGCTGTTCTTATTCTTTCCCGAAAAATTAATTCCTCATCATGACACGAAAAAAAAAAAAAATTAAATGCAACCAATAACAAAGAAAAAAAAACCGAAGCGAGGATTTCAAGTGCCCATCTAGTTAATTATTATTGAAGTAGAAAATCGAGTGGCGCTTTGAAATATTTCATATTCCTAGTGACGGGAAAAACCGGGTAGGGGGAGAAAAAGAGACACGGGAGAACACATAAATCTTGGTTATTAGTTTTCCAGGGTATTTATTTCTCCCATCAAATGTAAATCACTCCTCCCGTTTCCTTACCGTTCTCCAGGAAATAAGTTTTTGCCTTTTATCAGCCTTTCGATTTTGGATTCCATAACATTTAACTGTTATTCAAAAAAAGTATTTTTAGCATAGGAGGAGGGGAAGTGGAAATCGCGTCCGGGAATCGGATTAGCGTAGAAATGCGTCAAATGAAACAAAACGAAAGCAGGCGCGAGGTCGTGCGTGGTTCATTATCGTATTAACCGAGAAAGTCCTAATTTTTGAAATGGGGATTCCCGTTTTTTTTACCCGGGAAAACTAATAAAATAATTCGCAGCGCGTATAACTTCAGTAATTTCTTTAAAGATCCCTAAACGTGAATGAAATTTTGCATATTGATGCAAAGAACTTTTTTTTTCTCCCATTAAGTTTTTTAAGCTCGATCCTTTCTAGCCCGCGCTTAAATCTAATCAAGTAAACTTTTAACGACCGGTTAAGAAAAAAAAAAAAACGTAATTAGGTGAGTTAATCTAGTTAGAAAATATGAAGAGGGCTGGAATCGAGGAGAAACCTGACGAGGAAAAGCACCCTTGGGCACCATAGTCCTGTTAATAAAGACCCAGAAAAGGTCGGGAATGTATTTTCCACGTTCGTTATTGACACTGAATTTAGGTTTCTAGCTTTTCCTTCAAAATTTCTTTTTTTTCCTCTCTATTCCCTCTTTTGCTTCTATCCTTACCTGAACGTCCCTTGTGAACTGATTATTACAGAAAATGTGAACGGCTTTGAATTCTCGTATATGATCGAATTCGAATTTGATCTCGATTGGTTGCCCATTCCTGGTATCGTTTTTCCAGCCGACCCATCCCTGACCTGTAAGCAAAAGAAGTATGTGATCAGAATTTTTATTTTGGTAAATATAACATGCGTGACTTATCGATGGATCTGTGTTTTTTTGAGGAGCTTCTAAATAGCACTAACCATTCTTTTAAAGTCCCCTCTAGGAAAACGTGTCACTTTTATAAAAAGATAGAAAACAACAAAAAATCCTATTAAAGTGTCTATCAAATAATTCCAATCTCGCGTGTAAAACAGTTTAATACATTAGATAAAAAAATATAAATGATTAAAAAATAAGTAACGATCGAAATGTCAGCTTCCAGTTTGATATCAAATTTCTTGGAAGAACCGTAAGGCAAGCATTATCCTGCCTATCTCGGGTTAACAAGTCCCTTTAGGCTGTAATTTTTTTTATCCGATGTCTTTGACTAGGACCGTCCCTCACGGCTTCCAACCCTTAAATTACCCCATTATGCATCGTTTCTAAAATATTAAAAGACGTATTATGAACAATGAACCCGATTATTAAATACATGTAAATATGCTAAGTAATTATGAACGGGCCTGTTAATTAGGGTGATTAAAAATTATAATGATTAAAGGTTTGTGTAATTATTTCAGCGGTAAAGACAGGTGGCGTTTCTGGGTGAAAAGTGCGTAGGTTATGTCGGTGATCATTATGTAGAAATTGGTGTCTGTTGTTGGCGGCGCAGATTTCCTGTGTATCGGGTGTAGGAGTTTTCAGATTTCGGAGAAGGCGGAAAGTTAATGTAAATCTTGGATTTGTGTTTTAATGATAATTTAGTGTCTTATGTAAATATATGTTTGGGGGATAGTGTGAAACATAAGGTCTTCAAAATAATCAGGAGACGAGAAAATTATTTTGGTGTAAATGTAGTTTTTCCTAAGTCTTGCGCCGAGCTAATTTTGTGGTATCGTTTTAATTTAATTTTTATTCATTTCAGATCCGAAATTGGCAAGAAATCCTTCTGTGCTGATCATCACATCATCATCTACAAGCAAAGGTACTCCCAGTGCTGCACTTCAGCAGCGACGAGTCATTCATTTTGTCAAAATGAAAAATTCGGGGATTTAGAGAGGGGGGCTCTCTACTTAAGAGTAGCTGTTTTTTTCCTCTTTCGAGCAACGGATTTCGAGATAAGGAAGGATGTGCTGATCGCCAACCTTCTGGGAGGACGGGGCACGTAAAAAAGAGGAAAAAATAATATTAAGGATTCCAAAGATGGGAAAATGATATTAAGCTACTGCCATGAGGTAAGAAAAAATAATTTATTTTAGGTTTCTTATCATCAGTTGAGATTTCTTATTCGAAATGATTTAAAACCAATATTTAGGCCATCCTCATATTATTACAATAAAACCTCGATGGTTGGACACTTCTAAATATCAGACCCTCCCCTATGTCGGACGATTTTTTTAGAACGCAATGTATAAGCAATGGGAAAAGTTGGACACCTCTCTAACCCGTAAGGGGGACACTTTTTAGCCGCGATTTGTGAAAGTTTATTTCCGATATTTGGACAACTCTGATGAAACCGATATTTTTATACCTTTAAAACTTGTAGAATCTTGACATAATATTCTGAAAATTCGTTTTAAAAAAACGACTTAGAGAGGTTTTACTGTATGTGGATTGAAAACTTCGCAACCTACTTTTAGTGAAGTTTTTTTAAAAGGACACTTTACCCCCCCCCCCCGTGTATCTTATACGACGCATTATTGTTGACAATCTGACTTTGGGGACATTACAGCAATGCTAAATGAATTTGCCTATATCTGGGTGAAAGCCCTAAATAAAAGAAGAAACATGCTGCAATCGGTTGCACCCTTTTAGCTTTATTCTACATTTTCTCGCTGTTAAATTGTTATTCTTTTCCGTTACTACAATCTTCATCCCCCATGTTGATAATAAAATTCCCGAAAACAAACCATTCGAAATATCTAATGTGTAAGGCTTAGAAAACATAAAACAAACAATTGCATAATTTTAGGAGAGGGAGGGAATTTCCTTCACAAACTTTATGAACAAATATAAAGTTAACATTTATATCATTGAACCATGTACACTACTGTTTCCTTTGTCGGTGGTTGTGACAACCACTACCCTAATCGAATCACACGGGGAGGAAAGAACCACTCAAGTAGTTTAAAACAGAAAGTACATTATTATTATTAATCGAATTAAGTTGCCTATCCATCATCATTTAGGTGAACACAAATATATCAACAGTCGGTCTAATGTTTTGACGGTGCACGCGGGGACTTTGGATCACGGATGACCGACTTCCAACAGTTACAAAAATTAATATAATTATTTATCAATCTTAGTCTTACATCTGTTGAAATGTAATCTTGCCATCATCGCTTTCTTATAATATCTATATGTATCCGATAATAAACATAACAACAGATCAAGCGTGGTAATTTAATGGGAGTCAAGGACGACTCCCACCGGTCCAATCATCTTTCGAACATTCTTTATAACTTCAATCTTATCATTTTTAATATGTAAGATGAGAGGTGTAAGCGGAAACCAATTTCATCTTGATCTAAGGGAATTGCTTTGAAGATTACTTACTTCGTTCTGAGTCGTAGTATCCCATTCGGAAGTTTTCTGGCCCTACTTTTCCGTCTGTTAGTTGGCCCAAACCTCTCCGCAGTTCTCCATCCCAGTGACCGTCGTATGTAGCGTCGAAAAATTCCCATCCGGTGCCGCGTTTATCACCTTGCGGCATTGAATAGCTGACTATGCCATCTAAAATTAGAAAAATCGATTAGAACGATGAGTTTAGCTGGGTTGCAGTTTGCATATACTTACCATTCCAATGACAGCCGTATATTTCGACGCGCATGCAAACCGTTCTTCGATGATAACTATACGGGAGAAAACGTACTCGACTCGCCCAAACGGGGGGGTTCAATTCCCTTTTGGCCTCTAAATACGTGTTGGTATTTCCCGTTATGACCTGCAAGATAAAAGGTTAAAAAATCAGTTGACAGATCCTTCGTGCGTGTAAAAAAACCGCCATGTTTTTTTTTCGGGAAAAAATATGATCGCGTGATTTCTCCTTTTTATCGTCTGCTGGGATCATTAAACGTTTTCCTATTCTTCTCCCGACAGGTGCATTCTTGTCACATGTCAGCAGTTTTCTTATTCCCCCGTCACTGTTCTTTTTATTTTTTCCCTTAAAATTGCCGTAGCGGGCTGATTTAAAGAAAGAGGAAATTTTCTCAAGCTCGTGTGAACCTCCAGCTCCGTGAGTCTTATCTTAAGAAATGATCTAATAAGAGTTATGTTACAGTTTGGTTACAACCGTCACTTTTCCCCGACAATGCACGATCCGCGTACGTGAAGAATTTCCAGTTTCCGTCTGTCTTTGACAAGTATTCGTGAAAATTCGCATCACGTCCCTTGTTCTCTACTGTCTCTACGTGTTCCCTTACTCGCAAGTCATTGTCTTTCCGAAAACTTGTCCTTCTCTTTTCATGTTTAACCTCTGACAGTTATTTATTTTCTTATCAACTTCCCTTGGGGTCCCCAGCTTCTCGAACACGTAGCCACTCATTTATATCTCGTTCCGTGACGGCGTAAAAAAAAAAAGTGCGCAAGACGTATACAGAAATTAAAGAAGCTCAGTTACTGTTTAAGACGTAAAGACGCCCGTGTTTGATTAAAGAGAGAGTAAACACTCGCTCAGTCAAAATGTTGCCAAGAAATCATGGACGTGGCAATTGAGACAGCTCTAATAAGGTATTGCTTCATCAATCACAACATTTTTTTTCATCGTAAAGAATCTTCTATTTCCGTTTTTTTAAAAAGAAGTTAATCAGCGTTTTATATAGATTTTAAGGATGCCACGGTTGAAATTGCTCATGAATCTAAACAAACCAATCAAGCTTTTATAATTTAAGGGACTCGTCTTTTCATTTTAAATGATGAGAAAAAAATTTCTGTGCTGGTGGCAAAAACCCATTTTATTTTCTTCTTCTTGCAGTGCCTTCCCGCGACGGGAATTGGCGACCGTCATAATTAGAGAGTTTATTGCGGCTTGCAAGAGACCCTAGCCGAATCGACTGTCTTGGGTCTTGCACAGCAAACCCTCGGCCATGATGGTAGGGAGCTTAATGCGGTGGTTTCCTAACACCTTCCGCATCGTAGCACAGGAGCCATACCGTCAGTCCTCGACTCTGCCTCCTACTTTTTGGACTTAAGCCTAGCCAACTTTTACCGTCTTTAGTCTTAAACCAGTATTGGTAGGACTGCTGCCCCTTACCAGATTGCTTCCTCCCGGATCAGAAAGAATCGAGCTCGTCAAGGGCAGGTGCGTCAAACCTAAGCAAGACTGTTAATGTTCTCACCGACTACCCCAACATTTTATTTTAAGGTAATACAAATATTACACCATTGTTTTTGCCGTTGGCTAAAAAAACGTGGCAAACAGAAATTAGGAACTTATTAATTAAAACAATAGGAAAAAGGGCTAAATTTCTCTACGAACAAGGGAAATAATATTATTATACCTTTAATCATCTTTGAGTAACTTTTAGGATTTTACCCCTTTTACCTAAAACCACCAACTTCCAATATTCCATATGTCTCATTTCAAAAGCTTGAAAATCCATAAATCATGCATGGGAAATAGTAAAACTTTTAATCCAGCCAATAAAGCTGGGAGAGACTTAACCTCAGTACCCGAATATCAAAACTGGACATAAATAATCCGAAGAAACCCGAAGCCTAATTATCAGATTCGACTATTCTCCAGAGCTTTTGTAAAGTAGCCTTTGGTCTGAGCCATTCATTACCTTTCTACTGTAATAATTTCTCATTTCCCGACGTCCTTTTTGTTTTCTAAAACATTTCAAATTCTCCCTTGCTTCCTTCTAATCAGAGTTTCTCTCCGTGTATTCATTATACTACAGCCCGGTGTACTATGGAACAAACCAACCGAAAATGGAATGACGACGGTCCGTGGTCGTCGAATTTAAGGAAAAGTCTCCAACTTAAATCTTAAGCTCCCTATTAAGACTAATCAGGAAGGGAGGAGAGGGGAAAAAAGTTTTCGGAATCGATTGCTGGCACTTTTATAAATTAAACAATGGGCTACAGAATTTTTTTTTATTGAATGCGTTAGTTCTGCAGTCTAAATATTTCACTCACGCAAACTTTTCAGATAACCCAGGCGACTTAAATATTGATTTCTCCATTTGCTCTGTTTTACGAAGTCGGCTTAGTAATATTCACGAGGTAATTTAATACTACGTGAACGACTTCGAGGTCATCATGGGGGGAAATGCGGAGGAGAAAGAGGATTTTTTTCCCCCTTTCTTAAAAAACACGGAAAGGTTTAATGTACATATTACGGTTAAAAGTAGGATCCCCGCAAAATCTAGAGGAATAAACCGACTTTCAAACAGTTGTTAGCTCCATATTAAAACCCATTAAAACGATTTTAGCCTTTTTTCTCTCTGGGTTTTTTTTTCTTGGTATTATCTAGTTACATGGCGGTCGCCACGTGTTGGAGTCATTTTTTTTCTTATAGAGTCGGGGTTTTCAGCACTGATGAACCGTAAAATTTTTAACATAATTTTATAATACTATTTGGAATTCTCAGTTTCCCAGTTAACTGGGAAAATAGAATCAAGGAGCCGAAACAAAGAGGAGAATACGCTTAAAGTTGGGCAGCCTTGGTAGCTAGCTAGCTACAAAATGCTGTCGGTCGAAATGGTAGCTAGGCTACAAAATGTCAGTCTGCTTTGAGTTTTTTTGGACGTCATTTGTGTTAGCAGAGTCAGTAGAGGTTGTAAAATCTTCTTTCTGTTTTAGGTCTGCTAAAACAGCTTTTGTAAAACTTTAATATTTTTAATCATCTTAAGGCTCTCCATTGCTGCGTTTGGGTTTGACCTATTCTTTACAATTGTAAGAAAAATAAGGCACAATTTTGAATATACTGGTAAAAATTTATACTTCAATAGATTAAATTAATGAGTTCCAAGGTTTTATTTAGTTCATCAAAGAGGATGTCTCCTTGTCGATAGCTCCCATCTACTTCCAAGAATTGTTGGAAGGACAACGCCCCTTTTGCAGGGCTGGGTGTGCCGCTTAAGAGTTTCCCGCAAGAGACAGATATTCTTCTGGACTATTTCTCAGATGCTAAAAAATCATTTGCCAAATTCTGTTACGCTTTGAATATCCCTCCACCTATCGAAAATCTTATATCATGCTTTCTGACTTCGAAATTGAAGAGATGATATAAAAAAAATTCAAACGCCATGATTAGTTTTGAGTCGTAATAAAGTTTGATTTTTTTTTCAAAACTTTATTCATTATAAACATAACAAACGTATAAATATACATGCTTAAACTTTGAGCTTTACTCTCTCTCGGATAATGAATTGGGTTGAGTTTCTCTTAGGATGCGTATGTATATTGCAAAGTTTAAATTATGTCGCACTCCGCGAACCGAAAAACCTCCCGACAATATGAGTATCACGGTGACTGATTTTACGATTTAATTTGTAATTTTGAGCAGCTCACTCATCTGAGCTAACCGTTGCCTCCTCTTTAGTCTTCCCCCTCCCAGTATCTTGATTAAGTTGCAGTATAATTATAATGATGCGTGCCCATCATCCGACACGTGCCAGAATACGAAATCCTTATTTTAAAAATAAGATCTTTCCGCCACTGGGTTTATCCGACTTTTAAGGAAAGAAAATTTTCATCGGGAATAATTCATTTCGCGATTTTTGTTTTTATGACTGCAGCACGTGTTATTAATGGAGCTCTTTGTACGAGGAGGTCACGTCGGAGAGAGTGTAAAAGTGAAGCTCGTGCTTTTTTACAGATCTTGTTCATTGATTACAGGCCGTGACTTTATTAAATGGCAGTGACCGGGTTTTTTATATTTTTATAAGAGAGTTTTATCGGGTCATTAGCGAAAACTGGCAAGGCAGCAGTTACTTATATATAAAAATATTTGATTGATACTCAAACCCTTAAAGCGATTTTTAATCCTTTCGGGAACAAGGAGGAGAGAACTCATTAACTAAAAAGTCAGATCAGCGATTTTTCTTTCTTCGACTAAAGAGTTTTGAAATTTTTTTAAAAAGAAAAAAAAGTATAAAACGTTCTTTTTTAAAGATATTCGTATATTTATAATCCTCGTTTCCTCCTCTTTTTTCCCTACACTCATTATACAAAAACAAAAGAGAACAAAGAAAAGGGCACAAAGATAATTATAATTAAAATTTATTTATTTTTTTGTCGTTTTCTAATTCGGCTGTCGCTGCTGTTATGCCTCTGACTCCCTTTTTTTTTTCTTCTTGAAAATTTTTTCGCTGATGAGAAAAGAATCTAGCTAAGATTTAGAATCGTGACAATGGGAATCGTGTGCAAGAGAAAAGAGAAATAGTAAAAGCAGGTTGAGGGATGAAACGCGACGCTAATTGGGAAGATTTGACAGGAGAGACAGGGTGCGTGAAGCACGCATCATGCGTATAAGACAGTTTACCCAGCATTAGAACATGCTTTTTAAAATAAAAATATTCGTGCTACACGTGAAATGTATACACTGATATGGGGGGTTCGTTTCCGTTGAGTATTTTTTTCATGTGGTCGCTTAAAATCGTCAGGTACGGCATCGTGTACCGGATTAATTCCTTTCCGTTTTTCCACGTGGCGCATTATTGAAGTTGGGGATACGTTTCGTAGTTCTTGAATTAATTTATTCTCATGAAAACTGAATGTAAGAAAATCTGGTAATTCTTTTGTATGATCGCGTGATTTGGGAAAATAATAATATATTGGAAAAATTTGTGGTAATTTTTATTATAGTTGTAGATAGCTGTGCTTCTATTATCAGTAATGGGAAAAATTTATTTAATTTGCAGTAAAACTATTTCTTTGTAAAATATTTTTTATAAGAAATTATACCTACAAAATATGTAGGATTAGATTAACGCTTATTGCTCAGATTTCTCTTTTGGCTAAAATGCTTTATCGTCTGAGGTCATTTAAATTCTTGAATCTTTTCAATTCATCTACGACTTCACATCAAAAGTAAACAAATCATTTTTTCATCGTCTCTTTTGGGTTGCAGGGATACTTGGAGTCCTGGCAATTCACCCAACATTATTTTAATAAAAAAAAGTTGATGCATTTCAACATGACATTTTTTTAAATTTCCTACGAGAGAGGAAAACGCCCCTTCGCCTGTTTGCTCACTTTGTCTAAAACAAACTAAGAGAACGTACAAGCTCGTTATCTTCCGAAACGAGCCAACAATACCAACTTAATACTCTTTTATATGCTCATATGATGAATGATTATGACTACCCCCCCTCCCCATAAATTGATGCATTTTCGAAAGGAAAAAGAATGGATGTATAAATAATTTACAATTTAGGTTGAAGGGAGAGGTAGATTGAGGATTGATGCAAGCTAGTCTTTGTAATGGATGTAATTTGTCATGCATTTTATGATTTTCTTTCCCCCTCAGAAAGATTTTGTACTTGTCATTGTTTTTGATATATTCGGCCTTGCATTCCACCCCAATTGAAATTACATGGCTTGGAAGGTTTTCCTCGGACTTTCCCCTTGTTCTTCCGCACTGTAATTTCTTGCACGTTACACTTTCTCAGGTTTGGATTCTTCCCACAGTGGCGATGACCTCGTCGGGGTTAGAAGGAAAAAAAATAAGCGAATCAGCAAGAATGATAAAACCCTGTCACCTCTGAGAAAAATCGACTTGAGTCAAGTAAAGAAAGACTTTAGAAAACTTTCTTTTATAAAAATGAAAGTTTTCTTGAAATGTTTCCATTTTTCACTTTCCGGCTTCGGCTTTCTCATTTTCACTCGAAATAATGCCCATATTTCTCACGAAGGAAAAAAAAAGAAGAAAACCTTTTCATGTTCTATAAGATTTAACCCTTTCCCTTCATATTCTCGTTTTGTATCATTTTTCAGCGAACAACCCTCTCATTTATCTAAGACCGGGGCTTTCTAATTAAAAAAAGTGAGAAAAAATGTTTTTGAGCCAGCGATGAAGCATGTGAAAGCGACGAAAGTTATAAAATGTTGATTTTGAAACGTAATATGTGAAGCGAAGGTCCCCTAGGTAACCGCAACAGTGCCTGGTACGCATTTATTCGACCTCAGCAGTTCATAGAGACCGCAAGAAACAACCCTCTGACGCGGCGTTGCCTTTAGTTTATCTTACAAGTGACATCCTGTATAATTTTCCAATTATAACGGTATCTTTTATTTTTTTTATATATAATTTGTTGATATTTTAGAATGACGGATCGTGCTTGTTTCCTAGCGAGTCGATAACTTAATAGACTCGAGAAACTATTTAAAATCGATGGGATTTAAATTTTTGTAACTTCCCTCGCTTAGGAATTACCATGGCAATGGGATTTAATTCTGATAGCTTTTGATCGTTTGGGGATCATAATCCATTTTGTCAATGTGACGTCGATATCTTTGTAGATCAATTTTAAACACTGTCACGCCTGAGTGGAATGATCGAAATTGACAAATTAATCCGAGTTACCGTTGTACATTGGGCTATGGTCATTCATCAAATGTTTTATTCTAGTTCCCAAAGAAAATAGACGGGAATTTTTTTTGTGTGTTTAAAAAAAAAAGGATCGTCTTACCTCTTCTCCTTTAATATCACGATATCGAACCCATTTTCCAATTTTAGGCCTAAAATATTCGAGTAAATATGCTTCGGCGAATTCTTGACCTTGACCGTTGCCGAAGCGTCCCTGAGTCTCAGCTGCTGTTATCACGTGGACTGTGTGGAGATCGATTTCCAACCATTCGCGTGGGTTGGTTGTTATTTGTTGTTTCGGGCACCATGCTCCTCCATGGTTTTCAGTTCTTACTCTGCAATGAAAAAAGAGAATGATTATAGTTAAGGTTCTTTATCTTAAATGTGGATGAAGTTTTGAACAGTGGGGAAACTTTGAAGTTGTGCTGGAAAAATTCTTATTATCGTGAGAAGCTTTTGATTAGCCCGAACAAAGGTATTAGAGCCATTAGGAAATTTACAGTCCTAAGAGAAGATCGCTAGGGCTTAGCTTTGGTCTCAGCAAAAACGCATTCTCGCCGAGAAAAGAGCAAAGACTATTTTAGCCACGTACAACTTTTTCGCTACGAGCTGAACGAAAGTTGAAATTAATTTTTCTGCTTCCGGTGAAATCGTAAAAACACTTGCATTTCGTGATAAAAATGAAGGAGTATATGTAGATAATCGCAGAGGGAATATGTATTCGAGTCCATGTCCCCTCGGTCCGGGTTATACCTCGCATGTAGCCCATATATTCATGTAATGCATCGAGGCATGCAAGATGAGGCTCAAACCCCAACCCCCAGCTTTAGCTAAAAGCTTCCTGCAAAACCGTCCCGAAAAACGACTCCGGAAACAAGCTAGGGCAGGAAACAACAGAAAGAGAAAAAGGTGACGGGAGATTATTAAAGAAAAGAGGACGAGGTTGATGTTTTATGATGACAAAGTTATGTACACAAAGAGCTTTTATCATTTCAAAATGACAGGAATGCAATTCAAAGTAAGAATTTTAACGTTGAATACTTGAGATTGCGATCTCCTGGGCTTCAAAGGTTGTAATGTACTTTGATGTCATATTAATTGTGAGGTTTGGGTGAAAGGGGTTTTGAATCTGTGGAAAATTATGAAGCTAAGAAAAAAAATATAAAGAATTTTGAAAATTTAATTTTTTCAAAACAACCTGTAACGATGATCCTCTTTCTCCATCAAAGTTGCTACTGTTTTAATGCCACGTCCCGAGAGTTAAACTTTCCCCTTAATTACTAACGAACGAACTCTGGTTCATTGGAATCTCCCTTGTGGTCCTCCGTCAAACTTTAATACTCTTTAGGTTGTCCGTGGGAGGAACGTACTAATTACGAAACTATACTTTGTTGTATGGCGAGCTTTTCCCCATTAATAAAATTTTCTACCGAAAAAACAAAAAAATAAAATTTTTTATTTTTATTTTATGGTGGTGTAATTCAATGTTCGAGACAGTCGTGCGATTTTGTATGCTCCGTTTGATGTTCCCCTTTATTGACGTTGCATGCCCTCAATTGCTGCCCTTAGGAAACAATAAAACTCTGGGGTTCTTCTTCACACCACGAAAGCTTTGTTTACGCTCAGGTCTTACATTTTTATCGTTTATCTCCAGAAGGGAAACGCCCTCGGGGTTTTTTCTTATTTATTGTTCATAAATTCCTAATATTAAATTTTTGTTGTCTTACCTGGGAGTTGATTATTTATTAAAAAAATGAGGGAGGTAAAAGAATCTGATGAAGAATTTTTGCAACAGGCTGTTTTGTAGTATGTTCATTGACCTGTGAATTTTTTTTTCAGATAGTGAACTATTTCGGCCTCATCGGCTTTTAAACAACGCAAGAGCCGAATAGATCACCGTCAAGTGATTGAATTGCTACTAGTCTCCAGAAGTACAGTACAGACAATTGCTACTAGTCTCCAGAAGTACAGTACAGACAATGGGTTTTGGAGGTGGGAAACAATTTAGCCAGCAACCGCGACTGCTCAAAGGTAAGCGCCGCAAACTGAAACTCTGATTTAAATTAGTTCTATTAAGGCATTGTTTCAGGCATAATTCTCTATTTGCCTGACAAGATTTGCCCTCACCGCTATTGGCGCACTTCAGTGCTTGCTCTCGGCTGTAAAACTGATCGGAAAGTCACAAAATGGTAGAAGTTTCAGGGTTCAGATAAATTTCTGACAGAGGCACTCCGCTGCTGATAGTTGGCAACACTGTCAAGCAGAGTTGATGCCTCAAAGATGCTTTGCCTGAGCTCCTAGACCACGTTCTTGAAAATGAAAATAAAAAAATAATGAATGGAAAAAAAGAAAAAGTATTATTAACTTTAAAAGAGGGAAGGTGAGGCGAGAAGAAAATACAGATACGACTAAGGAAAATAAATAGTAAAAAGGGAAGATGCTTTTCAAGGTCGTTTAGGGGCGAAAAGAAGACGGCGAGGAAAAAAATGAGATTTTCAATTTTCAGCAGTTGCTTTTTTTCCCTTTCTTTCTCAACGAAAGCAATGCTTACCGGACTGGAATTAATTTAGAATCGGATTTCCCTGTTAATATTTATTCACGGGTTTCAAGTTCTTTTTTGAGTTGATAAATGTTGAAAACCAGGTTAAGAAGAAATCGGATTCGAAAGAACCCTCCTTTCCTTTTTCTTAGACAACACAATAACAATAAAAATAAGCACGAGAGGCATGTCGTTGAAGCACACTTGACTTGATCATCTGCAATAACGTATAACCTACACTCATTTCCTATCGGCAATTTTTATTTCCTCCCCGTAAAATTTTTCCCTGTCTTTCAGTGATAAAGTAAAGGACTCAAGTTGACTAATGAATGCGATTACTCACGGCAACCAAGTTTCTAAACCGTCTTCCTCACCGACCAAATTTCAATTTAATTACAATTTTACACATGTTTTCACATCTCTGGTCAACCCACCGACCTAGTTAACTTGGTTTTTCTGAATCGATTTAACCGCTGCTGCTTTTTCGCTGCATTACCCTTTTAACCTCGCAAATTACGCACTTTTTTCTCTCTCTAAAAATAACTAGGAACAAAAGAACGAACGTGAATGCATTACGTTACCCCCTCCCGTAAAGGGAGATCAAAATTCTCCGCCTTTCATGATGACTTTAAAAAGCACTTCTTGACTTTTTTTTTATTCTTTAAAAAGTTTTCCACCTAAAAAATCTCAAGCCTAAAGAGAAATTGATTCTAAGCAATCAGAATCCAAGTGCCACCCTAAAGGAATTTTACCACAAGAATAAAGGGAAAAAAAAGATTCAAGTTGGAGAAACTAAATTTACGTCAAAGGGAAGAAAAGAAAAATCAGGGGAATTGCAATGATGCTGAAGTGACAGCGATTCGATTTTCGGGTCGGAAAGAAAGTTGTTCCGCTGTTGTGCCTATCAAATGTATAAACTGATTATTCCCTTAAATATTAGTATTCATATTTCTTTTTTTAAATATGGGTTTTGAATCAAGTCACAAGAAAAATGAAAGCATTTTCCATTGAAGTTCCCTTCGGTTGGGAAAAAAAAGCGATGTAAAATATACAGGAAGGTATATTTCACAATCAAAACACGTATCTTGCAGTTGGCAATATAACTTTCACTTAAAAACTTTTTTTTCCTCCCAGTTAGGGTTTTCATCACTTCATTTTCCCTTTTTCACCCCCTTCCTGGTTTTTGTTTTCATAAATATATACAATGCCACGTTCAAGTTTCAATGTCATGTTATCTTTTCAGGAATAATTATGATTATCCGGTGTTATTGGACTCATTTGATATTCGTGACCGGGCAGCCGCTATAATGAAAGGATTGCGACTTATGACACATCGACAAGTCCTCATCATTAGAGTGATCAAAGCAAATCAGTTTTGTTAACGGAAATGTGGGCTCCGAGCTTCAAAAGGCAGAGGTGGGCGGGTGTAGTCAAGTGTATAGTGCTCGGTTCTCGAGCAGGATTAAGATGAGGTAAATACAGAATGATGTAAAGCTCCAGATTGGGATATTGAGGCTATAAACTTTGGATTGTCTGTGGAGATTTTAGAGAAATTTGAAAGACTGTCTCACTACGGCAAAAAAGATTAAACTAATTGTAGATTCGGAGATCATTTTGAGACCTCAGGATTCTCTTCTTCTTACAGTGCCTTCCCGCGACGGGAATTGGCGACCATCATGGTTACAGAGCTTATTGCGGCGTGCAAGAGACCCTAGCCGAATTGACTGTCTTGGGTCTTGCACAGCAAGCCCTCGGTCATGGTGGCTATACTAGGGAGCTTAATGCGGTGGCTTTCTAACACCTTCCGCATCACAGCACAGGAGCCATATTGTCAGTCCTCGACTCAGCCTCCTGCTTTTTGGATCTACGCCTAGCAAATTTTTACCTTCTTTAGCCTTAAGCCAGTACTGGTAGGACTGCCTTACCAGAACCCCTACCAGATTGCTACCTCCCCGGTCAGAAGGAATCTGGAGTTATCTGGAGAATCTTAATCGATTTCGCAGTCCCCATTCTAGTTCGAATTTTTTCTTGTGGCAGAAATTCGCTTTCTCTTTGTGGCCTGCACCTAAATATGCATACAACTTTCCTCTTCTGATGCCTTCATCTCTGGCTTAATACTAATTCAGCCCATCAACGCCGACCCTTACCGTAATTTAAAAGCATAACATGAAGCATCTTTTTCTCTTCCTAATCGCCATCGTTTGAAACGGAACCGGTAAAAGGGGGAGTTAAAATAAAAAGAAATTTTATTTCCGGAATTAAGATAACTGACCGGATGTTTTCTTTTGTATCCTCGCCAGTTTCCTCTCAAAATAAGCCATCTATACTTCTTTCCCCCAAGGAATGCGATGTTCTTTCTTCGATAAATAGTTTTTCTTCTTCGAGGCGACAACCCTACCGTATATATAGAAACATCAAATTTTTAGGAAAAACAAAAACCGGAAGGGGAAAAGGAAAGAGGAAATGAAGTGACGAAAAACCCTCGTTTCGTTAGATTTTCACATCTTTTTTTTTTCTTTCTATAAAGCTTTTATTGATGATTAACAAACCTGGAGACGTAAGGAAAACCTGTACGTGAAATATTGACATCGACCCCCTTTGGCTCATTCATTAACAGACTAATGCATGGATAATAGCTTGGGTTGTTTGTAATCTGTAACCGATGAATATTAGATGTCGATAAATGCTCGTAACCACATCCTGCTCGTTCGATTTTCAACACAGGAACTAACTGCCTTCTTCGTAATATCAATGACTTGATTAGTGAGTAATTACAATGCTGATGCTTTTAGTGGGAGGGATTCATTTGCATAAAGTTGGCGGTATCGTTAAGAAATCATCCGAAATCCCGTGAAACTCTATAACAATCTTAATTTTTTCTAAATTGCTTTTCTTCGAAATGGATGCAATCCAAAATATTTTAACGCCGTTTCGTTATTCTCATTGTCCAATCCATTCTAAATTTTTAAATATTTTGGGATTGAAATCGTGAATGGCGTTTTTTTCTTTTCTGTGTAATTAATTTAACCGTCAAAGTACACAAAGATGCGCTCTACCGGTTACCATTATAATTAATCATCCTTAATTGTGTTTTGTTTCTAAAGAAAGAAAATTTTACGGAAATAAAAAGAAAATAGGTAATTGAAAGTTAGGGTTAAAGGCAAACAGGTATGTAAGATACCTAAGAAATCTTACCCTGTTTATTTTTAGGCTGGTTTACAATCACATCGATGTTTTTGATCACTTTACTTCACAAATTCAAAAAACGTGTTCCACCCTATTATCATTATTATTAAAACCTCCACAATCCTCATTTTTTAAATGTTTGGGTGTCTCCTCCAACATGAAAATAAATTCTAGCCTCGTAATCCTGATATAATGTATGTGTTCGGGTGATTCCAACGATACTGGCTCCTCATCGCTCCAATAAAAATAATATTTTTCCCGTCGTCATTTCCCTTCGTCATTGCTCCCCGTAAGTTTGTGTTATAATTACGTGTGGAATAACGATTATACGTCCGTGATTTCTTTTTATTTAATGTGTATTTGTCTTGTCTTATTAGCCTCTTCCGTCTTGTCTTTCTACTTATGACTGCTTCTATTCCTGTCAGCGGCGTATTAAGATTTTCCAATAAAAGAGAGATTACCAGGTCGCTTTTGTTAACTCTTCCCTAATACTTGCGAACCGACAAATTGTTTCGATCATTTTAAGCTTTAGCGAAGTGTAAAATGACTTTGGTCGAGCTATGAGAACGTAATGGGATCAGTGTTTTCGTAAAACGAAAGCTCTTACGGGAACGACATCATTACTTGACCAACAAACGGTTAATACGATTAACTGGTTGAAGGTTTTTGTTACGAGCGAGGAGCTTTGTATCGATTAAAGGGAGATTCGACAGATTAAAGCTATCGTTCTCTAAATCTTTAAATAGTTTGTTGAAGGTATACTTTCTTCTTTTCTTTTAAATCTTCTCTTTAAAAATTTAATAATAAATCATTGGAATCTTGTAATTTATGACAAGCATATTTCAAATTTTAAAAGACAAAAATTCTTTAAGCCAGCTGCCAAATCCGAAAACGTGAAACTTATTAATAATATATATTTTTATACGTCAATTTACACCTAAAGGATAAGAAAATCCCCCCCGCCTTTTTTTTCTAGTCTTCTCTTTAGACCCCTTGTTCCGGTCGAATTACCGGCTTTTTAACTTGGCTTCGTTCCCGTGGAAAAAAGAAACCGATATATACGAAACAAACGAAAATATAATTTTAAAATTATAATGTGAATTTTTTTTTATATTCACTTCAATAAATCATAATGGGAGTTTTAAAGGGAACGTGCTATATTAAAATACAAGCGAAACGGGGACATGGAAGAGAGAACGAAACGACATTTTACCTCCCGGTATAAATATTGGAACGACGACTCAAAGAAGTACTTTTCAGAAATTAAGATAAGAAATGATTTACACTCCATTGGTTTTCTCCGTTAGACTGTTAGTTCAACAAGATTAAGATATTTTACTACTATTCTTAATACTTCGTTTTATTAAGATACCGATTTTA
This sequence comes from Liposcelis brunnea, assembly GCA_023512825.1. Taxonomy (NCBI): domain Eukaryota; kingdom Metazoa; phylum Arthropoda; class Insecta; order Psocodea; family Liposcelididae; genus Liposcelis; species Liposcelis brunnea. The sequence continues at coordinate 21,698,492 of CM042073.1, forward strand.
TACTCGGTTGCGGTTCCGTTTATGGATTTTTTTAGAATGTTTATTTTTGATTTTTATAATGTCAACATTGCTTCTTTAAATTGTTTTTTTGTGATAAGGAGCTAGGTGAAAGTTTTTCGTAGTTGATAAATTTGGCTATCTAAAATATTTGTTTGAAAACTTAATTCTGTTTGTTTTCAGGTTCATGTGGGACACTGACAGGGTGGCAGTGGTGGCTTGGTCACCAACATGATTGAAAATTAAAGAAGGGCAGGCTAGCAGAAAAGATGCTAGAGGAGAGACGTTTATAAAATGCTGGGTAAGTTTTTAAAAATTTACGTTTGGAATTTATTTTTAAAGCTTTTTAGGAGCTTTTTTATTGGTTTTGGTTAGTTCGTACGAAAATTCCAAGCTGAGATTGGAAGTTTCCAACGATTGCGTTTTGATGATGCAGCTTCACTTTCTGGAACTGACTCCAGCATTCTTCATTGCGGATTTTGCTTTGAAGGTTAAACTTGAGAATATGTTATTCGATTGCTCTGTGCATTCCTTGCAGATGGTTTATAAATTTTTCGATTAAGGTCATCGTGGTTCGTGATCTAGTAACTGCGTTCATGGAATTTATAAACTAGCTTAGCACTAGAAAGGTATAGGAAGGCAGGATGGCAGAGTTGATATTTTAGTCGGGGATGTTAATAATATAAAAGGCTTTAAAGTATCTAATGTAGGTGGCTGTGTGCTCTGGAAGCAAAAATTCTTTGAGTAGGTAATAGATTTTTTTCATCCATAGTTGACAGGAAAAAATATCGCCCTTGAATTATTTTATTGAGATTTGATGAGCTTAGGCCTTTCTGAAATTTTAGCTCCTGCTTTCTTTAACTTTCATACAACAACTTGGTTCGATCTTTTCATATGCCCTTTCTGCACAACATAATAACTTCCATCCCCCAAACTACTCTTAACTACTGTACTCAATTTTTCAAACTTTATTAAGTCTTAGATCGTTGGATTTATACCATACGGAAACTTCTCTCAAAGGCAGTAGCATAAATCATAGCAAATGCCCTTTAAAACAGTGATATGTCAAATTGAATCATGAAACTTTGAATTTCAATCTAGATTTCAGTTTTCACTTGACAAAGTTCCAAACTATAATCAGAGAGTGAGGGGAGGACTCAGGGAGTTATACATGTTTAAACTTGTAAATTTTACAGGCAAACTGTGAATAATTCGCTTTTGGATCCGGCACTTTTCGCATAACCTATTTATATTCATAATTTCCCGACCAACTTTGGGTGTTCAACCAAGAGGTAAAAATCGCATTCGCCTAATCCCCGAGTCAGCAAACACAAAACTGAGTAGGGGGACTCTCCGCTCCGGTGTATATAGTCTATAACTTGTAATGTTACGCACAGGTGTAGGCAACTCAGACGAGACTAAATAAATATAAAATGGCTCGATAAAATTGAATGGCCGTGTCCGATCGTCAATTCCGAACGCTGATGGTTGTTTACGAATAAATTTCCAAGGGGAACATTTTTTTTATTTCCGCAGCAGTAAAATTTATTTTTTTCATAGCCGGCTTTTCCTCTTTTTCTCCCATGTTTTGTAACGTTTATGGATTTTTTTCGGATCAGCGATAAGGATTCATAACTTTGGCTGTGGCTAAAAGACAAATGCACATTGAACGTAGATCTGGCTGTTATTGGAAAATAGTTTTAAAAATATTCATACTGAGAGCAACATTAGTATGAATATTTAACCGTGCCATTGTCAGTCAAAATAATTTAAAAATGACTTGATTATATCATTCTGACACGAGATCAATTCAGCGAGGCTTTGAAGTTCATAGAAGAAATTATTTACATCCCACTGATATTTCTAAAAATATCCATGCTTTCTCCCTAAACGGAGCGTAATCTCAACTTTGCAAGCATCCCTCATTTAGAAGTTCACTAGCTAGGTGACCTCAGAATAATAAATGATTCTTAACGGAGTACCCCATTAATAACTCAACGAAAATGCCACCTAAGAAACAAATACATCGTTAGCGTACAATAATGATTTATCTTTTTAATAATTTAAATGTTTTAAATTAAGACATTCATTTTTCTGCCCATAATTTTGATGATGTTCTTGCGTTTAAGTAATTGGGGTGACATGAAACATAGGGATGAGCTGAAGCTAAAATGCCCATTACTCCTTAAAAAATATATAACTCTTTTAAACTCTCTCCAGTTGACGGTATAAATTTTCTTTTGTTTTTACAACAAAACCCGTTCAATCCTTATTTTCTATCGTTTCGAATTTTATTGGGTGAAAGATCTTATTTTGAAATATGCTTCTCTACGGACCTTAAAAACCAATCAATTGTGTAAACTCTCTAGGAGGAAAAGGTGAAAAACTGAAGTAAATATTAACATTGCAAATTTTCTTCCTCCTCGAATATTTTTTGTTTTTTCGCTTTCTTGAAGATAAAAAATTCATTTTCGTGTTCCATATAATTACGAAACCCAACATTCATCAGAATTATTTCTCGTTTAAGGAAATGATTTTGATGTTCTCATTATGTTGATTCTTAAATGGGAAAACTTCATTTCCCGCGCGTGTGTAAACCTCATTTTATGAACCCTTTAAAAATAAAATGGCGGTTTTTTAAAGAACAATAAGCCGGTATTTTTTTTTTCTTTTCATTATTACGAACGGTCGGAAGAAAGACCGCCACCTGAAGAAAAAGAAACGATTAACGAAAAGAAAACCCGTAGGACGATAAGGAACTCCGATCTCGATAAAGCTCTTAAAGAAAATAAAAGAAGGAAAAAAATACAAAAGGAGAAAAAAGGAAGAATAAGGTCAATAAATAGAATTCGTCCCTCTTAAAAGAAACCAAATCCACCCTTAGCCCTCAGCAAGGCCATAATTCTTCCTCCCGCCCTTGTGGCACCTTTAGGGTTCAACTTTTGAAGGGATTTTTTCGGTTATCTTTTTTTCCCCTCCCGGGATTGCCCCCCTTCTTGCATTTGAACAATTCATGGACTTTTTGAATGTGTTATTTTCTCATGGACTCGGATGTAATGAATTTTTAAGCGGAAAAATTCCCGCTTTTTCCGTATCTTTTAAAAAATGGTCCCCGTGTGAAATAAACGTAATCCGTAATGCCAAATCCAATCGTAGCGGAAAAAATTATACAGCATGAGGGCTCGGGGGAGCCCGATGTAACCGACAAAACAACTGGGGAAAAAAAATTTTCATCGCATTAAGGAAAAGGCACATTCCAGGGGGCTTAGAACCGGAAACAAAATTTACACGGGCTGGGGGAGAAAGCGGGAGGGGTAAACAATGAAAATTGAAAATGATGTACACATTGTTCTTTTGCCAGGTCTACAACTATACATGAAAAATTAAAAGCGACGTTTTTTCTTTGCTCCACCCCCGCTCTCGTCGCTTTTTTTCCTTTTTTTTCACACAGCCACAACGATGAAAACCCCTTTTGCGGCAGGGCGTTGTCCTCATAAAACAAAAATTCTTTAGAAAAGCATTACACGCCACTTTTCGATAATTTATCGCTTTTTTTCCATCACTTCTTTGCTTTCATTTTCAGCTTCTCATTGATTTTGTATATGCATGATTCGTTTTATCTACTATAAAAAAAACAAGAGAGGTAATAAATATCGTTTTGAACTTTACCTACTCAAGAAGAGTGTTGAGAAAACAAGCAAACCATCAAAAAGGATTTTCTCCGAAGGAATAAAAAAAACGAGGGAAAAAAACGTGTAATCCAATGAGAAAAAGAACAAGTGTGGCCGAACTCTTGATTTATAGTTTTGATGTGACCAAGACACTGTTTGCAACGGATCGATGGGACATCATGGTCGAAAGCTTTATAACTTCATCGCTTTTTTATCTCATTTTCGCTTTAACCGCTTTCTTGTTCTCATAGTAATAGTAGCTATTAGTTTAAGCCGTAGTATTGGACATGGGTTTTTTGTCTTTGGGAAAGGTGTTGGTCTTTCATCACCTCTAATGTGCAAAGAAAACCCATTCTTTTTATCTTCTAAGAAAAAAGATGAGTTGGGCGAGCTTAGATGAAAAAGCGAAAACATTTTTGTTTTTTCTCATGCTCGACATAAATAAAAAATGATTGATTAAAACATTTTTAAGAAAAATGAGCTTGAGCTAAAAGAGTCATGACTTTTGGATTAAATGGCCAATGATTTTGTCTAATTATTGCAAGCTCGTACGCATTGCAGTGTACAAGAAAATAGTCAGCGTTTATTGCGCTAATATTAATTCGATTTTCAAATACTGGAAATTGAGGTGCTAACTAAAATTAATGCTCATTCCCAAAATAAAATGTCAAAATTGTGTGCGGCGACTTGCCCTAGTTGACGGTAACACGCTTGTGAATATTTAGTTGCGGAATGCCGATAAACCGTACAAGCCGACCGTCTAATTATTTCATCGTTGTTGCTTTACATTACATAAATGCTTTCACACATCCTTTATTAATGGAACAAAAGCGGAGAAGGCTCATAAAGTTTCGTGGAACAAAAAAAACACGGTCGTTTGAAATCGAAACGAATTCCTTCAAGAGCGGTTTGGTGATTTCTAACACAAAAGAAAGAAAGAAAGGGGGACTCGAAAATGGGCAGCGTCCATTTTGAATAATGAAGTAGGCCTGGTACTTTTGCTAATAAAGTCTGAGGCCTCCTTTTCTAGAAAACAAGTTTCATTTTCCGTTTAAAAAAGGTTTTTCATTTCGTCTCCACAAAAGGATCAAAGAGAGTGAAACTTTCAATTTCTCATTTTACGGGACTGACGATCATTTCCTGTCCAAATGTCTTATAGGCATTTTATGTACTTGTGAAAAATAATCCGGGTCTCGGTGGTTTTCAAAATTTTCACAGTTTGAAGAGAGGGAATTTGTGTGAATTTTCTCCGAAAACCTTTTGGTTTCTTCTAATGGAGCTTTCGAGTATGGCCCCTGTATTTGAAACCGCTATGTTTGAGAACAACTCTTCATTATTATCTTCGTGTTTTCTTTTTATTACGTCGTTTCGTGCTGGGCTCTTTGTTAGGTATTATTATTTCGTTTGCTTCTTCAGTTTTCGGTTCGTTTTAAATTATACAAAAGATTCTTCTTAGAATTTAGAACGATTCTAATCTAACGTAATTAATAAATTTGTATTATTAATGAAGATATTCGAAGTTTACTAGTAAAAAGTAGCCGGACCATGAGAAGGTGTACAACCATGAAATTTGAAAGTTATCTCGAACGTTATCATATCCTTGAATCCGAGGAGATAAGTTTCCAACTTCCGCGAAGTTAAATACGAGGAATGCAGAATTTCATACCTCCCCAAAACTTTTAATGACCAAAACGTACAAAAGTAAATGCATTTACCTCATACCACATGGCGGTATGAAAATTCTCCAACGCCACATCAAAAATTTAAATGGAAAATAATACAAAACTCAAAGAATAACGTTTAGCTTTCGGTTGAGTAACAAGAACTGCATCTCAATATAAGCTCACTTGTTCAATTCACGGTTGAGCAGCCCTGCCCCCTCATCCTTATACCTCCCCTCTTAGATAGTTTCTCAAGACACTGGCCCGGACCGCAAGCCACTTCTGTAGCGAATGAATTTCTCGGTTTCCCCAATTTCCTTACAAAGATAAATTTCTCCCATGTTTCCCTTACCTTTCCTTATCTTCAAATTATCGGGAAAGGAATGACATCTTCTTGATTTGGGCTGAATTTCATATTGCTTCTCAACCTTTCAAGAGAAAATCTCAGATTCTCTGATGAAATAGAAGGTTCATTACACATGAGGGAAGCTTTAAGTTCATAATTTTCACATCGCTGAGTTTGGTTTTTTTTTTCTTTTCGTTATGAATTCTTACCTTCCGTGTTGTGGTCCTACATTACTACTGTCGAATGATGAACTAGCGGTTATGTCGTCATCTTTTATAGCGCCCGATTCCATTCCGAGAGGCGCTATACATTGAGCTAAAAAAGAAAATAAAACAAAGTTAGTGCGCAATAGTAAAACCACCCCCTTAAGTCGATATCACATATAAACTCATAGAAGAAAAAAATTTACATTGGAAATATCTTCATTGAATTTCTCACCTCCTTATACGCTCCCCAGGAAGGAAGGGAGAGTGGAGAGAGTAAGCTACTCAAAAAAAACACCCCCCGAATCGATCTCTGTCTTTAAAAAACCCAGAGAGTACTTCAACAACTTTTTAAAATGTAGTAATCTTTCTTTTATATTTTTCAAGAGTTTGACTTGGAATTGAAAATTAAAATTTTTTTCCTTTTTTAAAACTTTTTTTTTGTTTGTTTTTCTGGGTCAACGAAGGTTTGATTAAAAATTTCTTCCATTTTGAAAATGAATATTTAATTCTTTAAGATTGCCTTCGGTTAGTTCGTAATTTTTGAGCTCGAGTAAATACTTAATCGGACTTCGTCCACCGTAATGAAAATTCTCTCTCTCTGTCTTCCCCCTCACTTGCATTCTCTCTGTCGAGGAAGTGAAATACTTGTTTAGATTTGTTTCGTTTGTTTCCATCGCAGTGAGACAATTAAATAAGAATTAGTTCTAGCGGCAATTTCAATTATATAAACCTTGTGCAATTAAAGCCCGGAGTGTATTCAATTGATAATACTGTCTCAACATCATCACTAAAGCTTGATTTAATAAAAAGATTGGAGGAATGTGATAAGTAAATCGTTTTATAATTTTCACACGTTATTGTTCACAGGAATGCTTATTAAGGGTAATAGTTTTTGGTAGGGGAGATTGTGGCGGAGTTTGAAAATTAAGGTGGAATTTCAGTGCAATGAAAGATGCGTATCAAGAGGAGAATCAAGAGCCAACCAAGAGAAAACAGTAGCTACTATTTTGTTTTATGACACGTATTCAAATTTAAATCCCAAATAAGGCATTCAGAACTTATTGAATGTGCACGAAGAAGCAGAACTTCTTTCAGTTGAACTAATAGCCATCCACCGAACTAATAGAGATAACTAAGGCAAAAAGCATAGCCAAAGAATGCCATTATACAATTATCATGCATAACGCATTACCCTGCTAAAGACCTCATATCTTCAACCATAAATCGTCAAGGAATTAAGTTAGTTTCTTGCGGAAAGGAAAGAAAGGTTATGAATATTAAAACATATTTAAAAGAATCCCAACTTGTATTCTTCTTTCTTTCTCAGTTCTCTGTGGTCATTCTACTGCAAGAAAACTCAATAACAAAAGCAAAGTTCATTGTGATTCATCTCACTTCTTATTTTGTTTTCTAATTAAGTCATTGTCAAAGCCCGCGGTACTAATTAACTTATCAAGAACACCTAACCCTGTCATATGGTAATTTAAGAGGGAAAAAAATGATAAATAAATTTAATTAATGAAATCCATTAAACCTGTAGTGAAAGAAAGTTTGCATAAAAGAAACTTCTGAGAAAAAGTTGCCCGATTGATTTTCTTGGATTTCTTTTTAATCAGATCGAGCGATTTGAAAGACGCTTTTTTCCCCTTTTATTTTTTTTTTTTTTTTTGTGTGTCGTCGTCAAAATGCGTTTGTTAGGAATTTCAAATCTTCCGGTTCTCTTCTTTTTTTACACGTGCCCTGGGAAAAAAATATTTTTATTCCGTATGCCGTGCATCGTCATCTATCAAAGAAATATCTGTATTCCTTTTAACAATTTCTCCACATTTGACATAATCCAGTTTCCATATATTAGGTTTTTATCTCGTTTCCGTCTCTCGCGGCTGTGATCCTCCAATCTTTTTATTGAATTTTCTTTTGTTGGGCTAGTGAAGGGGGCGTCAGTCGTGAAAAGGGGGTAATGTATAATATCGCGGATTGAACGCGCCTGAAAACGGGTTGGATGGTTATAAGATGGGAAGAAAGAGAAGAAAAGATACGGGCGTGTAAATGTCAATATTGTATCCCTTTATTAAATTAATTCCAATTAAATTCCTTTGTGAAGGAACTAGTTTTCGAATTTAAGAAACTTATTAGGCATTATGCATAATTAGAATGAGTTTTTTGTAAGCGGTGTTTTTTGAGAGCCAACATTTTAACTTTAGGGTTTCGTCTGTTCTATAATTTAGCTTGTTTCTTATTGCTGGTGGTCTGGAAAGATCTAAAGCTAAAGCTGTCAAGGAGTGATTAGCAAACCGAACTGTTTTTGGGGTGCAAGAAATTGGAAAAGAAGATTACTTGATTCAGTGGCGGAATCAATACTCCCTAAATTAGATTGAAAAATGTTTGCGATTTTGGGCGGATCGATCTGCTGACGACTTTAAGCGGTTGCAAAAAATTTCTTCATTTGAAATCATTTGAGAAAGACAGGATGATTCATGCACCTTTGTTTCCTTATATCAAAGACGAAAATCCCAAATCATGCCCGACCAAACATTCGCCATTTCTTTTCCAAATCAAAAAACTTCAATTCCCTCAAAATTCGAGAGCCGAAAATAAAACCAAACGAAGATCAAATAAGTAATCCATGTGAAAGAAAAGTAAGATTGATTCGGAAAGAAGAAATGTGACAGGGAAATTCTCCCAAAGTTGGGAGAAAAAGGGATACGGTCGATGATGATGACGACGGGAGGAGAAAAAACCGGAGAAGCTCTCGAAAGTTCGAGTCGAGATTGCGATCCCGAAAAACAATTCCAGAAAGCATTGTTTACTCTTATAAGGTTCCTTTTCTTGACACTTTTCCTTTCCTTTTTTTTTCCAGCTTCTCTTTTCATTTTTAAAAACTGAAAATAAAAATTGCCCCTGCGTTTCACGCAAACCATTAAAAGGCAATTATATTTAAACAATCGCATTTTAAATATAAACGAGGGTTTAATTTGAGTTGAATGAAAAATCGTTTTGCGGTTTTGATTGGGAAATAATGAATCATTCAAAGGTAGCCGGACTCCACTCGTTACATAACGAAAACGTGTAATTATCAAGTTTCGAAAGATAGGGAGAGGGTAGGTTCCAAAAATGGGTGTGTTCATTTTATCAAGGGATGGATAAATATCTATTCTTTTGGTCACACCCAGAAGTCCTAAAAAGAAATGATTTGCACGAGCGAATTTTTTTTTTTCAACAAACCTTGGGACACGCGACGACAACTAGAAGATCGATGGACGGTTGTTTTCATTTCTAGACTACCTCATTTGCGTACGTGCAACACGGGGAGAATAACAAAATGTAAATATCAAAATGAGACACCGAATCGAATCGGTCGGTATATGTGTACCATTAAAAAACTCTTATTTTGACAAATTACAGCGATTTTTCACGGTAAATAATTCATACTCCTTCACGGTTCATCCGTGAACAAGTATTTGTAGTCTTGTCTCGTCAAGCCGATCCCATTGCGACTACTTTAGGAATTTATTTCTATGAAAGTCTGTTTTTGGAGGAAACTTCAGGATAGGTAATCTCAAGGGTTTTAACTTGTGATGGTTATCGCGAGCTCAAGTGGCAGGTACTTAGAAATCTGATTTTATGTTTGTGAATATTACTTTATGGTTTTGATTTTTGGTTTTCAGTATTGAGGTTTTGCTTGGGATTTTCCTGTTGTGTGAAGGGTAAGTTTATTACTGAGGAAGTAAAATTGGAAAAATGATTGGAAATAGGTGTAAGGATGGAATCTTATTCATAAAATAATTTCATTATTGAGCTTTAACGAGAGCTCGTCGAAGGCAATAAAAACAAGCTGAACCCGCGCGGCTTCAAGACTTCGAACGCCTTGCGCGGAGAGCTTAGGTTTAGCTTGGCTCGTTTTGCTCGCCAAGATTTTCGCTGATTGTTAAACAGTGACGTCATCAACGCTTGACTCGACAGGTGGACATGATTGTAAATATTACTCCCGGTTTTTTTACATTTTGCTTCTTTCGTTGGAACGCCTGAATTTTAAGAGCTGAAAATCTAATGAGCTCGTCGGACATAAATGCTGAACGAACTGATGTAATTAAATTTTCGATAGCTTTCGTCATTTTTAGGCTGTGGTGGATACTAACGGGGAAAGAGTTAAAGATTACGATCGGTCAAATCCGAGTGTAGTGAATTCAATACTTCGGCAATATTAGAATTGTGCCCAAGTAATAAAAAAATTTCGGTCTAAATGTGATCTTAATTCACAAATCTGCATCTTGATTTGAGCTAAACTTGCCCTAAAACTGGAACCCCAACTCAATTCACGCGAAACCCTTACTCAAGCCCATTCAAAATATTTGACGCTCGCTTTTCCGATAAAATTTGCATTCGTCCGAGAAAATCTTAGACTAAGAAATCAGTGAGTTAGTTCTAGGAGTCTATCTCATGATTAAATCCTACTTTCAAATTCAATATTACCTAATCAAGAAGCTTCTTAACTTCTTATTCTGTATCTTCAATCATAAAATTAATCCCAGAAACTGCACTAGCTTAACATGTTGATTGAAGTAATAAGGATATTATCTTGTTAATGGGTAAAGTTTCCAATCCTGTAAATGTCGTTATGAAACATTTCTAAAGGTTCGTCTCTTGAGATATTTTCATGGGAAATGCACTTAAACCGTTCAATGAATACTTAATACCTATCGACAAAACTCTCGTAACCCATCGGATTTCATCAGCTTTACTAACTTTTCAAAAACCTTTATTTGACAACTTCTCACATATCACAAAATGTATAATACTTCAAAGTTGTATTTTAGATCAAAAGAAAAACAAGCGAGCACAATACCGCAAAACACATCGACTTTTCCCTTTTTGCAGACATAGGGCATCAGACATTTCAGTGAAAAGGAAAAGCTCAAAATGTATAATCACAGATAAAATTATTTATACTTCGCACAAAAGTATATGAAAATGAAATCCGTAAATAAACCAAGTTCCTCATTGAAAAACAAATCAATTTGAATGTTAACAAGATGAAATTCAGCATCCCTTAAACTTTGACAACCCCATTTTCTTAGTTTTCCTCCGGAAAAGAGAAATTTGCATACTAGAGTGATAAAGTCAACACGGACTTGAGCTATATTTACGTGAGAAATATACTAGGATCATATTTTTACTCTTGCTCTTCTTTCCAGAGCCTTAAAGGCATATTCAAACTGTTTGCGCGTTTTGTTTACGTGTTTGCGTTTCTCGCTTGCTTAGGTTTTCGAGGTTTTTTAAAAAAATACTTACATGTGTCTAGGGAGAGGCATGATTCGAACCAAAAACACAGTAGACCGGTGAATATCGCCAAGATATTCATTTTACAGGATTGGATCTATCCAGTCACAGCACATTTTCGATGTTTAGCACTTCATCTGAAATTAAAAAGAAAAAAAAAATGAGTTCAATAACGAGAAAATCAGCTCTAGCGAAGTTAAATCCCTCCGGCAAACACAATAGAGGAGAAAAACCTTTTCTCTAATGAAAAATAAAAGAACTCAATGGATGAAAAATCGGCCTTGGGTAAAGGAAATGCTATAAAGCTATTTAGAGCACACAAAAGAATTTTGATATTATTTCGTAATAATGACAACACAATGTAATGAAAGGTTTCTTGATCGAGAATTTCTAAGCGTTTTTCGACGTGAAAAAAGAAAGGAGAGAGGAGAAAGGGGAAGAGATTGTTCGATAAGCTTGGGCCAGATGATTAAAAAGTGAAGACTTTTTCATAAAAATAATTATAAAATTAATAAACCTATTGAAAAAAAAATTTTTTGAAATTAAAAATTTAAAAAAGGTAAATTTAAAAGGAGGACAAGGAAGGATTACAAGAATTCCTCTTACCCTTAGCCGTTATTCCAACCCCTTTTCAGTTGTTAAATTTTTCATTTCGTAATTTCTCATTCAAAACTGCACGCTTCTTTTCGAGTTTTGTTTTTTACATTTTCGTTTTTTTTTTCCTTTTGGAATGAAGAAATAGGTTTTGTGAATGTTTAAAAAATGAGTTTCCTGGGTTTTGGTGGATGATTTGTTGCTCAGTGGTTTTTGATTTGTAAGACTGGAGAATGAGACGTAGAAGTTCAGTTTTTTATAAATAAGACGGGTATTTCAACGAAATTTCACATCTTGCATGTCAGTGTAGCTGATTTTAACCAGAAGGGTCAGGTTTAACTGCAAGAAGTTGCTGACCTCTGCAGGAGATTCATATAAATAAGTTATCAAAATCATTACCTGGTAACTGACTGATGCCACCATGATTTTTCCTTCGAATTTATTTGTGCATTGCTACTATTGACATAGATGGGTAACTCCAATGTCAACTGCAGTTGAAAGAAGGTCAACAAAATGATCGGGTGGTGGTTGGGTTGATATATATTTAATTGTTGGCTGCCGACCATCGGCTTGACTGTCTTAGTTTTGTGACACACCCGATCTCGTCCCAACGCCTTTCGTCATGCAAAGTAATCGCGTCGGCGAACAATGTGTTTCCGTTATCATGCCTACGTTCTCTTTTCTTGCGGGAGCTGATTGTTATTTTATTAGCTAAAACTTCTGCCTCATATTTTTCAAATATCCGTCCCCTTTGATTGTATGTGGACAGAATGCCAAAACATAGAATTTCAAACATTTTCTTCTGCTTTTACACTTCTTCAACAAATTGTGTCGTGTACAAGAGCTCTTTAAACTATTGTTGCTCTTATCAAAAAAGAAAAAAATTGACTTCACCCCCTTAAAATGTTCAAAAAAAGTTAAGGTGTTACTATGGTTACTCAGGTGTATATGTAATACTTCCCCTTTACAAGCTTGATTGAGCCTTTCTTTCCCCCTTCCCCTCTTCTATATTTTTTTTTACTTTACCTTTCCCTTCCTTAAGAAATCCATATCTGCTCGCGTGTTAAATGTTCACTAGGAACGAGACAAGAAAATTCCTGGCACGTGGCATCAGAGATTTCTTGGAAAGGTCTATCTTGAAGAATTCCGAAAATTCCCGTCAGGATTGTCATTTCGTTTATAATTTCACTCCCAACTGCCCAGGAAGAAGAGAGAGGAAAGAAGAAGGAGAGAGTTTAATCCCTCGTCAAGAAAGTTAACGAAAGTTTTCGGTGCCCTTTCCTTTGATATGCTATCTTCACTGAGTTGCTTAGGCTTGGGAGTCGAGCTTTTAGATCATTAGTGGGTCTCCTATATTGATGTATGACTATTGTTTCTTTCCAAGAGGGTTGCCGAGCTTTATCAACACAAGAGGGGGTTCCTCGGATCCTCGTTAATGAGCTTTATGTGTGTTTTATGTATCCGCGCCTTTTATCTATTATCCATCTCGCGCTAATTTTCGTCCGGTTTGACTTTGGCGTCTTAAGCTGTTTTGAAGAAGGGGAGAAAGTTAGGTCTGACCGTTTGTAGAACTCAACCCGATTGGTTTGAAAAGGAAAAACTTTTTTATTAAACTTGAGTTATTAAAAGAAATTTAATTTAAGGCTTCTTTATACGCTGGAAATTACGTTCACCGAGCTAGGAATAAAAGAACTCGGGGAAAAAATCTTTGATTGCAACGGTGCTACAGTTTTTTTTTTTTTTAAGGCTTTAGAAATTCAAGAAATGGGAACTTTTTTTTTCCTTCAACGGTACGGGAACTTTCCACCGTTTTGTTTACAATCTTTAGGAATTTAGGAAAATAATTTCTTTACATAGGAGGAGGAAAAAAAAAAGAAAATAAAACGGGAATAACAAAATTTTCTTTTTCTTTTACTTCATTCTTTCACTGGGTTGCCTCATTTTAAATTCAATTTCAACCGTTATCCACTTTCACTACAGCTTATACAATTTCATTGTCCCCGACGGTTTTCGCTTGAAAATTCATTCTTTTTTTTACAAGCACCTAGTTCTTTCGCTTTCTTTTTCGAATGAACTCTCGGGGAAGTTCGTCTTGTATTACATATTGCATTTGGGAGTGATTCCTTCCGTTTTTCCATCCTGCCTTTAGTGGCTCTTGCATCAAAATGACATGTTGCTTATGAGAAAAAAGTGTAAACATGTATGTGAAAGTCATATAATTCTGGAAATGTGATTAAATCTGAATATTTAGATTTAGTTAGGGGAGAAGAAAGTGGTTGGCACATTCTATTTCTTTCACCGTGAACGTGTTAAGGACCTGTAAGCGTTGCGAGGTCACGTGTATGCTTGTAGCTTGAAGAGATATGTGAGTGTTTAGAAGATTTATGGTTATCAGCATGCGTAATGTTAATGTTTATATTGAGTTATCGATCGCCAGAGGCGAGTTTATATGTTTTTGGGGATTGGCTAAAAGACAAGTAGTGCTAGGCCTGGAATGCCGAAGTGTGGAGATGAACGTAGGCACGGGTTACAATGTGAAGATTTTTGTCTCAAACTGAGCTCAGGCTAGTATTTTCATTTAATCATGCTTGCATTTTCAAAATGAGGAACGGTATCTTTGAGATCTCAAATAATTAGGAGTGACAAAGTCAGATTTCAGATGTGGACTAACTTGTGTAGTTCAATCTTAGTAAAAGTAATATTGAAAAATTACAATTGAATTTTTATCCATTTCAGGTTCGATATCAGCAAGGAATCTTCCTGAGCTGAACACAATATCATGATCTACAAACAAAGATGCTCACAAAGAAGTTATAGCACTTACTGAGGGAAAAGTTCTTTTTGTTTTGGACGGCTGTATTCAAGCCACGAGACGAAGTAATGATAGCCAAACTCAAAGGCGGAGGTGGCACATAAAGAAGAGAAAATGAATTGATAGAAGCTTTCGGGTACGGGGAGGAACGACACGCTTACAAAAAACGGGAAAGGATAGCTAGCTACTATAATAAGGTATGAAAAGATGATTGATTTTGAATTCTTCTACATTATCTCAAATTTTTTATTCAAAATTATATTTAACAAATATACTAGAACCGACGATGGAGGTAAAAGTTCTCACATCACCACATGCGAGAAAGGATCAATAGCACAGAGTCATAATTACTCCCTTTTGCAAAATTTTAATTAATCTCGGGATAAAAATAGTAATCAATCCAGTTTCTGAGAAACGAAAAACCCATATCCTTTCCTCTTAATTTCTCTGCTGACTAATAAGCCGACTCATATGTGACTAAACTCCAATAATGAATGAAAGCAGTTTTGAACAAGGTCAAACTTTAGCAAAAATAACGTGTCATTCAACAGGCGAGGAAATATTATTTATAACTCTTATTGCGAATAAGGATTCCGTGTGGGCAAATTCCAGACGGCATAACCATAACCGTTGCACAATTATCGAAAGATTCATCAGGGTGTAACTTGTGATCCAGTGCCAAAAACCTCACAAAGCATTTATACGTTAATTATGTAGCTATTCAATTTTAATTGATCGGAATCAATTAAATATTGAATTACCGTAATAACAGGCCTGAGCGTTCAAGTCTAATGCATGTGATTATGATACAGCTTCGCGAATTCAGTAGCTAAAGGCCCCTCGGGCCAGCTCTTTGTCTTCCCCGATCAGTTTACTCTTTAAGAAAGAGAAAACTCGTGACCGTATAAATCGTAAAATATTGTGATGTACGCCCACGTTGATTCGTGCGTGCGTTTGCTTTGTACGACCGTTTTGTCAACCAGGCACGTACCTACCATAATTACAAATTCACTTTTCACGATATGTTGTTTTTTCTTCAACAATGGACATTTATTGCGTAATTTTGCTCTTTTGCTTTTTAAAAACCGGCTACCTTTTTTTTCGTCAATTTTATTTATTCGTGCACCGCTTTTGTGTTCCGGTGGGCTCATCCCCCTTCCTTTTATTGTCCCAGAATGGTTTCAAAATCAACATAGTTCTATGAATTTCAAAGTGCATTTATATTTCCGGAATGTGAATTTCTATGGTCGTCGTGAATGCGTTACCTTGGTAACCAGAAATGGACGATGAATTATGCAAACCTTTGCTTTACACTCTACTTCTCTGTTGAACCCCCTTATCATATTTAAATGAAAGGAATAAGTGTTTTCCGTCATGTGAAAGGAATACGGGGAAAACTCGCTGTCAGGGATTTATTTCTGATTATGTTTTTACCTGGTAAATGGACTGCTTTTTGATTGCTTCGGCTTATTAAAATCCTTCAAGTATTTGGTTTCACTTATGTTTACTTTGTTACGCTTAAGTGAGAAAACGGATTTTTGACTCATGTTCAGACACCTTACGGTTCGAAAAAAATGTCTCGGGGAGCGAATGCATCCCTTAATAACGAAGAAAAAAAATTAACTCGGTGAAGTCCCGAGAGATAAGAAGCTTAAGGCAAAAGCATATCGAATTTAATTATAACAGGAGTTTCTTGATACCTGATAGGGTCTGAAACGGGCCCTCCAGGCATCTATGATACCTTCGTTAGCAATTGTTTACAGTGAGGGTGAATGATTCAGACGATTGTGATAACGGTCTGGGTTTTCTTTTTTTTATATTTTGTATAAGAACATGAAGCCATATCTTTATTACTCATGCTTAGTAGGTTTTAATTAACAAACAACAAACCCTCTTTATCTTAATAAGATTTTTTTGTAACTGAACAACCCTTCTATGTTGAGTTAGAACATCTTTACACGCTAGGGTTTGCGTGAAAGAGGTGTAAGAGTTATTATAGACAAGTTTTATGTTGTTTGATGAAATTGTTCAGAAGTAAATTTAATGGTTGGAATGAATCGATTTATATTGAGGTAGTGGTTTAGTTTTGTTACTTTTAGAGTTTAAACTTGAGTATCTTTTCGAATACAAAAAGTTTCCTTGTAGAAGTGATTTTTAGACCTGGCCTTGATTAAAAATTTTAAACTGATTTTGTATAGTTTTTTTGCCAAACTAAATGGTTCTTTTTTAATTTCAGGGTTTGATTCTGGCGAAGCTCAACAGCCAGCATGAAAATCTCAGCCTTAGTCAGTCGTGTCAAATGTTCACTCCATTTGTCTAGACCGAAGTCTAATCACTGCTGATTTTTAACATCTGATACTGTATCCATTTAAGACGCATTTCCTTTTGGAGACAAACTATTGTTAATTCATGAATTTTACAGTAAGTATTGTCTCGAATGATGTAATTCAGAGATAAACTGTCAAGTCGAAAATCCCAAGATGGCCGTTATAATTTGTATTCTCATAAGGAATTGTCCCATGACTTAGACTCCTGCATGGGCGGCCCGGCCCGGGTTCGGGCCCAATTTTTTGGTTTTAACAATCTTTTCCACGAAAGGCCGGGCCGGGCAGCATTTTTTCGGCCCGTGCAATCCTCTACCATGACTTTAAATTTTCATTTCTTCTCAAAAAAATTTATAGTGCGTCCTCCTGAATCTTAACTTACTTTCTAAATAATTTCTTGTGTTAATTGACAACATGCGAATTTTATTCCTTCAGATAAAAACCTAAATTACTTCAAAATCTTTGAAAACCCAAAAATCTTACAACCTTTGTTTTCAATTATGAGCTATATCAAGACCTAACGAGACTCTCGCAATTCAAGTATACCGAAGTTATGCCACTTTATATTAGAAGCGAAGAATCCCATACGAACTGTATTGTTTCGTAGCTCGCCTTCATATGGTAGTACAAGCGGAAATTCTTAAGTACCCCTCTTTTCATAGTCAAGAGGCTTTTGGCGAACTTATACTCTCGACGTAATCCAACTTGTAGAACTTTCACCTTCCATCAAAATTTTCAGAATCTTAACATGAGCGTTTCGTATATTCAGAAACTAAACTTAACGAAAATACTGATGATTTTTCTTTAATCTCTTTCCTTGCTGTGAATCCTCAGGATTTTCGAAAAGGGGAAAAAATCATTGGTTTTTATACGTCGATAAAGACGATAGATCCGTTTGTACCGTAACAAACGGAATGAAATTTTACGATAATGGACAGAAATCTTGAGCTTAGTAAGGATTTGAGTTTAGGGAAAAGTTAAGTGGGGAGTTCTTGTTAAAATTTTTTTTTCTCTTCGCCTAAATAATGAAAGTATTTTATATGGAATAAACTTGTTTTTCTTCTTCCATTTTTTTATAACTCAGTTGTATGTTATTTTGACATGGAAAAAAGCAGGTATTAAGAAAGATCATCTAATAACTAGGAATTAAATTTCGCGGTAGGTCTGTAAAATTAATAATTATTAATTTGACTTAAACTGGGGGGGATTTCACTCTTTAAAAACGTTAATCTGGATTTGATTGAAATCTCGCAATTTTTTAATTCCTTCAATCCGTGCCAACCTGATTTTAAATAATCGTCTAGACGATGGAAATGGTCCAGTTTTTTTTTCCTCTTAATTTCAGATTAAAAATAAAGATATGAGTCGTTGACGTTTGAATAAACGCTTAGAATGTTGGCAGGGTGTAAACGGTATTTATTGTAAAATTAATAACCTGACGGACTTTGAAAAGTTTTGCTTGGGACACGTGGAGAGTCAAATCATAATTAAGATAAAGCTCAAACGAAAATTAATTTCGTCCGTAGAATGCTTTGTGTAACCCCCGGTTCGCGATAGGATTTCGATATGGTTCTCTCTCGATACATATTTGTGTTTTCCGAGTCTTTGCCTCTTTCGCCTCCATTAAAGCTTTCCCCCCTCGAAACCGCTTTCGAGTCATTATAGGATATTACGTTCGCTTTCTACAGTTAGTCTTTATCATTTTATATGAAATACCTGGCGTAGTCGTGGTAAAGGAGTATGTAAGAGATAATTGGGGGAGTGAATTTAGGAAGAAAACGAGAGGTTGGCCATACGCTATGGTTAATGTAAGAATTAGTCATGAGCTAGGCTGCTAAGCATGCGTTTTAAGATTCTGGCTAAAGGCCAGAATCTTAAGGTTTGGCCTCACGCCGGCCCTGACTCAGACTTTCATTCTAGAGATTTCCCTCGTTCAAAAAACTCAGTTTAGTCTAGGAAAGGAATTGCACCTTAGCTAAGGTAATGGGTCATGCTAGTTTGTGCCGAATTCAATAGATTTCATAACGCAGAGGCGACATTATTATTTTTTTTTCTGTTAATGAGACCAGGGCTTTTTAAGCTTTCTGACTCTGTATATGCATCTAAGAGAATCAGCATTTCACGCTCGAGAATTTCGTAGGAAAATCCCTTTATGGCCTTGGCAAGGATTAAATGCGTTGCTTTCGTGATATATATAGCTATGCTAGCACGCTCTAATGTTTCTCGTGCATTTATATACGTTTTTAATCCTTTCATATTCCAAAAAAAAATTTTGTCCGCTTTTTATTTGGAATGAATAGCGATAAAAAGAACCGATACGCCAGTCATTAATAATCAAAACCTCAGTATCTCAAGCTATTTCTTTTTTTATCTATTCAAACTTTCGAATAATTTAAAATGGCTAAAGCCGCATATTAAACGATTAATATTTTAGCTTTTTTCGTTCGTGTTTCATTCCATTGATACGATATGCCAGGGTGGAAGGGTGACCGAAGAAAAGGGTAAAGAGAAAAGGGAAAAAAAGGAATTTATTATAACGCAGTAGAGGACATGCCATAATGCCATACATCTTACTGAGAATTTACATATTTAAACAGTCCCCTAAATAATGATCGAAGATCGTTTGATTTATACATAATGTTTTTTTGTTCCTTTTTTTCCATAGGCCAAGACGCTTTTCTCGAAAATTTTTAAACAGGATGTTCATGGAAGTGTAAAACTTTTACGAGAGAAGAAAACTTTAAAAGTAATACATAATCGAATGGGGCATTAGCCGTTAACGTTAAGTGCACTTCAACGGGCTTATACCCAAGGGTATAACATATTTCGCCGAAGTGTTTACAAGACGATTTTTCCCCTTTCGCAATAAATTTCGCGGGGACCCCCCCGCAACGACCTTCTCCTTTTTATTTTTAAAAGGGTAAAATGCATTTAGGATTCGCATCACGGACTCCTTGTTTTTTTTACACCCTTAAAAAAAGAAGGGAAAATTTAATTAACTATGTCAATGATTAGTTAAGTTTCATTTTCGGAGAAAACAGAGGAAGACGAGGAAAATCTAAAGAGAGGAATAGGGTACGAGGAACGGAAAGGCAGATTATGCAAATAGTAAATCCCGAAGTGTCGACTAAGTGCATTATGATATGAAATGCTATACCGCTTCCCTTTCTCTCTTTTGGGATTCGGATTATTCAACTCGAATTTCATATTGTTTTATATTTTTTAATACTATAGATTATTCGACGTTGGTGGGTAATAAAGAAAACTGTTCCGAGAACGTAATTAAAAGTCACAAATTTAAAAGTTGGAAACGGTAGAAAGATCGTGGATAAGAAATAAGCATAGGGTAGGGCAAAGTTTTACTTACGTTTAAACAACATTGAACAGCTGCAGCCGCTGTTGAGTTATTGCGCTTTAGATCGAGATTATACATCACAAAGTTTCTCTTTTTTTTTCTTTTTTTTTCAATCACTTCAACAAGCTTTCCCTTTTCCTCCCGCTGTGCGCTTCCCCATTTTTTTCCTTTGGTTGTTTTATTACAGTATTATTTACCGTCAAAAAATTCTAATTAGGAGTACGTTAGTGTAAAACAAGTCGATCGATAGGGGGGAACGGGAAAAAGACAAGCAGGGGTCCGAAGGAAAAACTGGGAAAGGATAAAAATATATTGGGAAAAAAAACCGCCGGGAAATCGTTGATCAATTTCAAAATGAATTTTTCACCGATAATTCATTACCCGCAAGAATCTTACGGCATTATCGATATTGAAATTCTCTCTTCCTTATTTCCTCCTTTCCTCGCGTTGTAGTATTTCCGTTTTTTCGCGATAAAATATGAGGAAAGGCGATTTTCCGTTGGGGAAAAAAATTGAAATGAAGTTGACCTCCGGGTTTCTGATGTGATATACTTGCCCCTTTGGTTGATTTTATCGCTATATAAATCCATTTCCTTTTGGAGTATTAAAAAATAAATTTTTCAATAAGTAGCTCAGAGGTTTTTTTTATAAGAGCCGATTAATGTGATATTCCTTATCTTTAAGTCCAAGAGTAGGTCTATCAAATTTTATGGCGGTTATTTTAATGTTATTGACAATTAAATATCTTCTTCAGATGTGTTTAGATAAATTTAAATCGGTTGTAATTTTTTTAAAGATTAGGATTTTTTTTTTTATTTTAGATATCATTGGCCTGACATACCAAGCAGGGGAGGATTGCGATGCCAAGGCTAAGAATTTTAAAGGATGTTGTGCTTATGAATCTTTTATGATTTAGGTAAGTTAATTTTTTTATATGAATTATATAATAGGCGTAGGGATATCGATTAGTTCGTTGTTGCTGTTTGTATTGATTGAGCTCTTAGTACCTCGTGCGATGTGTAAAATCTTGAGGGTGTAGGAATGCAGAAAACCCGTTTGACGTCATGTAAGAGTTGAAGAAAATTTATGTTCAGGAGTAAATATTTGTAAGCCAAAAAAAGGTCTGAAGCTAACTTCAGGCTACTTTACAATTGCAATAATAAGTCATAAAATGAAACTACTGTGATTTCGAAATCATAGGCTTATGGCTAATAATCGATTGAAAGATTTAACTATTCCCCGAAATATTTTGCTCGAGCCTTCGTTTAATATTACAATCGCATTCTCATTCAAAAGTTGACGTTTTTTCGCTTTGACCATTTACAGCTCAATACGAAAACTTTCAAGGAAACCCTCATTACTTACTCGACATTATCTTTTAAACGTCTCTATCTTCATGTCCCAGCATTTTAAGCGCATTCGTAACACCCTACTCACTGAAATAAAAATTCGCCAGAGAAGAAACTTTTTTTATAAGCTACTTATGAGATGGCAGCTTGTGAAATTGACAGAGAGCTTAACAAAAAAGCCTTTTTTTTTTTTTTACTGAAATCGTGTTCATGACATAATTCTTAACTTTCTTGTTCCGGTATAAATGTTTAAATTAAAAAAAAATAAAAATAAAAATCCCAACTTCCCATATTTCTCCCATTTTCTTTTTTCCCCCAATCTTTTTTCTCTTAACTGATTTGATTGCCCGCTGATTAAATTAAAACGGGAAACGCATTTTCCCGTTTAGATCCTAGACAATAAAACCAATTTAAGCGATGGTCAGCATCGATCTTTAATCACTAAAAATCTTTCCCGCTAAGATTTCCTTATTTACCCCCTCTCCCTGTTTAGGATTTACCCTCTTCGTGACCAGTAATCCAGTTTGACACCACCAGTCTCGCATCGGTGAATGCCTCCGTCTCGCTTCCTTTGTCGGACTAGAAGTCAAAAACCCTCTCTTGGTTTTCGATCCCTCCCGCCTGCCCCTATCAAAGATTTTGAGTGATATAATTCCTCTTTCTTCCATTTATATATTTTTTCTTTGACAGATAACTTATTTGTCTAAGTTTCCATTAGGTGTTTCAAGAAAAACTTTGCGATGTGACTCTATTACTTTTCTTCCGAGTTTGATGGGTGTTTATTCGATCACGCCATGTCACATCACCGCATTGTTAACGTCAAATTCCTTAGGGGATAAGAGGGGGGAAAAAATATGCCACGCGTGGGTTTGGGAAAACTTTCCTTTTTTTTTTTTTTTTTTGATGTTTCCGGTTTCAGTTACCGGAAATTGAATTTTCCGATATGGAAGCCTATTACAAATAATATATATCAAATACATTCATATATTTCTAATACGGAGCGGTTTTTCCGGTTGAAAATATGTTTTATTAATTTAACTCGCAGCGGACAAGGTCCACAAGGCTCATTAACATCCCCTCTAATAAATATGACCATCCCTTATGTCCCTTGTCAACCCCTGCGTGCATATAAATTAATTTTGATAGTGGATCTTTGTTTATGACAGATCATTCCATCTTCACCCGTTATTCACGGCAATAAAATACTGTCTCTTGCTGTGGAAAGTCTGAAGTGCATTTTTGCTACTGTTTTGCACGAAAATACATACAGAGTGGGGCGAGAATGAAGAGGCGCCGGGGATTTAAAGACTGGGGAGCTATCAGCAGGGAGGAATTAAAATAATCCCCCCATCGTCTGGTTTTGTTTTTATACATGGAGATCCTAATGTTACAGGTTTTTTTTAGGGTGTGATGAAATTCATATTTTTTCGAATGGGAGGGAAAAAGGGGTGATTCATTAGCGCGGTAGGAAATCGGGAGTCGTGTTTACGTTTTGAAAACTGACTCTTATCCGGTTTAGGGGTTGGAATGTAATGGTTTTGGGTTTAACGCCAGTCTAGCAGATTTAGAACTTTTACTTTTTTTTAAAAGGTGAAATTAAAGAAATTCTTCGGTTAGTAAATCCTTTTTAAAAATCAGGGCAAATAGTTAAGTATTAAAGTGGAAATTGATTTTATGTTGAGGAGGAGTGCTTTCCCTAAATTATTCCAGTTTTTATTTGAAGTGTTGCTCTCATTGATGGCTGATCGAAGTAATTAATTTTAATTTAGTACGTTGCTGTCCTTTGAGTTGAAGCCAAAATTTTTCGCCGATCCAAAAGAAATGTAGCTGTCGATCTTTCCATAAATAGCAAAATAACAGAAATACAATACAGTAACAAGTTACAGGATTTTTCCAAGCGTTCATTTACTTTCCAAACTTCCCAACGACAGATCTGACTGATAAAGTTGACATCTAAGTTATGGATAACTTTCCATAACCATATTTGTTTTTATTTACTGTCTTTTGGAAGACGTGTAATCACATGAAATCAAGTCAATTTCCCTCTGACTCGATCCCTAACACCGGATATTAACTTGAAATTATATGGATCATTCTCATCGCGGAAAAGCCTATTGAAATGATATTTCAACACTTTGGAAAACGATATATCGCTTTTATTATATATCCCTTGCAACTTACAGACTGAATAATCCACGTCACTAAGCAACCAGCACCGGCAACCGACCCGTCACCCAATCCTAATTTAAAGCTTTATTAAGAAGATAACGATGTGACGCTTGACTTTTGTGTTGTTTGAAATAATTACCTTCCGGATATGATGAATGAAAGTAAAAGACATCGATCACACAAGACGTCACATTTCCATCTAAAGAGACAAAGTGACACATTTTCTCAGGCAAACGATCTTCCAAATTTCCGTGTGTTTAGGTCTAAATTTCCATAAGATTAATTATGTTATCGAGAAGTCGGTAAAAACTCAAAAGGGGAAAATGGACTCGGACTGGGTTTAAGTAAGAAAACTGAAATTCCAATTACGTGAGGGTCTTATTTTCCTCGAATCCCTCGGGGAAGTGTCTTCGGGTCATTATAACAAACTTATTGCTCCTTCTACTCCATCGGACATTTTCTCACTAATAACCGTTAAGAAGAATTTTTTTTCTGCGAATCTAAATGCTTTTTTCATTTCCCGATAAATAATACGAACGTCAATATGGTCTCCTGTACACGGAAATATTTTCAACCCCCGCACAAGCTAACGCCCTCCCCCCCCTCTCGCATCGAGTCCAAAACTCATTTATTTTATTGCAGCGAGGAACTTTTGTTAAAATGTTTAACAATGCAAGAAGTTTTAAAAAGATTTAAGATGATTAGACGTATGCAGGGGTGACACATACCCCATCGCCTTGGATGTGGTAAAAGATTTATAGAATAATTCACTTATGTCATCTGGAATTCGTTTTACTTTATCTCTTTCGCCCGTGTTTTGCTCTGGGAATCAATAGGATTTTCTTACGAGGGTAGCAGTCATATCGGACAAGTGTGTGGCACACTTCGTTTTGGAATGCGAATTCCATGATTTCGACCCCAGTTCCCCGATGTCGGATATTTGTGTCTTATTACTCTAACTGGAATTTTTATGTTTGGGAGGGATGGGAAAAAGAATAGAAATACGAAGAAGAAAAAAGAGAAAGGTTGAAATCTTTATCGCTTTAGGAACATAAGGTAACGGTTGGAATTTTTGTCGAAAATAACCTGAGTGAAGGGGGGGACGGCTGCATTTTGTTTCGTACTTACACAATCGTCATTCGAATGTCAACCGCTCGCGATAAATCAAAAGAGAAGGAGAAAAATAGGAAGCGAGAACTGAAAATCTATTTCCTGTTGGAAAGGGAAAAAAAATAATAGAAAAATTTCAATTCCCAGCGAAGACAAAAAGAATAAGAAGAAGGAAACCGGGGAAAAAACGGGCGACCAGACGTTTTCGACAAATTTTCAATATTGGTTCATTTTTATATTTGAAGAAGTGGATGAAAAGCACTCCCCATGATTACATATTGATCTAAGTCTTTTTACTGCCGAGGAGTCATCCTACTTTTACTACCCACTGGCTTTCACCTCGACAAACTTTCTCTTTATAGCTTTCTTTATTGGTTCCACGCGATTGCGGTCACATCTTCAAGGAGTTTTTCCCTTTCGTTTGGAATTTGGGAATTTTCTAAAGAAAGTCTTTCTCGTCTCGGAAGATGTTTTCTGGTGAAAGGTAAATTGTTGAGCTGCTTTCGAATGGGATTAGTGGGATTATAATGAAAGTTGAAGGAAGTAAAACGGTGAAGTTGAAGATGTTTGGCGATGAAATTAACTAGTTTCAAGTCAGGTATTAGTGGGGGCTTTGTTAAAGTTGAGAAGTTGAGAAAAGCGTTTGATGGTTTTCAAGGTTGATTGCAATGTATCGGCTAATTTGGTCGGTAGAGGTAGTGCTCTGTAAAGAAAAGTTTAATATGGACAAGCAGTGTCGCAAGGGATGCTTGGGCTTGGGCTTCGGAAAATGATGTAGTTTGGCTCGAGTTGTAGCAACTCTGATAAGGTTTGCTAACGGCCAAATCAGTAACGGACTAAGGCATTTAATGCACTACTGACGATGTTGGACTAGATTAGAGCAGAAAATGTCTGGTGCATTTAATGAAAAAGTTTGGAAAACAACAGCGAAACAAATTTTTTTAAAAGAAGAAGCCTAATCGCGACTTGGTCGCCAAACGTGAAATTTAATTTTTAAAAAAAAACTGATCTCAACCGCAGTGATGATATCAAAGCGAAACCTAACGCCATGATAAGTCAATATATCTCCCTTCCATGTTGCAAAAGGAAACCCTAAAAAAAGTTTTATATATTTTCCCCAGTCCAAGTATCATTTTTACTGGTGTCCATTTTCTCGGGGGAAATCTCCCGGCATTACAACCTCCTTTACGGTGCAATGTTTCAACAGGCAAGAAACGCACCCGGATAAGTTAAACTAAAGATATCAAAAAGCCTTATTACAATCACTGAACTAACATAAAACACGCTTACCTTACGCACAGAGAAGGGTAGGGGAAAAAAAAGGTGGACGATCCTCTTGGGAGGCTCAGACACCAGAACAAAGGATTTTGCCGGATTTATCTGGTTCACATTCAAAAATGAAAACGATGCCATCAAAAAAAAAAAAAAGATCCGAGGAGACTATATACCAGGTGGGGGATTTCTTTTTCCTCCATATTTTTTTGTTAGAGGAAACCCCCGTAGATGGGTAGAAAGCTTGAATTAAAAAGAATAAGAAATGAGGATGAGTTTTGCGGTTATTAAGGGGACTTATTTCCGTCAGCAAGGTTTTAGTTTTAAATATTCAACTCCGGGATGAGAGAGGAGATGTATGTAAGCACGATTTCCGGGAAATGGATGTAAAACCACGTTGAAAACAAGAGGAAACTCAAAGAAATCAGGTTTCGGTGGAACTTGTTAGTTTCAAGTGCTTAGTTTCCCATCGTGATTAACAAACCGCAGTTCGTTTTCTAAACTTGTCCGAGTGTGAAACCTACATGATTTGAATGCGAAAGTTACCTGCTTGGGAAACGCATACAGACGGGCCGAGGAATTTTTTTTTCTCAAAAGGCGCTAACAGAGAGGCTCAAGGGATTTATTTTTCTACTCCGTTGTAACCATTTTTTCCCATTATTTTATCTCCTTTCTTCCTCTTTTTTTTTTTTACAAGGACATGAAATGGGAAATCTGTCGTTTTATACCGGGATGAGAAATGTCAGCTTTATTTCATTCTCTTATTGTTTTTGTTTTGGGTCGCAAGACGTCTGTGCGATATTAGGATCGGTTTTCATTCCCCCTCTAGACAGGAAGAAGATGGAGATGAAGAAAAAAAGGATAACCGATGTCAAGTGATCCCGTGACATAAAAAAAAAAGGATTGAAGGGGGATATTTACGGGGTCACACACCGTCAATTATAAAGCCACTTTCCCGTGTCGATTTCTTTTACGGCAAAGGGGGCCGCGTTTTGTACCTATTCAGTCACATGGTAATGATAAGCGCTGTCATAATTTTTTTACGGATGTGTTATTTTGACATGTTGATCGTATTAAATGTCTATTAAGCTCACCTTTTTGGTGTTTAGAAACGCTTCGGATCGAGGCCCACACTGAAACAGAGAAAAAAAGGTTTAAATTAGGTTTTTTGGTGGAAAAAAATCTACCCGAATGGAAACAAATGCTTGTTTTAAAATAACTTGACAATATGGTGTAGTGGAGCTGTCAAACAGGAGATTCGTATTACAAATAAATTGAAGATAAATTTGTAAATCGTAAATTAAGTCACTTCAAACGAGATTTATTCAATGAATTGTGGGACTTTGAAAAGTATAAATTTAAATAAACGAAAATAGGAAGCCGCGCGTACGCTTCTTCGCCTGCCTACGTCTGCCGCTGCTGTTTCTGCTGCGGCTGTTTCCAAACCGCAAGGGAATATCATTTTGTGAGAGAAAAAGATATTTTAAATCATTTTAACAAAACGTCATTCATTCCCCGGGATGGTAAAAAATATGAATACAAAAAATGTGTAAATGAAAGCCTTATATTCTTTAAAAGTTAAAATTAAACGATTATCTTGTACGGTTGAGCTACTTCGAAATTAACCTCAATATTTTATTGTGACAGGAAAAAGAATTAATGGCGGTCGATGAAGATTCATAAGTATACATAAACAAAAGAAGCATTGTTTCCAGTGGCTTTTTTTATCGTTTCCATCTAGCGATAAAATCTGTCATTAAAATTGACCGTTGCTTTCCTTTTTTTTACAATGTGAGTTAATGGTGATGTTAAAAAAAAATTGAAAAAAAATATAATTGAGTTTGTTAAAAAAAAAAAAAATGGCGAAGCTGTTGTCTCGAGATGTTAAAAAGAGCCGCGATGTAGTCTGCTTGTGACGTATTGTACTCGGCTGCACTTTAATTGAAAACGGATCCTATTTATTTTTGTATAAAAAAAACGAAAATTGGAAAGTATCGAGGTTTTATACAATATTGAAACTGTCAATAAATTCTGGGTTATTTTCGAAGATAAAATTAAATGAACCTTACAAGGAAAATCCATGTCTGACTTCGGAAAATATCATCAACAGCTCTTAATAAATTTTCGTCCGTCAGATGGTCGGCACTTTAAACCGAAAACCGCTAGGGTTGCGAAGCTTCAAAGTTTAGTATTAATTCACTTATTATCAAAACTTAACTTCGGGTTTCGGAAGTTTTCTTCTCTTCGAGTTTTGAGGTTCATTTTTTTTTTCAAGTTTTGTAGGGAATGGTTTTTGTTATAGGATTTCTCTTTGAGTAAGTCAGAATCGTATGTGCTTATTTTTGATGAGCAGCTCTTTAAAAAAATATATTTTAAAAAAATGGAAAAAAAAGGTTTCGGCTTGGCCTCTGTTTGAAGCCAAAGTTAAGCCATACTCGAATTTTTAAATTATATGATTCAAGTGAACTAATCGGCTGCCTCGAGTTTTGAAAATAAACAGTGATTCAAGTTTTCCTTTTCACCTTTCTTATCTCTGGCCCTCGCTGTACATGTTAAAAAGACAGTTTCGCAGTTGCCGCTCACGATGACTTCCCTTACCCTAAGTATGAATTAACCCTCACCTTTAAAAACCGTACTATTGGCTTCTATCAATATTTACGCTCCGTCACTATATTTAAATCCCCGATTTTCTCTCAGGAAACCATTTCCCACACTTTGAAAAAAAAATTCCACTTTCCCCCACTTCCGTTTCCGTAATCTACGATCTTAAAATTACTACTTTCTCCTAAGCGATTTGAAATTTTGCACTTCTTCCTTCTTCCATTCGTCCAGATTGAAAAATTCGTAACCTTTTTAATATTTAAAAAAAAAAAAATTGCGTGCTTTATTTTTCGTGAAAGTGATTGACGGATTTTTAATGAAAAGGATATTTTCCATAAATTAATGTGGTCTTAAAAGTTTTTCTTTTTAAAGAAAATATAGGAAACGCGTAAGTAAATAATCGTGACTGAGCGATTTTCATTAGGAAGGTACACTCGGGGAAAAAGCTTTTACGAAATCGGAATCGTAATAGAAAACGTCGATAAGTTCGTCTATTTCCATCCCCCCTTCTATGATTCTTTCACTCAATAATTTCAGGGAAAGGTTTTAATGATTTTCCGATAGTGGAAAGCTCTCGGAATGAGTTTATAATCGAGGGAAATATACAGAGGTATATATTTTGAACTAAAGCCAATTTAACATTTATAATGGGTTTTTAACTTTTTAAACTTGGAAGTATTGAATATTATTAGAACGTTTGAATATTTTATGAAATTTTTTTTTTTATTCCGTCTCGGATTATGAAAATATTCAGATTATTTTTCCGACCGGAAGGTGTATTTGAGGAAAAGAGCAACAAGCCCGTAGAATTTCAGAGCCCATTCCTGATTCGATCATTACGCTAGAAGCGTTCGTCCGTTAACTTTGCTTTGAACGTCAGTGGGAAGAGATACCCACTCCTAAGCTTTTTACTTTCCCCTGCTAACTAGCCCGATAATGGGGAGGAGAGGTTTTAATTACCGATTACAGTATACGGGTTCAATATGTACATTCCCTTGTTGTCAACAATTATTTTTTTAATTAGACACACGAATTATAAAAAAATGCGATCCGTGAATTTTTTTGTAGGGATTAAGAGGTTTGAGCAGCTAGGGAGAAGGTGTGAAGTTGCAAAAAATGTTAAGTTTCTGAAAAAGGGCCATTCAATGACAAGGCTTATAATTTGAAATTAGAGGTAATTTTTCGATGGTTGTAGGTAGAGTCACAAGTGATGGGGGCATTAAATTCATTTGTAGCTTCAGTGGCATAGCTTGGAGAGTCAGACTATAGGAAGCGGATACTTCGATGGGTCGTCTGCTACATAAGGGTACGCCATTTTGAAAACTGTAAGCTGCCATGATATCGAAGTTGACGGCCGTCATTTTCGAATTGAAAAGCGAACATCTCGATTGGCAGATTCTTCAATTCGAGAATGGTGGGCACTAAATTCGAGATCATGGCAGCGTCCAGTTTTCAAAATGGCGTACCCCTATGTAGAAGACGACTCATCGAAGTGTCCACTCCCTATCAAACATTAGTTATTAAATTTCTTATTAAATTTCTTATTAAATTTCTAGTTCCCTTTGGAGTGGAAACATCAACGAATGCTGCACACGAGGCGGGGGTGCCATGTTCTCGAATGGTAGTCCACCATGATCTTCAAATGGAAGTCGCCATATTGTCTACGGGTGCTTTCCATCAACGGCACATGCCGGTGTATGCCAAATAAGTGTCAATTTTGAATTGATGGATTTCAAAACTTCGAAACTCGAAAGAAATAATCCTTCAAATTTTGGATCCAGACGTGGGAGACATAAAAAAGTCGAATGCCAAATTTTCTTGAATGTTTTGAGCTTTGCGAGGCTTTGAAATCCTGCATTGCCTCAAATTTTCTCATGTCGACTTTATTTGAATTTGAGTCGTTAAGATCCCAAATATGAACCATTCCTTGAATTTTCGCAAGGTAAGACCGCCTAGAATGAACCATATGCAGCTGATAGAAAGCACCCTATTAAGCCAACATGGCGGCTGATGTTTCGAAACCATGGCCGACTTCTATTCGAGAAATTGCAGCAGTAGACGACCCATCGAAATGTCGCCTCCCTATATTCCATGAGGTTAGGATTAAGCTGTCCATGACACTACTTTAGCTCAGCAGTGATCAGTGATAAGCCGGTAAAAAAAATTAAGAACTAAAGAGGCCGAACGGCGAAAATACAGGAAGCATTCTTTTTGTTGTTAAAACAATTTAAACCTATTCTCATAAATCACGATAGACCGTAGCGAAATAAGACGAAATTGCTTTATTCGATTCTTATTGCCTCATATTAACCTGATTTTAGGATGTTAGATGACTAAGCGGTTTGAATCGATAAGGATTATTTCAATAGGACCTCTTCCGATACTAATTTAAAGTTAGGAAGAAAATTCGAAATATAGTGAAGCCCGCGTTTAGCAGTTGTATTTTTTTCCCATCACGCTGAAATATCAGAAACACGATAATCATTCGGTATACGGTGTTAGTTACAATGTTTTTGAATATTAACCGTTTAAGGTGTTACGTTACATATACAATGGAATTTATTACTTATTTGAATCCAAACCCATATAAGTACTTGTTAGTTTTCGTTTCGTTTCGTGTAGTGTTTGTTTAAGGCATATTTATTATGGTTTGATTTTTTTTTAGGTTCACGTTGTTTTCTCATATATCCGTATCAAGGTAGGGCCGGGCGTAAGTAAATACAAGCGTAAAATATGAGTTTTAATTATTAACAAGCCGCCACTGATTCGCCTATTGACACGGGTCGAATGTTTTATGGCCTTTCGACACGATATTAAACAAGATTTTTTTTTCGGGAAGGGCCGAGCAGTACGAGTATGGATCCTCGCTTGTTGCTTTTTATTTTTTTATTTACTCCCATCACGTGTGTTTCGCCAAATAATTTATCGAAAGGAGGAACCGTCATTCTTAATCCAGACCGATAATCCGTAAACAAGTCGGAAAAAGTTTTTCTCCCCCACCCCTGCCCTCGCTTTGGGGCTTAGCACAATTCCCAAAAGCATTTCACGTTTCCTTGTCAGCTGTTTCTTTTAAATCTGAAATTCTTGCTGACGAAATCGATCAATTTTTCATGCGTCTCGAGTGGTTTTATCTGTTAAGGTTTGCCAGACTCGTTTACGTGACAAGCTCCCCGCGTAAGATCTTTTTTTTTTTATTTATTCGAATAAGTGTTCCAATATTCCGATCGGGGGTTTTTTTTAACAAAAGAAAAAATCTTCCTCGTTAAAAAAAAGTTGTAAGTGAAATAAAACCGTTATCAGAGAATCGTAACTTGCGTTTAATGTGGCTGTTATCAACGGAAACTGCTACAGGGAGGAGAAGGCTAGAGAAGCAGAAACGCGACAACGGAAACAGGGTTCCCGCGATTCATTACATTTTACAGGGTTGGAAGACTCCCTTATAACCGTTCTCGTGTCCTCTTATTCTGTTAATTGTGCTTATGAGGTTTTAATGAAATTCAGAGATGTTGCATCTTGATTAGGACCCGAGGAAAATTTTCCAGCTTTTAATAAAACGTTAAGGGAAAATTTCGTTAACTTTTTTCAACGTTCGACCCCCCCCTTTAAAGCTATATCACCGAGCTTGTTCATTTATTTTCTTTCCTTAAGCCTACTCAAAGTCGTAAAATTTTTAAAACTACTATTTTAGCACGTAATAACACGACATGTAAGGTAATAGTAGCAGACGTAACGAAGAGGGTGATGTTATTATTTACTAGGCGCCGGCTGCGCGGTTTTTTCCCGACGGTTTTTTTTTTGTATGTGTGTTTCGGATCCTTATAAATTTTATGCCCGAGAAAAGCATAAGAAAACGTCTGTGACTGTTTGCGTTCTTACATGTTCGTTCTCGCTTGAACGCTTCCAACTCGTTCATGTGAGATAAAGCACTGTCTCTTCTTCCGGTTCCCCGATGGTGAAAATTTTCACGAGTTTGCTCACTTGGGTTTTAAATTTAAATTCCGACGTTTTTATTTCATTCTTCTTCTTTTTTTCTTCCACTGGTTTTAATTTGTTAGGCGTCAGGGCGTTAAGGTTGGCCTATTTCCTTTTTTAAAGACTCCGAAGTTCTTCATTCATTGTTTAAAGGAAACAAATCTTTGGCGTTTTAAGGTTTTGCTTTTATTAAATCCGGAATTTCGTTCTGCCCCCTTAAGTTTTCCTTTATATTTAGTAATAGTACGTTAAAAAAGGAATTTACCTGGAAAAAGGAAATAAAGAAAAACTGAGGCTTTTAACAAATTCCTCCTTCTCTCGAAACCTCCGCCTCCTCTAATTTGTTTTTATCGGTAAAAGTGGAAGAATTTGAAATATTCGTGGCTTTGTTTCTTAGAAAGCATTTCCCCCGAGTTGTTTTTATCAATATGCATTCGAATTTGGAAGGTTTCGTGCCGTTCGGCAATACAAATTAACCCCCGGATCATGCAAGGATATGCATGCGGATTATTGCCGTTCTTTGTCGTTTTTTTCCATTCTCGTGTAAACAGTATTTTTTTCGAATTAGAAAAAATCACGTTTAGTTTTTGCTCCCAGAAAAATTGATTGTGGAAAATTCCTGCGTAAATTATTATACGTGATGAAAGAAGGAAGCCACGATAAAATACAAAAGGGTAACTTTTCATAAAACTGTAAATGATTTCGCTGGGACCGTTATCTTCGCCACGTTTTCCCTTAAAAAACATGGCGGAAATGAAAAGCTTCCCGGGTTTTATTATCTGTATTTGTTAATGATTTTAAAACGCATCAATTACGAAATAACCCCGACGCTACCGGATACACCCAAAATGAAAACGTGCCGACATTTCCCTTACCAAATTAATTAAATAGAATCGTGGCTACTTGAAAATTTAAAAAAAAAATTGAAAGAAAAAATACGGCCGAGCCATTTTAGTTAATCACGATTGCATTATAAAAAAATATTGGCGATTCTCTCGGCGCTCACGATAACTATTTCAAAATGCATTAAAAAATTTACTCAGGGGTACCCGGTTGGAAAGTTCATTCCCGAATACCCGCGAGGGATGTTTTTTTTTTTTTTCGAACTAGGTCGCTAGTTTTTTTTTTCGATTTCTCCTCCGTGATGAAAAGAATTAAAAAAACTGCGATGTAAATATTTTGATTAATCGTGACATCTACACAAATAATTATAATTTGGGATATCATTTTCGATAAGATGTCAGCAATTGGAATCTTACACATGTTGCATTCGTTTTTTCGTTACGGCCTCCTTAATTGAATCCGACGTATGAGACAGCTACATGCGTCGATTCTTAAAATAATTATTATTTTTTTTTTCATTATGATGCGTAAGCTAAGAATGGAAAAGAACAGTCATGTGCTTCCCTTCTTAAATTTTTTTTCGGTCTCGAGATTTCGCGCGAGTTTGGGAGATGAATCGTGACGGATTAATTAATTAAATTGATTGCTTCAGATGTCTCGTTAATTTCGATTCCGATCGGATAAAATGTGATAGCGAATGTATAAAAAATCGAGAATTTCCGGTTTTTTTTTTTCTCTAAAGGATGATGATTTTTAGCTTGTTAAACGCACGAACGAATGAATGTGTTATAGAGATATCGATCGGGTTGAAAAAATATTGGTGGCTCGGACGTAAATGAGGTCTTTAGAGTCCTATTAAATGAATTTAAAGAATGGCTACTGGATTTTTTATCTGTTAATTTTTGTGATTTAAAATTGAGGGAGAATGTAATGGTTGTTGGGAGGTGTAGGATCGTTTCTGAATGAAGTCTCGAGTAAATTTTTCATGTGATTGTGTCTTTATTTGGCGAATCTCCCTGATGTTATCCTCAAAAAATTATTTTACGTTTTCTTCAAAGCCGATAATCTTTTAATTTTTATCCTACTTCAAGGTTATTGCTTCCCTTTTGGTTTTCGGGCATGCAAGACAATGGTTGTGTACCTGATCGCCAGTCATGTTTTTACTATTATTAGAATAGGCTCGATGCAAAAGGACTGAGAAGAGATTTACTGTGGCGGTAAAAGCCCAGGTATCCGATTTTCTTAAGAATTTAGCAAATGTTAAGGCCTTTGAAAACGGTGAGGTCTCAAAAGTGTACGCGTGTTTTGTGGCCAGTCTTAGCCTTTCATATTGCGATCATTGGCAATTAATTTAGTGGACAGATCGTCGGCCATTGTTGGGCGGCTATTTTGATTCATTTCGATCTGACTATTCGTTATGGCACTACGACTTTTTGTAACACGCCTTTTTAAAATTTTACACATAAGTTGAAACCCAGATCTGAACTCTGATTTTAAAAGAATAATTTTTTTTTTGTAAACTAAATCAGAACGTCATTATTAATTGGCTTTAAATCCGAAATGTGTCATTTTTTTTATTCTTATCTTATTAGAGTTCTCAAATTTCTTATACGGTTCCTGACCTGTATTATACGTGGGATAACAGGCGTAAGGAAAAGATGTTGAAATATCACTAAATGTGAATTCCTCGACCAGGTATTATTCCGATTTCCCTAAATAATTCTAATTCGCAAATTCGAAACAAAGGAGCTAAAAGGATTCTCCGCAAAATGAGAAATTTCACCCTTTTTCATTCGACCTTTCATTTAACCCTTAGTACTATCCATTTCCTGCTGACCTTGATATTTATACATTTTCATACGCCCTTAAGCACTAAAATGTTCGCAACCCGCAAACATAAAGTTCTTCATTCGGACGATACAACACGACTATACTAACCTTTCACTTCCCTCGTTAATCATCTTCCCTTTAAATATTTAATCGTATGGAAAACATTTTCTAGGCTTTTTAAAATCGAAATCACTATGACCTCGAGACGAGCCGTCGGCCGTATTATTTTCAGTCAACACGGCTATAGTTACTGATAATAATCATCTGTTTAATTGAATAAACTCAGGTCAGAATTATAAAACTTGTCACATTATTTGTTTTTCCCACAGACGTCGTACACAGGCAAAAGCGTAGGCAGGTTAACAACTAAATCATAGCATTGCACTAATTTTTTTTTTTTGTTTTACAATAAATCAGGGATTTTTTGTTAATTACTCAAAGCGATGAGCAAGCGTTACGCTATTAGAATATCAGCGTTTTTATACGATCGAAAATAAAAGCTCATTCACCCTTTGTTCTTCTCTTGGTAAATAACAATTTATCTCCTTTCTCTTCGACATAGCAATCGAACTGGGGGGAGAACGAGAGCAAAAAAAAAGAGAACTTGAATTTACTCCCTTGGAAAAAAAGGAAAAATTTTTGCTAATACCAGGAATTCCTCAAGTAATTAGTTCAGGGATTTCGGGAGAAACTAGACGAGTATCGGGCTGCATCATAAGTAGAATTAGGCGTCGAGGAAAATTTCTTCTTCTTTCCCCTCGTAAAACTCAAGGGTTCGATATCGCTTTCACACTTTTTCTCTCACCTTTTCCTTTCTTAAAAAAAGATTATTTTCGTGTTCGTTCGACCTTGAATTTGATTCTTCTTACGAATTCGATACGGGTTCAAATGGGTTTTTCGTAAGTTAACGGGTTTTCCCATTATAATTTACACGCGGAAGCATTTTAAGTTAAGATCCCCCTTTTGATTGCATATCAACCCTTTATGACGTATTTTGCGGTCAAACATCTGATGGATAAGTTAATTTAATATAGAAATATAAGGGAAAGGGGGAATATCATCCTCGGTCGTTAAATTGCGATACGGAATAACGATCCTTAATGAAGACCCGGCGGCCGAAAAAATCTCCGAAGGAAAAAAGAAGTAAGAAAAAGGAGAATAAAATAAAGGTCACAAGGAAGTGCCTATTAGAATTCAAGAGCAGAGACTTGAAGAATCTGTACTCTCTACCCTTTCTCTGTTCTGCCAAGCATGAAATTCTGTTCGCTAGATAGGTATTCTTTCAACTAAAAACAAAATTCTTTCTGTGATTTCTTCTTTTCATCAATTTCCCTTTATTTCACGCAACAAAAGGTTTTCCCCGGTTTTTCTTTCCGTCAGCAGTCACTGTTTTTAAGTGTCCTCGTTTTTCTGTTTGTCTTTATAATGGAAAAATAAAAAGATGGGTGGTCCTTAAAAAATCATTTCAATACAATTAATGGTGAACTTGTATAACTGCCAAGTTAGTCACTTACAAAGAGGCTTGTTTAACAAGATAGGGTTATCTCGTGCCTTCTTTTTTTATGTAGAACAACGACGCGACGTAGGCTGAGGTAAAGCTTATTGGTAAACCTTTTGAAAACCAAACGACAGTTTGTAATTGCTTTATATTTATGACATTTCAGATTACGCTTAATCCTTGCGACCTACGATATTTTTTTGTACTAATTTTTTCAACATTAAAAAATTTTATTTTCTAAGAAATTATAATTTACAATGACAAAATATCAATATCAAGGAGGAAAAGATCAATATTTGTTAATAAAGATAAGATTATTTGACATAATGGCTCTTAATGTGTGTTCTACGATAAGAGGCCCATATAAATGAATTAAAAAATAACTGGCATCGTCTTCCTTACGGCGTTATTCGTCGTGAGAGCTACTCACCTTTTGCGCCAGACGAATAAATCATAATAATGGCAGTAAAAAGTTTAAAAAAGAAAAAACGGCGAAAATGGGAAGCCATTTTGAAATTTTCGTCCTTTTTTATTACCGGCGTTTAATATAATTTAACCGTCATGCGTTTTTTTAAAAGTAATAAATTGAGTAACGATCGAGTTCACGGTCGGATTTCGTCCCGGCGTGCATCGTGCAATTATTTTCAAATTTACCGCAATAAGGAATTTTTTTTATTTGTAAATTTTAAGGGCGCCAACTGGCATCCCGCTGGAACCAAATTTTAATGACGGTTTATTTTAGTAAACGAATGAATCATGATCTAATTATAAGAAATATAACGGCGGCGCCGTTTTCGTAAGAATAAAAAAAAGCACACGATTAAGGCAATTTGTTACTTCCTTATTATGTGATTCGAACGTGGGAGGAGAAAGGGGAGAAGAGGTTTAATGACATTCTGGATTGTGTGTAGAAAAAAAATTGCAATATGGCGGTTATGAAAAGATACACAACAAGTTTCATAAATTAATGTAATACATTGTAAACGCCGCGGCCCATGAAATTGTCCCGGTACACACCATTAACTCCCTTTTCTTTTTTTTTCTCTTTCTCTCTTGTTACGCGGTTTTAAAATTCTTTTCGGAAATTTTTTTTCCCTAAATCTTATACTTGAGTTGCTTCAGAGGATATGGATTTATATACGCTCCTAGGCTTTTTTTCCTCCTCTTGATTTTTAAACCTATTAAATAAACATTGTCGTTGTCTTCATGTAAAACGCTCGTTTTTGTGTTATCTTCAGGAATCCCCCCCTTAAGAGATTTTCTCGGAAATAAGATTTTCTATTTTTTGTAGGTTAGGAGGATAAGCATTTGCAAATTTCTTTAACGTCGTGTTTTATAGTCAAATTGTTTTGGGCGCCGCTTCTGGGATTTGAAATATGAAACGAGATGTTTTAAATTGAAAAATTGTCCTTTAAAAAATTTTTAATTAAGCAATTTGAGACGTTAACAATGACTAATAAATGCGTTTTATTTTTCAGAGAATATGGGGAAATCTTGTCCTGTGAGCACGAGAGAATCATGGATGTCTTTCTGTATCACGTATGGTGTAAATAAGGAGCAGACCTCATTGGCCAATTTTAACGAATCTGCTAGTTGGCACGATTGTCTTTCACTATTGTAATGAAAGGTGAGTACGGTCGTAATTAAGTACTAGCAATATCGACTTTTACAGTGCTCTTGTCAAAGTCAAGCATTATTTTTAGCCCAATAGTTTAGCACTTTAGTTAGTGGACTATTGGTGAATTACTTCTTGCTGTTGAGACAGGTTAAGATTACTGTAGAAACCCATGTCCGGAATTCCTCCTTCCGAACGCCTTCCATCCAGGACTTCCTCGGTCTTCCTTGCCTCCTCCTCTCTTTGGACATCCATTCCCACACTTGCTTAGGAAGCCGTTCATCCGGCATTCTGCAAACATGTCCGTACCAAATCAGCTGCCTCTCCTCGATGTCTTCAATTACAATCTTCTTAACACCTATTCTTTCCTTCAGATCCTCATTCCTTATCCTGTCCATCCGTGAGACTCTCAGCGATCTTCTAAAAGGGTTTGGGGGAATTCCGACATAAAAATTTGTCTCAGTTTTGACCCAGAACCCGTTCTGTCTGATTTTCATTTAAAATTTACCGTCGGAGGCTGTGTTTGGTTAACTTAAGATCGAACCTTGGGGCAGAGTTGTAGCGACCGTATACGGCTGCTGTGCTACGATGCGGAGGGTATTAGAAGACTTTTTATTTGTGACAAAATTAAGTCTTATAAGAGCCAATATTGCTGTACTTAACAGAGACGCTAAAGCTTTTGGTGATTTTAAGCTAAAAAATTTATAGCTAAAAATGCTTGACAAGTTGGGACCTCTGGCCGCCGTAAAGCTCGAAACTATCTTTTGAACTTTCAATACGTTTTTTTTGTCCCTTAATGACCTAAATCCTAAAAGCCATCTCGTAAAATATGGTGAACTATAGGATGTATCGACCTTCTTGCTTTTCTTTAAACCGCAACTATCAAGCTTAAAGAAAGTTCCTTAAACGGAAAACGTCTTTTCTTGCTATATACGATGAAAAGCGATTATAACGAGACATTTGGGACATTTTATCGTGACCTTTTCAAGAAAATATCACGGAAGAAAATAGGAGAACGTCTGACATCCAGTGTATAATGTATGTTGTTAAAAAAGTTAAAACTACACCGGAAATTGCGTTCGTTTTCTTGCCAACTTTTTTTTCTTAAAAAAAGTTTCGCAACGTTTCCAAAATCTTGCTATAATTTAATTACACGCATGCAGATGCTTTTCTTTTATAATTTCTTCGCCATCTCGGCGTTCGTTCTGATCGAAATTCAGCACATCTATTACCACCAATTAAATTTCGATTGACCTAGGCGTTTCTTTCTGTAAAGCTTTTTCCTTACTGGGGGGAAAAAGAGAGAAGAAAAAATATCTGTCTTAATTTTCAATGAAATATAAATGAAGATGTTGTTCCAGCAGTGTAATGGCTTGGAGAAGTAGAATTACATCTCGCGAGAGGCAATAAAGTTGAGTTATTGCAAGAATATGTAGTTGGACGCTTTTCTAGTAGTCTTCATTTCCCCCACAACAATCTTTTAATTGAGATTTCTTTTTTCGCGGGTGAGTTTTGGCGCCGAGGTTTTTATTTTTAACATCCCGTTTTGATATTATGTGGAGAATGTGGAGGAAGAAAACCTTAAAATGACGGATATAATGACTACTTTGCGTTTTACCGTAAATAAGTGGCAGCTGATACCGTTTAATCTCATGACTCACATCTGACAGTCAAGTTGAAATTTTAATGTTTTATTGCTCCATCAGTGCCGTAAAGAATGCAATTTAGTTTAAAACAATTAAATCTGGTTGGGAAATCTCTGGGATTGTTTTTCTCATCCTTCCCGACTATTCCCCCCCATCCTGGGAGAGGGTGTTAAAACCGTTTCACAACCCTGTTAATGCTTTCTCTCAGATTCCACGACAAGTTTCGTTTTTATTCTTGATGAATTAATGCTAGGGCAGCGTTGAAAACTTTCCCGGGTGGAAAGTTTTCCGTCCGAAAAAAGGAAAATTTTTGAAGAGGGAATGTGACAAAAATTTAAAGAAAGTGACACGTTTTAACGGGAGATCGCGGGCTCACGGGAATACCTTTTTGATTTTCTTCGAAAACGTCTTTCTCATGCTCTAATCCATGTGTCATCCTTTTCTTCCCCGAGCGTACTTGTCAGAAATTTTCATCGAACTATTGTTTTGAACTTAAATGGTACTTACTCCTCCGAGCGACATTTCAAGAAAACTGAAGCATACCTGCAAAAGAAAAGAAGAAAATTTTTTATTCAATGGCGGGAGGAAACGTAAAGGGAAAGGGGGGTTTTTTCCCTTGGAACAAAGAAGAGGGTTTAGTTCTTGATCAACTCCACCGAAGCCAGAAAATATTTCATTTATTGTTTTTTAAGAAAATGGAAATTAATCGAATGAAAAATAAGGAGTCGGCGGGTAGAAACAGGAAAAGCGTGGAAATAATCACGACGATGAAATAACAATCTCCGTTGAAATGAAAGTTTCACGAGGATGAAAATCGGGGTTCTATTAGAAAGAGATTAATGACAACTTCACCGCACTGACACTCGGCAAGAACAATTTAAAAAAGTCGATTAATGGGTTTGGTAAAGAAAGAAAAGGGTAAGCAGTAAGCTGATGAACCCATCTGGAAAGTCATGGATAATGCTCGACTTAATTACAAAATACCAACATTACACAATTTATTTTATTTTCCCCCTACCCCCACCGTATACTAAACGGCAAATTGAAATCGAATTAATCGTTTTTTTTTTTTATCTCGGGCGATTTCTTTTCCCCCAAGAGCAAAAAAATGGAAATA
This sequence comes from Liposcelis brunnea, assembly GCA_023512825.1. Lineage (NCBI taxonomy): Eukaryota > Metazoa > Arthropoda > Insecta > Psocodea > Liposcelididae > Liposcelis > Liposcelis brunnea. Next base: position 21,739,760 of record CM042073.1, read on the forward strand.
ATTAAGTAAGCGAAACGTAGTAATAATATATTTTTAAAATGTCGTTTAATTGATTCACAATGTGCCAACTGATAATTAGTAAGTGAGTCATAACGCCGTTATTGTACCATGACTTCCTGTTTGGAACATCAAAGATGTTCCCCGGTTATTTAACGCTTAATCATAAAAATTAAGTTTGGCTTAGTGTCGCGTCTCGAAAATTGGAAGAAGGATTTCTAGAAGAAATATTATGGTTTGGGTTTAAGTGGATTTTCAAGGTTAGAAGTTAATAGGGTTATTCATGAAATAGGTCATTATTTTTTGAAATGTATTAGGAAATTGCGTAATTTCGGTGGTTCCTCTTTCGAATACTGAGAATTTAGCTATATGAGGTGGATAAAGCACGTGCGGTGAAAAATTGAAGCGGGTTTTTGTAGCCAATACAAAAATAAATAGATTCTTCGATTCCCGGAAAGTGTCGGTAAAAAATTAAATTTGAACATGTTTTGGCAATAAAAACGAGCGAATTAATTTTTATCCGCACGCTTTCGAACCACGTGCTTCACTTGAGAGGGTACGAACTAAGGGTTCTGAGGTCAGAAAAATTACAAGCAAGGCTTCACCCACCTGTTAACTTTTTTTGGCACCTTCGAAAATAAACAATTTTAATTCTTTATTTTCAAGAGTGCCTAAAATTTCATAATTTTATTTTAATTATGGTAATTTTTTTTTCGTATGCAAACAAAATCAAACTCTCGTTTTAATTCCATTTCCATAAAGAATTACATGTATGCTAGATAAGTCTTATAGCCTTGGCCAGAAGATTCGGTTACTTAACTGCCCGAAGCCGTAACATCCCAGTCAAACCTCCCGCTTTAATTATAAAAACATCATACGCAGTCTCTTATATATTGAATTAATTAAACGTTTTGTCAGCTTTCATTTTCTTCTTTTCTCTTGAACGGTTCTAACAACAAAAAAAATATAAAAGGAACAACTCCCAAACTCGTTTTCTTTCGAGGGTGAAATTTCATCCCTGTTGAAGAATAAAAAAAACTAAATGGAAAACAACATGAGGTTAGACATTTTAACAAAAGGAACGAGAAAAAAAACAAAAGAAAAACAGAAGCTCCGAGTGAAACAATTAAGAACATGTCAAAATATTTGAGTGAAATCCTATATGCCGGCTTATGCCTTGCCCGGGGACATATGGAAATATGATTGTTACTTTTTTTTGAAACGTTTTCACCATGTTTAAAAAATTCATGTTTACATTTCAATCGCAAAATACCGGAGAAATTTTGATTGATCGTTTTTCTCTTTCTGTGATTGTAACCCATCAAAAATCACTTTTGATACTGGAGGGTAAAAGATGGTGCAAACAATACAAGGATACATAAAAATTTATAAGCTGCGGGGTTTTTCTCCTTCGGAATGGGTTCTTCTCTAAAAATAAAAAAGCCGAAATCTCATCAATCATCCTTAATAAAATCTGAAAAATAAACTTTCCACGTTCGATTCATCCGTGGACGGTCGGAATCATCCCCGACCATATTCTATAGAAAAACGATGGTGTAGAGCGTAATAAACGCGCCAGATGTCTCGAGGTCCAGACATACCCTTCACAGCTCGATATTTGTACTTGAGGGTATGAAAATAAAAAAAAAAGGTCGCCCATCGATTAATTTTTCCCGTAAACGATTTATCAAAATGTGATTAATTAAGAATGATTAATCGAATTTCTGCAAACGAGATGATTAATTCGATTGAGGGGAAAGAAATAGGAATCGTCATATTAAACGTCGATCCTTCTGGCATTAACAGGGTCGGATAATGTTGATTAACTCTCGAGACTGTAAAGAGCTATTAAATCTGCTCGTTGAAAGTTTAAAATAAATGCGATTGATTTAAATGTGCGACGGATTTCCGTTTTTCAAAGTATTTGAGATTTTTTTAAATACTGATTATTTGTTTTAGTGTAGCGGTTCGTGGAACGTCGTTTTTTGAAGTCGAGTTTGGAGAGCGGAACAGATGGCGAAAGCCTTATATTAGCTGGGCTAGCAATGTAGAAATCGAAAGCTCGCTTAGTTTTCAGTTTATGTGAATTAGGCTGGTTAAGCTATTTATGCTTCTTAGTAATTGCCATTAGATTAGTCAAGTCAGAGTTTAGATCTGAGTCTACTAGGGATAAAGTCGATCAAGAAACAAAGCTTGATTGGCTGATTAATGCATTAGCAGAGGTCTGAGTTCAGCCCTTCTTAAAAATGTTAATAGATTTGATATAGTTTGATAATTTTTCAAGCTAGCTATCTCTGCTTAACTTAATTTCGGCCCAATATGCCTATTGTCCTTGTCCATCTCCGAGAACTAGCAGCATTTTCAGTGGCTCAAGCGGATTTCTATTTGTACATGAGAACCGAATTCTAATTGACAACTTGAGTCAAACTTTTAAGGAATTTGCTTAAGTACTTATAGTTGCTCCACTGTGTCTGAGGATGGCTCCCGAAGAAATTGAAAAAGAGATTTAAAATAATGTCATTTTATTAAATTTTCTAAACACGAAACCACATTCAATTATATTATATCCAACCTATCCCATCACGTAATACGGAGAACTCCGTACAAAGAGTGTATAAAGCCGGAAAGTTAATATTGGCATATTATTTATTGCTCGGCTTTTCCAGAGTGTAAATTATGAGGAAAAAGAGAAATGGCAACTACTCTTGATTAATAAACGCGGGAGATAGATTATATGGAGTAAAAAGGAAGAGAGACTCAGGTGCTTATTTTGAAAATGACTGACGGGAGACACCCCCCCGTATATCTCCTCTTTCCGTTCATCTCGACTCAAAACCCGTATATCACTCCAATGTAAATATCACTTCGGTTTTTCCGATGTGAGCCTCCCCACCTGGTTTTTTTTTCCATCTTTATCGATGGGTTATCTTATACACGGGAAAAAAATTCCGCCTGTGTATCAGTTTAATAATTTCCCTCCCGATCGTCCTTGCCTCCCCGCTCATGCTAAAACCTAAGTTGAATTTATTTAACGGTTGTAGTCTTCGTAAGCTGCTTCTTTTTACGCTGAAACTTTTTGAAAAATGAATAAAATTGAATAGGATTCCACGTACACGAAGCGGAGGGTAAAAATAGAGGATCGAGCGCGCGGGAAAAGGAAAGGAAAGGAAAGGAAAAGTGAAACTTCTTTAGAAGGAAGTATTTCAATAAACAAGATTTTAATGAAGAATGCTTTTTCCCCGCTTCAATTTTCAAAAAAAATTTTTTCATAAAATGGATTTAATTTGAATGTTTATTTCGCGATAAGCTTAACGAAATTTGATATAAAACGCGAAAGGTCGCAATCCCGTAAATCCAAGTTAAACCCCTTTCCATCGTTTCTCCTTCGGGAACGATAATTTTAAAAAACAAGACTACGCATTTGCTGCGAAGAAATCTCCGCACACGAATCACTTAAAAATACGCTCTTTGCCACCCACGATAAATACTCGTTGCGTATGGCCCCTTAAAAATCCTCATTACAATTAAGATTTATTAACGCGCGCTCACTTGAGACTCATTAAAATAGCTTTTTTAATTTTTTCGATGATCGAGTGTGTTATCTCCTCTTCTACCATCCAATTCTTTTTTTCTTTTTTTTTTAAATAATAATGGATTTGTACAAGTCCAGATACGTGCTTAATAATAAATATCAAATAACTCCGTTATAAATTTTTTTCTCGATCTATTATTTTGTTGCACTGTAAATAGGTAGGTGCGGTTTAAAGTAACCATTCTCACAGAAACCTCTAATCAGTCGTAAGTTATGAGTCAATTTTTTTTTAGTTTCGTTTTTTTTTACTTCTTTTTTTGTTAAATTACAGTCGGAGGAAATAAGGTGACGGCACGAGTGGGTGTTGCGTAATGTTTGTCTCAGTTTGTGTTGTTCCGCAGTTAGGCTATTATATTTCCAGGAGTCGTGTAGTGACAAACAGCGATAAAATAAATAAGCAAAATATAGTTGTTAGTCACTTGTTTCATATATGGTTGTTTGAGAAAAAAAGTACTTGACTGTAGCGCCTAGTATTTCATAGCTCTTGAAATTCGTTTGTGGGATTGTTGTTTTTTTTTCGTGTTTATAGGAAGACACGGAGACTGTTGTTGTTTGTAAAAGTCGCGAACTTTGCCCGTCTGTGCCAATAAACCACCCCAGGCTTTGAACATCTTTTTTTCTTTATCTGATTTTTGTTCTCTCGGCCTGCCCATTGACCTCACGATATCAGTTCGGTCTTCAATAGTTCTTGCATTGACCCGGTTTATAGTTTCTTATAAAAGTAACCGAAATGTTGATGTTGGTTAAGTCTTGGTATTGGAAGGGGCTGTCAGTTTGGATTGGGCCAGGATGACCAGACGCACGAGACCATTTCTTTCCTTCCAGTAGCACACCCAAATGTAGCAGGGTGTATACTGAGTCAATTTTTCCATTTTATTTTCTATTATTTTGATGGTCAGAGCAAAAAAATAATTTAAACTATAGAAATTTTTAAAAAATAGCAGTGAAAATGGCGCTTTTTGAAAATTTTTGGTCCTTTGGACTGTGACCCTTCTTTGTGATATATTACCCTTGCTGGGCTTTTTTCTTTGGTTCTTCAAAAAATACTATAACGAGAAAAAAGAGAAATAGTTGAAAATTTAAAAACTTCAATTTTTTAGAATTTTACTGAATTTTATTGTCATCTTAATTTTTTTCTTAATTTTTCCTAAATGTTGAAAATTTTTTGACTCCTGAAAACTTATTTTCGTCGATATTCCGTTACTTTTGACCGAAAAAAAACTCATTATTTACTCATTATTTTTTTAAAAAAAATCATTTTTTCATTTTTTATTGAGCATAATTTCGGTATACACCCTGAAATGTAGTTATTAGGGGAGCTGAAATTTTAACGCTACTGCCAACTCAAAACATGCAAGAAAATCAATGCAAAAGAAGTTTTGACTTCGAAAATGAATGAGACCATTATATTTGAAGTGAAATAACTAGCTGTGCTAAACTATGTCGGTCTCCCGGGATTTTACCAATTAGACAAGGACATATGACACCTTTTAGTATTTCCAAATGACTTGTATTTAGGTTTTGAATATGTTTATTAAAATACATCCATAATTCAAAGCCCAGAATCCTATCCCCATCATTCCCAGATGCGACAAAAAAATGGAAAATCGCTTTGCCTTTCGGATTAGATAGACAAAACAATTTGCCGTCTCAAATTATGACTGCTGAAGCCTCCGACATCTGTTCCTGTAAAATGATGCGCGCCCTCATCTTATATAACAACCTCCCTTGTCTTGTAACAACCTTTCTCTCCCCCGCCACTTTCCCTTCCAATTTGCATTCCTTCCTTCTATTTATAACTGTCTCCCATCAATTTAATGAAAAGTTGAACTTCCCATATTTAAACTTGTTTACTTTATCATGGTTCATATTTTGACAAGAGAGATTTGTGAACCGACTTTACGATATTGTTTCCCGTTTTCCTTTCCCCCTCCTTCATTCTTGCAAAACGAATGCTCTAAATTCGTAATTTTTTTTTTCCTTTCTTCTTTCTCTCCCGAATCGGCGGAGGTGTTTAACAATGCACAATGGCACATAATTAACAATCGAACATTAGATGATCCTCGAAGATAACCTTGAACGGGTTAGGAAGATTTTTATTTTCTCGTGATGAGATTCAGACACACCTCATATGAAATTCCTTTCCTTTTTTTTTTTCTTGTAGATCCTGCGGAATCCGATTCCAAAAACGAAGGTTAATTAAAAGTTTAAGTGACATATCCCTTCACACCCTTTGCCGCATGTCCCATGCCATATGGCTTTTAAGTTACGCCCAAAGAGACGGTCCGGTAGCTCTACAGGGTTGTCCATCAAAGACGATAAAATTTTATTTTTATTTTTTTTCCACCCGCCTGGGGCGTAATAAACAAGCGCGAAAAGGTTGCCTGGGGAAATCAGGAGTAACTAATTTAACTGCTTTTAATATTTGAACAGTCATTTTTCGATTCTCTCGGAGTCCTCACCCTATAGCTTACGATCTCATTAAAATCGGTTTTGAAAAGAGCGAGCGAGCGAGAAAAAGAAGAAAATAACGTTATTTATTACGTTTGGTTTTTGGTTAAATCGTTTAATAAAGTTAAGAATCATCGGGACTCAGATAAGAGCAGCACGAGGTCTGCCTCTCATAAATCACAACTTTTAATTAATTATTAATTTTTGTAAAACTAATTATGATTTCCGAGAAAGTCATTCAACCCGTCCTGGAATTATTCATTAAATTGTATCTTGCGTCTCCAGCAGGCCTATATGTATTACCAAGTTTTCGAGTTTGCAAAGTTGGCGAACTGAATTATTTAATAAATTGTTTCATAGCCGAGTGGTTTTGCATAGTAAATGAACAAACTAATCACTGTGTCGATTTCGTTTGATATTATTTTGCACGGTGTTACGAAAATTAGAAGAGAAAAGGTTATGAAAGCGTGTGAGAATTTGAAAATTATGTATGCGATCTTTTTGGTGATACGGGTTTGGCAAGTCTCGATTTTTTATGGTTATTATGTTTTATGGCTTAATTCCAAAAGTTATACTTTGAAAATTGAACAGATCATTGCATGGAGTGGGCGGCATACCGGCGCTAAGGTTCTTTCTAGAGAAATAGGCTGTCTGGGAAAAAATGTGAACTCTTTTTTTTATATAAAATCGTATTTGGAAAATGTGTTTTGTCCAGCGAAGTTAGAGTTCTGTGACTTCAACTTTGGTGGTGGTTTGCTGGCTTGGATTCTGAGCTGTAATAGATAGCTAGGGGAGAGTCCCGCAAAAGGCCCGTAGCTTGGGTTTGGTTTGGGTTGAGTCGGGCTGCCCCGTTTAGTTTTGACGGATCGGGCCGGGCCGCGGGCCTGAAAATTTGAGGGCTCTAAAGCTAGGGCAGCTAAATCTCTGCTTTTAAGAAGTTAATTGCACTTAGTCAGCTTTAAGGGGCTTGATAAAGCTTATAAGTTCAGCTTTGGCTTATTTGAAGCAGATGTATGATAGGCATTTTCAATAAGATGATTTTCTTCTACCTTAACTGTTTCAATGCGAGGCAAGTTGGTAAATTCTATGATTGCAAGAAAATTATGGCATAAAATAGATTTCGTAAAAATAAAAAATTTTGTAGCTTACAGTTTTGGGCAGCAGAACTGCAAAAGACCCGTCATCCGGCCGGCGAGAGGATACGCCGATTGGGTTCTAAATCTCAAAACTAATGGACCACCTACGCCTGATCCGAAAATCTGTCTAGCTGATTATTTTACTAATCAATCCGATGACGACGAAGATGTTGTAGTGACCACAGCATCTCCAACGCCCACTACAATGACAGCAATAACAGTATCTGCCCAGCAAAATCCTGCAATAACTGTTACTTCACCAAGTGGATCGTTGCCTTTAAACTTTGCACAGGACTTAACTAGCGCTCTTTTACAAGCTGTGAGAGCGTCAGCATCTACATCTACGATTTCGTCAACTTCAGTGAAGATGACAGAAGTTCTTAAAAAGATGAGAACTTTTCGACAGGAAGCCAAGGATGGAAAATCGAGGCAGCAGAATTGGGGTTTTTTTTTTTTTTTGACAATCCACTACACAACTGAAGCCTCGATTTGGCCTTACCTTTGCAATATTTAGCGCGAGCTCGTTTTCAAGTGCAAGTTTTAATAATTTAGCAAAAAGAGAATTGTCACTGAGCGACTTTTAGGTATTTCTCAAAAGTTCAACCTGAAATTCCATAAAGCTCCCTCGGATTTATCAAACTTTCGGAAGCAACGCAACGCTTCTCACCCACACTATACTCCGGACGCCTGGGAGCGTGCTAATGGATAATCTCATCAGTCCAAACAGAAATTATTCATTATCCCATCATCCACCCCAAGATCCGACCGCAGTTGGATGCATATGGCAGCTATTTTCGTTTCCTATTGGCAATTGTTTCCTTGGATATTTATCTAATTTATTTTTACTGCTTTGATTAGCTTAAGAGTAGGGAAAAAAAGAACGAACGGATCAAAAGGTCAGTGATGACTGTTCATCGAGCCACCTACGCCAAGACGTGACGAAGTTCAATAGCTAAGGTATTACCGATATATTGTGAGATGGTGACATTGACGAATGGAGTGAACATACGTGACAAATTGGTGGAAAGGTGCGAAACCTGTATCGAGGCATTTATCATCATTTAAAAAATGGGTTTTAAATTCGTCCCGTCAGAAGAATCAACAGAGCAATCACTCATTCAAAGAGAGGTAACGAGGATGACGGGGGGGGGAGGTGAAGAGGGAACATCAAAAAAAGGCCCCCGAATATCGAGGAAACAGAGAGAGAGTAAGAAAAGCAAGTTGATAACATCGCTGATTGGAGCACAATGACGTCAGTTGAGCGAGTCAGCTAAACAACAATGCTTACAATGCTAACAATATCATACGTCTGTCGGTTTAGCTGACATTTCATCCTTTCAATTCCATTCAACAAGAGAAAACTCTTCAGCTTGTTCCTCTTTGCTGATTTTCAGCAAAACGTACCAGAAAACATTGAGTTTTTGACCCATGTTAAAGTGCATGCGATTGCTTTGCCGTAACGAATGAAGAAGGGAAAATATGCCATTAAGATGGAGTTACCTCTTCTTTTACCACCCCCTCTTCGGCCTCTTATCTGTGGGAGACAAATTTAATTTCACAATATTATTAAGGGTAGAAACCTGAGTGCGGTTTCACTAGTTGAATAAAGTTTCTGCTAAACCCCGTAACTTTGTTACGTTCAAGTGCTTCGGTGGGTAAGAAAAAAAAAAAAGTTTTTTTTCTCTTCTTTGATCCGAAAACCGCATTGCCCTCTTTTGCCTCCCTTCACTTCTTCCGTATGAGACAATTAAAAACGAATTACACAAAACTCGGTTCATTAAAATTCATGACAACATCAACATCATTATAACACTATTCATATCGTTGGGAAATATTTTCTGGGGGGGTAATTTACTCCTCCCGAAATTGTAGCTTGGAGGAGCTAAGCTACACGCGATTCGTACAACATTGATCTTCCCCGGTTGAGAGAAAATTCGCTGCAGAAATGTTCAGCGTAATAATGATCTTAACAAGGGATTTCCGGATGTTTCGATATTTTGAAATTACGACCGGAAATAGAAGGTAAAGGATCTCTTGGAAATATTCATGGCGATATGAACATCAGGTCTTGTTGTAAATCTATTAATAGCCTTTGCCAAGTTAACTGAAATGTGTTTGAAGTTCCCCAGCCGTTAGTTCCTACTTAATTTGAATTTTTTTCTTTCGTTTCAGGTGCTGTTCAAACTCGAGTTTCACTGTCCGAATCGTCATGGCGTTTACTGCAGGCATAAGGAAGCCGATTTGCCATGAGATACTTTTCAGTGTCTTCAAAATTATTGCGCAGGAATCAGAGTCGTGTGACCTCTTCCACATATTAGCCAGCTGGTCTATTTTTTCAATTCTGCAAATGACAAAATGCTGATAAAAATGGGGAATTGGGGACATGATGTGTCGAAAGTGAATTCCTCGATGTTTCTTTCTAATGTTCTGGCATCACTTGAAGAAAGGTAACAATTTTTTTAGATTCAAAACCATATCTTCTAAATTAACATTTCCACTGAGATAATCGAGCATTTTGAATTTTCGTTTTTACACGATGAAGAATCTGAGATTTACAAGAATAAATCTAGATCATCAAAAGCTGTCTTAAGTCAACTCCGTGTTATCGTGTTATCTTAACCCTTTGACTCTACTGCCCCAAATGAATGGCATTGCCTAGGTAAACCTCCTGTGGGAGTGACACCCGAATAACTTGAATGAAAATTAAGCAGGACTTCTATTAACTACCCTGTCGTAAAAATTAATCTGGACATTTATCAAAAATGTAAAAACCATTTTATTTCTGAAATCAATGAAGATTCACGTTCCAAATCGAACCGGAAATAAAGGAACAACCTGTCGCTAAGTAAGAAATTCCCGAACCCGCCTTCACACACGATCACCCACACTTCGTCATGGAATTGACACATTGTAAAATCCCAAACTACCCGAGATCCCAAACGTATCAAATCAAACGGTTTAAAGGAAACGTTTGTCAGATTTCATTGAAACGTGAAGCCCGAATCAACACATCTCGGAAGATATTAAAATAAACAAAAAAATAAAATATCTTTGTCAATAGCAGAAAAGGAGAGGATATATGAATATTGATGATGATTTAATGTTGCAAAAGTGTTTGGTTAGGATGACCTCAAACGACTCGGGATATGTTTGTACAGATGGTGCGTGCATGCCAATTCACTTCCTTCGAGACCGGTGCCAAATTGTCATAAGATAAACATCATCGGCTTCCGTTCCCTTCTTCTTCGGCGGCAGGTTTATTATCAGAAAGGATCGAATCCTTTCCCGTGAACCACTTTAAATTGTTTTCTTAATTATAAGGTCGGTTTTCGTCTGTCAGGAATGTCAATCTTACGTGCTGCGGTGACGTACTCGCGCAACGACCTTTGATCTCAAAGAGGCGCGTTATCGATCACGTTCTACAACCCTGTGGCGTCGTTACCGAATCTTGCTCCTAATTAACTAACCATCAAAGAAGCGTTTACACATCGTTCAGGAGTTGTTCTCTCCATCCCCCCCTCCCCCCTTCACGCTTCCCTTTGACCCCTCTTCGGCTTTTGTAATTGCTTTCTCCCGTTAGAATGTTTTTAACCTCACGCTATTAAGACTACATTAACCGAATCGGATGTTTCAGGGAAAAAAAAAGAACTGATAACAGGCACCCCTCGGAAAATAGGATATAAATGCAGTTAATGAAAGAATCGCATGGTTATCAGTAGCACTTTCTCCCGCGCGATTTTAAATGGGAATTATTAAGAGACATGCAATAAAATGATTCCATTTGACAAGCTAATCCATTTTCGAATTCATAAATATTTTTTTGAATTGTTTTCCTCTTGAAAAAACGAATTAAAGGCTTTTTGGGAAGGAAGATGGAGGTGTGTAATGCGGCACGCAAGGATATATACGCATTCAAACTCACACACATGTCATCCATTACAAATGGTGCTAAGTGAATTCCTATGTTATTTAGTTTTATGTTAATTTCCTCGTTACATGTGTTGCTTTATAACACTTTGAATTTCGAAAATTCCCACCTACACCCCTTTCGCTCATCCCCTTTTTTTTTAGTAACTTACCTTTGATAGTTTGAAAATGTAGCATCCGAGTATTCCTAAAACAAAAAGAAAAGGAAAAAATGTAAAATAACGCAAATCCTTAGAATAAAGGCGAAAGTTAGGGGAAAAAGGTCTTAAATTATACGAAAGAAGCATCCGCTTTTCTTTCCCCTCTTCTTTTTTTTTATCCTTTTTGAGGTAGTTTCATCTTTTTTTTTTTTAGAAAAAAAATTAATTTAAGAATTCATAAATATGGATTAATTTTGACGTTGCATTTTTCGTTAGGGTATCGATATGCTGATACGAAGGTTTCTCCGTTAAAAGGGATTATTTTTGCTTTGAGTTTTTTTGCTTTTAACCGCAAAAAAGTTTTAACGATTTTTAGGTTTTAATGTGTAATTCAAAGAAAGTGAAGTTAGGATTTTTAATTTTTTTATTTACTTTTTTAAAATGGCTGACCATTTAAATAAGATTTTACACATGGGTAAGTTAATTCTACTTCCTAATTAAATTACTACCAATATTCGGAAAAACAGCCATTCCGCAACGACGTACTACGTCATCCGCTAGAGCCTCCTCTTCCTTCAAATACTTAACAGGATATGGAATATAGATATTGGTTGGATTCTTACAACAATATTAACACTCTTCATTTAGTCTGCTTCTTAAACTCCCCTCCCTCCTCCCCCAAGTAATGTTTTAAATTTCTTTTAAATTTACAAGTAGGCGAAAAAAGTTAAGACTTCAGAAACCCATAGAATGTCGTGGAAGTCTGTATAAAATAACAAAAAAAAACGGACATTTAGAAAAAGTTTCTGAACTCATCAAATTTGGTCCCTAAAGTCCCTAATTTTAGACCCAGAACCTGGTTCCGTCCCTGATTATACATTCTGACTCAGAATAAAATGAAATACTTGACTCAAAACATTTCAAATCCAATAAAATTCAACATTTTTGAAAAATTTCTTTGCATATATCTCACCATTGTATAGCACATTATTATATATCACATTCTTATCTATCGAATGTACATAAATCATAGTATATCCGATAATATTTATTGACAGACGATTTAAGGCATAAATGTTGAAACGTTTCTTCTACTTCACTTTTTCAATCAATCAAACACCCATTGATAAGTACTATAATAATCCGAATATAATATATTTTCATTGTTTAGCTTTCTTTCACCACGCCAACGTTTTAATCGTATTAATACACTTTGCAAATATTACAAATCACCTAATCAATCAACCCATTAAAAATACCAATCTAATTATTAATAACTAAATCCCTTCATCAGTCCATTAACTCAACTTTTCAACCATTTCTTCTTTTACTAATAGCATCGATTTTAAGGAATGATAAACTTGGTTAAAAAATATTCTTATCTTTTCACGACCTGTCAAAATACAAACGATCAATATTGCTTGTACTTTCTTTTCGCTATTAAACAAAAATTTTTCTTTATCTCTTTACAGATCTAAAAAGGGTTTCGATACTCGGATTCGAAGTAAAGGAAGTGGGGAATAAGATATTTCCGAACTCTTATTAATCATAACCATCAGCTCGGGACAGTTGGTAAGTTACACCTAGATGAACTCCTTTCATTAATTAGATTGTCTTGGCCTTGTCGTGTTCAGGGACTCGGAAAACTCTACCTCCTTTGACTACCTTTAATTATCACATTAATAACGCCTTCCCAGGTCCATCCATCCGTACTAATTACCTTAACTCCCCCGCCGTCTTCTCCAGTTAACTTTTTCTTTTTCGGAAATAAATCTGGACAAAAAATTCATGGCGGAAAAAGGGGCATTGTACTATTATTACAAACTCGGCCGTTTATCCAGGAAGGGGAGGTCGAGGCTAAAGTAAACCGTCTAATTACAAACTTTCTAAAGCATTCTGGGTCTCTGAGCTTTTCATTTTCAAACTCTTGCTACATTTCAATACAATTTTCTTATTAATTAGTTGATCTGGTATTGACGGAAATTTCAAAATCTCTCTAAAGGTGTACATATTGTGTTTCATTATGACGTCATTTCCAAACGAACGAATAAATTAACTAACCTTCAGATTCAGAGTTTCCGGTTTCTTGTTAACAATTTTTTTTTCTTTCCATAAACAATATCTCATTATCGAGAAAAATTCAAAGGACATTTTGAACGAAAGGTTGAGAACGGGGGTGAAAAATCTCTCGAATTTTTTTGTATGTTATGCAAGGAGATTACGTGAGACATCGTGTAAATATTATTTTCGGACTTTAGAAAGGAAGGAAAAGAAGAATAAAAAAAAAAGCTCTTAGGATGTTTTTTATTTTTTTTTCTCTACTCGAAAACAAATAAGGAACTGTTTTGTTCGTCGGGAGAAATTTCCTTTTTCCGAGGAAAAAGGGGGGCGTTCGTATTTAACATATATAAAGTTTTTTTTACCCCGTGTTGAACCCTTATTTTGGTTTCTTAACAGTTCAATGCTTTTTCACGAGTTTTTATTCCGATTTGATTTTTTTTTCTCTTCCCCGTAAATCCTCAGTCAAAAATTTCTAGTGAGTTTGGGTTGCTTGAATAAGTAAAAGTCAGATATTGGTTAACCCGAGCTAAATGTGAGTTTTCGGGCTGTTACCATTATCCAGACTTTAAATTGGGGGAAAGTGGAGTGTAGGTTTTTGCTTTAGTGATTTTCGTAGACATTGTTTGAGAAAATATAAGGTAGATTAGGATTATTTTAGTCATCGAAGATATTCATAGGGAAAATTCAAAAATTCTTTAGTGTTCTGGAGCGCCTTCAGTTAATCGGCGATTGCTATTAATGTTCGGCGACATTTAAATAGAGTATGGAGACATGAGGTCTAGAAATTATTTTTAATTTCGAGCCGAAAATGCTATAACTTAATTTTTTTAACGGGGAAATAATCCTCATCATTTGAATATTTTATTCCCATTTAGCTCTAACATTTTTTTTCCATTACCGTTCAATTCTATTAATATAAAAAATGCGTACGTCGGGTTTCATTTCATACGAGCACCAATTAATTATTAATTAGAGATTAAAAACGTTCCAGAATAAAATGCTGACTAAAAGCATTTTCAACTTTTTTAAAAATGTCACTGTCAGAGCCGTTTTTTTCAAAGTCGTACATACGCTCAATTTAAAATCGTCCGCAAAATACTTCAACCGCAAAATTTAAGTATAATAATTTAATAAGAAACTTGAATTTTAATCACAAAAAAATTGCGAAGCATTTTCAAATTACTCCTTTTCAAGAAAAAAAAATGAGTGGAAGAAGAAAAAAGATGGTATTCGTGCCATGATTTTTTTTTCTAAAAGAAATTTAATTTATTCCGTCAGGAAATGAGGTTAGTCTTTAATTTAACTTCATCATACGACCACGACGGGAGGACTGTCTTGAAAGTTAATATTTCTCTTAAAATATCTATTCTTTTTCTAATTTCACTTTTGATTATTTTCTTTAAAGAGAGGCATCGATACATCCGAATATTCCCATAAATCTTATTGATAACTTTCTTAACGTCAAAAATCCCTGAATTTTTTTCTTGGAAAAATATCCCGGGCTCCTAAATGAAATCCATCATTCTTTTTCCAGCCCTTCTTGCCTTCCATCCCCGACGATTGTCCGAGATATCTTAATGTTATGAATGATTAATATTTTAAATCATTACATATAACGATGTGTCTTTCGAGAAAGAAAAAAAATTCCCCTTTCATTTATTCATTTCCTAGAAAGATTTGTATCATTCATTTTTTCTTCCTTTTTCTCTTCTTCTTTTTTTTCGGGGGCCTTTATCATATCATCGTTCATTCTCTTTTTATACCCTTCTCATCAGACGACAATGATGTCTTTCATTACATTTATTTTCTCATATCGAAGGAATTAAAAGAGTTCGATTGTGTCTTCGGCAAGGTTTCTAATTTTTTTTTTTTTTACTAAACCGTACTTATTTTGTGTAGGGGAAAAAATGAATCAATATAGAAAAAGGCGTTTTAAGAAAATAAGAGCGGACAAAAGAGCGTGAAAGACTATTCAATAAAAAAGGAAGCGAAAAAAAGTATTTGGTTAAATGGACTCCCGCAATCATTACAGAGCTTTTTTGTTCGTGACGAAATACAAAATAAAGATGGTAAAAGTCGAGGGAGGGGAAGAATATGGTTGTAGGAGGGAAAAAATGTATTAAAAAAGAACGAGGGAAAGATCATTATTGTAACATGGAAACCTTTCGATCTGTCAGATTATTGGGAAAAAAAAAGAATTCTTTAGGAAAAAGAATTCAGCGTATATCTTTTAGCACTTGAAACAAAATTTTTATTTTCGAAATAAAAAATGAACTTCAGCGATTTTTCGGTTTTGAAAAATCATCAAATTCAGCGAATCTTATTTGGAAATTTTTTGAGGGAAATGGAGAAGATATAACGCCAACATTTTCAACTAGAAAACTAGCAAAGTTCGGGAAGTTGAGATAATTATTTCAGGAGCTAAAAAGTTCAATGATCTGCTAGGCTCGAGGGCTTTAAAAATATTTTTTAAGGTGGTTGTGGCTAAGCTCAATGGAACCTTCATTCGTGTTGTCGCCCTCAGCTAAGCTCACTAATAGCTAAATTTTTGCAAAAGGAAATTTTAAAGTCTTGAATCGTTTTTTATTCCGTATTGACATGTCTTGTCTGCATTACATAATGTAACTATTGTCGTTCGGATTTTTACTTTTAACGTTACATCGCGACAAGGGAATACCGAAATTGAATGTCTACAGTAGAATAAATGTATCAAAAGACATCATTGAAGTCGATTACATCGCTTCTTGTTCCTATTTAGTTTCGACTGCATGATCCAGTTCTTTTTTGAAAAAACCGATAAATCCTTTTGTCCGTCAATCAAAATGTCCATTATCAATCTCAAGAGGAAAATATCGACTCACAGACGTCAAAACTTTTTGCAAAATTTTCTATCCTGATATTTCAATCCGGATCAAACTTGAATCTTTTTTTTAAAACCCAAATCCGACTTTAATATTTCATGGATAAGAATTTCCGGTAGACATTTCTTCGGTTTCTTTTTCAGGTAAACTCATTAAATAATTCAGCAGCCACAAATTAGTGGGATTTCACCTTTTCTAATCATGACGTCACTAATTTTTAATAAAGGCAAACCCCAGTTTATAATCCCTTCAAGTTTTGACTCCGGCGTAATCAAAAGTCGAAGAAACCCTCTTGATCCCGGGGCTCATTATTTAATTACGATTTTTACGTCGAGAAAACCTGGAGTTTCCTCCGGAACGTGGGGGAAAATGGGTCTCCCAACGTTTTCTCCGTCCGCATAACCCGTCGATCCGTCAAAAAAAAATATAATTCGTTAAGGTTTTTTTTTCTTTTTTTTCTGCGCTTTCCACATAAGCACCATTTTTTTTTTTATATTAAAAAAGTTTTGTAAGTTTGCAAGATAAATGATGCGGATTTAATGAAAGCGGAAGGCGGGAGCCATAAGCTCGGGGAAATTAAAAAAATACGGAATATTCGTTTAATTTTATTTAATTCGTGGAAAATTTTAAAGAGAATATTAACCAGATGAATAAACTCCCATGATAAACGTGTCAGAACGTCTGTCAAAGGCAAGCGGCACATCATGTAATGTTAACACTAATCTAATTATTTTACTCCTTCGCGCAAAAACAATATTCTCACATGGTATATTGTCTCATCCTTGAAGGTTGTCTAAATAATGAAAAGAGCATACAGGAGGTTCTATAAATCGATTTACCAGAAAGCTCCCTTATGATTTCCCTCCCTCTCCTTGTCAAAAATTTCTATTTATTAAAAAGTATGCAGGGGATGTGATATTTCCTCCCTGCGTGTAATATTAAACCATTCAAATGACTAACAAGGTGCAGTTTGGAAGCCCGAAAAAAAATTCCCTATAAAGAGCCCTATTGTTGCAATGAGAACGGGACACGTGCTAGTCCGACTCGTCGCCGCGTCCTTTTTTTCTTCGAAAAACGAAACAAAGAAAGAATTTTCTCTCTCCCTTTTTATGCGCGTCAGAGACGTCACTTTGGATTTTTTTTTCTCCTTCCCGGTTTTGGTCTTCACGAAAAAAAAAAAAGATTCCTACCTTGTTTAAGATGAAGACCTTTTCCCATTTCTCTCTTTCTCTCCTCTTGTGAAATTATCCTGTTTGTGTAGGAATTTGATTTAATTTAAAATAAATACATTTTCTGTTTTTTCTTGGCAAACAAAAGCATTTTGAAAAATATTTTTTTGATTTGATTTTCGTTTGCATTTTCTTTTCTTTTTTTGTTATACGTATAAGATGTTTTTTCTGTTGAGTTAATTTTTGGAGAGGGAGGAAGTAAAAAGGATGTGATATAGTGGTATTTTGATTCGTAAGATTGCGAAGAGCAGGTGGTTGTGTTGTCAGGCTGTTGAAATAAAAAAGGTTGACAAATCGAAATTGTCAAAAATTTCGTGTTCTGAGTTTCTAAGTCGACATTTTTAAAAAAAAATGAATTCAAATTTTCCAGTTTTACAAGGGTGGAACTAATATAAAAACACGGGAAAAAGTAAGAAGCATTTACAACGATTCTTTAGTTCCTGGTCCTTTTTTTTAAGATTAAGAAATTGAAATCAGTATGAGGATGCATAATCAGTGTTTAATTAAAGTTTCGCAGTACTAAAGTTTTGTCTTTGTCTTACAGGTCTGTCACCTAATCTTAGAGCCTCAAGCCCAGACTGACAAAAGAGAGAAGTGGAAACAGTGCCCAGCTTATCCAGTAACGATGCTACCACTCCTCACGTCTCTTGGAGGACTTGGGAGCAGAGATATAACAAGACAGCTTTTACCCAATTGTCGATTACTCCGAGCTTTTTTGATTCAAAACCAAGAGGCCACTAAACCGGGAGTTGGGCTAAATTCTGATGAACTAGTTTTTTTCCTGAAGGTAAGTGTAAGCCTGAGCTTCTAAATTACCTAATGGTTACAAGGCTTTTAGTTAAAGGTACCTGTATGCCCTTTCCCCCCTCCCTTAGCTACTCGTGGACTATTTTCGCACTGAACTTTCGAAATTCAGAATCGTCAGTCCAGTATTTGTTCTTCTAGTAGACATTGTGATTATTTTTCTTGTTCCTGCAGCACCTGAATTAAATTAGAGCCATCCTGATTTTTTCTATTCGATAACCACTGGACAGCTGATTCCTCTTGACTGCATACTGGCATCTTTTTTTAGCTTCGTTTGCTTCTAGTCTCGTCAAAAGTCGAACAATCAAAAAATTTTGCAAATTTAAAAGAAAAATTTGACAACATCAATTCAATTTAGATACGCACCTAAATCTTTTTCTTTAGTTTAAACACCTTATCATTATGAACGAAATGCAGTAATAAAACAGTTTCCAAATTGCCTAACCCTGCTACATTACCGGATGAAGACATTCCAATTCATCATATCATCTTCCAATCTTCGTACACTCCCTTGTCCAAATTTGCATAATAAGGAACTTGTTTTCTTTTTTCTGACAAAAAGGGTAGAGTTATACGCCTCGACACCCATAAGCTAAATACTACTACCCATCTGCGTAAAAAGCCTCCACAGATGTTTCATATTTGATATTTTTATATAGCTGCATTCAAGATCCAATCTGAATATATTAAACCGATCACTTTAAACTTAAGCTAACAATAAGCCGGATAAGAAAACGAATTCGAATGTAAATACCACCGATTTTTTTTTCCCTCCTGCTTAGTACCGTTTTGTTTACGTCATCAATCAAAAAAGTTTCGTAATTATTAACTGAAAAACCTTTTCGTGTAAACTTTTTTTTTCGGATTTTTTTCCCGGGGACTGGAGTTAACATTCAAAATGGGTTTAAAAAATGATTTACATGACATTTTGGGTAGCCCATTTTCATTTCTTTTTTTGCCGCTTGTGAAAAATGAAAAAAAAAAATTAATACTTTTTGTTTTTGACGGGATTTTCAGTTCGTATTTCCGGTATTGCATTGCGGAATGAACAATGAAAGGAGGGGTAATGCATAGTTGAGGTCATGGTCAGACAAGGTTGCAGACTTTTCAGAGGAAATTTTTTTTTCAAAGCTTTATAAAGCTTTTTAGATTTTTTTTTTTTAAATTTCATAGTAATTCCCTGTTAGCGGATATCGCCCCTTCTTTTGACTTGTACGGAATTATTCATTAATTTTTAAAAGCTAATTTCTTATGGCTTAACATTACCGATTCCTTTTCATTAGTCAGGAATATTATAATAACTCTCATTGAGATTACTTGCGGACTTTGCATTTAAAATTAAAGTTGACGTTGAAGTTTGTCGATCTTGGTTTAGATCTAGATTTCTCGGTTGAATCTTTAACCTAAAACCTCCATGTCGGTTTTCGGGTGATTGCTCCGGGGTGCTTGAAACACCCTTTCTAAATGTTCAATGTGTACCCTTGATAAGGTAATGAAGTAAGAGAAAGTCAAGAAGAGGCGGGGAGTGAAATCGGGTAGTAGGGGGAATAATGCATAAATTAAAATTTGTGAAAGTGATCAAAGGAAAAGCAGAAGAAGGAGAAAGTAAACCATTCTTTGTAAGATAACTGCACTAGATGAAAGTAAAAAGTTAGACGACGAGAGAGGAAATTAAATTCTAATCAACTCATCTTCAGACAAGACTAGTTTAAAACGGGAAAAACTTACTTTTTTCCTTTTTTTTATTATTTTTTTCTTCTTCATTTATACTTCCGCGAAAATATTAGAAAAGTTGTTCGAGACATGGAAATGTAAGGAAGAAAAAAAATGTCATTACCGCTTACATGCTGTTATCTACGTTCTTTGCCACCCCTCTTAACGCTGCGAAGTTGTCACGGTGATGATTTTTACAATTTAAATTGATGGCTCTTTTTTTTCTTGAGATGTTGGATTTTATTGCTGAAAGAGCAATATGGATGTATATCGATTGTAATTTTGAGTTCTTGAAAGGTTTCATTATGCTTGATTGCAGATTGAATTAGAGAAGCAGAGTAAACTTTAAGCTTTTTTCTTTCGCCATAAAACGATTCCTAATTTGGCTCCTGTTTGTGAGGAAATAAATTTGGTCATCTTTAGAATGAAGCAGGCCTCAGCAAGAAAATTGAAAAGCTTTTTTTGTTCTTTGTGGAGCAGTTTGGCAATGGCGACTTATCAAAACATTTCCAGGGGCCCCGAGGGGGAGTCTATCACAATTTCAGAAATTTTCAAGATCTTCCTTGGTGTCTTTTACTGCTCTCTAGCATTATCTGCAACTTTCCTTCAACTTTCTATTTTCTGTTCTTCTTTCTGAGGTGTTGTTTATCCATTTCTAAACATTAGACTAGCGCCTTCAACTCGTACGTGGATAATCCACCATTAACGAGCTCAATACATTAATAATCTTCTAACTAAAAATTTAAATTTATTACGTCCTTGGAAAGAAAATAGAATGCCGTAAGTAATAACAACACGTAAGACGCGTACTATTCAAAATACAGTAGGAAAAAAAAACTCTGGGTGGTTATTAGCTCATAATGTCACGCTCAAACTGAATCATTTTAAAAATAAGGAAGGAAAGAAAGAAGACAATAATATTTTCAATTATCATTTTACGATTTCCTGTTCGACAATGCTAATAGAAATATCACAAAAGATTCCCTTGGAGGTGACAACAAAAGGAAAAATCGACACAAGTTATTTTAAATAAATATGAGACCTTCCTTCTGCATTTGAAATCCCAATATAGAAACCTAGGGTGCCATTTTTTTCGTGATTTATTTTTATTTCATTTTTTTTCCCCGCTTCAATAAAAATCGACGTTTTGCTTTTATGGTCCGTCCAAAACCTAAAGCAATCTCGAGATAGTTCGTTTTGTCTCATAGCTATCCTTCCGAATCGTTGTTAGCGTTTCCCCAAAATTTCGAAAAAATTTATGGTCACAGGGCATGTTAAAATGTATTTGCTCAATTTTTCCCGATCTCTCAACTGGTGCAGGAAAAAAATGGGAAGCAGTTTTCCACTTATTCCCTTTTAATTCCAGGTTGCTTTAGGTTTTGGACGGACCATAGTTTAATCAAGAAAGAGACAAAAACGTTTTTAGCTTTATTATGACTGGGCAACATATGCGCAATGAGGAAGTAGGCGGTGTTGTGGTGGACCACACCAACTGACCGCATTTACAACCACGTGGCAAAGTCGAGGGGGTTGCAAAACATGTGTCGCAAAAACCTCGAATCCATTAACTTGTAAAAATTTCTGGAATTAGTCACCCTTCCCCAGGGTGAATGGGTTTCTTTTATTTTTTTTTCTTGAAACGATTGAACGATGACAGGCGAGGAATTATATTAATGATGTTTTAGAAAAGAACGAATGGATAATTTGGGGAAATTTTTCTTTTCCTGTTTTGAAAACCTTAGCGTGGGAAACGTCCCCGTTTTTTTTCCTGAAAAAAAAAGGGTCATTGTGCGTTTTATATGCTTACTGCGGAGACGTGAACGTGACTTATCCACCGTCACGGTGTTTGAAGGAACGTTTCTGCGACGTTTGATTTCCACTGGTACATATACATGTCGTTTGCAGTTTTATGTCTTTTTTCGATTTAAGTTTTAGCGGCCGTGAAATAGGGAAAGGATTTTCGCTTTCAGGGTGTGTTATTATCTTTTTAAACGAAATGATAAATCCCAAACGAAAGGGGAGCTTAAAATTTTCTTTTCAGCCGGATCCAAGCTTAGATATTTAAAACAAAAACACTTGTGTGTCAAAAATGATTTTCTTTCTTCAACGAAACCTTTGTTTTGCCTTCTCATTTCGTATTCCTTCCGTTCCTCTATCCAATTTCAAAGTTTTCTCTTTCTCTCTCTTGCCCAACTTAATTCAGAATAATAACAAATCCGATTCAGGAAAAAATAAAAAAAGCCTTGAAAAAATAATATTTTATATGCAAAAGTGCTACGCTCCTGGATTGTGTTTGCTTTTCTTTTCTTTCCCCATACTTTCCTTTCGGATTTGATCTGAAAATCTTCTTTCTCAAGTTTTTACGACTTAAGGTTGGTTGCGTAAGTTTATTGCCTTCAGAAAGGTTTTTATTGCAGAGTTGAAAGGATTGAGGTTCACGATTAAAGCGTCGTAAAGATGGATGGATGAGTGTTTGGCTATCAATATGCTGGCGAAGTTAGCAAGAGCTAAGGACAGGACATTTAATACGATCGTGTTGAATACGAAGGAATTCTTGGAAAGGAATTAAAATGAGGAAGCTATTGTGGGATCACGTGAACTTAATTGTAGAGGTCCAGTGACGGATTAAGTCAGTCTGATAGCTCAATGATAAAGCTGCCCAAGTTTAACACAAGAATCAAGGGGTCGATTCCACTTTATGGCTCAAATTTGTTCTGTTCTTATTTAATTTTTATTCAATGTAAACTGGAGCTGAGGTCAAGGATATCTTCTCCCCGCGACGGGAATTGGCGACCATCATGGCTGGAGAGCTTATTGCGCCGTGCTAAGAGACCCTAGCCGGATCGACTGTATGGCTCCTGTGCTGCGATGCGAAAGGTGTAGGACAGCAACCGCACTAACCTTCCGAGTAGAGCCATCATCATGTCCGAGATTTCCTGTGCAAGACCCAAAACGGTCAGTCCTCTGCCTCCTACTTTCTGGACTTAAGCCTAGCCAAATTTTACTGTCTACAGCCTTAAGCCAGTACTAAAGGACTGCTGCTCCCGAGTCAGAAGGAATCTGGAGCTCGTCAAGGGCATAGGTGCGACAAACCTGAAGCAGGACTGTCACCGACTACCCACCCACTACCAAAAAGTAAAATATCTGCTGGAACGGCCAAAACCTGCAAATCGAGCCGAAGACCCTCAACTGCATTTTTTGAAGACCCCCGTTCAGCATTTTTTTGGCCACTTAATCTGTGTCTACATTGCCAGGTTATACATAGCCACATCATTACTAACCTCTAAAGATGTATACTATCAGCCAGACTTCTTCCTCTGGTTCAATATCTCTTGTTGTGCGTTGATTATTAAATTTTTTAAACAAATTTCATCAAATTAATGCTTCCTCGTTACAACCCTACTGCAATCATTCTCGGCCACATACTTGACTGTCATATTAAAAAAATGAACCCCGTCAAAGTGATAAATGCCCTAGCCACACTACTCAGCAATACCGCTGTATATTCTCCCTCCCGCGCTTTAAAAAAAAATTCGCAATAAATAACAAGAAATGAAAGCCGTTATGCGGAAATTGCTGATTCCATTAATGACGTCTTCTTTTGTTAAGGTTTTAAGTTTCCGGTTACCCTCTTACGATACCGCAACATCTGCTTGTAATGATCCTTACTGTTATGTTTATAGCGTATCACCCGCGTTATTGCCTTCGTTACAAAGTAGTTAAAACCTTTCGTGCAGTTTTCTTGTGGAAAAATTCCGATTGCAGCTGCCGAAGGAACAAGTTTTCATTACTGACTTGATTTCAGCAATAGCCAAACAGATTTCTCGTATTGCGTCGTATTCGGGAGTAGAATAGGGGTTAAAACGTCAAAACCAGATGAGGGAACAATACAGTTTCAAACTTTGAAATATTCGAGTGCATATTTGACAGGTTCCAGTGAAAGGGGTGACCGGTCAACTCACTGTCTCCTTGTTTTAATTGATTGACGTCATTATCGCCATATCAATTATATCCCCGAACCGCAAGAAATCAAATATCGTCGATGGGATAGACGTGTCGATGGCAGGAAGAGGCTACTGAAAAAAAAAGAACCGTGAAAGCTTTTCGGTGCCAGCTGCCCGTCCTTAAAAAAAAATATTCGTAATCCCGAATTTATTAAAATGGAACTAATAAAATAATTTTGACTCCGTAATCCAATTCACAAAATCACGTACCCTGTTTAACTTACGGGGGAAAACAATCAGGCACCCTATATTTTATAGTTTACTTTATGCGTCAAAAGACTTCCCGTTTAGTTTTTGTTACTCGATATTAATTTAAGCGTCCTCTATTGTGCTCCGAGTAATCTATTGTCGACGATTCCAATAAATTTTCAAATTACATTTAATAATAAAGAACCCTGCTCTATTTATTCGATACGATGTAGATGTTACAAATTATACCCGGGATTTTTTTTTTCTGTCTATTAATCTGGTGCTCGTTTTCATTTGCAATCGGTGCAGTCAGCAGGATGGTCCACACGTGAAAAGCATCATACGTGACCCCATAATGCAAATGAAAGAAAATAACGAAAATCCCTAGCCAGATGGGACAGTATTTTTTTTAATGGACTCCCCCGCCATGTATCTGCGGCGCTTAATAAACCCCCCCTCCCCTCTTTCCAGATGTTAATCACTTTTGTTCCGTAATTGCTTAAAAACAGTTTTGAAAACCCCGGAAATAACTTCAATTGAACTTAAATACCGTTATCAGCGCACCTTTTGCACTGCTGGGGGTCGTCAACGAACAAATACCCCAAAAAAAATATTCGTTTTGAAATTATAAACCCCCAAGGAGGGAAAAAAAGGAGTTGGGGTTGGCTAACAGATTTAAATATCATTTAACTAAACCTAAAAACCGATTAAGATAATGGCCGTTAGGATTTAATGCTGACTAATTATTATTAAACATATAGGCATTAATCCCCTTGGCGACCGTAAAAACCGTTTATGCGGCAATCTAGAGCGTAATGGCCACCTTAAGAAGGTAAAAATGATGACATAACATGTTGTCGATCTAAACGGGGTTAGGGAAACGCCATAAACATTTTGAAATTCAATAAAAGGAATTAAAGCATAAACGGGACTGTCTTATTAAAAGGTCGCATCTGCCATTTTCATTGTATAAATCGTTTCAAAGGGGTCGGGGGTTTTTGTGTAGCTGGATATATACGCGACAATTATTCTGGTGTTCTTTTACATGGTGAAGAGATATCGGATTTATGGATTTTGATGGTTATTAGTGCAGAACGTAAAAGGGGAGAGTATCGAGAGTTCACAGTTTTCGGGATTGGATTGATTTGAGAATTTAATCGCTAAAAGTTTGGAAGAATTTGAAACCCTCGTTAAAAGGGTCTGAGGAGGCGAGGCTAGATGAAGTTCTAATAAAAGATGAAGGTGGCCCAGAAGTTTCAGACCCGGTAGAATTTTAAAAGCGAATTAATTGTAAAGGGAAAGAAGTGATGGAAGGAAGGAGAGAGGATAAACCTTAAACAGGGTAAAATTTCTTAAGTGTGCAATAGCAATTTTAATAAATTTTAGGGCCTGGTAGTGACATGCTTACTTGCTTTGACTAGTAAAATCGAAGGAGGCCAGTGGCCAATATTGTAGCTTAGTAAGTGCCCAGCGAATCTTGAAAGTTAAGAGATCGATTTGAATTCGCAGCTCGAATTTTTCCTGACCGTATTTTATATCCGACCGATGTGATCGTCTGTGTCACGTGAGATGATTAGGGTAGGCCGACGGAAAATTTGTCTGCCAGAGTCACCGATGAATATCGTCTGCTGTAGCTGTCCTTTGTTGAATTCCAAGATCTTTGCTCATTTTAACTTGTTTTAATCACAACAAGGAAATCTCTGTACCAGTCAATATTTACTACCCTAAGAGCACATTCAGTTCTAGTTTTTAAGGCTGCATCTTTTGAGCCTCGAGAACGTTGCTGAATCGTCCCGCAAAGCTTTCAGGTTTTTAGCAACCCCTTGAGTTTTCCGTCAGCCTCCGCCATTATCAGCATTCCGTTAAAAAAGCAATTAAACCCTCTTATTGGCTATTTAATTGTAATTTCCTACAGTGAAACATCTCTATTTAAAGAAAACATAAGGCACCAGTAAAATCGAGCCATGTTCAAAAAGAATAAAATACCCGTATTAAAAATCTTAAACTACGATTGAAAATATTTGTAGTGCCACATTGTTTACAAATAATATCACGGCTTATATCCTCGATGGCGCAATCTATATTTTCGGTGCACCTGGACCGAAGAGTATATAAAAAAATTTGACGTTAAAATATTATTGGATACCAGTACCGACCCACGTTTACATTCGATTTCGTAACGCGACACTTACAAACATGAGCATTTTTATGGTATATAATATTCGATAAGTTCAGGTTATGTTATTTTTTCTTTCAGGTATCTGGGTGTGGTGCTTTTCCTCCCAACCTCCCGGGACTGCAAAAAACAAGACAAGATTTTTAAAATGAGATCGATTCGGGTATAATTAACTGATTATTCCACTCACGGAGTTTCCAGCAGCGAAAGAGAAAAGGAAAAGGAATCGTACAAGAACACAAGAAACCTTCAGACAATCTCTTTTTCTTCGTTATTTAAGCACTTGGTTTCCTCCTCGACGATTCCCAACGTCTAACTAAAAAGGTAAACACTTTTTAAAAGTTTTTCGATAATTTCGTATTTTTCTTCTTTTTTTTTTAAAAAAAACTTATATTGGGTTTAACAAAGGAAGAATGTAAAGGATTGCCTCTTGGAAAAACTTAGAGGAAAAACTTTTTATATTTTAATTTTTTCCCGAGTCGATGTTTCTTCGGGGGAAAAAAACGAAAAAGCCAAACACGCTGTTGCGTTCGATAATAAATAAATGATGGCAATAAAACAACAGACGAACCATTGTCCGAAATTACACGTGTACCACGCACGGGAGGTCTGTTTTCTCGGCAGAAACCGTTCTCATTGTTCTGACGTTCGCCCTGTTAGTTCGGGGTTTTTATACTCGCGTTCTTTTTTATTTATGACGATTGCTTTTCCTTTTTTTTTCCATTTTTTTCTCATCTCACATTTTAACGCTTTTTTAATTGCTGAAAATAAAAACGAATTCGATGACGCTATTTTTCAAAGCGG
This sequence comes from Liposcelis brunnea, assembly GCA_023512825.1. Classification (NCBI taxonomy): domain Eukaryota; kingdom Metazoa; phylum Arthropoda; class Insecta; order Psocodea; family Liposcelididae; genus Liposcelis; species Liposcelis brunnea. The sequence continues at coordinate 21,766,844 of CM042073.1, forward strand.
AAGAAATTCTCGCCTGATTTACGGTCGAGGATTGTGTCAAGTATGCGTCGGACGTTAGATTTGACAAGCCGTATTTATTTTGGCGCTATACATGTTGAATAGTACCGTTGTAATTTTCGTAAGAGGCTCAAATTGTATATAATTATAATCCGGCAATTATTTCGTTGAAAGCAAATCCGCTAGATAATGTCTCACCTATGGGAAACGAGGAATTAAAAAAATATTTCAGTCGAAAACGTTTTGTTCTCACTTCTTGGCAGTCAGTTCTTTCTCTATTTACGTTCTTAAAATAAACTTTTTTTTTTCTTGAAAATAATTCATCTTCTCATAGAGGGATGACATCCTGTTTTTGATTCATGATACCTTACCGAGCGAGAATTACAACCCCTTGTGAGTTATGTACTGTACATTACGAAATCTCTTTGTGCTGAATTCGTAAGGCAAAAAAAAGAAGGATGATCCGTAGCGGATGTAAGATGCATATCGCGGGTCAGGAGAATAAAATCTCGAACTAATAAAATGTGGATAAGCCTTCTTTTGACGGTATATCGAACACATTGTATAGCTTTTTAAGGTCTATATACCGAGTTCCCTCTCCCCATGTGAAGTTTGATATTATATACGTATGAATAATACGAGAGTTTTAGAGTAAAAGGAGTTTCGCATTCCCCTTCTAGTTTTTTTTATTCATCTATATTTTATATGGATTTCAAAGCGTAGTTTTTTTTTACGAATGTATTCGGTTGTAGAGTGTAGGAGCCAAAAATTTTTGGCTGAGAAGGTTGAAGTTTGAAAGCGTACGTGAAATTAGCATATCGAATGTATGTGTATTGTAGATAGTGAGATTAATGGAGGTGGATTGCGCACGTTGCAAGGCAATATAGATGAAGATGAGCTTATGGAAAGTCAAGTTAAAGGCCCGAATATAAGTGAAAAACTTGGGCCGCAGCTCAAGGTGGGCAAGCTTGAAAACAAAAAGACATATCCCCTTTTCTTTTTTCAAAAATTGTTGATAGTTGGAAAAATTAAGAAATTTTCTAATTGGTTTAAAAGTTTTTTTGAATAGCAAGATTTAAAAAAAAGTTGTAAAAATTAAAAAAGAAGAAAAAAAGAGAAAAATTAATGCATTTTAGGGCAAAAATTTGTCGAGCCAAGAAAGAAATCATGGAAAAAAGACCGACCGTTGCCAAAAAGGAAACAAAGCAAAATGGAATCAAAAAGCATAACCTTATGAAGAAATTTTGTCAAAGAAAGAATGAAAAATAGTTTGTTCTCACGAGTCAACCGTTAAGATTTAGCAGGAGTGACATCGGCTTTGGGCGAGGAGCAGAATAAGACCGCAAAAAAAGTGAATCGACGGTAATACTAGAACGCAGGAAGAAGTGAGTACCGAGCAGTGGAGGACTAAATGACAAGGAAGAGAATGGCGGAGACCTCTTCTATGACCTAATAAAAATAGGCTGAAGAAAAAGGTTTTAAGTCGTTTTGAGTTCTTGATTGGCATAGCTATAAATTAATTTCCTATCATCCCCAACCAACGCTACTTTTTTCTGCCTCTGATGTTTCCGCTGCTACTTTCCATTGGTTCAAATGGTGGTAGCACCTGTTATCAATAGTAATTTGACTCGATTGACTCAAGATAATCAGGAGTGGAAGCAAAAAGAGGAGAAAATCGCAAATGCAAAAGTTGATTGAGCTGTTCGATATTGCATCACCATGGAAAAAGGATGAAGTAGTAGAATTTGATTTTGCCGATCAACCTTTTAAACTCGTCTTAATTGCTTTTTTAACAAGTGCCGCTCCCATCGACCGAGTATAAAAACCCTACGATATTTTAGTGAAAGAAACACGTCGCAATCATAAGATTAGATCAGTAGCATCGGGGAGAATATGTCAAACAACGTGACGAAAATAGCCTAATTATGTAAAGGAGTTTCAAAATAAAAACGTAGGATATAATCGTTGGAAGATTCATAGACAAAAATACAAGAGTGGCAAAAAGTCAATAAATTTTTTTGAGAAAAGAAACATAACACTTCATTTTAAACCGCGCAGCACTCCGGTGTGGACATCAAGATAACAACATCGCCCCTAAAGGGAATAAAACGAGGACCAGCTTATATACAGTCTTCCTTAATTCTTTTATATATTCAGTCGAACACGGATTTTTTTTAATATATATTCTCCCGCATTCGTGTGGCTCCACTGACGACATTGTTGCCCTGTAGGGAGGAACTTCTTTAAAAAAAAGTTTTGTAACCTAATTTGAAAAACAAGTTTCTTTTTTTTTGTACGTTTTGGAAAGAAGAAGAAAAAAAATTTGTTACAGTATGGGTACGTCACAAGTTATATGTTTTATGATGATCATCCTCTTTCAATAACAGATTCTTGTTTCGAGACGTTAACAAAACAAGCCCGAACCATAAGGTAATAATGTCTGAGAGTGTGATACGCTTTTGTTTTCAATTTTTTTTTTTATTTCGTTATGTCATATTTCTGGATTCATTTCAAAAGGTCCCGAATGGTTGTAAATCAATGGAATTTTGTCGTTTATTTTTTCCTCTCCTTCGGAAGAAGTTCAGCTGTTGTCGGGCTTTTTCAATTTAAAAAACGTTTTTAAGAACTCATTAAGATTATGGAATCGTAATGTGGAAGTTTAGTGTAGACTAAAACGCATTACTCATAATGAATTTCATTAGGAACTGACCGCTAAACAACATTACCCGTTTAAGACAAAAAGGTGTTCATTGTAACCGAAAACAAATCGTTATTGTTACAAATTATTCGAACCTGTCCTTTTGGTTCAACCCGAAATTATATTTCCTCAATAGCTTTCTAATCTTTTTCATCGAAGAGGTGCGACATAGACAAATAAAAAAAAGGGCATTTTTTTTAAACTACTAAATAACGTCTCGTTTAAAAGCAATTCATTAATAAAAAGCATTCTTAGTAGGCGGTTCATATGAGTTTTGTAATTATGGAGTCAGATATCGTATCGTTAATAATCTTTGATGTTTAATTATTGTTAATATAACCGGATTGATTCGTGTTGGCAGCGATGACTTTTTAATATGTAACAATAACAGAAATGAATATTGCATTGTGTCAGCACCGCGCGGTTCACCCCCCCGGGCTCGATCTGCATTGAATCGCTGACTGCTGCGTCGCGTAATGGGAATCTTAAGAATTAATGAGATACATAATGAAGGTCATTATTTTAATAAAGAGTCGGGTATAAAAAATGCAGGTGGATTTTTTATTAATAATATTTTTTGTTCCCCCCCTGTTATACGTGGGGAAAGTTCTGGGGGATTGAAATATTATTCAAAGCTATTTTTATATTTGAAATTCTACTAAATGATATTTTTTTGTTCTAGGTTGAAAGTTAGAAGAATTTTCGTCAGGGCCAGGGATTCGGATCGTCGCTAAAGTTTGATAGAGGTCGAAAAAAAATACAGAAGATGTTGGATTACAAAGGAGAACAAGTATACATACATTACTGTGACAAGCTGGAGGTCAACTGTAGATCCTCGAGTAGATCTAAATCCTTTGGAGGAGTTAAAAGCCAAAGGTAAGATTAATTTAAATTGAAAAGCCAATTAGATGCTTAAGCTAATTAATAGTTACACTGAAAAAATACTTATAGGCATGAAGCCAAAATTTTTATCAGCGAATAGATAAGGCTGGCACAACAAAACACGGATCGAGGTTTAGATAGAGAGAAACTTTTGCATTCCGATATTTAGACTAGTCCTCGAAGCTAATATAAAAATTGAGGTAGCTAGTGAGATAATGAGCCAGCCTCGTGGTTCAGTGGGTCTCGTACCCGACTCTCAATCGGGGAGTCTAGAAGTCGGGAAGGTTAGGAAGAGGAAGCGAGGTAATCATGGTGGCAAATTTTTTTTTATCCTTTGGAACTAGAATATTCTTGTTGTGTCTTATTCGCGTAGAAATTTTAGCTACTTCAGCTTAAACATTTTTTCATTATAGGCCAGTTTTAACGCCCCTTTGCGCTACAGATTTCTGGTTCAGTAGCTCCCAGAAATATGTTAATTTTCATTTTAAAAAATTAAACGGAAATTCGCCTGTTATGCAGTAGGAGGAACTTAACAGCTCGAGAAAGTCAAATAACTCTCGAACAGTCTCCCAACCTGTTAAAAGTTGCTCTCAGAGGATGGTAATTAGCATCCTCGAAATCCCATTTCTTATTCTTATTTACTTTTGTCACATCCCTACATAAAGTTGCTCCAGGAATTGTTTTCGAATGAGATCTCTTCAACCAGAAACAAAAGAGAAACGTTTTCACGGTTGAAAGAGTCATGAAGAGAAAATAACGACTGATTTATCTCCTTATTATGTTAATAAATGATTACATGCTGAAATAATTTTTCTCCGTCCGTAGAAAGAGAGAGTAAAGGTGAAAAGACGGAGATGGAAAACGAGGAAAGCAAGGAAAACGCCGTGTAACAGACAACATTGTAAGGAACCGAATTCCCGGAACTTCGTCTTGAATATCTGATCCCCAGAGTGACGACCGCATTTGCAAGACAAAAGCAATGGGATTAATTTCAATTCATAGAGTTGAGTTATCTTAGATAGATGGACACTAAGTCACTGTCCGCAATCGACTGGAATGTTTAGGAGCCCGGTCATGTTCGAAACTTCCGGGCGGTTCCTCTCCACACTCTCTTAGAAGGATTATTCATCAAAGAAACACGTGTGGGTGGTTCAAACATTTCTTTATTTTTATTTTTTTTATTGGCGAAGTAGTCCATTTATACTCTTTTGATCCCCGATATTAATTTAACGAGACTTGTTTGCAATACTAATCTGTCGTTAAAATTTTTTTTTCTATCCGGTTAATTTATAAAAAGGGGTCATATGGTTTTTCTTTTCCCCGGCTTTTACCGTTAAAAGCTTTTGCAACTGACCTTCGATCGTCTGGGTTCTTTTTATGATTGGTTTTTATGAGTTTTGATTGGAATATTGGCAATTTAATGTTTGAATGGTGTCAAAGAACAAGATGTTCTATGGGATTATAGCTTCATAATGTTTTCGGTCTGGAAGAAATCCTTCACCGGGGCTTTTTAGATATCAAAGCTTTTTAAAGATTCGAGAAAAATGGATGGATATAAAAATATTAAGATTAATTTGATGAAAGGCTTAGTGTTTTGTCCTGTTAATGACAGGTCAGAACATGTGGTGACGAGCAGCACGTGTTCGTGAAGAGTTTAGGCAAAATGTTGAGAGCCTAAAAATTTTACAACACTCTTCGTGCAGTAGACAATCATGGCTAAAGCATAGAGCAAGCCTAATAAGGCCAATATCTGGTCCATGTCTGTCGAAATTTTGGCCAACTTGTTTGGGAGTAACATAAAAATTTATATAATTTATAAAGCTCATTTCCCGCATCTTTAGGCTGAATCTTTCTAAAAACCTTTAAATTACATTGATGAAAAAAAATTTGAAGGACCTATCAAACTTATCAAGAGTTGAATCTAAGTATTTGAGAACTAATTTACAAAACGTCGGGGAGTTAATACCATCTTTTTTTAACTTTTCAAGCGAGGCACGTGTAAAAATCTTCTCTCTCCGAGACACAATGTCCATCTCTTAATTCCCCTGCTTTTGTCATCCGACATCCTTTCCGTGACATAAAAGCACATTTCTTTTCACCGAGGAGGAAGAAAAACAAACCCCTCGAAAAAAAAGAAGAAGAAAAAAAACACGGAAAAACTTTACTTCCGTCGAAAGTTTTTGGTATTATGGTATGAACAATAAAAGATTGTTATCATTCGTTTTTTGAGCTCGCACAGCGAAAAAGAAGACGAGCAGTATTAATTAAATTCGCGAAAAGAACAATTTAAAAGGGATAAATCACGGGTACTTTATTTTCTCCTCGAGCGAAAAGCAAAAACTTTTTCCAGAAAAGGAAACTTTTCCTCTTAAAGACAATCGCCTTGCATTAGATGATTATATACCATCGAATTAATTAATCTGAAAGCTTTCCCACTTGCCCGCTTCCTAAAAGTTTTCGGAGGAACACTATTCTCTCTCTTTCTAATAAGTTCAAACTCCCATGACTTATCGAGATGAAAAGTGTTATTGTATCTATTAATTTCATCCATTCTAATAATTGAAATAATCTTCCGCCCGATTCAATCTGTTCCGAGTTAAAATCCTTCGATATCGATTGACCCGATTCGAAAAAAAAATTCAGCACGGGAGAAAGAGAAAAAAAATAGGAAGAAATCATTGATTTCGAATCGAAAGGATCCTACGTGATCTGTGAACCCGCTTGCTACCTGTCCCGAAAAAAAAAAGAAAGGAAAGAACGGGTTGCTGAGCGAGGAATTTGTAGAGGGAGTTAATGAATTGATTTTCTGTTCACGTTGAAGCAAACTTCGCACCAAGTTCAAATTTATGATCTCAGTTTCTTTTCAAAGACCTATAATTAGAAAATTATAATAAAGCTTTTGCCTCCTGTTTAGTTTTTATCATTTTACCTTTGGAGAGGCTTTCATTTTTTCTGGGAAGCCGAAGCAACCGCAAACGATAATTTAAAATGATCCCGGTTAAGTGCTTTGGCCTATTGTAATAAATTGTTGATACAGGATGCGCAAGAATATCATTCCATTAGCCGTTTCCTCCTTTTAATAAAGAGGAAAATAATATCGTAATAAAGTGTTCCAAGAAACCCGAAAAAGAAAAAGACAAAATCCTCTCTGTAAATAACGAGGAAAATATTTTGTTGCGAGAGACGAGAAATTTGAATTTAGTGAGATGTACGACAGCAATGCTGAGGGATTCAACTCCAACACGCTTCAGGCATTAAAATATTAACTGGATTCTGGTAAAACATCACGTACAATATATCCTCCTAGTACCTCGAGCTCTCTACTACGGTCCTTTTTTTATTTTATTTTTTTATAAGATCCAATCGCATGGTTGAGACTTTTTTTTAAAATGAAAAAAAAGAGAAGAAAAATCCGTCCTGTTGCCCACTTGCCAGACGTAGAGCAAATAATAGGATTATACGGAGTAATTACCTATTGTCATGATAAGGAAGAAACTTTGGGTGTAGATCACGAAATGTTAGGACAGGTTGGTTTTTGTTTTATTACAGGATATCCCCCTACCGTCTTATATTTTAATCTTTTATAACAACCATTGCTATATGCTTTAGGCGAAAGAAGAAGAGATTCGACTTATCAAACTGCCATATTGAGAAGGAAGGTAGTTTTTATCTTTTATTGCTCCATTCAATATTTTGTTCCGTATTTGGTAGTTTGTAATTATTAAGGGAAATTCGGGAGGTGTTTAAGCTTCTGTAGGTTGATCGGAAATGGAGGCGTCGGAAGACTGGCAATAGGAAAAGTTTTCAATGAAACTATATTATTGATACTTTGTAGAATTTTCTTTAGGCACATGCAATTTAGTGAATATTTGTTAAATGGCGTGAATGACGAGCTGTAAACTGAATTTTTAGTGAAGAGTTTTGTTGGCAGCTGGAAAGTAGTCAAGAGTGAAATAATCCTTCCGGGCTGTACTGGTTATAAGAAACGGATTGACGCTATTAATTAAAATGACTCAGGTTCGGTTCTTTTTCGAATCTTTCATAGCAAGTTTCCATAATTGCCTTTAGTTTTAGGCGCCCATGGTGACAACGGCTGCGAATTGAGGAATTGAACTCAAGCGTCTTGGGTGTGTTAACAGAAAGTCCATTTTGCTACCTCGCTTAGACCCCGAAAAAATGCAGAAAATTGTTTTTAAAATTTTTTCCACTAATTAATAAATTTTTTTTCTTTACAGGATACAGCTATGTGCTAGTTTTCCAGTCCGAGCCCTGCCTCACTCTCTTTTGACCAAGCCATCAAAATTCAATTCATGGAGATCTCTAGCTTCTTCGTTTTAAGCTTTCATGAAGTCATCTTCACTGCCTAGAATGTCACCTAATCTTAAGGTAATGCTTGTTTTAAAAACGAAACATCAATGAAATTAAGGCGTTTCATGCAAAAGCAGCAAAATTTGGATAATTTTATTTTTATACTTTTTAAACTATACGTACTAAAAATGTTTGCTAAGCAACATTCAGCTAAAAAATTGACAGCTTTTCGTTTAAAGTTAATTTTTGAAGATCACAGAAATGGTTTCAATGGCGAAATAGTTGCATACTACGGCAAATGAATCACTTCTTAAACCACATAGTCAGGTACAAAAATTCATTTCGTGTCCTTTAAAAATTTTAACCGTAAAAAACCCTATTGACTAATATTTCTCCGAATTCCGTTTAAAACCTGGACACTTAACTAATTTTTTTTAACAGGCCAAACATAAAATTAAATCTGTTAACCTAACGAAATTGCATTCCGACTTAACTAAGGAAATCAGCCATACAGCTTTCAGCGAAAAGGGAGCGAAAACCCAAATGAATCCGAATAGACGATGGAGGGGACCAAATTCAATTACAATCAAAGCCTTCCCCCTCCTGTGGTGTTACAAAAATATGTCCTTTGGTTATGAATTATTCATACAATTAGACGACGGCGGAGGTGTTCACTGTTCACTTCAACGTCGGCAGTTTTATACTTCACCACTTGACCGTGAAGTAAAAATGTGCTCGTAATTTTTTTTTTGCGAAAAATATTAAGCTCGCCCGAAAAAACAAACAAACTCCTTCTCGATTTGAAAATAAATTTCAAAAATGAAAAGACTGTTTCCTTTTATGAGTTTTTCATTGGAATCTAAGCCTTCGAATCGATTTCATTCTTGTCACACCATTCATAAAAAGTGTCCCTTCTTGGTAAATGGGCTTGGCGTAATCGAAACGTGAGCGTTGCAACGAATCAAATCATATTTCAAACGTCGTTTTTATTAACTCTTTTAAAAATATTACTTTTTTTTCCTTCTTTTCCTTTTTCTTTCGTTTTCTCCCAGAGTTTTCTTTAGAGCATCGCCCATGTTATAGAATTTCATTACTATTTGACTTGGAAGAGGCAATATCTTAGAAAATTATGCTCTTCGCCTCAAAAGGAACCCTTTCCGCTTCTTTGAACCTTTTCAAACACTTGCACGTCATTTTATTTTGCAGCTTTTAGAAAAGAAACCACGGAAATAATTAATAAAATAAGGCAGATTGATAAAGTTTCTAGGAAAGTTCTCTAGCGGGCGTTTCGATAATGGCGGGCACCACCTATAATAATAATTAGGACGATGGAAGAGTAATGGCCATAGCCCTTTGCCGAGTTGAAATATTGGCAGGCGAAAGTGTTTGTTTAAAGATTTTTTTCTAACGTTAACAAAGTAGATATAATCATAATTTAAATCATTTTAGAGGCGAACTTAATTTTTCTTTTCAACCGACATGTTGCATTTCATTCTTCAGCAATATAAACACTCCATTATAAGAAACATAAATCCGTTTTCAATTTCAAATTTAATAAGTTACGCGCCATTAATTTTTTGTTTTGACTGCATTGTTTTCGTTTTGATCGTTTCAAGGTTTGCCCTGACTATGTGGATGTATTTATTTTCTTGTTTTTAAAATATTTTGCAATTATTAGTATTATATGGTGAGATTTAGCGATACAATACTCGTTTTATAAATCAAAAGGAAAAAGGATAAGTTATTGGGGCATGGTTTATTTAAAATATAGAATGAGATTTGGATTCAGGGCCGTAGCAAATGAACCAATGCAAAAGAACTGGTGGAATCATGGTAAATTATCGAGCCAGTGGTGAATCGAAGACTGATAATTAGCCCATGCTCATTCTAGAGCTCATTTGAGGGGTGGCCAATCCGGTTGGAAGTCAGTCTAAAACCACTAAACTTTTAGTCTAAGTCTGTTGAGCATTTAGATTAGCAGAATCTCAGAATACATGTAAAAAAGGTTTTTGTTTAGCGCCATTCTTAGTCTTTGCTACGGCCCTGCTTATATCAATACATGTATGACATCTCTATTTGAAAATTTGATTCTATATTTGTTAAAAGGAAAATCTTTTTTTTTCTTTCAGTAACAAGATTTTGTCAATACTCGTAAGATCTTACATCATTCAGTTTGAAAATGGGATTTGAATTTTGAATGAGAACATAATGCAACATTCTGGCTGCTATGGAAATTCTGCAACTGCTAGTACATATTTTGGGTAAGTGATTTTTTACTTTTATTTTTCTCTTGAGAGATAAGCAAATCATGGTAGGTGTTTTCGTGTTAGTCGTGAAGTCCATTGTTCATAGCTTAGACTTATTTCTGTGGTTTGTAATGATTCGTTGCTTAGAGGTTTAAAAATGTTGCCCGTCCGTCTGCACGTGACAAAATTGGCTCCATCTTGAATCAAACCATAAATAATCAGCCCCAGTACTGCTTGCCCTTTGAAGCCCTCCTGATTGCTTTCCTCCAGGATTCCGCATTCTCTCGGCATCAATGTTATGTTTGCAAAATTCCATGTCCGACGAATGTATCACATCATGACAGTTGTTAATTTTTTGCGTGTGAAAATTGGCAGACTTGGATTTGAGCTAATAATTTTTGTCTCCAACTTGTCTTGAAATTTTTTCTGGCGCTTTTACTTTAAAATTTACGGAGACGGTTTGTTTAGAATTATATTCCTCATGCTGAAGCGCATGGGAAAAATATTCAAATTAAATATTTATTATTCATTTCATTTGACAATAACTATATTCTCTCATCATTTTTTAACACATCTTCAGAAAAACCCCGCGATTTGATATGTTAATAAAACGTTGCCAGAATTTTTGAATGTCAAGTGTGAAAATTAAACGAACTCGGGCAAATTAAGAATTAATTCAAGAAGCCGTTTTCTCTTTATAACAGGTGTGGTCCCCCTTGAGGGCTTGTTGTTTTTAAAACCTATCCCGTGACATTCAAAATATACATTGGGGTACCAAACCTGGCGACCCTGCGGTTACCCATACATTCATTCTTATAAATCAATGTTGAGAATTTTTTTGTAAAGAACCACAAGAGCTAAAAAAAATTTGGTTGCACGAAACAAAAAAAAAAGAGCGGTAATAAGCCATTACAAGTACATAATATTTAGACAGAGCTTTAGGTCTATAAACAAGACTTAATATGCATGTAAAAGCGGATTATTCGCCATGAAAAGCTCAAAAGCAAACCGACTTTTCATCTTTACGAACTGGTTCAAAATGAAATCTAAATTCATATCAGCGGTTTTTATATTCTAAAACCTCCCCGGGCAAACTTTCTCTCTCTCTCTCTTTTTTTCTTTCTTTTATTTTTTAAATTATTTTCCTTTTTTTTTCCTTTTTATTTTCTTTATGCTCGCGGATCAAGCAACAATATAAAGCTGGTAATGAACGGGGATCTTATTAGGCTTCTGCATTTCTTGGGAGAATAGCATGTAAATTTTTAAAAAAGAAGAACCCCTTAGAAAAGTTAAATGGTTTGAGGCGATGCATTTTCGAGGAAAATCGAAACAAAAATTTTTGAAAATGGTTTAGATGAAAAGGATAAAGAATGTTATGAATTATGGGAGAGGTTGAAGATTAATATTTTAGTTCGAATGGAGCAAAAACATTTAGATCGTTGAGTTTTGCTTTAAGTGGTTTGTATAGAAGAAAGAATGGACTGATCCGGCTAGGTCCCAGATTAGATTTTCCTGGGAAACGTATTTTAAAAAATTTCGGTGGAAAAGTTATTTCGCTTAAAGAATTCTTTTAAAAAATTTTGGAATTGAAATTACATAAGCAGCAAAAGATTTAGATAGTAATGTGAACTAAAAAAAATCATGAATGGAATTGTCATTAGTAGTAGTACTCGGAGAATTTATTGAGAAAACATTTGTGTGTTTGCAAAGTAAATTCAAGCATAAATATTTTGAAAGGAAATTCGGCCACGCCTTGGCACCAGTGATTCATTGAATCTTAGCTAGAGTATTTTTGTATTAATTTCCTAGTTAAATGATTAGGTGAGCCCAGGCACCCCCTTCTTACATTAGGCGCTTCTTGGCGCTCTTTCTGTTTATTAGCTGAGAAAGAAGATTACGGGAGGCTTTATGGGAGGATTGGAGGATTATGGGAGGCTTTGAATCCTGCCTTAAGCATTCTGGTATCGTCTTATTTCTTTGGTGCATATGTAACATTTGTAGTTTTTATGTGGCGAGAGTCTGATGAAACCGTGAAGCTTATTTACACCGAACTTTTGAATTGATAGCATGATTTATTGTGGGATTTCGTAGAACGAAAGCCCTGAGCCTTTGACGTAGCAGGCACATCAACTACCTAAAGCCCCTTATATTTGTTGATGAAACAAAATGATTTCGAGACTGTTTTGCTTTAATGAGCATTTCTGCGCTAAAAATCATTTGAGACCAAAATCATGAACGCAATATTTTCACTTTTAAAGATAAATCCCCCTAATTAATGTTATTTGGTTTTATTTTACATTAACGTAAAACATTAGGGGTTGCGATGCAGAGGCTAACGATCGATCTGGAATTTTGCATACTTTCATCTTTCGTAACAAGGGATGAAAATTAAGGAGAGGGGGGAAAATTAACCGTTTTGAAAATTATTAGAATAATGCTTATTCGGCGGCTTATTTTGCCTTTTAGACGTGACATAAACTAATGAAAGGTATTTATCAATTATTTACATGTAAACAAAGGGGGTACCCCTGAAGTTACATACTTAATATTTGTTTTTCTAACCCTTTTTTAAGCATGGAAAAAAAATGAAACAATCTGTTTTCGCTTAACCAGCCAACCGCATTCAGATTATAATCCAGAAAGGAATATACAAAAAACTGCTCATTCCGGACAATCCATCCTCGCCTGGGTTGAAAAAAAAAAGGAAAAAAAAAATAACAATTTAAAACGTTCTCTCTTCTAAACTGCGAATCTTCATCAAATAATCCTTTCCTTGTTTTGTTTGCGTTGCCTTCATTAATTTACGACTAAATATTTTTCATTTTTTTCATCGAATTTTCTTTTTCATACAAAATTCAATAAACGGGTAAAAGGAAAACTGGAAAATTTCCAAAAATAAAATTTGAATTTGTGTTTTTTTTTTCAGTTCTTAATCCCATTTTCTTGGGCTATTCAAATTTATGTATAACGAAAAAGAGGAAAACCATTTCCTGATCGCTGACACTTTTCATCTTACCACCCTTTATAGACATGTTCTTAGGTCACGTTTGTCTATTTTCCCCCATTCACCTGAGTATATCGATTTAATGGGGGATTACCCCATCAGACGATTCCTTCTTCATTTTATTACTCTAAGGACGTCTCAATATAACCTTTTTCTATTATTTCCCAAAGTGCGCGGGAAATAAATCGAACTTTTCCTTCGCATTTCCCTTTTTCTTCAGACGGGGCTAGAAAATGTAATTCTTATGCATGCAAGCTGGCAACGAGCCGTAAACAACCCCGCAATGTTCCCAACTTTGATGCGACAATTAAATCAAGTGTATAAGCTATAAGCACTCTCGTTGACTAATACCACGTCGTAATCGCTAATTAACCGAGGGTGTCTATACTTAGAAAGCACATCATTATCTCACTTAACATCAATCTTACAACGGAAGAAATATTTACCTGATGCTTTCTTTTTGAAAATCAATTATTCATCTGCGGAGGGTAAAAAATAAATAATCGGTAAATGCTTAAGAAATTTTTTTTAAATTGATTATCGACATATTGATCTTCGTATCCAAAGTAATTAATTTTGATTCTCCCGAAAATTTTTTTTTATAGAAATCATTATCATTAATCTTTGGATATGTCTGCTTGTGAAACGCGGTTATTATTTAAATAATTACGTGGTTCCGTGGCGTATGAATCGATTTACCGATAAGATACAATTATTTTTTTTTATTTTGGTAAACCTTTAAGGTAAATAAATAAATTAGAAGTATTAAATAAACGCCGGCGACATTTACCTCGCTACGATAAATTAATCCAGTTAATCTGAGATTAAATCACGTGGAAATAAAAACAAATTGTTTTTGATATCCGAGATTGAAAGGTTGAATGAAAATAATCCAGATTAGGAAAAAAAGTATTAACGATAATCACAACACTTCCTTGCACTTATCAGAGAAAAATGTCACTCACTTAATTTTTTTTTATTTATGAGAAAAAATTTCGACCGCACTTTTCGTTCAAATATTAAAATTTTTTCCAAAAAAAATATCCGAGTAGAAAAGAAACGAATAATAAAAAAAACTAAAATTTAACGAAAGATTTTGTTTTTAAAAAACGTATTCAACGATCACGCACTTCCCGCACCATCCCGCACTAAACAACGCGCTGGCAACGACTGACTGAAGTTTGAACACTGAAGTTACCGTAGCGCAGTGGTGGAAGGAAGCGGCAAACGGTGTACTTACGTTATTCCTTTTCCCCTCTTCGTACTACTTCCATCCACCGGTTATTTTAAACTATTTTGGTTTCTTTTGGGAGTTTAACACCTGTAAACCGGGTTTAGCCGATATGCCGGTAAAGTTTGGTAAATGAAGGAATTTCGAATTCGGAAACTTGAGAAAGCTATTTCTCGATTTGAAATTTGTATGAACAAGGTCTTGAATCAAGGTAAATTAATTTTTAAAGAAAATCTGTGCCTCGGAGCTAAAACAATGAAAACGGCGATTTTTAGTGTTAGCCTTATGAAAATTGGTCATTTTGGGATTTTCAAATTCGACGTTCTAGCTTTAATGTAGAAAAATACAATTTTTCCGGCAAAATATTTCCAGAAATTTTTACGCAAGATTTTTCATCTCGCTCATTTTTATCTTGAGGAATGTAAGAGAAGAATTTTTTTAATGAAGATTTGTTTCTAAAAATTTTTAAACTACCGAATTTCCTGGATATTATATTAAAGGGAGGATACTTGAAGTTCTATACACCGTTTTGCTTTCTTCCGATCATTGACTGTCCTAAAAGAACCTATCTTCTTCTTCTTCTTCTTCTTTAAATGCCCGCTCCTCGTCGGAGATTGGCGATCATCATGGCCAACCATTGATGATTTTACTAGGAATATCAAATAATGTGGTGACTTTTCATAATCTTCCACATCGCAGTACGGGAGCCATACCATTGATCCAACTCTGCCTCCTGGTATCTGAGCCTAGGCCTTCCCGATTACTACCATCTTCAGCCCTAGGTCAGTATTAGCGAAGCTGCTGCCCTCCACTTACTCATAACCCTGAGAAGGAAGCTCACCACAGGGCAAGGACGCAATTCCTTGAGCAAGACATAACATGCCTCACCGGTTACCCTTTAGAACCTATAGTGTATAGTATATAGCATATAAAAAAACCTATAGAACTCTTCTATGAAATTGAAAAGTATAAACATCTTAACTTCCTAAAGTTGCTACTTTGTGGCTTTCTTGACTTTCTCTCAGCCATTTCACTTTTTTTTAAAAAAAAAAAACCTTTAGTAAGTTTAAGGGGGGGTTTCCTGGTGAGGCGCCAATTTGTAGCAGTTATTCCTCGCTACTTCATTCAGGTCTCAATCTTTTAGAATACACCGGCTTGAAACGTTTTAGGAAACCTCATGAAATGTTTACGGGAAAAAGCTCAACCACGCCTTTCGTCGCTCTCACAGCATTTGCCGCCTCTAACTTTTAAACTGGCTCTGGTTATTTTTCTTAAATTTCTTCCGCTCAACATCATTTGATTCGCTAACTATTTTTCGACCTGTGTCAGAAAAATAAAAGGGATCTCAATTTTCTCGGTTTCGCATTGAAAAACATAATGCATGATTATTTTATGCGTAATTATGCTTTACACAATAGGATAATATGTGCCGGGCGTTAAAACGGAATATCATCGGATTTTATTTCGGGTTGATAATAAGGACATGTGGTCGAAATTTGTAGAGGACAAAATCACCCCTACTAAAATATATAAAACCACCCCCTCTTTTTATCCTTCAAAAAGGAATTGTATTGTTAAGAATCGAATCCCAACGGAACATATTTCAAGCAATAAACTCCTGTTTGCGTTCCATTTAGATAATCCGAATTGTACTGTCACTAATTTCACTTAAAAGCTAAATCAACTTGAAAATTTTTTCCAGAAAAAATTTTAGTCGAACACATTTTATCTACCTAAAAATTTAACTTTATTACTTTCTCTTTCGGTTTCCTCTCTCTCTCATTCCTACTCCTTTATCCCCTAATAACGACCGTGATGACATTTATAAAAATAAAACAATAATAAGATAGAAATTCGTGAGGAGTTATTCCCGTAGGAGATGATGCGATACATGAGTCATTGCGTGACCTAGTCACAATACGTTACCAAGCCCGAGCCCCCTCACCCCATCTATCATCCCTTGTTTATCCCGGTTCACATGGGACACAGCAGAGAATCTGACCACCCTCGAGCTCTTCTCATCACCACATTTCAAAGAAAAGTTTTATATTTACGGGTTTAGACATGACTGGGTTTTTACTCCGTAAAGGGGTTAGAAAATTTTGAAGCCCTTAAGGGGTTCAAAAAGGACGGGACACGAGAAAAGTTGAAATGCAACTGAAAATTTAAAGAAATAAAAAAAAAATTTACGGGTTCGTAAGGAGTTATAACATTTGTTCCTTAAGTTCGTAAAAACCACCCCCTTATTTTGCCGTAAGCGAAACTCGCCCCCTTTGTTGATTTTTCTTTTCTTTTTTTTTTCCTCCGCCGTATAGTCCTCAACCGTAAATGTCATTGTGTATAAATATTTTGAAACTGAATTGCTATGTTTGACATTACGTACTTAGTATTAAAGAAAAATAAAAGGGATGAAGGGGGTGAAATGCGCACGGGGAGGTGGATGAAGTTGTATGCAATCCCTTTTTCATTACCGTTATCCTTCTTAATTCTGTTTTATCGCATGTGTTTACTGCATTGCTGACTAACCCCCCAAGGTTGGGATCTTTACGAAATCCAAAACGTTCACCCCTTATATGATTGATTAGCTTTTGCGAAAGGGGTGGGATTTCATATTGAGATTCGCCACTGAGTTCTGAAGAAGAAGAGGATCGATTGGGATTGCAAAGAGGAAACATACCCGGAGCACGTTTTACGTGGTTTACATAACCGTCAGACACAAAACGTTTGATTAAATACGGAACGAATATGTTACTGTACCCACCTCCCCTCCTACCACTCAGCAGTCGCTAGTCAGCTGTGGGCTTTGCCTGTCAGTTGCATGCTCTTAGTTCTTCCTCAATTGGCATGATAAAATAATGACAGGGAAAAAATCCCCTATTTTCGTAATAATTAAAAATTCGAAAAAAAAGTAAAGTAAGATTGGTTGGGATAGGAGGACTCCGCCCCTGTATTCTATTGCACGTAGATTGCCCTTCAAAATCACCTGTTATTTGTATACTTGTTTCTAAGTGGGTAGGTTTTTGTATTAGCCATGTTTTTTTGTTTCATTCGAACCCCAACTATCTATTTTCAAATTGTCATTCGGCTTTGGTGACGACATTTTGATTATAGGCAGCGCATTTAGGTTGTTAAGTAAAATTAATAAGATGGATTACTTTTCATAAGGTTACTGTATTTGATAGTTAGATTGAGACCTTGAGTGTAGAAAAGGAGCGTCGGTAGGACACAGAAAAGATGGGATGACGTATTAAGACGTAGCGGGGCTTAAGTGGCTGCAAAGAGCCCAAGACAAGAAAGTGCAGCAAAGGTTGAGGGAGACCTTCGTTGAGGAGTGGACAGACATAAATTGAAAGAACAAGAGAAGAAATATTTCTATGATTGTTGAGTATAAGAGTTTAGGACATTGGTTTATGATTGAATATCTTGAAAATGAAAGTAATAACAGTTTTTAAAGGTACGATTTTTTCCCTCGGTGAAACCTTTCTTTAATCTCCTTAAAACCATTTTTCACTGCAATTATTTTTACAGAATCCTAGTTTTTTACCATTTTATCCTTTCTACTGGTATCCTCCTTTTTGCTGGTATCCTCAGTCGTCACTTTTTATTTTGCCGCATAATTTTTTGATCGCGAAGCAGTTTCTTATACTAGTCTAATTCAAAAGGGATTAGTCAGCTGAACTTCCCATAAGTTATTCCCAACTAAAATTGTGCCCATTTTTTTTTACTGATAGCTTATCACGTAGATTAAACATTATGTAAAAATTATGCTGACTTTGGTCAGACTTTTGGCACCTACGGCCGTTATCTGAAAATAACCGTGTTTTTTTTTTAAATTTACTGATTATTTTATCGCTGTTATGGTCTTTTATCCAAGTTTTCCTATGAATCATTTAATTTAATGAGAAAAATACTGAGGCATATGGAACCTGAACTGATTAAGTTGTTTTAGTAAAATCCTTCAGACTTAGCATTTTCTTATCTCTTCACTTATCTGTTTATCCGGGGGGGGAGGATGTTGTCCGCTATACTTTTGGTTACTGCTCGACAAGTTGGACTTGAATTGAATGAGGAGAAAACGGAATATCTGCAGATGTATTCCTTCTGGGGGTAGAAGGTTTGAGGTTCAAGAATGTGACCGAATTCCGGTATCTTGGATCTCTCATCACTAGCGACAATGATATCAGCAGGGAGGTCGCTGCTCGGATACAGAGTGGAGATCACGGTTTATTTGCTCGGAGGCATATTCTCCGCAGCTGAGTGCTCTCAAGGCGAGCAAAGCTCACCGTATATAATGCAGTCATACGCCCAACGGTCACTTATGGCTGTGAGACATGGAATTTGAACGTCCGCGCCCAATAGAATTTCACAAGTGTTAGCGCTTGAAGTAGCGATCAAACTTTCATAACGTTGATGTCTCTTAAAACTTAACACTGGAAAAAAAATTCATTCGAAAAAGAAAAAGAGCATAGGGGTAAAATCCGATCTCCTCACTATAAAGTGATAATCCTTATCAGTTAATTAGAAAACGAAATTATTTACGCTAGCAATAACGAATTGATTCAATACTTTAATTAAATCGATTATTATCCAAAGATTATCGCTTTAGATTAGTCTTCCCCTTTTCCCTTCGAAGAAAAAAAATAAAAAATTTTTTACATAGCGTTTTACGGTTTTAATTTCAGATTTAATTTAAATTTCATAAGGGTTATTTTGCTGTTAATACACGTCTCTCCTATCCTTCCTTTTTATCTCCTCTCCGTTTTCCGTCGCCCCCCTTAAAAATTATTATCCACTTCCCTGGAAAACGATCCTCCTACTACCGTATGTTCGATGACCGATAGAAAATTTACAATGCCTTTTTTTCTATTAGCGGTTTTAAATTTACGACGCCCCCTTTCGGCCCCCCTCTCGGTTTTATTTTTTTTAATTTTCTCCCGAGGTTTTTTTTTAGGACTTCCTGGAGATTTTTATACCTGCTTTGAACTACGCCCCATGTCGAATAAATTCCGTCCGTTTTTAATTTTGCAGAGCTTGGAAAAAATCTCGCAGACGTTTTTTCTGGAGCAATATTAGCTTTTTGCTCTGTTTCTGATATAATCGTCTATGTGTTTTAAGGTCTAAACTTTGCATGATCATCTTGGCGCTCTCTATCGGTTTAGTTGCTCCCTACAGGGCTGAGTGATATTTTTTCATTTAGATTACGTGTACAGTAAATATCAAGTGCTCGCCTTTTGTGTTGATAGTTTACCAGAAAGAAAAACGCTTGTTCAGTTTTCCTCGCTTAGTGTACACACGCAGTTTGCTTAAAGCAATATTCAGTTAGGCGCTTTCTTTTTATCAATATTTGAGTTTTTCAAAGAAGACGTAAAGGTGTCATTCTGTATAACATTCAATCAATCATTCTCTTTTGATACGGTCATTTACACGTAGACCGACTCGCTTTCCATTTTCTATTATTTAAGTCATCTCTTTTTCTTATTTTCTAATGAAAAATAATGTATTCATCACCGGATAAGTGCTGGTAATGGTGATTAATGACAATTTTGACTTTTCTTCATTTCTCTTGCGGAGCTTAATTGCCTTCATTTTGTTTCTTAATCTGCCTCGATTTAATTCAATCGGAGTGTCAGAAAATGTAATTCATTTTCATAATGAAAGAAATTCTCTTTCCGCGGTCTAATCAATGTTCTTTCTCCACGATTAAATTTTGTAAGGTCTTTCGGGGTAAGAATAGAACATCCAAAAAATGGATGACGAAGAATTTTAACTGCGTTCGATTATTTTATCTAGCTATTTGAAATTGATAGCCCCTGTGCCAGGTCAAATATATATAGAAAGTAAAAGCATGGTCGAATGTCACCTGAATAAAATGATCCTCACGTGCGGCCTTTTTGTGGATAAAAAAAGAAAATAAACAGAAAACAAAAAATGGCGACCGGAAGTGCGGTGAACGCCGCAGGACAACAAGACAAAATCAATCAGGTAAAATATTGTAGGTGTACCGATGGTTCCGGTGATTGTACGTGATTCAGTGACCAATATGTTCATTTCGTCATCCCCTTTTATCCCCACCTTCCCTTTCTCTTTTTCCTCTTCCCCCTCCCTCTCTGGTGATCGCATTGACATCGATCGATTACATTTAATCAAACTGAACTGCTGATTATTTCAGTGGCGATTCCATAAAGAAAAAAATATGGGGTAATGTATTTTTTGCAATGGAACACGTATGCTTTGTTATCTGATTAACAGTGCTATTAGGATAAATGTGGGACATGTGAAATTTTGGAGTATGGTTTAGTTCTTGCTGAAATAGTATTTTTGTAAAAGATTTGACACTAGTGGTTCCAAAGGTTGATGAATTCACGAATGATTTTCGACTGTGCTCAGGCCAATAGCAATGTTTCTTACTATAGTCGGGCTTTTAGCCTCCTTTGCTGCTCATCTGTTCTCTGCCCGTTTTCAGTAAATTTATACCAGTTCATACTGGCCTGATATGGTTGCTGAGTTGAATTGCGATCGCAGTAGTTGTTCGCGTGAGTTAATGATTCTTCGTTTGAGTTCAAGATCGCATAAGTATTTATTCAGATTTGTTATAGGGTTTGAGTTCAGATCGCGGCTAACATAGTACTTGCTGCAGGGTTCCGATTTTTTACTTTCGAGCTCCTAGAGTGAGAAAGTATGAGATACTTTCAGGAAAGTTCCTCATTACGGTCGCCTCAAAAATAAAATTTGGCCAAACTGCGTATTTTGCCGGGAAATTACCAGAAAGAACGGTAAAAATAGTTTTTGGGCTGACGTCCGTCCTTCCGTTCGTTCGTGCACTTTCGTTTTTCGACTGTATTTTCAAAACCGAACGAGCCAGTACAATGAAAATTTGCAGTCGCCTTCCTCAGGTAAAGGGAAAACTCTTATTCCATAATCAAGACCATCGGGCCAAATTTACGGCTGTAACAGGGCCAAAGATTTAGAGTTTTCGAGAATTTTCTCGAAAACGACTAACGATTTTTTTTTTTTTTTTTTGTGTGGAGATGCCGGACTCTATTAGGAACAACTTTTCCCTTTGGCACTTTTTCGTAAAAAATTTCCTTCCCCGGAAAAACCGAAAATTTTTAAGTTTTACCGACAGCGCCGACATGGGACTCGACTTCGATTGAAAAATGATTGGGGATTTCAAATTTTCGGACATTTTGAAGACTGCTCAGGGTCTGCTTGATGTAAAATAAAAGATCTAGCAATATAGATTTTACTGATCTGTAAGGTGGTATATTTTTATTTATTTTTTATTAATTGACTCAGAGTCATCAGCTTTTACTCGCTGTCGTAAATCGCGGAACAGAACTCGGTCCCCTATTCACAGAATATTATTTTGCGAGAGTTGAATCAAATTATAACTAAGGCCTTGAGTAAATTCTGTGTGCTGAGACTGGGAGAACCGAGAAAAATACGAAAAAGCTCTAAAAACATAGTTGATTCGCTTTTTACTCCTGTCATAACCAGAAAACGTCTGAAAGCTTTTTATTTTTGCTTACCTATTAAATTATTTTTATATTTTTTTATTTTAAATTTTCCATTAAAGGCTACTCACATTTTAGTTTAATTAAAATGTTATAGAGTTGCAATTTCCCCTATTTTATAATTACGGCATGATTACAAAATTAAATGCAATTTGCGTCAGCTGTGAATCGAGCTCTTGGTATATTTCTGTCAACCCGAGATCGTTTTCTCTCTCTCGCTTCCCTCTTTTAAACTTTCAAGGCTATTTCTCGTTTAATTACTATTAACTGTAAGTGATGTCCGTTTTCTTCACTTTCAAAGTCAAAAGAGGGAGAAGGAAGACCCATTATTAAAAAAAAGGTTTTTACCGATATTAATCCTGATGATAATTATGTAATGGAATGAAGGGGTTGAAAAAACAAAATAAAAAAAACACAAAAGTAAAAAGCAGGAAATAGAAAATTGGGAAACTAGAAGGAGTTTTTCCCCTTTGACGTATGTAATAATTATCGGCGGGGTTGTTACCTCCTCCACCCCTTTTTTTCAGTCCTATGGAATTATAAAATGAACCTGCTTGATTTGAGTTTTGGTATTTATTTTAAAGACATTTATACTTGCTTTAAGCTCATTCATGTACCTAATCCATCACTTGACTTTGACGTACGCACGCTATATGGGGATCGATCCTTTTCGCGGGGATGTTATATTCCTCGTCTGTTTAACTTATGCCCGAATAGGTTGATGGGGGTTGTCCATACTTTTTTTTTACGCATTCATAGTTTTAAATATTCGATTTTTAAATTAAACTTTGGTTTTTTTTCCTTTTACACGGCCACATTATACTGTATCAAAAGCTTCGTGGTATCTTTGTTAGTGGTAGCGCAGCGTGAATGTTTTTTTATAGAAATTTTTTTTTTGAAAAAATAATATGCTTACCTATTTTAAAAAAAGCTTGAGAGGAAAAATTAAAAAGAAAAAATACGAACTGCTGACGAGGGAAATTGATATTAATAGAAGATGGAAATCTTTTTTTTTTCCAATCAAGTACGGTTGGATATGAAGATGACGGATATAACGATTCCCGCTGTTTGATTAAAAATTTCCAGTTATTTTTATGAAAGGATAACGGATGAAAGCTCGGTATTGCAAGCTTTTAATTTGCGAAAAAAATAACGAGAAATGTGTTTCAAGTCCCTAAGCATCGATTTTTCATAAAAAAAAATTATTTGATGTTTGCGAAGTTAGCTTGGTTTAGAGCTGTAGTGAGCGTTATTGTTAATTCTTCTTTAGTTTAATTCTTAAATCTCGAGTTGCTTGAGTCAATATTACCTTTCAAGCTCTGTTTGTTGGATTAATTCTGTTGTGGTCTACACACGTGGGATAGTTACAACAGCGAATAAGTTATCACCTGGTTGCTTTAGTAATTTTGCAGAGTTTCTACTGACGCAGGAAATTTTTTGTTTGTTAAATGTAAGCTTATCAGAATCGTGTATGTCATGTATCTTCACATGAGTAAAATTTGACTGTTTTCTTGCAAGAAAGGATGCTTGTATTTGAAAAACGGATACTTGAGTAAAATTTTGGAATTAAGAAAAGATTTCGATTGGGCTTAGATTTCGAGGAGATCCGGAAGGCCTAATGGGCAACTGTTGATTACTTGCATCATCAAGGCTCGTCGAATTCTGTAGGAAGACATGCTACAAAAGCTTCCCTTCACTCGGACCTGATGAGGCAGATTCTGGATAGACGCCCTAAGAGTCCATAACCTCCTGGAAGACCGCTTTTTTGTTGGGAGGACGATGTTTTGATGGGTGCAGGCCACAAGTGGCGAGCTACTTGCCAGAATAAGTCCACCATGTGTGGCATATGTGATGCGGCGCAGCTGCAGTAAAACTTTGTGCCTTGAGTTCGTCGCTTGTGGAAAGTTATGATCCAATTTTTCGCTGCATGAAAATGATCTGTGTGGTTATATATCAGTAAATTCGAAAAAATTTCATTTAGATGTAGATGTTCTGTATTAAAGTCTATTTAAATGTAACTTTTGTCTTCGAGCATAACTCTTCAAAAATTAATAAGTAATAACCGTGCCCTCAAGAAATTCGCATAACAATAGCTCATGTGAACAAAAGTTAGAAAGGGGGAGTTGGTGGCGGCGGGCGTTGATGGTGAAAAAGTGACGAAATCGATTTCCCGTCCAGAACGTGAAAACTATGCGCTTCATGCTCTTAAAATTTAAAGAGAGCAAACGCGTGGAAAGACAAGAGTTTTGATTTAGAAATTTTGGACGCCTGTCGAGCTGCTGACGTAACTGACGGCCCATTGTTCTTTAACGTTACCCTTATTCAACTACAATCCAACCCTTATGAATATTTTACGTGTGGAAGCCGAGACCTCGAGGGATTCTACATACGATGAGATGTTCCGTAAGGCTTTTTCGCTTCACGGAGTTGTTTAAAAAAATAAAAAAGCAAAATCGCTGAAAAAATGTATTCGTATCCGGATCTCATTGACGCAAGGCGATTACGGAACGATTAAAAAAATATTAAACATTTTGATTACATGTCGGCAACGTGGTAGCAGATTGCAGAGGAAAAACTTTCAGGCCGGGAATAATATATCTCGTGACATTTCCAACCACGTACCAGGGGGATTTATTTATTTCCAGCGGAAAGTATAACGAAAAGTTCGAAAACAGACGCGAATTTATCAAACATTTTCAAAATATAAGTAAAAGGGACTTTTTCCCGCCCGGAAAGAAAAGGTTTTGCGGGGCTAGAGAGGAGGGGAAACTTAGTTTCCCGTACCCGAGGCGGGAAAGGCCTATTTTTGTTTTTGAAAGGGTCACCCTGAATCAAATGAGTGTGCTGAAGACGGAACTGGAACAAAGATCAATGTTTGACTAACTGCGGGTCACTTCCGGCAAAAGAATACCGATTCCCTGACAACAAACAAAGGAGAGAAAAGCCGTTTTCACCCCCTTTAGCATTGATCCGTTTTTTTTTTGCAAAATCGAATTTACCCGGTTAAAAAATTCGATTTAGGTTCATAATTCACGCGGGATTGTGTTCGGAAAAAAAAAAAAGTTTCCCCTTAAGGTCTTTTTTATTCACATAATGAGGGGTTTCTGTCAATCGGTCATACTCGGAAGCGTAAAATATTTATTGCAAAGATGGATCCGCATTTCCGGTGTAGCACGTTTAATATCCGCTTCGAAAAAAAAATTTAATCGAAATTGATAGATTTCATTTTGATATCGTGTAATTACCATGGAAGTCCTTTATAAGTGAGCATTGAGTTTTGCGAATATTGTTTGAGGAAAAAGAGGAGGATGTTGATTAAATACGCAACAAAAAAATTATTTTATTTTAAAAAACGGTTGCACGGTTAATGAAAGGTGCTTTGCACGTCGATTATTCCCTAATATTAAAAAACTGCGCAATCGATTTCAAGGATCAGAAACAGGTTTCAATTTTTATACGGTTGATATTTTTAATAATGTTTAAAAGATTAATTTTAAAAAAAATTTTAATTATTATCTGGTTAATCTTCCTACATGTTTAGAAATGAAATAAAGTAGGCTGGATAGTGCAAATGGAATTGAAACTGAGTACACACGAGCAACCAGTTAGGACGGGAAAAAAAAAGTTTGGGAAAAAATTAACAAGACCTCCCAGTGTTTCGGGTATTATGCACTTTGTTACGCCCTTATTCACAGCGTCCATCAATCTAACTAATCTCTCGACATTTTTTTTATAAATAATTTATTAACATCTCATTTAAGTTGGAACTTGTTGAAATGTATAGGTGAAAAATTTGATTTGAAAAATTTCCGCTACAGCATTAATTTTGCTTGCAAAATATATAACGTTGAACCCAATTAATACTACTAATTAACGAATGCGACATAACCGTGTATTCGGAATAACGTGATTATTAACGCAAACGGTGGTTTGTTATTTGTAATCAGAGAAAAATTTGAATATGGGGTTGAAATTTTTAGCGTTTGATGTTTGGAAAATTTGGAAGTGGAAAGCATGAAGTGGGATCAAGTTGATGAGTTAAATCGTGTGAGGTGGGTTGTGATTCCTCGATCTGCCGCTTTTCACTTCGTGTCTAAATTTTTTGACCAACCTTTTTAATGTTCTGGGGTTGTTACTGTTCAGTTTGATATCGAGATGTCCAGTTTTGTTGATTGGCCCTACAATAAACTCTTCATTTGGTTTTCTAATTCAAAAACTTTAACTGAAAAGCAAAGATTATAGTCAAATACCGGTTTATCCTTTGCGTTTGAGGGACCAGCAAAAAGTTCAGTATATCTTATGCTGAAACTGTAAATGACCATTAGAGTTGCCATTGACCATCTGAAGTTTTTTTGCAGTGTGTTCGGAACAGGCTCATTTTCAGCTAAAAACTTGGAAAATTCCTTTTTTTTTTTTTTTCTGGGTGCCATTTTGGAAAATAAATCATTTTTTTTTTTTTTTACAAAAATCAGGTTTTCAAATTTTATTCTATAATTTTGCTTTTGCCTAATTGAGGATCGGTGCGTTATCATCTGATTGAGCAGCATAGCATAACATCTCTTAACGTATTGCTATTTCTCCTCTGTAAATCCTATTTTCCCCTCCCCAAACTCTAAAAATTCATGAAGACGATAGAAAACTATTCATTTGATTGATGGTTTACCTATGTTTGCCTTCCCACAGAACAAACCTCCCAACAATTATCATTTACATCCGAAGCACTTACTTAAAAAAAATAGAGAGAAGGGGAAAAAGGTGGAACGATGTAAACTGAAATGGTGTAAGTGACTTTGAAAGACAAATGACGACCTAAACCCTGGGGCCAGCCAGTCGGCAAAGAAAATTAGAAGAAAATCAAAAAGGAATTACTAGCCGACATGCTTTCCTATTGTTATTTCGGTACTCCAGCCAGCTGAGCGAAATCCGATAGAAGTTGAGTCTGTTCCCTTTGTAAAACAGAGAAGGAAGGAATCATCTTAAAAATAAAAAGGGATCGATTTTAGGGAATTTAAAGGGTCCGAAGAAAACTTGGGAAATCGTAAGGGAAACGTGGAAGATCACGAGCATCTGTTTCCTTAACCTTTGGCCACTGTTATACTTCGTCTAATTGGACCGGACCGAGTCTCTTAACGTCACAAAACGTGGAAATTATTAGCCATTCCTTTCCTCTATGGTCACTAACTGAAGCACTCTTTTTATTTCATTACATTTCTTCCTGTTTGATTTTTCTCTCCTGAATCGATAAGGGCATGAGGATACGCAAAGTTTTTTTTCCTGCTTCTCTTTTTTCCTTCCGCTGAAAAAAGGTTTTCAATCTACCCTGAGGAGATTATTAAGACCGAGAGAAGGAAAAAAAAATCTTTTGAATAAGCCTTCTATCTAATTTAATGAAGAAACGGTATCTGTGAAAATTTTTTTAGATTTTTTAATCCCTTCTTTCACGCATTCCCGACCATTGCGAATTGAAAAGGAAACTTATTGAGAAAAGGAGGAAAAAAAACCAACAGTATTCAAATTTATAGTAATGTAATTTCGTTAAGTAAGAGAAAAGAACCTTTTTTCTAAAAAAAAAATTTCATTCATGTTCATATCTTGAAGGAATTCGCAGGTTGTCATAAAGAAGATCCAAAAGACCAGTCGGGTACATTGCAGGAAGCGCGGGGCTACCACCCCATCCTTGTCATATTAAACGCTATAATTCAATTAAGGTATTTTATGTATTATAACCAGAAGGGATGTGCACAAAGAAGGGCATTTCCTTCCAAACCATACAAAATGGATTAAATCGGCCGAGTTAAATGCTTGAGAAAAGGGAGATTTTTATTGATCGATCAATCAAGACCCTAAGATGAAGAATTAACCTTAAACCTCAAGGTTGGATACCTGATATACCTGAAAAGACGCAACTTAAAGCGTTGAAGAGGGAGGAGGGTTCAATAATCTTGTCAATCAAAATTGCCCTTACCTATTATTAACTTATTTTTTATTCAAGACGTATATTAACCTTTAGCGAGAAGTTTTTTTCTTCTTGGGCTAATTTCGTTTTTTTTTTATCTTCTCGCACCGTCTGTAGCCTGTCAGCTGTAATGAAAGTATCGCTTTACCCGTTCCTAAAGGGGGTTAAGTATTTTATTACAGAGAAGAAGCAGCGAGCTGCTTTAAATGAGAATTTTAAAAATAACAAAGAAATTTTTATGCAAAACTAAATTTGTCGGCAATAATGAGTAAACTAAAATCTTTCTTGTCCTTATTCCTCGACCGTGGGTCAGAGGCGTAACAATATTTTCACCCCCGCAATTATTTTTGTAGGCCCAATCTCGTCCAACAAGTCTCAGCCTCTAAAAAAGGGCTTTAAAATTTTTCAGAGATTCCTGACTAATCCAAATTTTGCGCCTTCTTCTCTTCCGCAAGAAGGTAGCTGTGAGGGCAGCTGTTAGGCCATTGATTTCGACATTAGCATCCATAGAACTTAAGGTGACTGATTTTTTGGCCATGAGGATAAGAATGAAAGAATCATCCATTAATTTACTGTCAGAGAATCGAATTCGCTTCTTTCACGCCATCATACTAATTTACACAATAGATTTTCAAAATCCTTTTGACAAATATTTCACAACCTTTTATATTCAAATAACATCCTGTACCTGTACAAATTTTTCTTTCCCCCAAAATAAAATTAGCATTCAACTTTACTATTCAGCTGCAGTGACTTGCCATTCTCACATTACATCTCAATCGGTGTATCCTCCCTAGAAAAAAAGATGAAAAGCGCACTAATATTAAATAAAAAAAAAATTTATATAAAGACTTTTTGTTATCTGTAAATCCGATTTAGATAATCCCAAACGTTTTCCTCCCATCTTTAAAATCAGAAAAAAACATTCGCCAGAGGGGTCCGAAAAAAAGGTATCTTTAATTTTATTTATAAGAAATAAAACTCAAACCTATTTCAGCTTCAATAAGCATACAAGTATTTATTCTTTTTTTTGTTCTAAAACTCATTTAGCAAAAGTTAAAAGTGAAAAAGCATCTAATAAAGAATGCCATCACCGTCCTTCTTCCCGTTCTACCGTTTTCCCAAGTCTCTTGTATTTATTATTCCTCTTCATTTCCTTCCCGTATCTAGTATTTTAACAACGGGTAACTTTCTTTTGTATTTCTCTTAATTATCTCGTTTTCTTTTTCATTTACAAACAATTACCTTTTTTTCCCTTCTTTTTTCCTCCTCCTCGCGGTCTTTCCTCTTCTGGTTACTCAGTATTAACCGAGTCATCGTGGACAAAGTTCTCATTAGCAGTCTTTATGAATTTATAATAGGATTTCTGATTTTTTTTTTGTTTCGTTTAATTCCGCATAACTTTTTTCTCTTTTTATTAATGACGAAGCGCTGCTTCTGCTCTATAATAAAATACTTAACCCCCATTAAGAATAGCTAAAAGGACTCTTTCATTATAGCTGAACACAAAGCACAATAAACCGTGTTTCTACTTACCTTTTGCTCAATACATTTTGCAAACTTCTTAAGTTCATAATCTTTTCTTAATGGGATTTAAATTTCCTTTTCGGGAAAGTTAACAAATGTAGTGGATTCTCTTCGGTATTTTTAACTTTTCAGGTTTTTGGATAGTACCTTAATAAACAATAAAGACATCCGTTATTCTGAATTTTTCCGAATTTCTCCGAATTTTTCCTTACAACATAAATAACAATGGTCAAATGTTAGATCCTTGAGGCACCCCATCTACTTCATTTCTTTTCAAACTCTCCAATTAATTAGTAGCCATTGTCTTCAGCTTCTCAAGTACAACTTGAGCAATCTTTAGCTTTCGGGTGAAAGGGGAACTCCGCCACCACATTCTTGACAGACAACCGCGAAAGTTTTTTTCTTCCCCCAATGACAAGGCATTTATAAGAATGTGCGCTGTTTTTAAGTTGCCTGATTGCTTCGATTGTAATGGTAATAAGCTATATTTCAAGGATACTTGACGTGATCTTTCTTTTCCTCCTTCCCCCCCTCTTTTCTCCGTCGAAAAATTCAACTTTCATTGTCAACATTTTTAAAAGGAAAGAAAAAATTATTCATCGCTTTTCTCTTGATAACTTTCTCTAAAATGTTAATTTGCGGTGGCGACGGTGATGGAGGTGTAGTAGCGCCTGCAAAAAAATATTCACGGTGAAAGTAAAAGAAAAAAAAAAGAATAAAAATGAGGGGGTGAATACTGATCATATTATGTTCAATAGTCTGGTAGACATAATTAAAAGGAAAAAAAAAGTAAAATTAATTCTTATCGAAGTTTTTCATTTAGGGGGGCGGGAGGCGCCCGCAATCCGAGATAGGGTAGAAAAGGGCGACGGGAGACGGAGTTTCTTAATTAATATTCATCAAAGTATTCCTTGTCTTTTAATATCCATTTCTTATAAAAACTGAAAGATAATCTTTTATTTTTCGGGAAGGAAAAAAAGGGGGGAACGGAAAAGAATCAGGAGTTGTTATTTTTCTTAAATTATTTTTTACCGAGGGGTGGCTCACTTCGTCGAAAAGTGTACACCGAAATACAAAATACAAGTAATTCAAATGTAATACAAGTAATACAAAAGTAATACACCGGGATGAGTTTCGTGTAATACAAAAAAAATTCAAGAAATTCAAAAGTAATACATGAAATACAAAAGCAATTCATGAAATACAGAAGTAATACACTGTAATACAGATGTAATACAAAGGTAATTCACCGAAAAAAAGTAATTCAAATACAAAGTAATACAAAGTAATACAGACGCAAGTGTACACCGAAATACAAGAGTGAGCCACCCCTCGTTTTTTACTTAATCTTTAGGTGAACGTTTCTCAAAACTTTTTAAACAGCGTTGAACTTGTCAAACATCCCTTTTCCTAAAATTGCGTAAAGCTTATAAGCCTAAACATTTCTCAAGAGTGATTAATAATTTCGATGAGTTTGCCAAGCGTATGAAACTTTCAACATCTCATACGGTAATTGCACATACTTAATCTTGACGTGTACAATGTTTCATAAAAGAGGATTACCTGCTGAATGTTGTCAACATTCAAGAACCGTCCCGTACGAACGCGAAATCACTTTATTATCAAAATACCTTTTATGCAATATATCCTTAAAAGGTAAATCTTTTTCTTTTACGCGGATGTAATCAAAGCCGTCAAAGCAGAAAATTCATACGCTGTATATTTCCTCTAATGACATCGTTTTATTTTTTTTATTTCCGTAAATGTTTATTAACTCGGTTTTAATCTTAAGGTTATCATTTAAAAAATTTAAAATGGGTTCGTCGCTCTGAAAACGTGACTAACATTCCGTATAATGTTTTCACAGGTTTTCTTTTTCTTTTTTTTTAATATAAATTGTCAAAAAGCGAACGAATAAAATAAACAAAGCGTCATTAAAATAGATTTGTGAAGGGTTAAAATGAGAATGGAATGAAGAATATTACCCCATGGAAGAGATGGAAGCCCGGGATTGAATCATCCCAATGGACAGGTTGAGTGCTTTATTATGTTCTTCTTTTGGAAAATATCAAAAAAGTTATCCAAATGTCTGTTTCCAGGAGATTTTAACAAGGCAGCACTAGCCTGGTTTTTTTTTCCTCTCATTTTTTATTTTATTCCCGGGAAAAAGCCCGAAAGTTTCTCTTCGCAAGTTTACTTTTTTTAACAAGCTTTTTTTATGTATAAATAAAAGGAAATGATTGAAATTTATAAGTTTTCGGGGGTTTTTGTTAAGAAAAATGTATTTTTCAGTGTCTGAAAGACTTCTATTGAAAAAATTTTAACAAATGATTCGATGAAACATGATTTAAGTTTGGTGATGATTGAAAGTTAATAAAATCCTGGTTTTGGTATTGTAACCCAGAGCAAACTTTGAAGCGATCCCATAAATGATGCTGGTGTTGTACGACGTTGGTGGTGGCGCTTTGGTCGAATTATTATTTTGCGGTTCGTTAATATCAACTTATTTCGCGATTCGCACTTATAAAATTAAAGATTTTTTAAAAAAAATTAGAAAAGAAATACCAAAATATCGACGTTTTTTGTTTTATTAGGAATTAAAAAATTTTTTTCCCATACGAGTTGTTTTTGTTTTTTATTCGGAACATCTACTTTAATTAATGTAAAGCAGAGTCCGATTCTTTCAGATTTTTTTTATTGCGGAAAGCTTGCTTCCAAGAGCATGGCGCTAAGATCAAAAATTAATTTGAGTATCGGCAGGCAAGGAAAATAGTAGTTCGATGTTATAAATTAAAGTTCAAGGGTCATAAATTTCAAAGAAAACTAGATATTTCCATAGCTAGAGAAAAAATTAATCGATTTGATGTAAGTTCATTGGGAAGAAGTAAGAGCTTAGTTCATTTTTCGTTCAGTATATCTCTAGGTCAAAACATCACTGAGTCCTTTGATAAAAGAAAGGGGAGCCAAAAAATGTTTGCTTTGGTTCTTTGACTGCTTCCCGATTTTCTAATCCCGCCGTAATCTAATAATTTCAAAAAAAATTGTGGTTCTCCAGGACAATGCCACATGTGGAATACTAACAAAAAAAATTGCAGGGAAATAATATTTTTTTTATTTTCTTCCTTTTCTGAAAAGTTGTAACTGAATTATCACCAGCTGCTGTGACGTGACAATGTCGTAATAGTATTATCTTTCATGAAAAGGGGTTGTTTATTTAATACATTTTTAACTTGCCTCGAATTAAAACATCATTTTTTAAATAAAAAAGAATTTAAAATTCCTGTCTTTTCCCCGTTTTCATAAAATAAAACAAAAAAAAATCAAAGGAAAGGTTAACGTGAAATAAATAAAATTCCAAAAAAAGTTTAAGACCGGTTTGTTACGATCGAGTTGTCCCCGTGTTGTATAGGTCGAAGGAAAGCCATTCGGAAAATTAGCTGATATCCTTTGCTGACAGAAAACGACTTTGGTGATTTATATTGTTCCAATAAATCAACGGAAAATAATAACGAAAATATGAAAGCAATTTCGCTTTTTTTTTTATGTTTCTAAGGTTTCCTCCGGTTTTTTGCTTGTAGTGACACACCGTTCGGAAATAAATGAAATTTCGAATTTCTACTTTCCTTGCGTTGAAATATTATGCAATATCGTTATCTAATACGTTTTATCGGAAATGATTTCAAGCGCATTGTCAAGGATAATGTTCAGTTACTTCACATTGAAAAACTAAAGCGATAACGATATCTGTTTATTATTTAAAAATACCGTATTTCTTAAACAACGGTAACAAAGTAACTATATCGGAAATAAATCTTTTGCTTTTGAAAATTGCGATATTGTCAGGAGTGTCTCTGTTTTCGAGAAAGGCGTCTAAATCAAACATTTTAGGCGCCAACATGTTAGCACGAAACATAGTACCGACAGCAAAGCCGAATCCCAAACGGTCTTTAAATTCCTCCCAGATTCTACCCATGTTGAATCCTTCAATTTCTCCAGTAACACTCACGAATGTCTCGTAATATGTTTTCAGTAATTTTTCCAAATTTTCAGTAATCACTTCCGCCTTCACGCTTGTGAATATATTATAAAAAAGATCCAAAACGAATGAATTGTAGTTTGATAATTGAAAATCAATTAATCTAACAGCGACTACGTTCTCATTTTCGTATTTAAACATCATATTGTTAAGCCAGCAATCACCATGTATTATGACGTTGAAACTGGACTCTTTTCTCTCGTAAGAATCGCACATTAAATCGTACAATCTCCCTTGAAATTTCCGAAATATGTTTTTATCTTCTTCGCTGATCGGGTAGAGATCAAGAAAATCCACAACATATTTAATTGCACCTTCAATGTATTTTCCGACCATTATTTCTTTGTCATTTTTGAAATAATGATTAAGGTATTGATTCTTGTGGCTCGGGTCATCCTTTAAGAGAAGATAACCAGCAGCATGCATTTTTGCCAATGATTTTACTACCAACAATGTATGATCTAAATCTAACGCCTGCGTTCTGTTAACCATTTGAAATCCTTGCTGTTTCAAATCTTCCATGAAAATCATTTTGTTGCCGATGTCTAGTTTGTATAAAAATGGGAAAAACCTTTCTGTATCACCCCGTTCGCATAATTTTCGATAAAGCACCGGCAACGTTTCTGTCATCATCATTTTTTCTACATTGAAAAAATCTAAAAATTTAGTAAGTGCTTTCGATAAATCCGTGTCCGGCATTATTTTCCCGATCATACTTATCGATTTTTTTTGATTGTTTGTTGTTAATTCAACAACGATTCGAAGTACTTGACATACATAGTTGTCACCGACTTTGGATCCTGGCGAAACGGTAAAATTTTCTATTTTTAGAGATTTTTCCTTGAAATATTCCCGTAACATGTTTTGTAAATATTCGGAGTTGAGCCATTCTGGTGTAGCCAGAGAATGATTAGATGAAGACATCTGAAAGTAAAATACATTGTAGAAAATATGATTCATTGTAAACTATTTTTTTTTTTACTTACTTTTTCTTTCGAAAGAGAAACTTTTTATGATTGAGATTAAACGCGCAAGACTTGACACGTTCAAGAAGCACTTTAAACTAATTTCACACTTAGTGATAATGTTATCAAGAAAATGAGATACATCTGTGGTAGAAAGATGAGTTGCGTGCATTTTTTGATAAATGATTTGACAAAACTCCTCAGAGATATAATGTAAATTTTTTTTATAGATTAGCACGGTAAGGTTACTAGGGCGAATTTGTTTTACACGATAAGAAAGGCTGATTTAGATTTTATCGAATCATGTCTTGCCAATAATGATTGTACTTGTGTTGGTTGGAAGAAGATTTGTTGCTGAAAAACATTCCGATTCTGAATACATGATCATTGATCGAAAAACAAAGGAGATTGCGAAAAATGAACAGAATCAGTCGAG
The DNA here is from genome assembly GCA_023512825.1 of Liposcelis brunnea. Classification (NCBI taxonomy): domain Eukaryota; kingdom Metazoa; phylum Arthropoda; class Insecta; order Psocodea; family Liposcelididae; genus Liposcelis; species Liposcelis brunnea. The sequence goes on from CM042073.1 coordinate 21,801,644, forward strand.
TAAAAATTTATCGATTGTAGTCCATAGTTAGTTAATCGTTTTCATAAAAAAGTTTAAGTGTCACGAATGAATTCTTTTGATTTTGCAATCATAAGGCAAATGAGGGAAATATGAGTTCCTACCCAAGTAGCGCAAATATATCCATGGGATGGCCTTCAGATATCAATTTTTGGCTTTGCGATATCCTATGGATATCCATAATCAAAATTTTCATTCTTCCGTAGAAATTTTTTAAAAATAATCCAAGTTTTTATTTTTGTAAGCAAAATTTCTTTAAAATAATCAAAATTTTCATTTTTAAACAAAATTTGTTAAAAATAACCTAAATCGTCAATCTTGTCAGCAAAAGTTTTTTAAAACAAATGACAAATTAATTCAATACCATACTCCTACTCTTCGTCTTCCTGTAACTCAATTTATTATTTCGTTAAATGTAGTCTCAGTTTTGTTTGAACCTGGCTTTTTAATCAAAACACTATTCAAACACTATTGCCATCTTTTCAAAGTGGTGTCAAATAGTTCATCTGCGCGCTCCGTGCGTGTGAATTTAATTTTCGCGGTAAAATTTAAAAAATGATCATTTTTCATTTTTTTCCCAGATATATAGGCATAACAGTATATACTTTGGAAAACCATTTCTGTCGATATGGTAGCCGGTAGATATTTCTAAATGTGGATATCGTATGGATATTTGTCTTAGGCTCTGAAAATGCTTTGCAACCGGAAAGATGAAAAAGGATATCCCTTGGATATTCTCATTTTTCTTTGCTTTTATCAAAGACCTTAAGAAATAGACCAAACGCTCTTATGAAGGTCTTGAAGCCAAAACAAATCGAGTGAGTGTCTAGATTTCCGTTCAGAAAGAATCATTTCTGACAAAGGAACAAAGGAACTTTTGACAAATACTGTGCTAACTGAACGGAATTCCGGACACTCAGTTGATTTGTTTTGGCTTCAGCGCTAAGCACGGGAGTGTTCGGTCTATTTCTTAAAGTCTTTGACTTTTATGGCCGCATAAGTATATCCTTATGGGCTACTATGGCTTTCCCTTTCCTGGTATACATTTCCGGCGATAACGTCTATCGCCATCGGATATGCTGCGCTACTTGGGTACTTAATTCACCAAAAAGCTGCTTTTAGGGTCTGTGAAAGTTTTGTTTAGTCATATCTTTCAAAGCTAAATAAAGTTCGAAAGCATAAAGGATTAGCAGTAGATTCAAATAGTTGAAAATGAACAAGAATTATTTGAAATCGTTGATTTTCAAGTTTAATTTTTCTTTCATGAATGCAACTGTCAGTCTAAAATTAATATTCATTTAAAACTAGAAACTCTTTTCCAAAAACTAGATTAATTTTTTTACAATTGAACTTTGGTTGAATTCTACCTGGAGCTCGTACCCGCTAAATTCTTAAATTGGCAAATACAATCACAAAAAAATTGCAGTAAATAAAAAATAATGAGTGAACATTGATTAGAATGCGCTAAACGATCTAGAAAGAGCAACCCCGCTTTCCCTTGAATAGGAAAACCAATAAAAGCGAATCGAATTCAAATAACCAATATAGAAGTAAAAGATTTCAATAAATTACAATTTGTAATAAACCATCCTAAGTTGCCCGAGTTGAAATTAATTTGGTAATTTAAAGCTCCCTAAAGTTGCAAGCGTAAGTGTAACTTTTCATTAAATGAGGAACACCCCCCCCTTTGAGTTTCTCTATGAAAATAAAGGCATTCGATTCCTTTTCATATGAGGATGAAACCATAAAACGGAACTTTTCACAATGAAACAACTTTGTCACTTAAAAATCCCGTGTTTTTTAAACAAAGGTAACAGTTCAACTATTTCTTCGATGTACTTTTCATTTTGAAACGCTTGAAGATTACTCGGGGAATCCTGTCCAGCAGCGTATGCATCTAGGTCGAAAGGTTTGGAAGCTAACACGCCGCCCCGGAAAATCGCAGCGCATACAAACCCAAATACTAATTTTTCTATGAATTCTTTCCGGATAACATCAATGTTAAATCCTTTAACTTCTCCAGCAATTCCAATAAAAGTTTCGTAGTAAGTTTTAAATATTTCTTCTAAATACTTAATTTTCACATCATTTTTCGTGCTTGTAAATATAAAATAATTCAAGTCCAAACCGATTGAATTGTAATTACATATTTGATAGTCGATCAATTTAATGGATGTTAATTTTTCATTTTCATATTTAAACATTAAATTATTAAGCCAGCAATCTCCGTGAAGTAAAACATTAAAACTAGTTTCTTTTCTACTATAATTATCAGCTAGTTTTTCGTATAAATTCCCCCGAAAATTGCGAAATACGTTTTTATCTTCCTCGCTTATCGGCCAAACATCCAAACTATTCACAAGACATGTCAGTGATCCTTCAACCAACTTAAACATAAGATTTTCTTCTTTTTCTTTTCTCCATAAATAATCTAAATATTTTTCTTTGTAAGCAGGGTTTTCCTTTAAGAGCAAGTAGCCAGCCGCGTGCATTTTGGCCAAAGATTTTATTACCAACAAAGAATGTTCTAAATCTAACGGCGTTTTCCTATCTACCATCTGATATCCTTCCGCTTTTAGATCTTCCATAAAAATCATTTTATTATCGATGTCTAAATTGTATAAAAACGGAAAAAATCGTTCATTTTCATTATGTTCAAGTAATTTTTCATACATTAGCGTCAATGTCTCTGTCAGCATAAGTTTTTCTACTTTGAAAAAATCTATGCCCTTGTTCATTTCTTTAGATAAATCAGTATTCGGCATGACCTTTGCAATTATACAGATCGATTGCTGTTGATTTTGTCTTGAATAATCAACGTTAACTCGAAATATTTGACTAACGTAATTGTCGCCCACGCTGGATCCAGGTTGAACCTGAAATTTTCCAACGAGAAGGGAATCATCCTTAAAAAATCCCCTCAGCATATTTTCTATATATTCAGGAGTTAGCCATTCAGGCGCAGCTGCCACGTGATTTGACATTTTTCAATCCCTAAAAAAATTGAATTAAATTAAGGATGAAGATTTGATTTTAAAATAATATTTCTGTCAGTTTACCTTATGTATATGAGAACTGGAATCCGTTTATATTTGAGCGTATAAACACGAGAAACACCAAAAAGCACTTGAAACTAATTTTCACTCACAGCGATAATGTTATCAACTGAAATGGATTCATCTGTAGTAGAGAGGCGGCTTATATGCATTAGTTGTGAAATGATTCAGCGAAAATTGGCATAGGTAATGGGAATCGTTTAGACGGGGTATGGGAAGGATACGTGTGATAAGTACAAGATCATTCTCAATAGTAAATAAGATCTCTAATGGGTTTTAACTAAGGAGAATTTTGATTTTGCTTAATGATTTAGATATCACCGATCGTTGAATTTAATGAGTTTTTAAGCGTCTTCACAGGTAATACATATCCCTCAAAAAACACTTCCTTGTAAAAAAAACAGCCAAGTTAATCTCCTACTCTGGACAAAAACCAAAATTGTTTCTCCCAATCTTCTTGCAAAAAACCTGCAAGTTTCTGCCCTTTAAAGTTCTGATATCAAAAAGGGCAGCCAAGTATCCTAAAAATAACCGAATGTTTCTGCCTTCAAAAGCCATGATATCAAAAAGGGCAGCCAAGTATCTAAAAATAGTTAAATGTTTCTGCCTTCAAAAGCCATGATATCAAAAAGGGCAGCCAAGTATCTAAAAATAGTTAAATGTTTCTGCCTTCAAAAGCCATGATATCAAAAAGGGCAGCCAAGTATCTAAAAATAGTTAAATGTTTCTGCCCTTAAAAGCCATGATATCAAGAAGGGCAGCCAAGCTTTTTTAATGACAGCTTTTGTTTAAAATGCCATTTCTTTACAAAATAACTTGGCCGCTTTTTCCCTAATCTTATTTCCCTTGCAAAAATGTTTTTAATAACAAGCATCACTTTAACAAGGTTGAAAACTTACGAAAAATGGAAGATGGGATCCCAAGGTAATTGAAAATCCAGTACCCACACCAATCAAATAAGCCTGACTTTCATTTTTTCAAATATTCAGGCTTCCAGTTGCCATTACTTTCAGGTTCCGGCTAGACGATCGGTATGGTCTTCGCTTAAAAATTAATTTCCGTCGTCCATTTGAGCGAGTTTCAACATTACAATATATCGTAAGCTCTATTTTAACTTCTCAAATATAGATTAAAGTTCAATTTTAGCGAGCGCAAAATTACAAGTCACATGTAAAAACCTTAGGAACCGCACAACAGGCCTTCTCATTTAGTTAGAAGTTTATCTTGTTAAGAAAAAGCGGCCAAGTTATTTTGTAAAGAAATGGCATTTTAAACAAAAGCTGTCATTAAAAAAGCTTGGCTGCCCTTCTTGATATCATGGCTTTTAAGGGCAGAAACATTTAACTATTTTTAGATACTTGGCTGCCCTTTTTGATATCATGGCTTTTGAAGGCAGAAACATTTAACTATTTTTAGATACTTGGCTGCCCTTTTTGATATCATGGCTTTTGAAGGCAGAAACATTTAACTATTTTTAGATACTTGGCTGCCCTTTTTGATATCATGGCTTTTGAAGGCAGAAACATTCGGTTATTTTTAGGATACTTGGCTGCCCTTTTTGATATCAGAACTTTAAAGGGCAGAAACTTGCAGGTTTTTTGCAAGAAGATTGGGAGAAACAATTTTGGTTTTTGTCCAGAGTAGGAGATTAACTTGGCTGTTTTTTTTACAAGGAAGTGTTTTTTGAGGGATATCATTTGTTTTTGTAGAGGCGTTAGTGCATTCACTTATACCATTTAAATTAAGAAATTTTTGTTGCGTTGTTTGTCAGAAAGGAAGGAACTAATTTGCTTTTATCCTTTCTTTACAAGGATTCATAGACCCCAAAAACATCTGGTCATAGACCGCATGAACCAATTATTTTTTACTTTTCGCCTTTTCGCATTCTTTCTTCGCAAGTCTTCTTCCACCTTTTTCTTCATTCGTTTTCTATTTTATTTCACCCGTATCAATATCAATACCTAAATGTTGGTCTTAAGAAACTAGAATAGAAAAATTTTTTACATTCTTGAGAAACAAATGTTTGCATTAACCACTATGGCTTTTAATAAAATCAGTCAAAACTCCGTTTCATAAAAAAAGGGTAAAAGAATGGAATAAAGTTTTAAAAAAATTAAACTACAGTCCGTTCACTATCATCGTGCGTAATAGGCAATAAAACTCAGTGAAGCATATGCTAATTTCTTCCAAAAGGATATAACCGCTGAAGGTACCAATCAGGCATGAATAAGGCTAGCGTCCTGAAAACTAGAGGCTAGTGGACTTGCCAAAAAACCCTGTGTAGGTAAAAGCACCAGTGGCTGACCGAGCACCAAAGCCTGACCAATCGTTAAAAAAGCTTGCAAAATAAGGCAACATAGCAAAGTATGAAATTCGCAATAATCACTATAGAGGCACTAAGATGTCCCTTTTATAATGCAAATATTAGTTTGGCACTCCTGCTAAAGTGTAAAGAGTAAAAAAATGAGAAATTGAAAATTTTGAATTCCCGATCTCATCAGATCCAAAATCCTCGACCTCAAAAACCCGAAGACAGAATTTTCGCCATTAATTTCGGCCCAAAAACAATTTTTCATTCATATGATTTCAAGGATCAGTTTTAGGTGCAACAGCAACCAAACTTAGGAACAGAGACATTTTTCACGATCAGAATTAGGTGCGAATTCCTCTTTTTTGTGCCCTCCAAAAAAATTCTGAATTTTATCCTGATGGTAAAATTTGATATGGGGGGTCATCAAACATTAGTTATTATTATTTTTTAATCACTTTACAAAAAATCGGCCAATTTTTTAAAAAAGTAATAGACAAATTTTCGGCGACTTTGTTCCGTTTCCTTAAGATTAATATTTAAAAAAAAAAAAAAAAAAAAAAAGAGTTTGAATCTTTTGAAAAACGAACAAAGAAGACCAAAGAAGACAATAAAATAAACCTACGAGAACAACAAAAGGAAGCATTTGTTGCCTTTTTGCACTTGTTCCACTACACAATGCATTAACACCTTTTTACCCGGTAGTATAGTCAGGATTCTGCAGGGGAACAGGAAAAATCAGCTTTTTTCTGCCCCCCATAAAAGTTTTTTAGCATTTTGCAATTTTTCCTTTCATTACATATTAGAAACTATAACCAGGCTTAATTTCAACCTCCTAAGTCACTCTGAAGAGGCCAAACATTATGATCATCGCTATTCTCTATATATATATATCTGACGCTCAAAATCGGTAAGTTTAGGCCCTTAAATCTCGAAAACCGTTAAAGATAAAAAGCTGTAACTTGGAACACTTTCTCAGAAGGGAAGCGGTAATATGACCGTGAAAAAAAAAATAAAGTGGCTCTATTATTTTAGGAGCTAGAGAGGTCTGAAATCGGTCATGTAGTGACAGGAGTAAATAGGGGCGAGTGGAGTGCCCTTTGTTGCAAGTCGGATGGATAGGCTAGTCGGGGTATTTGCAGTTCGGTTTTTTGCTTTACAGTCGTTTTTTACTTAACTTGGCTGGGGGCACTCCGTGCCCCTAGATTCGAGATTTTAATTAAATGAGGCGTGGGAATCGAAAATGGGATTGGGTGAAATGACAAATTTGATAACGGTCAGTTTGATTGTTACTGGCTTATTTGTCGAGTGATGATCTCATCTGTCCATTAGTGGATTTTAATGGATTGACTTTACGACTGCTGTCGCAGCAGATTTGAGTTAGTGTTTGAGGTAAATAAGGGCATTGATATCTTCTTTGAGCTTATTGAAGCTTATGTGGTTATAGAGATCATTCAAAACTGATTGAGCGAGCATTTTAATGAGCAAGAAAGTATGATCTGCAGTTATTGAGTTAAAATTTGGTCTTTCTTAACTTTTTCCTGCCAGTTTTAAGGTTTTCAGTAGTGATGGACGCAAGACAAGACAATACGAGAAATGACCATTTCTTGTTCTTGTCTTGCGTAGTTTTTCGAATTGAGATTCTTGTCTGGTCTTGCGGTCTTGCAGCCTGGTTTGCAATAGGAGAAGTCTTGTTCTCGTATGGTCTCGCAACTGCTGTGGTCTTGTATTGCACTTCTTGTAATTTCTTGCGAAATCGATTTAGATTTCAAATCATTTTCTTTTTAGGGACTATTCGTCCCAAATAAAATCTGTAGATTGAATTTTGTCGAAAACCAGGAAAAATTCAAGACAATTGAAAATTTTTCTTCAAAGAACTGGGGACAAATCATCCTTTCAGGTCAAAAAAATCTTAATTTTTTTGGAAGACTCTTGCAGTTCTTGCGAGAAAGATTCTTGTCTTGCAGTCATTTTAACGACAGTCTTCTTGTTCTCGTATTGCTTCTCATTGTTCAAGTTCTTGTCTTGCAAGACAAAACAAGACGCAAGACTTTCTTGCTGTCTCGTCAATGAAAATAATCGATGTTCATTCGAGTGTTTAAATTTTGAAAGTTGGGACATAACCCATATGGATAATTAGCATAATTTTAAAATAAAATAAATTTTGGGATTCAGATAATTTTAATATATTTTTGTTATTTCGGTTTATGCAAATCGTAAATTTATAAAACCTAGATCACTACAGCAGTGTCTAGTGGTTTTTAATCTACCAATTGGTCTTTTGTCTTTTCTAAAATTTCACAGATATAAACCAAAAAATTTCCTATAGTTGCGGCTATAACTTTTAAGCTGGGCTACTAAGAACTTATTGTATTATCTGAATCGACCTTCAGTAGTTTTACAGGCACAGCTCTCTTTTCCGTCCATATCCACACTTTTCACAAACATCCGTGTTCTTCGAACAACGGTACTAACTTGATCACTTCCGAAATATATCTTTCATTGCTATATATCCTTTGATTGCTCTCCGATTCTTCATTCTTGCAATAAGCATCAAAATCCAATCCCGTCGGCGACATGATCCCAGGTCGGAAAATAATCTGACAATATAATCCGAACCCTAACCTATCGAGGAACTCCTTCCTCACCACATCCATATTAAACCCGTCCACCTTTCCCGTTATCCCAACGAAGGTTTGATAATAAATCGACAAAAGCTCGTTGATGTGATGCGTTTTCACCTCCTCTCCGACGCTTTTAAAAATGAAAAAATTGAGATCCAACCCGATGGAATTGTAATTAGAATACTGGAAATCGAACAATTTCGCATCGATGACTTTTTTTCCATCGTATTTAAACATAAAATTGTTAATCCAACAATCGCCGTGTAGCAAAACGTTAAAACTGTTTTCCTTCCGGTTGTAAGCATTACTACCCATCCGGTATAAATTTCCTTTCAATTTTCGCAGTTTATTTTTACATTCGTACGATATCGGCCATTGATTTAAAGCATCAGATAAATAATGTAGGTTTTTCGTCGCTGTCTTCTCGCAAATGCTACCGGAATGAGTTTTCCAAAAATAATTACCGTATAGTTCTTTAATTTCCGGATTTTCTTTAAGTAGTAAATACCCGGAAGCGTGCAAGAGCGCTAAAGATTTAATAGCACACACCGCATGCTCGAAATCGAGAGATCCTTTCGTTCTGGCCATTTCGTATCCGATGTCTCGTAAATCTTCCATGTAGATCGTCTTGTTCCCAGCGTCTACGCAAACGGTTTTCGGGTAGAATCTGTTAATTTTGGTGTTGACTGCGTGTAGCTTTTTATACATTTCCGGTAACGTTTTCGAAACGAATAATGCTTCGTTATTGAATGAGTCGTGATCTTTCGTAAATACTTTGATGAGTTTAGTTAAATGCAAAATCTTACCGATGATCGAAATCGTTTGCTTCTGCCCTTTATCATCGTAATGTAATTTTATCCGGATTATCTGACAGATGAAATTATCACCGAGATTTGATCCCGGCGTAATCGTAAACTTCTCGAGTGTCAGCGAATTATCTTCGAGCGAGTTCCTCAGCAAATCCTCTAAATAGTCCCGGGTAATCCATTCAGGTATTCCACCGCGTCGGCTTGGCATACTGTTATTGTTTTCAACGGATTCAACTTAAACTAAGTATGTAATGCTTTGGTCGATGGTTTAAATAAGGAAGGTAACGCTTCAATTATTAATTTCAATAATCTTATCTTCTATGACGGATAATCACTCATGCCTGGAATCCCGGCACCGAAAAGTGGAAATTTTTTAAATCCAAGGTAAAGGATTTCATTGTTTATGCGAGTCGATGAAAAGATTTAAAACATTTTAAGGTTAAATTGATCGTCAGGGTATCCTATCTTTCACCTCAGCAAAGTGGATTACATCATGCGTTTAATAAATTGAAAATCAAGGCCGGATCGGAGATTCTTTTCTTTCATTATCAAAAAAGACTTTGCCATTTCGATATCATCCATAAAAGCGTGAAGTGAACCGTTTTGCGTAACCTTTGAAATTCTTAAATTATTGAAATTCCATATCTTTAAAACATTTAGAATTGAAATCGTAAAGTTGTTGCAAGAATCCGAGAATAGTTTTGGAAAACAATTAAATTCGATTCTAATTACCCCAAGCATGGATGATATTGTTTCAAGTCGATGAAGAAAACTTTTGAAACACGCTTTTAACATTTTCTCGAAGGAAACTTATTCCTGGCTTAATTAATTCGAGGCCAAATTTATTATAATTTGTCTTTTATGTTGCCCTATCAAAAATAATTAGATTTATGAGTAAAATTAGAGCTCTGCTTGTGGTTAACTGTCAAAATTTTTTTAACCACTTGGCGAGGTGGTGATAAAAATTGTATCGGTGCGGCTTATCGAAGCAGCAGATTGTATGAATAAGGTTTTACAGTTTTTCAGGCCACATTAGATGGTATGGAATTAGGCGGTAACACTCTTGCTGTAATCATTATTAGTTGTGTTATTGGGAACTTTCCCTCCGTTTAAGGATGAGGATTGTTACGTGTTACGTTCTCCCAGTTCTTTTCCTCGAACTTGAGGGGTATACAACCATAGTAATGGTTGGCAACTTTGGATGTGCGGGTTTTTTAGCTGTTTTGCTTGCAGCCCTTGGAGCGATTGGAAGAAACGCTTGAAGATCAATTGCATGGGCAAAGTATATAGGTTGCAGGTACTTTATGACATCAAGCGACGAAAACTCTAACTTCTTCTTACAGTGCCGTCCCGCAGCGGGAATTGGCGACCATCATGATTACAGAGCTTATTAAGGCTTGCAAGAGACACTAGCCGGATTGACTGTCTTGGGTCTTGCACACCAAACCTTCGGCCATGATGGTAGGGTGGCTTCCCAACACCTTCCGCATATCAGCACAGGAGCCATACCGTCAGTCCTCGACTCAGCCTCCTGCTTTTTGGAATTAAGCCTAACCAACTTTTACCGTGTTAAGTCTTAAGCCAATACTGGTAGGACTGCTGCCCCCTACCAGAATCCTTACCAGATTGCTACCTCCCGGGTCAGAAGGAATCTGGAGCTCGTCAAGGGCAGGTGCGCCAAACCTGAAGCAGGACTGTCAATTTTCTGACCGACTACCCGCGAAAACTCTAAATTTCGTGCTTTTTCGAATTTTATCATTCGTCATGATTTATACTGAAGTGTCTAAAATCATAACTCTCCCTCATCGTTAAAATTGCCAAGACTGAATAGTCAACGTCCTTGTTGTCTTTAATCAAGGGTTACTAAATTAGTCAAAAGAGGATGTAACCCGTTTGCCCTGAAGGGTTTGTTAAAGAGTCTTATTTATGCATGCTGTTGTTATGCGGGCATCAAAGTTTTTCTTTTAGTTCTCGCCGTTTAGTGGGCGTGATTCAACACAGTATAAAGCGGGACTTACCAAATTAAACAGTATTTTGGCTGTTAGACCGTGCTCATGTTGAACAACTTTTCATCTTCTTGCTTAAATTAATTGTTAATTTAGCATTAGCCAAGCCGATTAATGTTTGAAATGAATCCAAAAAGAATTATTTCAGAAATTATTTCAGAATTGGGAAAAATACAAATTAAATAATATAGCTTATATCGGTCACTTTAAAACTTCTAGTTTTTCATTTCTGAACTGTTAAAATGGATAGAATATGTGATTAGGCATGGAACAGGAGCAGTCGGCGAAATGATTTACCCAGTAGATGCCGCGATTAACTTTCGAAATGCAGGGGAAGACCTAAAAAATGGTGCCTCGTCGACGTAATTCAAACAGCTGAAGAAACAGTTCTGAAGACTAGAGAACCAAAGGGCATGTAGAAATTGGGAGAAACTATATTCAGGAGTGGGTTCAAAAAGGTTGAAGAAGAAACTATCAAACATTTAATGATGCATTAGTATTTACTCTTCATTCTCTCAAAATGCGATAGACTGATCAACCTACTGAGCCATTTTATGCAAAGTTAGAAATTCATTCTGCAAACGGATGACGAAGAACGAACATGAAATGTCAAGTTAATATTGAAATAGGGGTAAAAGCAATGCGGTACAAGAGGCGTATAAAGGGGATTTCTCTGAAATCTACAAGCCATTTAACTAGAGTCGGAGGAAAGCTCATTATGTAAATGATACATGGAATATTCACTCAGGAGAAATGAAAAATAATTTATCCGGAGAAAAATAATGGAGCAATTAGCTGCAACTGAACTTTCATAAGCAGCTTTTTTGATTTTAAAATGGGAAAATTTTTTAAAATTTACAACTTTTTATTAACTCATTTATTTTAGTTAAGATAGGGAACCGGGTGTTTCTTAAAAAAGGATATAAAACGACAGGAATGGAGCATTCCCTCGTTTATTTTCATTAGCTAGTTTATTTTCTTTCCTTGATGAATGAGAGGCTACATCGTGAAAATGGGTCGTATAAAAAAAACTTTGCGAAATTATCGTTAAATAATTTAACGACGGAAAAGAATTGCGTGAAATTAGCAGTGTAAAATAATGGAAATCAAGGAAAGAGAGTAAAAGGGGGGGGAAAGCTACTTTAGTGGGAATCTTCGAGTGCTGACAAGTTAAGCGAAGAAATATCGAATTCGTGATTTTATTAGAGGCGGCACGTGGAAATTATTATTCGTTTTAAAAACTTTTTAGCGGGGATCCTGAAAAATTTTTAACTCGTTCCCCAACCTGAAAATTCTTTAAATTTAATAAAATAATATACAAGAGATCAAAGGTGGTTTAATGAAAAAGAACCCTTTCAATATTAAATACGAGGGGAGCAAACGATGAGGAGGGAGGGAGAGAGAGAGCAGGGATAAAATCTGAAATGAAATGATAACAATGACAGGAAGCTGACATGACTATGAATTCGATGACAAGGATTACATAATGCGGGGTAGAAGTGGAGAAAGGAGGAAAAGAGGAAAGAGAAGAGAGCATAACACCCAGTCAACACACTTCTCGACAACGCTTAAGGTGAATATATATAAAACGTGTTACGAAGGAAAGATTAAAGAAAACATAAGACTGGGGAGCCCCCCCCCCTCCCCCCGAATCCCCTTATACCCGTCAAACCGTCTTTTACTTTCAAAAGCGTGGATTGGAACATGTTTCAGAAGAGACTGGAGGATGAAGTTTAAAATAAAACCTGCACGCGAGGAAAACCTTGCAAAAAAAAACATCTTGAATTATTTTCGATGCAAAAAATAAAAATGAAAGTTTTGAGAAATGACGTCACGTTTTCTCGATGTACGTTGTAAGTGGCTTACAAGAAAACCCTTGTTGGAGTAAGTGACTTTGTTACTTAGCCAAGAGCCCGGCGATTATTCAGCTTTAAAAAAAAAAGGATATCCTGAGTTTTATCCCTCAGTAAGGTAAAAAGGGAAACACGGAAACGCTTTCCGTAGTTTGCCAGATGAGTCCTGTCCTTTCAAAGCGATTAATATTAAAACGAGAACGGGGTATATGTATAAGGTAGACAAGGCATCTCTCGAGGACATTTTCCTACGTGGAGGCTACACGGAAAAGCTTTTCCTAACCGAGAAATAATATCATCCAGGCTTTTTTTTTATTATTTATCGATGGCTAAGGTAAAACAATCAGAATCCATCTTCGGTTTTCGATTTCATTGACGAATTTTCTCCGTTCGCCCTAAAACACCAAAGTACTGAGATTAAGCAGCTTAGAGGAAGCATTGTATTGATTTTAATTCTTTAAAAGCTAAACATAAGGAACTTAAACTTATCCCCCAGCCATCCCCTCTTTCAGTCATCAAAGGAACTTTTAACAGAAAGGTAACTCAACACTAATCCGAAAATGATTAAGCCAAACTATCAATAGAGTATGAATTAATTTTGATAATCGCTTTTCTGTAAAGTAAGCATTGTTACCATTTGATTTTTAGGCTTCAGAAAGTTAAGAAGGGTTTTCAAGCCGTGAGCTTTTGTTACCGATTCCCTCAATAATGCTGATAAATGCATACGGAAGTTGATACTTGCAACAAAATCAACACGACTGGCCTGGAACTTTGTAATAATATTGAAAGGATTCTTCTTTAATTTTGTATTAGGTTTTAAGTGATTACCCGTAATGTTTTTACGATAATGAGTAGATTTTATTGAATAATATTGCTGCGTATGATTTGTAAGCAATTTACTCCCATGTTTGGTTTTTACGAAATGAAATTACTGGTAAACAAAGAAATATTCAAAACGATGGGAAAGTTAATAATAATGTATTTTTTCCCCGATTTTTAGTCCTAGATACATTTATCGAGTGCAATAAAATTCGTTCGTTCGTTTCCAGTTTCACACAATGTGTTTGAAACAATTGCCAAATTGAAAAAAAATGAGTGCTTTTACAAAAATTTTTAAAAATCGCATTTAACACAATTCTGAAAAACAATACAGTAAAAACCGAAGAGGCGATGAATAAAACGCTAAACAATTTTATTATATATCCGGTCGACGTTTAAAACAAAACTCAGCAGATGGGACAGAATTCGAAATTGGAAGTCGGTATCAGATATAAATCGGAGTATAAAGTCCCTTGTTTTTTGTCATATAATAATCCCGAAAGCTTTATGAAAACTGATCCATTTCGACAAAACAATTTTGTAAAATCTTCAGTTAGAAACATGAATCATAAAATGTCAAAATCAATTTACAAGGATTACCAACTTTGGATCTCTATTTCAAAAACAACATTAATTTTTTTATCATTTCAATTATTTAGAGAAGTAAGTTAAATATGGGTCGGTTATATCTAAGTTTTCTCGCTCGGAAAGATAAAACAACTTAGAATCGATTTTTAGAAAACTCCGCTTCGTTATCTCGGCAAAAGTAAGTGGTGCCATCAAAATGGCGGGGAAATCCGATAGGACGCAGGTGCTTGATGCCTTGTAATTCGTTGTATATCATTCCCATTGGCACGCAAAAAAAAGCCATGGAGTTAATATCCTTTTCAATTTCGTGGGGTGTTTTTTTTTTTTCATGAAATCTTTTTTTTAATGGCTAAGGGTGGCTGCGTAATCTTGGCTATAATTATAAACAATAAGGGATGTTGGAAGCGGCTGAGATAAGAAATAGTGGGCATGCTACTATGGTAATCGTTTTTTTTTTTTTTTTTAATATTAAAAAATGGAAGTAGCAAATTAACTTTGATTTTAGGACTTGAAATTTAGAGGTTAGATGAACAAAACAAGTGCCAAGGTGTGGATTTTTTTTGGTTCAAAAATTAAAAAACTTCATAAAATCCATTTCAGAAATTTTATAGAGAACTGATTTAGAGACAGAGATTTTATAGAGCTTTTCACACTAAAATTTGAGTGCCTTGGTTATATCAATGATCAAAGACTACCCAGTGAAACTTCGAATCCCTTGATTTGATCGAATGCACTGTGTATAAATCCATTATTCTAGTGGCATTAAGTGGAATGAAAATCACTCTGCGGTGCCACGGAATAAAATTTCTTAGCACGATTCATACGTATTTGCTGCGGGATGTTTTTTGTCTAGTTTGGAAAGCAGCCTCGTATTTTATGCTGAAGACTTTTTAAGCAGGCTCATTTAAGATGATAACTTTCCGCTTGGAGCTATGTTTCTTCTGATAAAAACGTCCTTCATCTCCGATAAACTTTCTCCCAACTCTTTTCAAATCGCAGGAAAAAAAAATCCAATTACATTTTCGAACCTTTCAGCTCCCCAGCATAATCTATCTCGCTTTTTGATTTTCGATCAAGGTCTCAAAAGCACATAGCATATCCTTGAATATCTGCGATAAAAATCCGACTTCGCAATTTCCCTACGACATATAGATTCCAATACACCTTATTTGCGAAAGCGAGAATCCGACTTTCATTGTCCTTTCGCGTTTTATGAAATTCGTGCGTTGAATTTTTATGTTATACAATAATAGCTGAGTTTTTTTTTTTTTTTTTCTATAGATTGTATTGAAAATACTTGGTCAAACAACCCAGTTTTAATATATAAGGTTTTTTTTCCTATTTTTATCTCTTATCGCGTTACGTGAAAACCTGTTATTATCAAGGGTTAAACGAAAACTGCTTCATATTCAAATCGACAGCTGTCACTCACCGAATTTGTATTTAACGCTGCGGTGATTAAGCGATATGATAATCGCGGAGATAGGGTTAGGTTTATTATTTTTTTTTTTCAAGGTACGTCACCTTGGATGCATTTTTCGGAGGTGGATTCTGAGCGTGGGCTTTACGCGTGCTAGACCAATTAATTTTAAATCAATTTGGTTGAACGAAGAACAAACTTTCACTTTTTCTTCTTCTTCTTATCCTTTTAATGAGATGCACATAATAATTAAATCTGTTGACACTTCACCGTAAGAAACGGTAAATTATGAGATGTTATATTCCCACCCCGAAACGTCTGTTGTATATAATTGAAATCAAACCTACTATTAACTTTTTTTTCTAGGGAAAAAAAATTAATTTAATTTATCATCGGCGGCCTTTTTTTAAATTTAAAAGAAAAAGGAGTTTAAATCGTTTTTTATTGAATTTCAAGCTGTGAAGGGTATGCGTACGGTGAAAACAATTGCCTGCGGGCCGGTCGGCGTTTCATTATTTCTTCTTTTTTTTTTAGTTTTACAAGTCAAGGGGGAAAAATATTTTTTCAAAAGTAAATTGCACGGAAAATAAAATGGAATAATAATATGTAACAGAAGTAAAAACACACATTTCGTATTGAGCTCGGCCCGTAATGGCAAGAAAGCAAGTAAAGAAGACGACATAAATTAGTCCGGAATGAAATAAGAAGAAAGTTTTAATTTCTTCGGGAAAAGTTTCAAAGCAATTCATCAACCAATTAAAAACCGGGATACAACTTCACATTTTCAACGAATTTTCCGGATAATTTATTTGTTATTTTTTTTCCTCTTCGCTTTTCCTTCCGTTTCTCTGATTTGTAAAACGATTAGGGTTGTTATTTTCAAGGTCAAAGATCCGTGACATTGCTACCGTTAAATCTGTTTCAATCGTTGTTTTTCGGTCGCGGCGATTTAACGTTAAAAACGAAATTTATCGTCGGTGCCATATGGTTGAAGGCGCATATGGATATTCCAAGGTCGTCTTTTGAAAGAAAAAAAATACGGAGCCGCCAAAAACAGGAAACAAAATTATCTCGTACTTGCAAGTACCTCATGCTGCCATCACACAACTGGTAAATAACGCTTCTGATGTATCACCTGCGAGGAAATAAAACGCAACCGGTTAAATTAAAATATTTTTCTCTTATTATAGAAATTTATTTAGTCATTTTTCATTAATTCAAACAATTAATTGGATTTTAACTTAATGCGATAAAGTTATTATTAATAATACCATCAAATCAAGAAGTTCAATATTTATCCGTTTAAAAGTTCTATCATGTAACCCAATGATTATGTTTTACTGTTAAGAGAATTATTCTCTGCATAATTAATTAACGTTAACCAACTTTTCAATTTAATTCCGTGGCCAGCTATGAAGATTTATGAGAAAATTTGATTTAAACGATCCTCAAATTTTCAAACCAGTCTTTAGTTCTAGGATTTTATCGTAAAAATGTTTATGATTTTTATAAGTTTATCAGATTTAACTTGCTTGGTTGGAAATGGCTCATTTATGTCTTGTTTGCTCATCTGCAGCGATATCTTTAACACATATACTTGAGTTCTTTTTCCTCTTAATTTAAGCAATTAGGTTGATCTTTTGATTACTCCTGTAAGTAAAATTTTAAGTTTTTATTTTTGAAAATGAGTTTCGGTTCTATTTATATGGAACTTACACGACAAAGTTTTAAATTTAGAACGTGGAAGCATTTGACCACTGCGACTGCCACGTCCCGATATAGTTGGTAGCGGGACTTCCAAAGATGGCGGTCTTCTGCTTGTTTATTTGTTTATGTTGTGGTTATATATAATTTTTGTAAGTATTTAATTTTATTAACAATTGTTTTCTTTCTCATTTCAGGTAAGTTTGAAATAGTTAATGTAATCGCCAGGCCGGATCGCACGAACCGTGCGGTTCATTACACTTAGGCTTATTTCTTTGTGCAGTTCAAAGGATTCGCACCTTTGGCTAGTCTTCTTCTAGCTGGATATGTCGTAATGGAATGAACGCATGCGTTTTATTTGTATTGTCGACCCTCTATGCTATACTTTTTTATCATGCAAACTCTACATTAGCTGATCAATCGACGAGTCAGGATAAAAGCCGCACATTCGAATTTATTATTTCATTACCCTAAAAACATGTTCTCTTCCCCGCAAACACAATCAAAATTTTTTCATTCCTTGTTTCTATGCTAAAGCTTTGCATTCCCAAACTTTCACTTGTAATTAAATCATTCCGGAATAATGCAAAGTGTGTCAGTTCTCACGGTCAGGGGGAGAAAATGGAGGCTTGAAACCTCTCACCCACACTGTTCTTCAACATCACTACCCGATATCCGTATACAATCTGCTTTTCCAACGCTGCTTAATTATTTATCCGACCCCATTGCGATTAAAAATTGACACACTTTAAAATTTCTCTCCGCACTTTTCTTTTTTTTCCCTCTTCTCTCTCTAAACAAGCTGCGAAATGGTTTTACGATTGCCCAGTTTATTATAATTAACCACATAAATCAATTAGTAATAGACTATAACATATCTAGCACGCCCCTATCAATATAATGTTAAATTAGAAGCTTTACGAAGTAAGCACGCCCTCCGATGTATACGTGTAATAACCGCGGACGTTAATATAAAATCACGCCCTCCGCGATACGTGATTCTATTTAACAATTTTACACCTCAATATATTATTGATGAAAGAGACCGGGTATCGGTCCTGTCGGTTCTTATTATTATTTTTAAAAGATTAATTAAGTGAAGTTTATAATAAGAAAATAAAGGAGGTCAAGGAGTTTGATCCGTGTTTGTTCAACCCCTGAGAAAATTGACATTAAAAGTTATTTGCAATAGATGGTAATGAAAGCGATCAATCAATGTCTGACATCCACAGTGGCAATGGCTACTCCCGGGGAAAGCGCGCAAAAGCTCCGATACATCACCTGAGGCCCCGAGAGAATAAAAACTTCCTCGTCTAGATTTTCATTTAAACATCGATTTGGAATCAAATGCTTCCTATAGCATTGTCACAAAAATGGAAATCGGGATATTAAAATGAAGATAGCTAAACCGGGATACATTAATATAGTTGTCCGTATAATGAAAGTTGTCAAAACTCATAAAAAAAGAAGATGCATAATGTATGCCGAATGACTATATTGCCTCGTAAACCGCTTTGGAATGCTTTTATAAATATAGCGAGAACGAGTGTTGGAAATTATGATCGTTTTATTTTTTTAATGAGTGGTTACTGTTTGATTGTGGAATATTCTGATGTGTGGAAATAAGTCAAAGGTCTGGAGATGCTTTGTGTCAGGGCTAATGGGCCGGAGTGATTCGGATTTTAAAAGGATTACTTTCGGTTGTTTTTGAGTTGTGCTTGTGGAACTGAGCCATAAAAGGGCAGCAGATCCGTGTCAAACGTTGAAAAGTGAAGTCAGCAGCTGAAAGAAAGTGCTGCAGTCTGCAGATTATCAAGCAGGGACTTTTTTTAGGTAGATCATCTCCCACGACTGTTTGTCTTTCCTCCAACGGATTATTTAAATTATATTTCCCAACCCGTTTGGCGTTTTTTAAACTCACTTTTATGGACTTTCCTCCGTTCTGTGAGGTTTCCTCTATTTTGTGCCGTCTTCTTCTAAAATCTGCAAAGCTGCCAGCGATTGATGCTTCACTTTTTTGGTCATATAATTTCGAATTCATCAAATAATAAATAAATGGTCTTTCACTACGGGCATGTATGGCATCATTTTAAAGAGCTTGTCACATAAAGGTGAATGCGTGGTGCCAAGATGACTCAGATCCAATTCAACCAAGCATACAAAAGTAAATCCGAGGGTTTATTATAATAGAAACAAAAAGAAGAAACTTAAACATTTACTTAATCGGTAGTGTAACAAAGGGAAGAAAAAAAAAAGACCTAAGGTGTGGTGGGAAAAATAAAGAAGAAAAAAAAGAAAGAACACCTCGACTTCAAAAGCGGTATGTCCAATTCATTAACCTCTTTATTTGTTTATGTTTCTTGTGATGAATTGTGCTTGCAGTGTTGTGATTGATCCATTAATTTCTACGTCACTTTTTTTTCATCCTCTTCTTCTTCTCCTCCGAAAACCAGGTGGTCTTCCAAGGTATATGGTTTTTAATTTATTACTCCTGAGATTCTTTTGCCCCGGCAACCTCAAATGAACATTTTCGCCGCTCAAATCAAGGCGTCATTTAACGATTGCCTTATATAGTTGCCAAGTTGCGAAGAATGGACTACTGCGCCAGATGAAGGTCTGCATGGTGTAAGACACCCATGGGGATTAGATGAATGAACTCATTCAGTTGAATAGATCTGTGAAATGCCGGAGAGTCAGCTCTTGCACTATTGACCTTTTAACTTTAACAGGACTACAATGACTTTACTAAATGACTTTTCCTTTTCCCCGTTTTTTATCTACAGAAAAACCGTTTTATTTTTTTCGAGAAGGCTTTAGATTTCTTTTCTGTTATAAAATATCTCGGATGTAGGTCTTTAGGTACGAATCACCCTGGCATTGTTAATTAAGCGTGGAGATGGAAGGTATGCAATGTAAGAAAGTCAAACATGGCGACAAAAGACCAAAATAAACGATTTTTAACGCTCGATGTTACGGTTAATCTTGCTCGCAGAGGGAGAAATCAATTAAATTTTTACAAAAGCGGATTTTTTTTTAAAAAGAGCTCTTTGTTTAGGATTTTTTTATTGTGATGGTTTCTATAGAGGCTATTGTAAGGTTATTCCGAATAGAGTTCATCAGTCATCTTGGAAATCGATCGGGTGGAATGCGCCTGATTTTAAATATCCTAGCAGGAATAATTTTTCACCCGCGGCAACAGGATTGTTCTGGGTTGAATACAAGTGGATCAAAGATGTTCGGATTTGTCCTTAAGCAGCGATTGATTATTGGAGCTCTTGATATAATAGTGGTTTGGGGTAGTCCGATTGTGTGAGAATTTAAGTGCTTT